>PUFA01000247.1:1200000-1925000 GCA_003508835.1 Eonycteris spelaea
TATTGTTTTTGTAATTTTTCCTAATGTCTTTGCATGTGATATTCCTCAAGTTGGTTTCTAAAAAGCAATACTCTCATTTTTGAGAGTTAATTTCTCTTTCCCTTATTTACTTCAAATTTTTTTTGACAAAAAGTTGTACATACTTAATGTATACATGATAAAGTGTACTCCAGTGTAACCAACACCACAATCGATGCCATCAGCATATCCATCACCTCCAAAAGTTTTTTCTCACCTTCTTTATTTGTTTTGTAAGAACACTTAATAAGATCTACCCTCAGCAAATATTTTTAAGTATACAATATTGTATTGTTAACTGTTTGCACTATGGTATACAGATCTCTTATTATTCATCTTACATAACTGACACTTTCTTAGTTGAAAGGCGTCTATTCCTATCTCGTATCAGTACTCATGCTAGTGGATTTCCTTCATATTTGCATAATATTTTAGTTTTATAACAGCATTTGGCTTTTGCTCCTTAACATCTCTCTATTCTTAAAAATGACCGAGGAACCCAAAAAGCTTTCTAAAAAAAATTTTATATTACAATTGGCATACATTAGTTTCACGTGTACATTTACATACCTTATGATATTATCACATTAAGTCTAGTAACCATCTGTCACCGTGCAAGGTTATTAAAATACTATTGACTATATTCCCGGTGCTTATCCCACGTCCCCAAAGAGCTTTTATGTGAGTTATATACTATCAATATTTACTCAATTGGAAATTAAAATTGAAAAATTTTTTAAGCACACATTTCATCCGTCACCGCACGTCATGGGATCACTGGAAAACACATTAGGGAGGGAAAGAATGAAAACGGCAAATAACGTCTGCGTTTTGTTAAAATGGTTTAACATTAGTGGACACTACACACACACCCATTACAGCGTCCCAGGATCACCGAGACTTCTGAGAATCGCTGTCCGTCACAAGTCTTTATCGTCCCTTAAGCTCACTGCCTCTCGGGGCCGTCCGAGCCCCCAGCAAGGAGCCTACATCATCCCCCACCCCTAAAAAGACCTGAGGCCCAACCCCTTTGGGCGGTGCTGCGCCCGGAAGCCGAAGCTGCGCGCGCACCCCCCTGGCCTCCCGCTTCCCGGCGTGCCCCGGGCGTGTGGCGTAAGTGCGCGCGAGTCGGAGCAACTCATGTGACCTGCAGGGACGCCGAGGCGGGAAACTGTGAGTGGGCCGAGTTGCGGTGTCCTTCGGCCTGCGTTCTGCGTTTCCCTCGGGCATCCCCTGGCCGGCCCCCACCCGCTCTCGCCCGCCAGTCGGGAAAGAACCAGGTGTGAGAGGAAGGATTCTAGCCACAGTCTTCGTCCCGGTCGGGAGCCTTCCGGCCCGCGCTCGCCCTGCTGTGGTCTCAGTGCTAAACCTTGCTGGGCTCCAGCCCCCTGGTGTTGAGATAAGAAACACAAACATGTCCCGGATCGAAAAGATGAGCATTCTGGGCGTGCGGAGTTTTGGAATAGAGGACAAAGATAAGCAAATTATCACTTTCTTCAATCCCCTCACGATTTTGGTTGGACCCAATGGGGCGGGGAAGACGGTAAGTCCTAAGTAGCCGCCTTCAGGTTTTGGGTCGCCACATCTTAGGAGTCTGGAGAATAAAATATAAAATATGTGAAGAGTTAGGAACGCTGATTAGGTCCAGAGGCGTCCCTGCGTCTCCGCGGCTCGGTTCTTGGGGCCCAGAAAATGCCTATGCCCCCGGGTGACTCTTCGGCTCCGGGGCGTGGCCTTCAGGCCTTAGCGACTTTAGGAGTCGACCAGACCCAGCATCCTAAGGGTGTCCAAACCTGTCTAGTGGTTGAGGTTGACTTGAGGATCCCGAGAGACGTGGAGCTACCGCCTCCAGAGCTCACAGTTCTACAAAAAGTCTTTGTATTGTGTGTGCGTGTGTGTGTGTGTGTGTGTTAACACTATGGTCCCAAAGCATAGCACTCACTTCTGGTAGTTGTCCCAACGCAGGAATTTCTTTCAAAGTTATAAAATATAAATATGTGAGTTTCCAAGTATGCCAACTGTCTAAGCATAATAAATGGGAAAGAAAATGGCTTCATTTTAAAATGAAACATACGATGGGGCTTAAATTAGAAAACTGCAGGCACACCTAGTTTTAGTGCACGCCTCACAGATGTTGCGTTATTTTTTACATACTGAAGGCAAGCCCCTTCACCGGCAAAAAGATTAGGACTTACATTTTTGTGGTCTGGAACCAATCTGCAATATCTCCGAGGTATACCTGTATTTTGTTGTTGGGATGTTTTTACCTATTTAAAAAAAATTGAGCACCACTTATTTACTGTGACTTTTTAAAGCACTGGGAACACTTAGAGATTTGAGTTGGGCGCTGGAATGGCAAGCAATTACAGAAAGCCAAGAGGCTGTGTGGCCTGGAAAGGTAGCTTCAGATAAAGCAAAGAGATATCAGTGGAACAGGAAGAGTAAATGCAATTTTGTGAAAAGTGTTAAGGAGATAAGGTTTAGTGTTGAGAGTTGAAAGCCTGACTCTTGTCTACTTTTGTTTATGTAAACATATCATTATTTATCGAATGCCTATTATGTACCTAGTATTGTATTAAGTGCACTACTGTGAAGATGAGTATAGTGTTTATGACCACTGGCTCCCTGAATACAATTCTTTTGCTTCATCATTTATTAGCTGTGTGACTGTGGGCAAGAGCGACCTAAATGCTGTTCCTTAGTCTTCTCATTCATAAAATGAAGATAAAAATCTACAGCTAAGGATTAATGTCAGAATTAAATGGTTAATGTAAGTAAAAGTGGTTAGTACAATACCTGGCACATAATAAGGTCTACGCAACTTTTAGCCATTGGTTTTGAGTTTTTTTTTTTTTTTTAACTTTTTTAAGTATTTCAGCTTTATTGAGGTATAATTGACATAAAAAATTGTAAGATTTTTAAAGTATACATCCTGGTGATTTGCTACACCTATGTATTATGAAAGGATTTCCCCTATTATCTAGTTAATTAACACATCCAACACAGTGTTATCAGCTATGGTAACCACGTTGCCATACATTAGCTATTGTTACTGTTGAATTACTTTAAAGGGTTTTAATTGGAAATAGAAATTTTTTTTCAAATAATGGTTGCTTATTTTATCTTAGTATACTTTATTATATAGCTTTTCTAGGAACTTAATAGCAATTATTCTTTAACACTTAACCGTATCTATATTACGGGTTTATGTCAAATTTTATCAGAATGTATCCTTTATAGTCTCTATGGTAAATATTTTTATAATTAATTAACATTTTATGATAAATTTACGTGACTCTCTTATAACTAAGTAATATGATTTATCTTTCTTTAGACCATCATTGAATGTCTAAAATATATTTGCACTGGAGATTTTCCTCCTGGAACCAAAGGGAATACGTTTGTTCATGATCCCAAGGTAATGGTACTAGTAAAATTTTGTACTTTTAAAATAAAATTTTTATGTTTATAAGGGATAACAACTCATTGTAGAAAACCTGGAAATGGAAAAGTGTAAAGAGATATGAAAGTCACCCATACGCAGTCCTCTCAGTACCCAGTGAAAACCATTGTTGACATTTTCATGTATTTTCTCCTTTACATAGTTTTACATAGCTGAAGTCATACTCAAATTTTGTATTCTGAGTTTTTTTCCACTTAACTTTATCATAAAGTCCTTTAGCATTTTATATTAAAAACCATATTAAATTCTTTTTATTTATATTTAATTTATTTTCAATTACAGTTGGCATTCATATTATTTTATATTAGTTTCAGGTATACAGCATAGTGGTTAGACATTTATTCAATTTATGAAGTGATCCCCCTAATTAGTCTAGTACCCACCTGGCATTATACATAGTTATTATAATATTAATATATATTCTTTATCTGGGTGTTTGGTGTGTGGTTGCTTCTTTTAATCTTTATACTTGTTTGTATATCTGAAATATTTCTTCCTTAAAACACATGACCTTTTATGAACATTTTTCATAACTACATAATTCTTTTACATTTAATTGCTATTAGTTTTTTTTGTGAAAATGTACTGTGATGAAAGTCTTTGCATATGAATTTGTTTGAATTATGGTATTTGTACTGTTTGTGTAAAGGACATAGAATTTTCTATACATATTTTGGCCTAACATCAAGATTTTTCTTATTTCATATACTGTAGTGGAGTCATATACCTCTTTCAATACCCCCCAAAAAGTTTATTGTATATTTGTTTTAGGCTTTTTTTCTGTGTTTATGAAAACATCTGTGTGCATATATAAATATACTTACTTATACATATATACATTCACATATGTATTTTAACACATAGGTAGAATTTTGTTATACCACCGTATAAATAAAATATTTAGTGTTGTACCGCATAGGTTCGTTTATATAACACACACACACACACACACACACATGCTTTTATTTCATTGTTTTACTAAATAGTATTCCATTGAGTTTATATTCTGTAGTTTATTTAATGGGCCCTCATTGATAGTCATTTAAGTTGTTTCCACTTTATATGACTAAAGATAACTAATAATTATTTACTAATTTTCTTAGAAATATCATTTAGTATATTTATTGAGCCCTCTTTACAATGACTATTCGTACCTTCTTGGATCAGCTCTTGGAGGCTGGATCCATCCCTTTTGTCATCTCAGACATTTTGCTTTTCAGTTGTTCCTTCTTGCTCCTTCATTAGCAGTTTTTCTCTCTTTATAGGATCATTCACATCAGCATTAAACATGTAGCTCCAGTCTACAAACACACAAAAAACTGTCCCTTTATTCCAAATCACCCTCTGGCTACTACCTCTTGTCCTTTCTAGTTTATAGCAAAATTCACAGGAGTTATATACTCATTGTCTTCATTGCTTCTCCTTTTCTCTTCAGCCTACTCTGTTTAGAATTTATTCTTTTTTTCTTTTTTTTTTTCCCCACAAACACTGCTTTTGGAAGGTCATCAGTAATACCCATGTTGCCAGATAAAGTCATTTTCTAATTCTAAGTAACTTCTCAGATTTGATATAATTGGTTATTCCCTTTTTAAAAAACATCACTCTCTTGGCTTCCAGGATATAATCTTATTAACTCCCTTTTCACTGGCCACACCATAATCTCCTTTGCTGAGTCTACTTTTGCTTGATTCTTCTTAGGTGATCTCATTTCGGCTCATCACTTTATGTACTGGTTATATGCTGATGACTCCCAAATTTAACATATTTAGCCCTAACTTCTTTTCTAAACTCTAGACATATGTGTCCAGCTGTTTGAATATTTAATGAGCATCTCAATTTAACATGTTCAAAACAGAACTTTTAGTTCCTTGTCCCCTCACCCCTCTCACATTCTCAGGTCTGTTGTATCTCAGTACACTGCAGTTTAATATATTCACACATTTGCTTGTGCCAAAACCTGAGTGTCATCCTTTGATTCTTTGATTTAATTCTGTTTCTAATTCATAGGCAATTCTTAGCTACTTTTCTAATCATTGTCCAGAATTTGTCCCTTTATCCCATCTGCATAGCTCCTTTCTTGGTCCAAGCCACCATCTTCTTTCCTTTGAACTATTCTAATAGTCTACAAAGTTATTTTCCTGTCCTCATTATTTTTTTAATTCATTTTTCAATTACAGTTGACATGCAATATTAGTTTCAGGTATACAACATAATGATTAGACATATACCTTACGAAGTAGCTGCCCAATAATCTAGTACCAATCTGGCACCTTACATAGTATTACAGTATTGTAGACTATGTTCCCTATGCTGTACTTCTCATCCCCATTACTATTTTTGTAACTGGTAATTTGTATTTCTTAATATCTTTCACCATTTTTGCCCATCTTTCCCAACCCTCCTCCTATCTGGTGACTATAAGTTTGTTCTCTGTATCAATGAGTTTGTTTCTGTTTATTCGTTCATTTTGTTTTTTGGATTTCACATATAAATAAAATCTCATGGTATTTGTGTTTCTCTGGTTTATTTCACTTAGCATAATACCATCTAAGTTCATCTATGTTGTCACAAATTGAAAGATTTTATTCTTTTCTGTAGCTGAGTAATATTCTATTTACACACACACACACACCACACACACACACACACACACACACACACCACTTCTTTATCCATTTGTCTCTTGATGGACACTTAGGTTGCTTCCGTATCTTGGCTATTGTAAATAATGCTGCAGCGAAGATGGAGGTGTATATATCTTTTTGAATTAGTGTTTTGGGTTTCTTTGGATAAATACCCAGAAATAGAATTGCTAGATCATATGTTAGTTCTATTTTTAATTTCTTAAGGAACCTCCATACTATTTTCCATAGTGACTGCACAAATTTACAATCCCATCAACAGTGCATGAGGGTTCATTTTTCTTCACATCCTGGCCAACATTTGTTTGTTGATTTATTGATGATAGCCATTCTGACAGGTGTGAGGTGATAGCTCATAGTGGTTTTGATTTGCATTTTCCTGATAATGAATTATGTTGAGCATCTTTTTTTGTGTGTTGGCCATCTGTATGTCCTCTTTGGACAAATATGTGTTCATGTTCTCTGCCCATTTTTAAATTGTATTTGATTTTTTTGATGTTGAGCTGTATGCATTCTTTATATTTTTTGGATGTTAACCTCTTATTGGATATACCATTTGCAGATATATTCTCCCATTTGGTACATTGCCTTTTTGTTTTGTTGATGATTTCTTTTGTGGTGCAAAAGCTTTTTAGTTTGATGTAGTCATATTTGTTTATTTTTGCTTTTTTTTCTTTGCTGTAGGAGATATAGCCAAAAAACAATGCTAAGACCAACGTCAAAGAGTTTATTGCCCATGTTTTCTTCTAGGAGCTTTATTGTTTCAGGTCTTAAATTTAAGTCTTTAATCCATTTTGAGTTTATGATTGTATGTGGTATAACAAAGTGGTCTAATTCATTTTTTTGTATGTATCTGTCCATTTTTGCCAACACCATTTATTGGAGAGACTGTCTTTACCCCATTGTGTACTTATCTTGTTTGTTGTCTCTGCCCTCATTCTTGAAGTTCTCTTGTTCACATAGCTACCAGAGTTATCTTTTAAATATTCATTCACTCATTCATTCATTCAAGAGGGAGTGAGTTATTCAGAATCTGGGGGAAGAACACTTTGGTCAGTGTTACTACTAAGTGCAAAATTGGAATCACAAGGAGTAGAAAAATGACGAGGGAAAGACTGGTAGAAAATTAAGTCAGAGAGGTAGAAGGTAATAGATTCTTAGGACCTTGGGTTCTATTCTTAGTTAATTAGGAATCTGTTGGAAGATTTTAAGCAAGAAAGGGGCATTTTAAAGCAATCAGTCTGGCTACTGAGGGAAGGCTCTCTCTGTATATGGCAGGGTTGGAAAGGCAGAAACTAATATAGGGGATTTTGTGATGTCCAAGTGCAATTTATTGGTAGTAGTGGTAGAAATGGTGAGAAATGCTTGGATTGGGGATTTTTTCTTTTTAATTAAAAAATATTTTAATGGTGATATTGGTTAACGAAATCTGTTAAGTTTCAGCTGTACACTTTGACAGTAAGGCATATATATGTTTACACTGTGTGTTCACCTCCCATAGTTAGATTTCTTTCCGTCACCACATATTTGACCCCCTTTACCTGTCTGCCTCCCCCCCTCCTCCCTGTCCTCTGGTAACCACTAGTCTATTGTCCATGACCATGAGTCTCTGTTTGTCCTGTTCATTTGTTGTTTTTAGGTTTATATCCCACATATAAGAGATATCATGTGATTTTTCAACTTTTCCTTTCTGGTTTATTTCGCTTAGCATGATTATCTTGAGGTCCATCCATGTTGTCGCAAATGGCAGTATTTCATCTCTTCTTATGGATGAGTAATATTCCATTGTATATATGTACCACAGCTTCTTTATCCAATTATCTATTGTAGGACTCTTCAGTTGCTTCCATGTCCTGGGGATTGGGGATGTATTTTACAGGAGAATCAACATATTAGCTAATGTTTAGATGATGGTATATGAAAGAGGTAGAATCATCAAGTATTTTGACTTGAACAACTAAATACAGTGTTGTCATTTATTGTAATGGGAAAACTCTGTAAAAAGAGATTTGGGTGGCTATGGTTTAAACATGTAAATTTGAGATGTCTGTTAGATATTCAAAGGAGATGTCCAGTAGATAGACAGAAGTATGTACATGGAAGAGATTTGGGCTAGAGAAAGACAATTAGAAATCATGATATATATATAGTTAGTTCCGTATAATTAGTAAAGCCTGATGGTATCATAGGGAGCGAATATAGAGATGAGGTCCAAGACCTGAACCTAGAGCACATGAGCACTTAGAATAGGAATGAGGAGGAGGAGCCAGCAAAAGATGTTCAAAGAACAAGTAGTAGGTAAAGTAAGGAAAACTAGGAGAGTCCTGTCTTGGAAGACCTGAGAATAAAATGTTACAAGAAAAGAGGAGTCATCAACCTTGTCAAATACGTTGAAGCTGAAATAAGAGGAAGCCATTGGTGATCTTGACAAAACCAGTTTTAATCTAAAAAACAAGAGGTAAGGAAGTGAAACACACAAAATTGTTTTATGAGTTTTGCTGTCAGTGGAAAGAGAGATAGGACAGTAGCTGAAAAGGTTTGCGGGATCAAGGGGAGTTTTGTTGCTTGTTGTTCTTGTTTATATTTTTTTAATTCATTCATTCATTCTGATGTTTCCATGTTGACTGATGCTCTGGTATCTCTGTCCAATCACAATTTTTCACCCACTCCCTTTCCAAATGCTTTCATCTTTCAGGAGTTGTTTTTCACAGCTACCTGCTCATGTCCTCCCTGTGGTTCTTATGGCCTTGGTGGTTTAGCTCTTTTCACTTGCTACCCACTTTTCAGCTACTCTTATTTCCCAGTTCTGAGCTCCCACCCACACTGTTTTGTTCATCAGCTCTTCTCTCCTAAGGCTTCATACCTGCTTCTGTGGGTTGAGCCATTCCCCTCACCCGAATTGCCCACGTCCCCTCAATTTTCCCAATCATTTCAGTTCCTCTCACTTTCTTATATCTTCAGCTTCTCTTGTCTTTCCTTTGCCTATTTTGATTTGTCTCTGCATTTAATACTGTTTACTTTGTCTTATAAACACCTGAGTTTTTCCGGTGCTCCTCACCAGTCTTTCTCACCTGTCTTCAGTTGTTTCTATCTACTTAGGAATTTTGATTTCTATGTTGCTCTATTTGCCTAACTTACTCCCCCCACCATCCCCCACCACCGCACCCTTCTACTTTCAAACTTTTGCTTACCTCAGTTATTCCCATTCTTACTCTGACCTCATTTACATCTCCTCAGCTGACTTGTACATTCAGAAGCTTATTTTTCTATTGTCTGCATCTCATCAGTTTTGATTTGCTTCTGGCTGATAATGTAAATTACGTAGATGCTTATTTGCTCAGATGTTTCTTTATCGTATATGTTGTATTTTTTAAAGTGGGAGATACTAGAGCATTTATAAACTGATAGGGATGACCCTGGATAAAGGGAAAAATTGATGCAGGATTGAAGATAATTGCAGAGCAAAATCCTTGAGTAGGCAGGAAGAGATAAGATCCATTGCTCAACTGAAGAAGTTAACAGAAGAATTCTCTGTTTATCCATTAAAAGAGGATGGCAGCAGAGGATATAATTCGTAAATATAGTGATGAAAGAATGATTAAGTTCTCTTTTGATTGTTTCTGTGTTTTCATGGAAAAGAGAAGTGAAATCATTGGCTGAGGGTACGAGAAGGGGTTGATTGAGGCTAGAAAAAGTGTAAAGTAGTTTTTATCCCAGAGAGTAAATTGATTATGGAAGTGTTACAGGGTTACATGACATTGTCAGGGGGTCACTTGAGGTTTGTAGATGAAAATTTGTAGGGAGACAGGTCATGGTTGTATCTCCCAAGCACTAGAGCTCCAACACCCCATGCCAGACTGACTCTTGTCCCCCTTATGCCAGCCCTCCTCACCCTGCTTGGCTCTGAGTGCCCATGCTAGACTCCTCCTCCTTTCCCACTCATGGACACCTTACCTTTCTGAGTCTCTGATACTCTTTACCTGTGGCTTCTTATAGGGATGCCCTTTCTAATCTGGGATCCATTTCCCCTAGCTGACTTCCCCCTTGCGTGGATTCCCTCCTCAGTGTTTTCGGGCTCTGAATCCCCACATCATGCTTTCCCTCAGTGTGGACACCCTTATTCTCCTGAGCTGGGCCATCATCCCTACGTATAGATGCCCTTTTTATCCAGCTTGAACTTTGACATCCTTGGACTCTTGAAACTCTGTGCCATGCTGCCTCCCATGTGGATACCCTTGTCTGCCTCTCAAGCCCAGTTATCCTGCTCTAGGCTGAGCTACCAGGGCCCTCCACCTCTTGCCAATATCCTTTTTCTGCCCATTCTAATGGTTTTATGACTAGATTGTTTGGAAAAGAAAAGGCTTATTTTTTATTGTTTTATTCTTTTGAATAGAAATTGTTCTAAAGTATAATATATGTATTTCTGTCTCTTAATAAATTAACTCAATCTAAATTACTTTTTAAAGCGACTCTTAGAGCATCAACAACAATATTGTGATGGAAATGCTATAAGGTACCCTTTGCTTGAATTCCATTTACTATTTTAATACTTGCAGGTAGCTAAGTGCTACAAAGGTAGGTGCCATGGAGAACAAATATGTTTGGCCTGCTAGTCAGGCACATTGTAAACAAATTAACTTGTTTTTGGTACATAAATGCATAACAGTGTACCAGGTTCTCTTTTCTCCACATCCTCACCAACATTTGTTGTTCTTTGATTTATTGATGACAGCCATTCTCACAGGTGTGAGGTGATCTCATTGTGGTTTTAATTTGCATTTCCCTGATGATTAGTGATGTTGGACATCTTTGCATATATACATTGGCTATCTGTGTGTCCTTTTTGGAGACATCTATTCATGTCCTCTGCCCATTTTTTAATTGGATTGAGGGTTTTTTGATGTTGTATGAGTTCCTTATGTAGTTTGGATATTAACCCTTTATTGGATATAACATTTGCAATTATCTTCTCCCATTCAGTAGGTTATTTTTTCCTTTTATTAATGATATCCTTTGGTATGCAAAAACTCTTTAGTATGGTATAGTCCCGTTTTTTTTTTTCCTTTTGTTTCCCTTGCCTAAAGAGACATATAAAAAACAAACAAACAAACAAACAACAACAAAAAACCACTGCTAAGAGTGATGGCAGAGAGTTTACAGCCTATATTTTCTTCTAGGAATTCTGTTATTTCAGATCTTACATTTAAGTCTTTAATCAATTTTGAGCTTATTCTTACACTTGGTGTGAGAAAATGGTCTAGCATCATTTTTTTCTTTTTGCATGTTGCTGTCTAGTTTTGCCAACAGTATTTATTGAAGAGACTATCTTTACCCCATTATATATTCTTGTGTTCTTTTTCATAGATGAACTGATCAAATAGGCACGGATTTATTTATGGGCTCTGTTCCATTGATCTATGTTTCTGTTTTTATGCTAGTACCATGCTGTGCTGATTACTATAACCTTGTAGTATAGTTTGATATCAGGAACTTGATACCTCCAACTATGTTCTTCTTTCTCAAGATTGCTTTGGCTATTCAGGGTTTTTTGTGGCTCCATGTAAATTTTAAGATTATTGATTCTGGTTCTGTAAAAATGCCATTGGTGTTTTGATAGGAGTTGCATAGAATCTGTAGATTGTTGAACGATGATAATTCTTCCTATCATGAGCATGGTATGTGCTTCCATTTGTTTGTATCTTTTTCAATTAATTTCTTACTGTCTTAAAATTTTCCAAGTAGAAGTCTTTCACCTCTTTTGTTGCATTTATTCCTTGGTATTTAGTTCTTTTTGATGCAGTTTTAAATGGGATTGTTTTTTTAATTTCTCTTTCTGATAGTTTGTTATTGATATATAAAAATGCAACCAATTTCCGAATATTAATTTTGTATCCTACTACTTCACTGAATTCATTTATTCTGATACTTTTAGGGTGGATTCTTAGGGTTCTCCCTCTATAGTATAATATGTTTTGCAAATACTGACAGTTTTACTTCTTCCTTTCCAATTTGTGTGCCCTTGGTTTTTCTAGTCTGGTTGCTGTGGTTAGGACTTCCATTACTGTGATGAATGGAAGTGGTGTTAGTGAACATCCTTGTTTGGTTCTAATCTTAAGGAAAATGCTTTTAGTTTTTCACTGCTGAGTATGATGTTAGATGTGGGTTCATCACCCATGGCTTTTTTATTTTGAGATATGTTCCCTGTATTCACACTTGGCTGAGAGCTGAGAGTTTTATCATAAATGGATGCTATATTTTGTCTAATGCTTTTTCTGCATTTATTGATATGATCATATGATTCTTATCCATCATGTTGTTTATGTGTACAATCTATTTGGTATATTATTTAATTTGATTTGCTAATATTTTGTTGAGGATTTTTGCATCCATTTTAATTGGGGATATTGGCCTATAGTTTTCCTTTTTCTTAATATCTTTATTTGGTTTTGGAATCATACGAATGCTGGCCTCGTAACATGAACTCGACAGCCTTCCCTTTCAGTTTTTTGGGATAGTTTGAAAAGGATAGGTGTTAATTCTTTCAGTTAATTCTTTTGGTAAAATTCACCTGTGAAATCATCTGGCCCAGGATTTTTGTTGGGAGTTTTTTGATTACTGATTCAATTTCATTAGTAGTAATCGATCTGTTTAGATTTTCTTTTCTTTTTCTTCTTGATTCAGTCATGGAAGATTGTATATTTCTAGGAATTTATCCATTCCAGGTTGTTCAGTTTGTTGGCATATAATTGTTTGTTGTATTTACTTAAAGTCCTTTGTATTCTTGTACTGTTGGTTGTCTTGTACTTCTTTTTCATTTTTTATTTATTTGGGCTCTCTCTTGATGAGTCTGACTAAGAAGGTTTATCAATCTTGTTTATCTATTCAAAGAACCAGCTCTTGGTTTCATTGATCTTTTCTATTGTTGTTGTTGTTTTTTTAAAGACTGTTTCTACTCTGATCTTTATTTTCTTCCTTCTACTCATTTTGGGCTTTGTTCTTTTTCTAGTTCTTCTAGGTATAAAATTAGATTTTTATTTGAAATTTTTCTTATTTTTTGAAGGAGGCCTATGTTTCTATGAACTTCCTTCTTAGTACTGATTTGGCTGTGCCCCATAGATGTTAAGTCATTGTGTTTTCATTTTCATTTGTCTCGAGGTATCTCTTGATTTTTTACTTGATCTCTTTGTTAACCCATTCATCGTTTAGCAACATGTTATTTAGCCTCCACATGTGTGTGTTTTTCAGATTTATACCTTTGTAGGTCTTTAGCTTTTGACATTTTAATTATGACGTAATTTAGTGTGGGCTTCTTTGGGTTGATCTTTTTTGGGACTCTGCTTTCTGGACTTGTGTGTCTGTTTCCTTCACCAGGTTAGGAAAGTTTTTTTTTTTTTTTTTTTTTTGTCATTATTTCTTCAAACAGGTTTTCAATATCTTTTTCCTCCTTCTGTACCCCATGATGTGATTGTTGGTATGTTTGATGTTGTTCCAGAGGTCTCTTAAACTATTCTCATTTTAAAAAATTCCTTTTGTTTTTGCTGTTCCATGGGATATTTTACCCTGCTTTTCCTTGCAAATCGCTGTTTTGATCCTCTGCTTTATATAATTTGCTGTTGCTTCCCTCTAGTGTGTTCTTCATTTCAGTTATTGTAATCCTCATTTCTGACTTTCTTTTTTGTTTTCTATCTCTTTGTTGAAGTTCTCACTGAGTTTATCTGTTCTTCTAAGTTCATTGAGCATCCTTACAACCAGTGTTTTGAACTCTGTATTTGGTAGGTTGCTTGTCTCCATTTCATTTTGTTCTTTTTCGAAAGTTTTGTCCTGTCCTTTCATCTGAGACATTTTTCTTTGTCTCCTCATCTTAGCTGTCTCTGTGGGTTTGTTTCCATATATTAAGTAGATCTGCTACATATTCTGGTCTTGGCAGAATGGCCTTATGTAGTACATGTTCTGTGGGGCCCGGTGGAACAGTCTGTCTGGTCATTTGAGGCAGGTGTTGCAGGGATGTCTGTTGTGTGGGTTGTGTGTGCCCTCCTGTTGTAGTTGAGCCTTCATTGCTGTTGGTACATCAGTAGGTGTGGTTGACCCTCAGGCTGACTGGCTATGAGTGCTGACTATTACTACAGTGGATGACTATTGTGTGGAGGCTGACCCCTCCCACCCAGAGTAGGAGTCGCTTTATCAGGGCTCTGGTACCAACCAAGTCTTTGGTTGTATCATTTGTGCAGCTGGTTGGGTGGTGCTTTGGTGTGGTCTAAAGCCAGCCACTGGGTGTGTTGTTCTGGAGCCTCCTGAGAGGGGCTCCAGTGCAGGCCAAGGTCAGTGCTGCTTGTGCCAGGCTTGAGGTGGCCTGGTAGAAGCTACAGTGTGATCTGTGGTTAGTTGCTGCTTGTGCCGGGCTTGGAGGCACTTGGGAGATGTCATGGTGTGAACTGAGGCCATCTCTAATTTGTGCTGGGCTTGTAGCCACTTGTTGAAGCTACATTTCAAGCCAAGATTGGCCACCAATTCTGCAAGGCTTGGGGCCACCTGGTGGGATTTATAATGTAAGTTGAGACTGGTTACCTCACATGCTGGGCTTAAGGGTGCTTAGCGAGAGGTATGGGGCACACTATAAACCTTTGAGAGATTTTTAAGATCTGTTGCATGAGCTGAGGCAGGGCACTTGTCCACACAAGCAGGCACTGGAACCACCAGGGTGGGGTGTATAGTGTTAGTCAGGTTAATGCAGAGCTCAGACTTGGTGCTCACCTGTGTCTTCTGGCTGAGTAGAAGAGTTCAACAAAGGAACAATGACACCTGCCAGTGCTTCCATCCCCAGGGAGAGATGCCCAGAACCCTGCCCCTTCATCCCTTGCCCTGAAGCTAGTCGGTTAGTTCCCACCACCTCCATATGTCCCTGGCACCTTTGAAGCTGCCGGCCCTGTGCTGGAGCCGAGTGAGTGGATTTATGAGTAAGCAAGTCTCTGTGCAGGCCATTTAAGAGGGCAACTTAATCTCCAGCAGCCCTCTTTCTCATTTGGACGTTCCTGTTGCTTTTCACAGCCATATATAATGGAAACTCCTCTTCCTGTCACTGGTGCCCTGGGCTGGGGACCCCAGTGTGGGGCTAGGAACCCTTGCTCCTCAGGGGGTCCACAGCAATGTTATCCCTCCTGACTCTTAAACACCACCATGGGTGTGGACCTGCCTTTTCCAGTCTTTGCCCCTCCTATGAATCTGATCTTGCTTCTTCTTTATATCCTTACTTATAGGACTTCTGTTCAGCTGGTCTTCAGGTAGTTCTCAATCACGGTTGTTCTGTAATTTATTTGTAATTTTAATGTGGTAATGGGAGTGTAGCTTTTAGCTCCCCTGCCATCCTGACTGGAAGTTCATAGAATCTGAACTAATAAATGTAGGAGGAGTAATGGCACTAGAAAATTACTATTTGATAACTATCTAAGTAATAATCATTTATGTAGGAAACACTAGATGCTAAAACTAGTGGAGGAAAGCTTGAGAAGCTATGAGATATTTACATGTTCTTGCTATATCTCTCCCCCAAATATTTATTAATAGCAAGGTAGAAGAAATAACTTGATGGTGCAGAAGCCTGGCAGATACCACCTTTATCAATAGATTGATATTAACATCCCCAGTACTGAGATGAATTGAAATCACTGTTCCAAGGGATAAGATGCAATAAAAGGAACACATCATTACTTCTCTAATATGCCTGCCAAAGATGCTGTTGCGGAATCCTTGAACGGAGAGAGGGGACACCGAGGCTTTAAGCAGGAAGCAGCATTTATTGATGCCGGCACCAGCTCAGCAGATTCTTATCCAAAGGCTGAGGCCCGATCGTAACAACAGGCAGTTTTATACAGTCTTATCATTCCTACACAGCTACAGATATAAGGAAGAACATTTATTGGTTGGCAAGCTATGAGAAAACTGACATTAGCCTGAGAGTCCTTGAAGTGGGGGGAGGGAAGTCAGGAACAAACTCTTTTGAGCAAGAAATGGCCAGGCAACATCAGGCTGCCACATTCCCCGCTTTGATGCTTGGACTCAGGACTGGGTCAGAGAGCATCATCTTCTTCTTCTAACTTTTGGTTTAGAGGCTGGTACCTCCATAGCATGAGGACATTTGCTGCAATTTTATTGGTCCAATACCAGGAAGGGGCCTTGGGCCACCAGTTTAGGTCTGTGTGATTTAAAAATAGCATTCTTTTACATGGGATTTCTCCAACCCACTGAGTGTATCCTGGACCCATCCAGCCAAGACATTTTACTTTTATCACTTCTGAGGAGAGTACCTGACTCTGGGGTCAACCCTCTTCGCAGCGAGCCACTGTGTAGTTCCACTGGAGGAGGTAAAAGACGTCTAGACTAGTTCCCTTCCAAGGGCAATGTTTACTCACAAACCTCCACAAACCCATCATTTAGTGACACCAAGTTCATGGGCTATCTTCTCAGCTGGGTCAACAAAGAGGTTCTTCCCTAGGGTTGGGAAGTCAAGGTTTTAGCCCAACGCGGCCTTTAGCTGATCATACATTTGTGGGCTTTGGGGCCTAGGAGAAAGTGTTAAGCTTAAGATGTGGTTGAATTATGCATCCATTGGACATTTTCTTTGACTGCTGGGTCCTCTGCATTGTTTTGGACCTTTCCCTTGCTCGAGGTCCATCGCCAACATGCCCAAGTTTCCCCTAATTTTTCAGGTTCTTGGCATGATTGGCTGCTCTCAGACTTAACCTTTATGTACCCCATCCAATATCAGAAACCCTAATGAGTGCAGAGTGTGACGTTTAGGGCACACCCTTCAGATAGGCTGGTTACGGAAGTGAAGCCAGTGGCAGTGTTGGACCCTATGCTGTACCTTTGCATGCAACGGGTACAAAGGGAAGAAGAAGTGGGGAGACTGGCACCACACACGTGGCAGAGTAGGAGAAGAAGGAAAAGAGTCTTTAGGGGTGCCATCCTGACAGGATGTCATCCTCAGGCTTCTGCCAAGTGTAGATTGGTAAACTTCCGGAGTGACCAAAGCAGGGCCAACGGCTTACCCTTAGTCTGTTGTCACAGTCAGAATTTTCTTCTGTAGAGTTGCCTTGAGGGACTCTGAAGAGTCTGGAATACGTTCCCACTCTGCAGCTGTGGGTTTAAGTCTGCTGTGATGTATCCAGGGTGTTATTTCAGCAACTTTAACTGCGGTGGGGGTAGACAAAATGACAGTAAAGGGGGATCTCCACAGGGGTTTTAAGAGCTGAATATACTACTCTTTTACCCAGAGTCTCCTGGTTTAAAGGAATGAACTTCAGTGGTTAAACTGACAGGGAGCCTTTCCCTAACCCATTGTTTGAGAGTCTGGAAGGTGGTCCCGAGGTCTTGAAGCTGTTGTCTCAGAGTCAGTTCACCTATTTCCTTGAGGTCTCTTCATAGTCCTTTGATGAGTAGTGGTGACTGCCCACACAGGATCTCATAGGGGGAGAACCCAATCTTCTTGATTGGGGCCAACCTGATTCTTAATAGTACCATGGAGGACTTTTTCCTAATGCAGATGTGTCTCCTGATGTAGTTTTCCTAACTGAGTCTTAAGGGTCCTGTTCATGTGTTCCACCTGTCCTGAACTTTGTGGTCGATAGGCAGTATGTAATTTCCATTTAATATTTAAATTCTTGGCTAGTAGCTACACTATTTCTGCTACAAAGGCTGACCCATTATCTGAGCCAATGGTGCTTGGAAGGCCAAATCGTGGAACAATTTCTCAGAGGAGCAGTCTGGCTACTTTTCGGGCCTCCTCAGTCCAGGTGGGGTAAGCCTCTACCCAACTAGATATAGATGCATACAAAGACCAAGAGATACTTGAGGCCCCATGATCAAGGCATTTCAGTGAAGTCTACTTCGAGTCCCTCAAAGATGGTGCCACCGACACTTCGGACCCCCAGTGGGGCACACGGCCCTTGCCTGGGGTTGTTGCAGGCACAGACTATGCACCATTCACACACCGCTCAGGAGATGCTAGAAAGCTGGGGAACATAGAAGTACTGGCCCAGAGTGGTTTCTAGGACAGTGCGACCAACTTGAGTTCTTTGGTGAAATTGCGTGCCAAAAGCTGGGGGTAGAGTCCCAAGGACTACAATTCGTCCAACCTTAAACTTCCACCATCCACCGGGGAGGAGGCTCCCCCTCTTCAGCCTTAAACCAGGCTTCTTGAGGCAAGTACCTGGGATCCCCTTTGGCTAAGGGACTGGGAAACAGGGAAGCAGTTAGAGCTGTAGGGCAGACTCTTACCTTGGCCGCTGCCAGTTTGGTCTGCCTTGCAGTTGCCCCAGGCCATTATGATGTCCCCTTTTTGATATCCTCTGCAGTGCATGACTGCTATTTTCTTGGGGTCCCACACAGCATCTAAGAGTTCTAGATTTTCCTTTTCATGTTTTTGTCTTTTTCCCCTGAATTGATTAGACCTTTCTCTTTGTACAGGGCTTCATGTACATGGAGGGTGGTGAAGGCATACTCGATTCATTGTATATGTTAGCACACACTCCTGCTGCCAGCTGAAGGGTGCAAATCAAGGCGATAAGCTCTGCCTTCTGTGCTGAGGTTCCCCTAGGCAGAGGTTTTGTTTCAATGGTAGGATGTAGGGTCACCATAGCAAATCCTGCAAGGCGTTCTCCTCCCCTCACAAAACTGCTACTGTCAGTGTTGTAATATTTTACATCAAGGTCCTTGAGGGGCTGGTCTGTCAAGTTGGGTTGACTGGAAAACACTTCATCCATGACTTCAATGCAATTGTGGTCTCGCTGGCCGGGCCCAGTGGGTAGCAAGGTGGCTGGGTAAAAGGTTCGCATTACCTCTAGGCGGATGCATGGATTCTCACACAGCATTGGTTTCTGACCATATAGGCGTTAGTTAGCCAGTATTGTCCCTTGTACTCCAGTAGTGTTATTACTGAATGTGGTACTCGAACTGTCAGTTCTTGCCCCACAGTCAGTTTGTCAGCCTCTGACACAAGGAAGGCCATGCCTGCTGGTGCTTGCAAGTGGAGTGGCCAGCCCTGGGCGACAGAGTCAAGCAATTTGGTGAGATAAGCCATGGGGCAGTGCCAAGATCATAGCATTTGGGTTAAGACCCCTACTGTGACACCCGTGAACTCGTGTATGTACAGAAAGAAAGATTTGGTTAAGTCTGGGAGTCCTAGTCTGGTGGTATTAGTGAGTGCCCACTTGATTTCTTTAAAGGCCTTCTGTTGTGTAGATTCCTAGAGAAGGGGCTCCCATTTTCCCCCTTTGTGGCTTCATAGAGGGGTTTGGCCAGGATGGAGAAATTAGGTATCCAGATTCTGCAGAAGCCAGCTGCTCTGAGGAATTCGCAGACTTGTTGTCAGGTGGTAGGGACAGGGATCTAGTAGACCATTTGTTTCCTTTTTTGGGCCAAGTTGGTGTTGCCCCTGCGGCAGGTGGAAGCCGAAGTATTTGACTCTTTCCTTGCAGATTTGAGCCTTCCTTTTAAGAGACCTTGTAACCCGCTTCCTAGAAGAGATTGAGGAGTAGATGTGTTCCTTCCATGCATTCCTCATAGGTCTTTCCTGCTAGGAGGAGATCATCTACATACTGGAGTAATAATGTACAGGTTTGTTGGTTTGCCAGGAAGTCCTTTAAATCTGAGGCTAGAGCGGTCCCAAATATGGTCATGGAGTGTTTGAACCCTGAGGCAGTCACGTCCATGTCAACTGGCCCTTTTCTCCGCATTTAGGGCTTTCCCATTGGAAGACAAAGATTGGTTGAATCTGAGGAGCCAGGCGAATGCAGAAGAAGGTGTCCTTGAGGTCCAGACAGGTGAAATAAGCTGCCTCAGAGGGGATGAGACATAGGAAGGTATATAGGTTGAGGGCAACAGGGTGCAGGATGACAGTCACCTAGATGACTGCTCATTAATCTTGGACCGGCCAGTATTCATTGGTCCCTGGCTTCCGAACCAGCAGGAGGAGCATTTTCCAGGATGATTGGCAGGGATGGAGAATTCCATACTTCAGAAGTCTCTCTAAAAATTTCTGGATCCCCACTTGTGCCTTTTGGGGATAAAATACTGTTTTTGACTCTATCATCACTGGAGGAATGTGTTGGGCCAGTCCTGGAAGGTTGTTTTCAGCCCACACTCTGAGCACCTTGAAGGGCAACTTGGGTCTCTGGACTCTTCAGTGAGGCTGTAGAGGCACCACTCTTCTTAGGGAACCGTGAGCAACATGATCCTTGCTGCTGGCCTCCCCAAGGTTAGGGCTGCTTGGCCATGTGTGTCAAAGGTAATTTGAGCCGATAGTTTTCCTAAAAGATTTTGTCCCATCAGTGCCATGGGGCCGTCGAGCAGATTCAGGAATTCATGGACAATTTCTCATCCTCCTAGGTTGCACTGGCGGGGCTTCAGGAAGGGGTGACAGACTTGTCCCCCGTTTGCTCCCATAATGGTAGCTTGTCTTTGAGAAAGGGGGCCCACAGGCCGAGTTACAACTGAGTGTTCAGCTCTGGTGTCAACCATAAAGTCAATAGGTCGGCCCCTGACTATCATTTATTTGGACTGTCGGCTTCTGGGGGCCTAGCAGAATGAGCCCGGTCTGGCTGAGTGCTGGCAACACAAGCTTCTTTTCTTTCAGCTAACCTTGGGAGGGTGCCAGGGATTGGGCTAGGAGGACCCTACGGTTCTCCTCTAGGCAGACTCTGAACCAAGGGGGTCAAGTACAAACTATTGCCTCCCAAGAATCAATGTAAGGGAATCGGTCTGGGCAGCCAGGTTGACTGGTAAAGACGAGAGACCTTTGCAATGACTTCCCTATCAAGAGCTCCCTCTGCTGGCCACCCAATGCCAAAAGAGGGTCAGTCAATCTCACAAAGGGTGCAGAGTTTTTGGGGGGTGAGTTTAACTCCATAATTTCCTGAATAACCCTTTTTGAAATTCTTACGCAGTAATATAACCTAAAGGCGTCTGTTTACTCTGTTGTCCACCCGTCCTTCCACCCGTGATTTGTATTGCACATGCACTCAGAGATTCTCTTCGCCTGTCTCTGGCCACTCCCCTTGTGGGGATCTTTCAGGCACCTCTTAGCAATTGGTGAGTTGGAGTAGACTACTCACGGAGATCCAGTGACACCACCCTAAGCCATATGAGATTCACCACGGAACCGTGGATAGGGGGGCTCAACTCTCACTTCTTAGCAAGGCCACATCTCAGTCACACACCAAACACACTCCACCCTCTGCTTTATGTACCCGAGAGGTCACGGTTTCCTCTAATAAATATAGAGTACAAATATAGAGGGTGACCTCGGGAGTTAATCAGACTCCCCTTCTGTCCTCTAGCAGACAGGCTGTTCCTGGAACCCAGGTCCTTACCACTCAGTTGGGCAGTTCTCCTGAGCTTGTTCCTGTGCCTCTCCAGGTTCCCTTGTGCTTCTGGAGTCCAAGGTCACTGGAAGAGACGTTACTCCCTTTACGGGCAAGCAGAATCTGTGTCTCCCCGCATCCTGGGGGCCAGACCCAAAGATAAGAGAGGCAAAAACCTACCATCTCCGGATCCTGGACGAGCCTGCAGAAATATTGCGGGATTCTCGAAAAGAGAGACAGGACACTGAGGCTATAAGCAGGAAGCAGCATTTATTGATGCTGGCACCAGCTCTGCGGATTTTTATCCAGAGGCTGAGCCCCAATTGTAACATAACAGGCAGTTTTATACAGTCTTATCATTCCTACACAGCGACAGATAGAAGGAAGAACATTTAGTGGTTGGCAAACTATGAGAAACTGATGTTAGCCAGAGTCCTTGAAGTGGGGGGAGGGCAATCAGGAATGAACTCGTTTGAGCAGGAAATGACCAGGCAGGGTCAGGCTGCCACAATGCATCATCTACTTGTAGTCATAAAGAAATAATAGACAAACCCAAATTTTGGGAGACATTCTGTTGTTGGTTTTTTTTTTTTTCAAAATTATCAGTTATGAAAGTCAAGGAAAATCTGAGGAAGTGTCCAGACTGAAATAAACTAGAGAGACATGGCAACAATGTATAGTTCAAAACAGTGTGTGTAACACAATGTGTAATTCTGAGCTGGGTTTTATTGTTGCTAAATATGTATTGAAACAGTTGGCAACACTTTAATGGGATCTGAGAATTATATGGTATTAATATATCAGTATCAATTTCCTGATTTTTGTGGTTGGAAATGCCTTTGTTTTGTAAGAATCATTGGTAATGGGACAGCAGATCAGCAATGTACTCTCAAGTGATTCAGGGGAAAAAGTTATGTATACTGTATTTCTACTTTTCTGTAACTTTGTGATTGTTTAAAAAATATAAGACCCTTTTATACTTAAAAAGATAAAATTCATTTATTTGAAAAATCACATATCTGATATCTTAACAATGCTGAATAATAGAGGGAAATGTATAATACAATTTTAGTAAATCAGTTAAATAGTAAAATTAATTTTTTTGTCCTCATTTTTGGTAAGATTGCTTATATCCTTTCAGAACTAACGTTTTGATGCATACTAAGGTAGCATAATTTTTCTATTTTACCTTTAAAGATTGCTCAAGAAACAGATGTTAGAGCCCAGATTCGTCTGCAGTTTCGTGATGTCAATGGAGAACTTGTAGCTGTGCAGAGATCTATGGTGTGTACTCAGAAAAGCAAAAAGACAGAGTTTAAAACACTGGAAGGAGTCATTACTAGAACAAAGTAGGTGTTTGTTTTATATTTGAATATTTGTTTATTTTCTGTCTTTTAATTTCTCTTTTTTCTCCCTACAATTTTAAGTTTATTTCAGGGAGTATAATAATTTTTTTAACAGACTTTATTTTTTAGAGCAATTTTAGTTTCTCAGAAAAATTGAGCAGAAGGTAGAGTTCCAGCATATTCCCTGCCCTTACGCATGCTCAGCCTCACCCTCTATCACCATTTAATTTTTTATTTGATTATTATTTATCAGTTAAATAGAATGATCTCATTAAAGATTTAGTGGTAATGCTCCATTCCTTTTCATAATTTATGAAGAGTTGCTGAATTGAAGGTACATAATCACTCAAATATAGATTGCATGAATGAAAAATGCTAGTTTAGAGATGGATAAGATGAGAAGTAGACAAGTAGGAAAGAGTAATAATTTGTCAACTGTTAACATTCTTCTTAGAGCAGGTATCATCTTGTAGTGAGTATGGATTTTGGAATTAGGCCACCCTGAGTTCAAAGCTTTATCTTTGTTGAGCAAATTACTTATCACCTTACCCTTACATTTCGTTTATTTATGTATTTGTTAAGCTAATTAAATAATTTCTATATTTAACTAATAATGTTTAGCAGCTGTTATGTGCTAGAGACACTGGCTTCTCAAGTAGCTTCTTTTCATTGGTTTTTAAACACACTCAGGTCTTTCCCATAACCTTGGATTTCATTTTGCTTCAGTTACTGTTTCCATCTTTCCCTATTTACAGCTAATCTTCTCAAGAATTGATACTGTTTCTATTTTTTTACTCCTTCTCTAGCCCTGTTCCTCTACTGAAACAGCTCCAACTAAGGACACTAGTAACCTATATATTAATTAAAATAATGCTGTTGCTATACAAAATAGACTTCGTAGCCAGCAAGCCTCTGTTTTTTTCATTTGTAAAATAGGGGTTTGTTATCACTGTACATATAAAGAAAGATGTAAGGATTAAACTAATGCACATAAAATGCTTAGTATGTAACGAGAGTTCATGTATTAGTTTTCTGTGACTGCTATAACAAGCCACAAACTTAGTGACTTAAAACAACACAAAGTTATTATCTCCCAGTTATGTAATTTAGAAGTTTGAGTTGGCTCTCACTGGCCTAAAATCAAGGTGTTAGCAGGGCTATGTTCCTTTCTGGAGACTGTAAGGAAAAACCTGTTTGCTTGCTCTTGCCATCTGGCTTATGGTTCTTCTTCCATCTTCAAAGCCAGCAACAGTGGGCAGAATTCTCACATTGCATCACTCTGACCTCCTTTTCTGCCTCCCTCTCCCACATTTAAGGACCCTTGTGATTACCTTGGCCCCACCTAGATAACCTAGGATAATCTGTTTTAAAGTCAGATGATGGGCAACCTTGATTTCATCTGCAATCTTAATTCCCCTTTGACAGTAACCTAACATATAAGCAAATCCTAGGTATTAGAATATAGATACCTTCGGAGGGTCATCGCTCTGTGTACTACAGCTCATTAGTGATAGCTGTTAGTCACTTCTAGCTTGAGTATTTTTTTAGACTTTCATGACGTGTCAAACACCGTTCCCCCTTTCTCTCCCTTAAAGCCAATAAGGTTAGAGTTCTACAGGCTCACTCCTAGATCCTCTTTTGTTTATGCTCTATATTCTCTTCCTAGATAATCTCATTCATATTGCTAAAATTACTGCATATTCATAGGGGACTCACAAATTTATGTCTTCAGGCCAGACCTGTTTCCAGACTGATGTATCCAGCCGCCTTTTCTCATTTTGTACCAGTTGTTTCAAAGATACCTCAGATTCAACTATATCAAGTTCATTATCCTTTTTCCTTGACTCCCCTTAAAAAATCTCCCACACCTTGGTCCTCTTACAGTGTTCCTCCTCTCAGTGAATGGCACCACCATCCATCCAGTGACACAAGCCAAAAACCTAAGTCTATCTTGATACTTTCCTTGCATATTCAGTCCATTACCAAGTCCTGTGGATTTACCCTAAATGTGTTTTGAGTCTATTTCTCTCCATTTCTACAACACCCGTTGTAGTTCAAGCTACCATTATCTTTTCCTGGACCAATGTGATAACCTATGTCCATTCTATCCCCCTACAAAACATATTGAATTTATTCAGTGTAATATTTTAAACATACATACTGCAATATGTAAACGACAGTAAAGACAGACACTGCCTCTGCCCACTTAATCTAGTTGTTAACAGATATGGACAGAAGATATGAAAGAAAATGGTGGATCTGTCCTTCCGTTGAAAGATAGAGATCTCCTAGAACCCCAGGGCAGGGATTCTTCTGGCTCTGGATATAATGATGTAGGGAACTCAATTTAAAAGACCTTGAGGCAGTTCTCTCTATTGGATTGCTTTGTCAATGTGACCCTAGAACTTGAGGTCTGAGAATGAAGAATCCTCCCTGGATTTGCTTAGATGGGCACCACTAAGGGTTGCCTTTACTCTCCATTTGTCATCCATATGTCTGTTTCTGAACAACCCTTATTTGACCTACATAATCTTTAGAAGTTTTTAAGGCACCTTTGCCTGTCTGCTGTGGATCATCATACTTTTATTCTAAGTCTCTTATTTTCCTTATTTTTAAGTTTATAGGGATGGGAGATAGTTCTTTTTATATATATTATCTACAAATATTTTAAATTACTGTATTTAAAAGTCCAAATATGTAAAAAAAAAAAAAAAAAAGTACTGACTTTTTTCTATACTACCCTGTTTTACGTACTTTTCCATCGGTGAAATGCTGAATCATTTCAGAATACTTTTTATTGTAATAGGTTGAATGAAGGGACTTTTCTTTTTTATAAGTACGGTATAAAAGCTTGATTAAGCAATAGAATAGATGCATTTGGAGGTTATTTTACGTAAATTCTTGATTTTCATTTTCCACAGGCATGGTGAAAAGGTCAGTCTCAGCTCAAAGTGTGCAGAAATTGACCGAGAGATGATAAGTTCTCTTGGGGTTTCCAAGTCTGTGCTAAATAATGTCATTTTCTGTCATCAAGAAGATTCTAACTGGCCTTTAAGTGAAGGAAAGGCTTTAAAGCAAAAATTTGATGAGATTTTTTCAGCAACAAGGTTTGTAATCTTTCATTAGACTTTGTAGCCCCTTAAGTTATGACCCATTGTTCTAATTTGGGTGCTTTAAAAAAAACAACAACAAAATTTTAAAAGCAAGTCTTTATTTATTTAGTCATTCACTTAGTGGCAACCAGCGGGCATATTTCCTTTCAGTTTATTTTTCTGTGCATATTTTTTTATCTGGTTAGCAGTGTATATCTTTCACTTACCATTATGTCAAAAGCATTTTCTAAGTTATTAAAAACTTTTAATGATTGCATAATATCCCACTGTATGAATATACTATTGTTTACTTAGCTAGAAATTTGATTTTTATTTAATATCTTCAAAGGTACATTAAAGCCTTGGAAACAATCCGGCAGGTACGTCAGACACAAGGTCAGAAAGTAAAAGAGTGTCAAACAGAGCTAAAATATCTAAAGCAAAATAAAGAAAAAGCTTATAAGATTCGCAATCAGATTACTAGTAAAGAAGACCAGTTAACATCTTCAAAGGAAATTGTCAAAGCCTATGAGAATGAACTTGATCCATTGAAGGTAATTTGATTTCTTGTATGATTAAGAGAAAGTCACCTTTTACCATGGTAGCACTCACCCCTAAAGCACTTTATTTTTACATGAACTTTAATTGTGTACATATTTCTTGAAAAATCATCAGGCTATATAATGTTATATTTTAATGTTATAAGTCTACTTTAGATGGTTAGTCTTTTTTTTTTTAGATGGTTAGTCTTAAAATTGCTGAGACCTTGGATTTGAGAGTAAAAAATTTGTAGCATGATACTAAATTAGCAATGTAGATCCCTAGTTGTTAATTATTAGTGTAATGACCCAACTACTGTCTGGTCTTAAGGAGGTTTTTTCAACTGACAAATCTTTTTAGGGAATTTTTGTAATTTGCAGAATGTTCTTGACATTGCACAAATTTTGGAATTGATGCATAGCACGTTGATATATAGTCATACACCACATATGACATTTCAGTCAACAACAAACCATATTTAATATGGATGAAACCTTCCTGTTCTGGAAACAGATGCCTGAAAGGACTTTCATCCATAAGGAGACCAAGTCAGTGCCAGGTTTCAGGGCTTTTAAAGACAGAAAGAAGAATAATCTTGTTTGGGGGCAGTGTTACATGCTGCAAATTGAAACCCTTTGTGATCTGACACAGTGAGAACTTCAGGGCCTTCAAGCTTGTCGGTAAGCACATATTGCTAGTGTACTACAGGAGCTATAAGAAGTACTGGATGACCCAGCTCCCCTTCTAAGATACCCTCCTGAGTTGCTGTGCCCACAAAGTGGAGAAGTATTGTTTGGAAAATAGGTACCTGTCAAGATTTTGCTTACTGTAGATAATACTCCTGGTTGTCCTCTTTTTATTGGTGATATTCATATATCAAAGTGGTGTTTCGCCCCTCCAGACACCATCTCTTTGGTCTAACCAATGCATTGGATCAAGGAGTTATGTTAGTTTCAGGTATACAACATATAATGTACAATATAATCCCTCTTGTTAGTCTAGTACCCACGGGCACTAGTCATAGATATTACAGTATTATTGACTATATTCCCTTTATGTATTTACATCCCCGTGACTATTTTCTAACTACCAGTTAAGGCCTACTCTCTGAGGAGGACCTTTACCTATTGCTATAACTGAGAAAGACACTGAGAAGATAATGATACAATTCTGGAAGGATCACAAATGTATGACTGCATTAAGAGCCTTTTTTGAGCTTAGGGTTGATGTCACTAAGGAGTGTTTGAGTGGCATCTGGAAGAAGATACTTAAGAGGTTCATTAATCCATGACTTTCAAGGATTTACGAGGATGAGGAGGTTGGAAAAATCGAAAAGGCTATGGTTAAGATGGCAAACAACTTTAACCTGGATGTGGGTGAGGATGACATAGAGGAACTCATAGGGGTGGTTCCTGAGGAATTGACTAATGAGGAATTGTTAGGACTGAAACAAGAATGCATAGCTGAAGAAGAGGCAAGAGAAAAGAAAATTGCAAAAGAGAAAGAACTCCCAAGAAAATTTATAGTGAAGCCTTTAGCAGAAGCTTTTTCAGACTTCAACAAACTCTTTAAAATGTTTGGTAACATATACCTCAACATGGAAAGGTTTTCATTAATAATAGAGAATAATGTTCATGGTGCATTATCTGCTTACAGGCAAGTCTATGATGAGAAAAGGAAGCAAACCAAACAAACCCCCATGGTCCTATTTCTCAAAAGAGTGACACCTACTTAAGATCCCCAGGCAGGTCTCAACAGGAGGTATTCCAGAAGAAGGTATTGCTATCATAGGTGGTGACAGCTCCATAGGTATTATTGCCCCTGAAAACCCTTCAGTGGGATGAGATATGAAGATGGATATTGATGATCCTGACCCTATATAGGCCAAGGCTAATGTACATGTTTAGGTTTCAACAACAACAACAAAAATAGAAAAAGGATTATAGTAAAGAATATAAAGAAAAACTATTTTTGTACAGCCATACAGTGTGTTTGTGTTTTAAGCTAAATGTTATTATGGAAGAGACAAAAAGTTAAAATTTCAGGTTTACAAAAGTAAAAGTTATAGTAAGCTAAGGTTAACTTATTACTGAAGAAAGAAAAGTATTTTTTTTATCAATTTAGTGTAGCCTAAGTGTAGTGTTTATAATGTTTACAGTGGTGTATAGTAATGTGTAGGCCTTCACATTCACTTATCACTCACTCACTGACTTTCCCAGAGCAGTTTCCTTCCCTGCAAGCTCCATTCATGGTAAGAGACGTAAGTGAACTTATACAGGTGAAACCTGTGTTGTTCAAGTGTCAACTGTACTGTACCTATTCTGTGTTTAGATACACTAAAATACCGTTGTGTTACAGTTACCTACAGTATTCAGTACAGTAATATGCTATATAGGTTTGTAGTCTAGAAGCAATAGTCTGTACCATATAGCCTAAGTAGGTAATAGGCTATGCCATCTAGGTTTGTGTAAAGTGCACTCTATGATGTTTGCACAATGACAGAATCACTTAAGGCATTCTCAGAACATACCATCATTAAGCAATGCATGACTGTATTTGCAGATGTGTATACTTTCCAAACTCTTTAGTTTATAAAAAACACCTTAAGCAAGTCCCAGTCATTCATTTCACAATCATTTATTGAGTGTATCCTCTGTATAAGGTTATACTATGGTTGGGGCTACAGGTGTAATGAAGACTACAATAGCATCTTTGCCCTTAAGGTATTCCTAGTCTAAGTAAGAGCATTCTTGAAAATGGCTATTTTCTAGGTTACAGATTTAGAAAAAAAATTTTGAAATACAGTTTAAAAATTGTTGATTTGGTTTTTTTAAACTCACCTATAAATACTAGTATAGATCTTTTGAATTGTAAACTAAGAAAGCTAGTTTCGTTTCTGTCTTAATGCCCATTGATATTAATGCATGCTTTAGTAAATATTGTTTTATGCATAGCACTGTGACAGGTGCTCTTTGGGATAAGGAAGCCAAAGACTAGAACCTTGCTTTTAAAGAACTTAAAATCTAATTGAAGAAACAAGGAAACTCTTTTAAAAGATCGGATTACAAAGAATAAATTGAAGAGATACACAAATGATATAGTTTGGAATGTAGGTTCTCTAGTAGCTGAAAATGGTGACTACAGCATAAGTGAGAAAAGGGAAAAAAAAACATAAATTGGACTACATCAAAATAAATAAACCTCTGTTCTGCAAACTGTACCATCAGGAAAGCAAAAAGATGACCTACAAAATGGGAGAAAATATTTGTAAGTTATATATCTGATAAGGGACTTGTATCTGGGACATAAAAACATATAATTCAGTAATAAAAAAATGAATAACAATTTGAAAATGGGCACAGGATGTGAATAGACACTTCTCTGAAGTAGATATATATATGCGTCCAATGAGTATATGAAAAGATGCTTGAGGATAGTATCAGGTGTGATGAATAAAATCAAAATCACAATGAGATGCCACTTCACACCCACTGAATAACTATAAATCAAAAAGACGTAAGTGTTGATGAGGATGTAGAGAATTTGGAACCCTCATACATGCTGGTGGGAATGTGAAATGGTGCAGCCACTTTAGAAAATAGTAAGTTCCTCAGAATGTTAAACATAAAGTTATCATATGACCCAACAGTTTTACTCTGCAGTATCTTATACCCAAGAGAAGTTAAAACATACATCTGCACAAAAACTTGTATGTCTATTCAGAGCAGCATTATTCATAATAGCCAAGAAATGAAAACAACTCAAATGTCCATTAACTGATCAGTAAAATGTTACATATCCATATATTGGAATATTGTTTAGCCGTAAAAGGAATGATGTTCTTGTAGATGCTACAACATGCAAGAACCTCAAAAACATGCCAAGTGAAAGAAGCCAATCACAAAAGACCACATATTATGTGATTCTATTTATTTGAAATGCCCAGAATAGGCGAATCTATGGAGAGATTTGAGGTTGCATAGGGTAAGTGGTAGAGAGGAATGAATAGTGACTGCAAATGAGTACAGGGTTTCTTTTTGGAAGTTGAAAATGTCATAAGATTAGATTATGTTGATGGTTATACAACTCTGAATATACTAAAGAACATTGAACTATACATTTTAAAAGATCAGTTCTATGATATGTGAATTATATCTTAATAGTGCTGTTAAAAAACAAACAAACATGGCATTGAATAGAAATCTATCACAAAGCCTTCATAGAGAAGGCATGGCTGAGCTACACCTTAAAAAATGGGGGAAAATCAGATTGACAAACTAGAGGCATTTTATGTATGTTTGTATTTATTTTGCACTTTCTCTTTTAAAGGTAATACATGCTCACAATGAAAAAAATTATAGAATATTGAAAAGTAAGAGATGTTCTTACTTGTCATCTCTGACCCCAGATATATCCTACTAGCAGCTTTTTTTGCGTGTGTGTGTGTATACATTCACATGTATGTAACACATACATACATACAAGCTTATTAAGACAGTATTGTGTGAGAAACATCCTGGGTTAAGTATATCAGGGTAAAAGGAGTAAGAGATAAGAATTGTGGTCAGATCATAAAAGAAGAACCAAAGTATGCTGTATCTTAAGATGAGCTGTCTTGATAACTGTGTGTAGGTACTACAGTAATTACCAAGATATTTGAACATATTTCATTTTCTTCAGGAGCAGCCTGGTCAGGTGACAAATACACATAAATCAGAAAAAGAAAAGAGCTGAAAGAGCTCTGAGGAAGCCAGAGAGGACTTTATAGGACTGAATTTGGGATAGGATTTTTTGACCATAAATGAATAGGTAGAGACACAGGAACAGTAAAATGCCAGCTGTCTGAACACTATTAAGGAAAGCCATATATTTGAAATGGAGCATTAGTATAGGAAATGATGTCAAGATAGGGCTGTAATAATACCTGATATTTATTGAGTGGTGCCAGGATTCTAAGACTGTAGCAGACATTGAGGTGTTTGTAAATTTCTTTATTTTATTTAATTTTGACTAGTTCTCCAAGGATTTAATCTTACTCTGTGTATCCTCAGAGCCTAGATAAGTGCCTGGCACATAGCAGGTGGTTCAGTAGATATTTATTAAGTGGGTAATTTCCAAAGTCTTTTTTTTAGCTCTCATATATGAGAATTCCCTTCATAGAACTCAGTGTAAAGTTTGAGTCAAATCACCTTCCCAGCAGCCTTCCAGAGACAATTTCACACTATAATTCATGCTTCCCCATTTTTACCGATTCCCTCTATCTATAACTCTCTCATAAACTACTTTATTCCTATCCCACCCCATCTTATCCTGACTTTGGCCCTTTGACCCCTTTTTTCCTTTCTTGCCTTCAGAGGAAACTGCTTGAGAAACTCGTTTTCAAATACACCCTCTGTGTCCCTCTTATTTATTTTCCGAACATTCCATATATAAGTTCACAGTCCTTGTATGCGTGATAGCACAACAGCCCATTTGTTTGTCTCTATTCACACTAGAGCCTAAGCTTTAAACAATCTGCTATATTTTTCATTATTTGCAGATTTGTCTTAGCTCCTTTTATTAGGATATGTGCTCTGGGGATGGAGCCAAAACATATCAAAGAAGGAAGGAATCCACAGAATCTGGTTACTCGCTGGATTTAAAAAATGAAACAGCTAGATATGTCGCAAAAGATTCAAGTCTAGATAATGTTAATGTCACCAAGAGGCAGTGAAAACACTGGTAAGAGAGAAGCCAAGAAGCTTGAGGTGCACCATACCTAGCTGAGGCGTTGACAGAGGTATACCTTGAAGATATTGCAGGTTCAGTTCCAGACCACCACAATAAAATGAGTGATAATCTTTTTGCTGCTGGAGAGTCTTTCCTTCAGTTTGTAAAACCAAACAAACAAAATAACATCTAAAGTGCAATAAGATGAGATATGCCTTTATTCAGTGTTCTGAAGAATCGATCTAGTTCTTTGCTCAAAAGATATTTTCTGAACAGAGAATTTTTTTATAAGTGATGTGAATAGTCCCATCCTTTGAGGGCCAACTATATGGCACTGATTAATCAAAGTGCTTTAAAATGTATTATGTAAGCCTGATGTTAACCCTGTGAGGTTTAATAGGCAAGAAAACTAAGGCACAGGTGTTCATATTAGACATAAAGGGTAAGGCCAAGATTTGAGTTTAGGCCACTCTGATTCCTAAGCCCATACATTTAAACTCGGATTTATTGAAGTTTAACTTACATATAGTAAAATCTACTTTTTAAAAAGTGTGTAATTTAATGAGTTTGGGCAAATGCATATAGTTAGCATAACCATCACTACAATCAAGGTATAGAACATTTCTGTCACCGCAAAACGTTCTTTCAAATCTTTTTGTATTTAATCCCCTCCCTCCACTCCCAGCCTTTGGTAACCACTGATTTATTTTCTGTCATTACAGTTTTGCCTTTTTTAGAATGTCACATGAATGAAATGATAGATTATGTAGTCTTTTGTGTCTGGCTTCTTAGCATGTTGATTTTAATTAACTTATGTTGTTGCATATATGAGTAGTTCATTCCTTTTTATTGCCGAGAGTATTCCATTGTATGGATGGATATATTACAGATGTGTTCATCGATTCCCTGGTTGATGGACTTTCAGTTGTTTCCAGCTTTTAGCTATTACAAATAATCTGCTTTAAACTTTTGTATACAGGTTTTTGGAGTATGTTTCATCTCTCTTTGGTAACTCCCTAGGAATGGGGCTGCTAGTTTGAATGGTAAGTGTATGTTTAAATGTATGAGCTATCAGAGTGGCTGTACCATTTCATAGTTCAACCAACAACATACATATAAGAGGGCAGTCGCTCTGCATCCTTATCAGTACTTAGTATTAGTTTTTTTTTTATTTTAGCCACTCTAAAATATCACTGAGCATTTTTTTCATTGTGGTTTTAATTTTCATTTTCCTAATGTGTGTAGATGTTGAGCATCCTTTTTATGTGTTTATTTGCCATTTAAATATTGTCTTTGGTAGTATCCATTCAACTCTTTTGCCTAATTTCAATATATTATTTTCTGCTTTTTGAGCTGAATATTAAGAATTCTTTATTCTGGATGCAAGCCCTTATCAGATATATATTTTGCAAATATGTTATTTTCTTAACTGCTTTTCAAAAGGCGAGGGTTTTTAAATTTTGATGAAGTCTACTTTATCAATTTTTTCTCCTGTAGTTTGTGATTTTTGTTTCCTATCTAGGCAATCTTTGACCCACGGTCACAAAGATTTTCTTCTGTGATTTCTTCTTGAAGTTTTATAGTTTGAATTCCTACATGTACATATATGCTCCATTTCAGGTTAATTTTTAGGTATGGTACAAAGTTAGGTTGAGGGGTTTTTTTGCGTACAGATGTGCAGTTCCAGAACACAGAACCTACTGTCTTAACCATTTTACGACCCTGCTTCCTAATCTTTTATTGTTGAATATGTGGCTTTATACAAGCCTCCAACTCTCCTACTTAGCACATATAGTCTCATAGGGTTAAAGGAAATGTATAGCAGCACCTAGTATAATGTCTGCAATATAATAGGCATTCAATCAATGATAGCTATGGTTATTATTGTAAAATTACTTTTTTCAAATCTCATTCATTCAGCTAACATACTAAACAAATATCACATATGCTGGTAATACATTAGTGAACAAAGTAAACAAGGTTCCCATTTTTATGGTGATTACATGCTACTCATTAGTATACAGATCACAAGGTATGTTATTAGTATAATTTTATTAAGTGACATTAAAGTTGAGGATGCATTTTGGTGCAGCTTTGAAAGTTTACAATTAATATTTAAGCACTCTGGTAATGTGTTAGTTTAAAGATTAGGTTCTGCAAATGTCTTAGAAGAGGAATTGGTTAACCTTGGAATGTAGTAGCAAACAGTGGAAGAGTGTACCCAGCATCATGTAAGGGGAGAATTCTCTGAGCCAGGTCACACATATTCCTAGGAGATGAGGCAGCCAGCTGTCCCTGGAAGCAGGGCATAGGGATCATTTTTCACACTTTACTTGTTCAAAGTCTTCTGCTTGAACAAACTTTAAAGTATAGTCTTCCGTGTAAATTTGCCTGTAGGCTCAGAATGCACTGGTGACTCACCATGAGTTTCTAGCCCACTCCGTAGTTCTAATGTTTTTGTTTTTTTAGTAAATTAAATACTCAGCTGTTTGAAGATTAAAGTCTTAAAATGTGGAACTTCACATAATGTGGCTCTAAGTACCCAATGAATGAATGACTTGTGGGAGGCATTGAAAGTAGGGCAGGGGCTTTGGAGTTAAAATTGGAGTTTAATTCCTGCTTTTCTTTACTAGCTATGAGGCATTGGGCAGGTTGCTTAATGTCTTTGATCCTGTCTCTGTGCTGCCTTACAGCGTTGTTAGCATTAAATGAGATCTCTTTTACCAAGTGCCTGGCTCTAGCACATCTTATTTCTCTTCATACATCTGAAGTATAAACTATAGTGAATTTTATTTATATAGAGTGTTTGTTTACAATTTTCAGAATCGTCTAAAAGAAATTGAACAAAATCTCGCTAAAATAATGAAACTTGACAATGAAATTAAAGCCTTGGAAAGCCGAAAGAAACAAATGGAGAAAGATAATAGTGAACTAGAACAGAAAATGGAAAAGGTTTGTAGTAGTAGAATTTTGTTCTACTTCAAAAATTTAAGATTATTGTAGTGAACCTCATTTGAATCCCTTTTGCCACTCATGTTTTGAAAAAAAAACATACAAATCATGATTTTTGTCTTCTATGTACATGTAAAAAAGAAGGGTATTGAATAAGCTTCAGTTTATATTTTGTATTTCTGACCAATATCTTCATATGTTTATTCATTAAAGCTCTTTATTTTGGTTCTACATAGGTTTTTCAAGGGACTGATGAGCAACTAAATGATTTATATCACAATCACCAGAGAACAGTAAGAGAGAAAGAAAGGAAATTGGTAGACTGTCAGCGTGAACTGGAAAAATTAAATAAAGAATCTAGGCTTCTCAATCAAGAAAAGTCAGAACTACTTGTTGAACAGGGTAGGACAAAGTGTTTACTTGGTCTTTTTTCTTATTGTACTATTACGCATTTTCTGCGTGAAAGATGAATCTCTAGGGAACTATGCTGAGTGAAAAAAGCCAGTCTCAAAAGATTATATACAGTGTATTTCCATTTACATAACATTTTTGAAATGCCAAAATTTTAGAAATGGAGGACAGATTAGAGGTTGCTAGGGTTACTAAGTAGGAGGAGGGGTGGAAAAAAGGTTAGTGTGGTTATGGCTATAAAAGCAACAAGAGGGATTCTGTTCATTATCTTGACTGTCGTGTAAATATATCAGCTAACACAGGTGATAAAATTATATAGAACTTAATATGCGCACACAAATGAGCACAAGTAAAAGTGGGGAAATCTGAATAAGATTGATGGATTGTATCAGTGCCTATATCCTGGCTGATGTTATATACTACAGCAGGTCCTCGAATATCATTGTTTCATTACAATGTTTTTGAGATGCATAGGAACTTAACTCTTGTTTATGTCAATTAGCCTATGGTAAATTTGGTTTCATTATATGTCATTTTGCTTAAAGTTGCAGAACCTATCCATGACGTTAAGTGTATAGTTTTGCAAAACAAAAACAACAGTTTTTGAACTCAGTAATTCCAACACTTGGATGTGTGGATTTTTTTCCACCTCAAGCAATTCTCTAAGTGGGTGTCCTGTAATTTAATTCAGTTCTGATACTATCTGGAATTAGCACAGACCCTACAGAGGGACCAATCCCATGAGACTGCCTCCCACTTCCAATGCCAATCAAAAGGTCCAGGTTGTCTGTCACCTGTACTTCTGACTAACTAGCTATAAATCAGGCATTCCCACAACCCTTCCTCAGGTTCAGTAATTTGCTGTAACAGCTCATAGAATCCAGGGAAACATTATTACCAGTTTATAGTAGATGATACAGCTTGGGAACAGCCAAATGCAAGAGATACATAGGGCAAGGTATGGGGAAGGAGCATGGCACTCTCCCAGCACCTCTGAGTGTTCACCAACCTGGAAGAAACTCTCTAAACCTTGCTGGTTAGGAGTCTTATGGAAGGTCTATACGTGATTGATTAAATTATTGGCCATCAATGACTGAGAACTCAGGCTTCAGCCCCTCCCCAGAGTAGAGAACATTCCTACTCTCTAATCACATAGTTGGTTCCACTGATAACTAGCTCCCATCCTCCAAGGCTTATTTGAATGAACTCAGGTATGGTTGAAAGGGACTTACAATGAATAACAAAAGATACTTCTCTCACCCTTATCACTCAGAAATTCTAAGAGTTTTAGGAGCTCTGTGCCAGAAACCAGGGACAAAGACCAAGTATGTATTTATCATTATGTTTGGGGAAACTGGGCAAGGATGTAAGAGATCTTGCTGTACTTTTTTACAACTGCATGTGAATATACAATTATCTCAATATTTTTTTTCCCCACTGTGTAACCCACTTCAGTACCTGCAGCCTACGGGCAGGCACAGAAGCCAGGCAGTGGTTCAGGGCCACAATTTGCTCTGGCATGGGGTACTATGAAAGGCCCTGGGGGATGGGCCTGCCATAAATCCATACATTATCTCAATTTTTTTTTAAATCAGCTGGAAAAAAAGAGTTGTTATGGTTTTTTAAAGGTCGTCTACAGCTACAGGCAGATCGCCATCAAGAAAATATCCGAGCTAGAGATTCATTAATTCAGTCTTTGGCAACACAGCTAGAATTGGATGGCTTTGAGCATGGACCATTCAGTGAAAGACAGATTAAAAATTTTCACAAACTTGTGAGAGAGAGACAAGAAAAGGAAGCAGAAACTGCCAACCAACTGATGGTAAATATTTGTTTTCTTTTGTTTGTGTCACATTCTCTTGTTGAATTGTTTTAATTTTTGGATGGACCTTACTTTATGATATTTTAAAATTAGTGTTAGGATAGAATCTGCACAAGGTAGAATAAACCTTTATGAAGCAAATTTTTTAATGTGTATAAGTGATAAAAATATGAACAAAATAATACAATTATTTTATAAATTTCTTTTTAAAGCTAATGGTAAAGAAAAAGTTTGCTCAGAATTAATAATGATTCTCTTGGGTGATGGCCATCTCATATTTTTATACTTTTCTATATTTTCCTCAGTGTGCACGTGATACTTTCACAGTGAAGAAACTTGGTTAATGAATTATTTAGTGAAAAAAATGTTAATGCTTTTTCTTATTTAGAATGACTTTGCAGAAAAAGAGACTCTGAAACAAAAACAGATAGATGAAATAAGGGATAAGAAAATTGGACTGGGAAGAATAATTGAGCTAAAATCAGAAATCCTAAGTAAGAAGCAGAATGAACTGAAAAATGTGAAGTTTGAATTACAGCAATTGGAAGGATCTTCAGACAGGATTCTTGAACTGGACCAGGAGCTCACAAAAGCTGTAAGATATTATTTGAGTAATCAAATAATTTAAAAATGTAAGACATTTAGATCCTTGCATTCTGAAGTATTTTTATCTGTCGTCGATCCTAAGATTATGGCATGTTAATAAAAATATCAACTTTGTCTAACAATTTCATTTAAAATGAACTCATCTGAATATCTTAGCAACTCAATTGTTTGGCTCTGGAACCTGGTGGGTTAAAAACTAGAATCACCTAGGATGTGTTGTAAAAATACTCTTAGACTTTACTTCAGATCTTCCAAATCAAAATAAAATCTCTAGGGGTAGAGCATGGAAATGTGCATTAAAAACAAAACTATGTAATTCTTATGAGTACCTTGGTTAAGAACCACTTACCTAAGTTAAAAAGAAAAAAGTATTTTCCTCTAGGTTCCACATAATTATTTTACAAAATTATTATCATGTTATCACTTTTTCTGTGGTGGAAACTTTCTTAGCCAGTCTCTTCTTTTGATGAATTTTCAGATTTTCTTCCTTGTTTCTAATCTTTTCTCTTCCTTTACATCTCCACCACCAAAGCAAGCATCCTCAAGCTTCACGAATTCCCCTCTCAGGTCCCATCTTGATAATTTAAGTAAACATTTCTTTTTGCTCCCTAATTAACATCTAGTGTACATTTTATGTCAGTTTAGTACTTTATCACAATACCATCTTGTAACAGGGAAGCACTGGTCAGGGATTGCATTACACTATTTTTATAGTTTCTACATGCCAGGCAATGTAGTGTAGTGAGTTACATGGGTACTCGATAAATACTGTTTTGACTGAGGAGTCACTAAACTGTATACTTAGACACATTTCTTTTAATTTTGCACTAAGTCTCATTTCCACCCCCTGTTTAACCCTTCCAGATTTATTTACTAATTCTCTAACATTATAACATAGTAATACAACTTTATAAGATTTTCCTTAAAATTCTAATTCCTTGTTTTTTCTCTGTTGGATAAAAACAAACAGTAATATTTTGACCATTCTGAGTAAGTAGTTAATTCCTGTATTTTTTTTTGAGTAGTTAATTTCTAATACTCTGTCATTATTTTAATACAAACTATATAAACTTGTGCATTTGTTTGAATTATTTGTAAGGAACGTGAGCTAAGCAAGGCTGAGAAAAATAGCAATATAGAAACTCTAAAAACAGAAGTAATAAGCCTTCAAAATGAGAAAGCAGACCTAGACAAGACCCTGCGTAAATTGGACCAGGAGATGGAGCAGTTAAACCATCATACAACAACACGCACCCAGATGGAGATGTTGACCAAAGACAAAGTATGACCTTTTTTCTTCTAATTATACTTTCTGGTATTTGAAATAGCTTGTCTTATATTTATAGTTGATACAGTATGAGGTATTTAGTTGGTGTTTGCTTTATATTTTAGGGTCTAAGCAAGCTTAATATTCTGTAAAATAGACTTTCAAGCTTAGAAATTATTTTCTAATTATAAAAAATTAAGAATACAGAAGTATTGTGTACGTTGCTGTTAATTTTTATCATATACAGAAGTTTAATTTTTATATTATTAGACTTGTTACTCTTTTATGGCTTAGCAAAGCTATCCCCACTCTGAGACTAAAATTTTATATTTTCTTGTATTTTTATAATTTTACTTTTTTTAAGCCTAGAAATATAATTAATCTAGAATTTATTTTTGTTCCTGATATAATGTAGAGATATTGAGCTTTATTTTTAAAAGATTTTTTTTTTTCTTATAGGCTGACAAAGATGAACAAATCAGAAAAATAAAATCTAGGCACAGTGATGAATTAAATTCATTGCTAGGGTATTTTCCCAACAAAAAACAGCTTGAAGACTGGCTTCATAGTAAATCAAAAGAAATTAATCAGACCAGGGACAGACTTGCCAAATTGAAGTAAGTAGTTGTAACAGTTGGGACATAATAGAAATCTCTTAGTTCATTTGTTCATTTCTAATTGTTTAAAACCATATTGTCATGAGATGGTATGTCTTGATAATTGACTTTGGTTCTCCTGTATTTTATGAATTAAGTAAAATGGTAGCAGTAATATGGGGCCTCTTGTTCCTTGAAAGTTTGTAGAACTAAGTAAAATGATTAGAATTCTTCATAAAAATACGACCTAAAACTATAAAACTCCTAGAAGAAAACATAGAGGAAAGCTTTATTATATTGAAATTGGCAATAGTATCTTGGGTATGACACCAAAAACACAGGCAGCAAAAGCAAAAATAGACAAGTGGGACTACATCGAACTTAAAAACTTCTGCAAAGCAAAAAGAAACAGTAAACAGGGAAAAGGAAGCCTACAGAATGGGAGAAAATATTTGCAAACCATGTATCTGTTAAGGGGTTAATATCCAGAATATGTATATCCAGAATATGTAATTCAACAATTAAAAAAACCTAAATAACTAGATTTAAAAATGGGCAAAGGACTTGAATAGATATTTCTCCAAAGAAGATATACAAATGGCCAACGAATATATGGAAAAATGCTCAACATCACTAATCATCATGATAGGATGGCCACTATCAAAAACACAGAAAATAACAAGTGTTGATGAGGATGTTGAGAAATTGGAACCCTTGTGCACTGTTAGTGGGAATATAAAATGGTGCAGCCACTATAGAAAGCAGTCTAGAGGTTCTTCAAAAAATTTAAAAAATTACCAAATGATCCAGCAGTTCTACTCCGGAGTATATATTTAAAAGAATTGAAAACACAATCTTGAAGAGATATTTGCAAATTCATGTTTATTGCAGCATTATTCACAGTAGCATAGAGGTGGAAGCAACCTAAATCTCTATTGATAGATGAATAAATAAAGAAAATTTGGTGTATACACACACACGTAATGGAATATTATTCAACTTTTAAAAAGAAGGAAATCCTATCATACGCTACAACTTGGATGAAGCTTAAGAATATTATGCTAAGCAAAATAAGCTAGTTGTGAAAAGACAAATACTGTATGATTCCACTTACATAAGGTACCCAAAGTAGTCAGACTCTTAGAAACAGAAAGTAAAATGGTCTCCAGGAGCTGGGGGAAGAGAGAGTTATTGTTCAGTGGGTATAGAGTTTCATTTAGGCAAGACAAAGTTTGCATCTGTTAAGTTGTTGCAAAATAATGTACATATGGTTAACACTACTGTACACTTAAAAATGGTTAAGGTGATAAGTTTTATGTTATATGTTTTTTACTAAAAAAAATGATTACTTTTTTCAGATGTCACCTTGAGTAGTGGTTGGATAAGAGGGTTCATTTTCTGCAGATTTTTGAAGAAGATAGTGGATTTGGCCATGTTAAATTTGAATTTATTGTGGAAATGTCTGTTAGGGAATAGAATATTGGAGCTTGAAATTCAGAAGATTGGAAGTTGTTGCTTTGTAAATGATAATTGGAGTCATTAGTGTAGGCCATGTCACCTTGAAGGAGTTGTGTAAAGAGAAGAGAAGAAGATACAGTCAGACTCCTAGGAAACACCAACATTTTAAACTGTTGGCATGCAAAAGAAGATGAGTAAGTGAAGGTGACTGGGACGTGCGTAGGGAGCCGGGGTAAGGGCCAAACAAGTATCTGGGATGCCTTGAGAAAATAGACCTTTAAGGAGAGGGTCAACAGTGTTTGGTGCTGCTAGGATGGTGGCCTTGATGAGCAGTGCCCAGTGGATAGAGTGTTTTTTTCCAAGTTTTTCCATGACTCAAACGGTGGGAGGTTGGCTAAGATGATGATTAAGAGTTGGAATGGAGGTAAATTGTACTAATGATCAAAGTCTTTGATGTATGAGAGAATGAATGATCAGGACGTAGATAACAGCAAGGAGGGGACACAGGAAAAGTTTTTACAGGAGGGAAAGGAAATAATGTTGTGAAAGGGTCTAAAGGGAATTAGAATATTCCCCTCTCTTCTCTCCCTCCAGAAGATCTAGCAAGCATATTCTTATTGCGGCTGTTAACCCAAGATCTAAGACCATGAACCCCAGGAACCAGGCAGAATTTTCCCTGCACTACACATTTTTCTTGGATCAGGCCCATGATCACTGTTGACAACTGAGACTGTGTTCTGGGAGAGAGCTCAGGCAGAAGTGACGATTGCCATGACTTCTTAAAAAAAAATTACTTGGTCACAACAAACCTTTGTAATGTTTGTTGGCAGAATTTGTCTTATATCTACCTACTCAAAACTTTTCAAACTCACTTCTCATATTCTAAAATTATAATCCATATTTATTCTTATTTTAGCAAGGAACTAGCTTCAGCTGAGCAAAATAAAAATCATATGACTAATGAGCTAAAAAGGAAGGAAGAGCAGTTGTCCAGTTATGAAGACAAGCTTTTTGATGTTTGTGGTAGCCAGGATTTTGAAAGTGATTTAGACAGGCTTAAAGAAGAAATTGAAAAATCCTCAAAACAACGAGGTAAGTTACCTGCTTTATGTTATCAAAGCACTATGACACTTCTTAATTTTCAGTGACAGCTATTAAGGATAGGAGATTTAAAAACTTGGTTCTGGAGCCAGATAGCTTAAGTTTTAGTCCTGGTTCTACAACTCATTTGCTGTGTTACTTTGTGCAAATTATTGAAACCTTCCTGTACTTCACATGCTGAATCTGAGGACATAATTACTTACCACCTACGCTATTAAGGAGGGGTAAATGAGATTATAGGTGTAAAGCCATTAGAACAGTTTCTGACACATAATAAGCTCTAAAATTTTGTTATACTTTTTCTTTTACCAGAGAGTAATTTATACAAATCTGAATGTATTGTGCCCTTTGGACAATATTTAAATATCAGAGAATTTTAATTTCATAATGTGTTTATAAAGCGAGAAGAATCATATTTACAGAAGAGGATGTAACCATATTGACAAAATCATATTTTATATTCTCACTTGGTATTTAATTATTTTTTAAAATAGCCGTGCTGGCTGGAGCCACAGCAGTTTACTCCCAATTCATTACTCAGCTAACAGATGAAAACCAGTCCTGTTGCCCCGTATGTCAGAGAATTTTTCATACAGAAGCTGAATTACAAGATGTCATCAGTGATTTGCAGTCTAAGCTGCGGCTTGCTCCAGATAAACTCAAGTCAACAGAATCAGAACTAAAGAAAAAAGAAAAGCGGCGTGATGAAATGCTGGGGCTTGTGCCTATGAGGTGAGAATAGGGATTTATCTTTACCATACATGCAGTGGCAGCACTTTAAAAGATACCAGTCCAAGACCTGGCATATGGTAGCGACTCAGTAAGCATGTCTTGAATGAATAAAAATTAAAGTCAGGATTCTAAGCCAGTATGCCTCATCTCATGTTGTTTATATGGTAAGAAGAAATAATTTTTTTTATTTAAAGGTCAATTTGCCTCTTAATCTAGTCACAGGGCAGAACGTGTGTGTGTGTGTGTGTGTGTAACTCCTGAGACTTGGCCGGAGGGCAGAAATTTTGACATACTTAGAACTGTTTGTTGATATGTAACTTTCTAAAAATCCAGCAAAAGAGTTAAAGTACTGAAAAGCTCTTCTAGGAGACAAATTTTAAACTATATATGTCTTTCCCACTTCCAAAAAGAATAGATTATAGAGGATTTCTCTTGTTTAGTTTTCCCTCACTTTTATAAGAAATTCAGATGATGGTCTATTTTTAAATAAAATAAAATCAGAAAGTAAATGATCATTGCCTTGGTGTCTCCCAGAACAGAGCACAGAGCCGGTCACAAAGACCAATAAGGCATGACATTCAAGGAGCTGATAGTCTAAGAAAGGAGACAGACTCTCAGAATTAGATATTTAGAAAGCTGGGCTTAATAAAGTGCTTAATTGATTTAAACAGATGCATTATTCAAGAACAGAGAAGCCAGTGGACTACAAAATAAGAATTGAATTTTGAGAGCAAGGTAAGAAGGGGAATGTAAGTCACAGGGAAGTCAGTTCAACTCAAGAGAAGGAAAGGGGAGAGGGAACAAGAATAGTGTGTATAGAGGGAAGGAGTGTATGGACTGTGCTGCAATAGAAATGTTATCTGGAGTTGGGAGAGCTATTTGTAGGCATTGGTTCCCATAAGTTGGGAAGGTAGGGACTATATTACTTCAGTCCTAGCTAGTTACAACTCTCTGATAGGTGATAAGGAGCCATTCTGAGCTATTTAATCGATGATGTGTTTTAGGAAAATTAATATTAATGTATTAGGTGGATGAGAGTAAGAAGAATTCTGCAAACAGAAAAACCAAGAGGGTATGTTGTCCTGGAAAACCAAATGAGGAGTTTCAGGAAAAGTAGGAAAGGTCTAAGAAGATGTGCTTTGTGGGAGCCAGCCTCCAGGAGGGTCCCAGTAATCCCTGCCTCCTGGTATTCAGTCTTGTATAGCCTTACCTCATGTTCTAGGACTGGTGTGTGTAACTGATAAAATACAACAGAAATGATAGCATGTCCCTTCCAGGATTAGGTTATGTAAGGCACTAAGACTTCCTGCTCTCCTTTGCTCTCTCTTGGATCTGGGAGGAAGCCAGCTGCCATGTTGTGAGTAGCCCTGTGGAAGGAGCCACTCAGTGAGGACCTGGGGTCTTTGAACAGCCATGTGAATGAGTACCATTTGTAGCAATGAGGCTTTAGGTGACTGTAACTCTAGCCATCAGCTTGACTGCAACTTCAACAAGACACCAAAGTCAGAAGTACCCAAATAGCTGTTCTTGATTCTCATATCTGAGTTACCAAAGTGCTGTTTTAAGTTGCTAGGTTTTGGTCTATTTTGTTATGCAACAGTAGATAACTAATATAATCATCCAAGGTGAAAACTAGATTATTGGGGGCTACAGAGAGAATGTGATAAGACAAAAGCTGTACTATGAGAATAAAAAGGAAGAAGAATAAGACAGTATCTTAAAAAGATCAAATAAAAGTTAAACTTGAACATTTGTAGAAAGTGTATGTCAAGGAAATGTGAGCTTAGTTCTGTGTCATACTGATATATTATAAATAGTAGAAATCAACATTGTATTATATTTTGGGACACTCGCCATCACAGTTCCCCTTCTCAGAGTAAGGCACCTGCCACCTTATTCGTCGTTGTACCTCCATTATTCTTTGTGTATTGTTACTTTGGTAACTATCCGCTGAATGAACAAGAACTGCAGTATCTGTTCTGGTTATTTATTGTAGTGCAACAAACCTCCTCAAAACTTAGTGCCTCACAGCAAAAATTTATTATGGTTTTTCGTGGTTCTGTAGAATGATTGGGCTTCGGTGGGTGGTTCTTAGTTGGGGTCTTTCACATGGTTGAGTTAGAGGTTGTCTGCAGCCATCTCAAGGCTCTCCTGGGCTAGACATTCAAGATGGCTGATTGATATGGCTGGCAGTGATGCTGACTGTTGTCTGGGAGCCCTGCTGGGGCTGTCAAACTGAATGTCTTCACATGGCCTCCACATGTGTCATGGACTTTCAGCAGCATAGTGGCTGAGTTACCAAAGGAAATATCCTAAGAGCAAGTATGCCAAGAGACAAGAAAGAGAAGCTGTAAGTCTCAAGATCTGGTCCCAGAAGCCGGCACAGTGTCTCTTCTGCTGTTTTCTATTGGTCAGAGCAGTCACAGAGCCTATCAGGATTCAACAAGAAGACCCAGATTTCACCTTTTTATGGGAGAAGTGGCAGAGTATTTGTGGCCAACTTTAATCCACTTAGTATCCTAGTATCTGGAGTGGCACCTGTGTACTGTTCTGGTCACCACACATAAGATAACCTGGAGCTAAAAAATTGAATATGTACTCTGTTAGGTGATGATCAGTGCTGCGGAGAAAAATACAACAGGATAAGATAATAGAGAGTAACTGACTTTAGGTGACTGTAACTCTAGGCTCAGAGGGGAGAAGCAGATGAAGGTGGTATTTGAGCAGAGATGTAAGAGAACTGAGGGAGCCAGCTCTGCAGGTGTCTAGAAGAGCATTCCAGGCACTACAGAATTCCTGAGGACTGTTTGACCTGAAGGCCAAAGGAGACAGTGGTTGAAGATGAGCTCAGAGAGATAGTAGGAGCCAAATATTGCTTATCCTCTTTGAAGAAAATAATACTTTCATTTAAAGCTCCAAACTTACCAATACTTAATATAAGGCACCCATCATGAGTAAAATGTCAGATGAAAATATACTTGTTCATTTTGCTTAGTAATGACTCAGGTTCATTTATTATAACACTTCGTTCAAATAAAAACACAACTAAAATTTCTCCCATTTCTTCCAAAGGTTTTTTTCAGTACCATGTCTGTGTTAGTCCCTTTTACATAAAATCCCCTTGGAAAAGAGATACTGTCACAAAAATAGGTGAATTGAGTTTTCTGAAAATTTAAAAAAAACAGAGAACCTAAATAGATCTCAGTAGCCCATTTTCTCAGGAAATATCTTTACTTTTTTTAGAATACTTAATTTTAGCATCTTAGGTAATCATCAAAAAGGAAGGCACCAAAACTTGGACCACATTGATATGGGTTTTTGGTGTGCATGTGAACATTTAAAAATGGGTTAAAATTGTGAACAGATGCCTGTAGATCTCCACAAAGATGTCCCCAAGTCAGGTAAACGCTTGACTTTCATAGCTGTGTCACTTTTTAGGTACTGGGCACATAATTTAAGACCAACCTGTGGTTTGTGACTACAATATTTAGGAAGTAATGTGAGCATGGAATTACTCATAATCTGCATACCTTCATATTTACTCAGAATTTTTTCATTTTTGTGGTATAAAAAATTATAGATTTCCTATTGCAGCAGATCACTTCAGGTTGGCATTTCTTAGTCATACTGTGGACTTCTTAACATCATTAGGTAATAGCAGTATTCGAGAGCTAACCCTTGAGTTTCTAGTTTCTCTTTTAGTTTACTATAAGATTCCCATTAAAAGCCAATTTAATTTATTGTACTACTTTAATTTTAAATAAGAATTTGGAATTTTCCAAAATAAACTTAATAGCTTTCTTAAAAGGTAAAATACAAGTTTAATTGTTTTAGAGGTATCAGCAACATTATAAATTATATGAATGTTTAACACTATGTCATACACCTGAAACTAATATAATACTGTACATCAACTGTAAAAAAAGGAAAAAAAAAACTATATGAGAAAGGCAGTGCTTTAAGTGCTAAGTTGGGTGGTATTGAAGTAGATATAGACATTCAGAGAAGGGGGAGACAAGTAAAAACTAGTTCTGAGAGGAGATGTCCTAGGAAGAGGGACTAGACTGCCTTAAAGATTGGGTGGGATTTGATAAGCTTCCAGGGCAAGACAGTGTCCCAAGACTAGGGAATAGCTCCTTTCCATTAACCAGATCATTACAGACATCTTGAATATAAAATGGAAAAACTCCCTAGTTAGCCCTTCTGGGCTACCAAGATTTAAAACAAATGTACCCATCGTTTTCAGTGTGAATTTTGTCTGCTTTTATTATTTCTGAACTTAACCATAAAGGATTTAATAATATAATGGCAAAAAATATATGCATATGTATGGGGCCAGCACCTGACACATTAGCTGGAACAGCAGCAGTGAACTGGGTTAACAGCTTTTGTACTATAAACCCATTTGGCATGTGGCTGAGTGGTTTTCTTCCTTCTTTCCATCATTTTTTAAACTTTTGTTCATGAAAAATTTTTAAGACAAAATACAAAAATAGTACATATACCCTTCACCTAGTTTTTCCTGATGATCAAAACTTAATGTGACCATAATACAGTTACCAAGAAGTAAACATTGGTTTGTTCTAAACTAAACTACAAACCATATTTGAGTTTTGGCATTCTTTCTGTTTCAGGACTCTACCCAGGATTCCACACTGCATCTAGTTATTATTTCTCCTTAGGCTCCTGCAGCCTGTAACAGTTCTTCAGTCTTTGTCTTTGATGATCTTTTTACTTTTGATGAGTGTGGTCAGTTAACTTGTAGAATGTGGCCGCAAACAGCACAATAATAATTGTTGCAAGCAACATCTACCAAAGGATACTAAAATCAATGGGCATAAGTGTGAAGAGAAACAGAATATTTACATAGTCTTAATGTATTTCTCTTAAGATATTAATAATGAAAAGAAAAATAGTAACTTTACAACGGATATATCTGGCCGACACCATCCTAACCAAGTGAATAACATCTCCAATAATAAGACATAGTGACATCATGTACCCATTGATATGATGCCCTGAGGTTATAATATGACTTCTATGATATTATTGTGAAAAATACATAACTTCAGTCTCATTATGAGAAAATATTAGATAGCTTATTTTTAATTGTGTGTTTTCTGTTAAGGCAAAGCATAATTGATTTGAAAGAAAAGGAAATACCAGAATTAAGAAACAAACTGCAGAATGTCAATAGAGACATGCAGCGCCTAAAGAATGACATAGAAGAACAGGAAACACTCTTGGGTACAATAATGCCTGAAGAAGAAAGTGCTAAACAGTGTCTGACAGATGTTACAATTATGGAGAGGTTGCAGGTAAGTTTGTTGTCATTTGAGGCAGAAGAAAACTTGTTTAATGGTGATTTGAACGTTAAGTGTGAGAGTGGTAAAAACAATAGCTGGTATTCAGGTACAGATTGTGTTTCGAGGTCTTCATCCTGAATTATTCATAAATTATAAGAAATTAGTAGTCCTGTTTGTTTTCATTTTTAGTCTGCTTTGTGTGGCTTATATCATTGAAATTATTAGAAATTATTAAAAATTAACTTCATTTTCATCCTTTTAAATTTTGTTAAAATATCTGAAATTTGTCAATTTAGATTAAAAATAGCAGTTTTTAAAGATTTTCAATAATAATGAAATAAGTTTCTTAAATGAGACCTGTTTCATTCTTAAGATGGAACTTAGAGATGTTGAAAGAAAAATTGCACAACAAGCAGCTAAGCTACAAGGACTGGACTTGGATAGAACTATTCAACAAGTAAACCAGGAAAAACAAGAAAAACAACACAAATTAGATACAGGTAATATAGTGTTTTCCTCATGTACCCTTTAAAGACTTCAACATTCCCAGCATCTGCTTTTTATCATAAATTTTACACCTGTCATGTGGACAAGGAACTGTTTTTCTTTCTTCCAGTCCACAGTATAGTCACTCTTTTTTCTCAAAAGTATCACTTCTCTGTTTCCTCATTTTGCACAACAGATTTTGAATGATGAGTATCATTTGGGCTGTACTCTTTCTCACCTCACCTGTAAGTGGCCAGGACGGGACAGAAAGCTGGTTTGGGGGCTGGAGAGGTACTTGTGGCATTTTTGTTGCAGTGCGTGGGCCCAAAGAAACCCATCTTTGTGAACTGCATAGACCTGTAAAATTGGAAGGATGTTGCTCATAGCTTTTTCTCTACCCTTCCATTAATCATTGTGTCAATCTTTTCATGCAGTTTCCAGTAAGATTGAATTGAATCGTAAGCTTATACAGGACCAACAGGAACAGATTCAATACCTCAAAAGTATAACAAATGAACTTAAATCAGAGAAACTTCAGATATCCACTAATTTACAGCGTCGTCAGCAACTGGAGGAGCAGACTGTGGAATTCTCCACTGAAGTTCAGTCCTTATACAGAGAGATAAAGGTAAGGACATTCATATGTGTTTGTCTTTTAAATTAGTTCAAATGTATGAATGCTTTTTACTGGTGTAGTGCTGGGGTCCCCAACCCCCGGGCTACAGTATGATACTAGTCCGTGGCCTGTTAGGGACTAAGCAGCAGGAGGTGAGCAGCGGGCTAGCAAGCAAAGTTTCATCTGTATCTGCAGTCTCGAGCATTAGCATCACCGCCTCAGCTCCACCTCAGATCATCAGGCATTAGATTCTCATATGAGCACCGGTCCCTGGTGCCAAAAAGGTTGAGGACCAGTGCTGTAGTGTTTAGAATTATGGTTATTGTGAGGATAAAATGAAAATGGTATAATGATTCTGTGTGGCTCCTGTGTGACAGAACTTGGTAAAGATTTTTGGGAGAAGGATTTTGGTTATAATGAGGAAGAACTGGCTGCCCGGTTAATTTAATAGTGAACTTCCTGTTATTGGAGGTGGGCAGATGGTGGCTAGCTAACTCCATGTAAGGAATTCCTGCCTATATGGGAGATTTGTCCTATCTACAGAGTCTGTCTGTGGCAGATACAACCTCTCAGTCATAGCACTTTCTCTGTTTGATTCCAATGTAGTCTTAGAATCCTCCCCAAAACAATGAACAGGCACTGAGTTGCCACATGGAATGGATCTCTTTCGGAATCCCTCATCTAGATTAATCAAATCTAAGACCCAACCAATTAACTTTTGAACAGTTTTAGAAATAATAATCTTATTTATGTTTTCATAATTATACATACACATTGAGTAAGCACTAAATATATTATTGAATTTATAGTTAGTATAGGTGTTTCTTAAGTATTTTTGAATTACAGTTTATCAGAGGCTTAGAGTATGATATAAAATAGTACTGTGTTGCATTGTATAGTTAGTTTTTATAGAGTGCTTTGACAATAGCCGTTTAGTATCTCAGTAACCCATTAAAATATGTGACTAGATCCCCTTTTATAGAAAAAGAAATTGAGATTTTTAGGTGTCCCATGACTTGTCCAAGTTCACACAGCTAGTAAGAGACTGGGTTAATTTCAGATGTTAGGTCTCCTGAAATTGAAGACATTTGACTTCCCACTGCCCCATACCACTTCCCAGTATGAAAGAATATACCTGCATTGAAATAATACCAAGTAACCATTTCTACCTTTTAGTGTATTCTTTAGATTTTTCAGGTTCTTAAAATGCTTAAAGGTCATTGTTTCAAACAGTGGTTATCATATAATTATGCTGTAGAGATGTTAGGAGGCACATAATGCAGAATTCTGTTGAGTAAACTAGTTCGTTGCCTGAAAACCCCTTTCCTTCCAAGATAGTTGTGGACACATTAATATGAGTGTGCACCAGTACATTTTATTACCATAGAATGCCTACTGAGTCTCAGCAAACTAAGCTTCAGTACAGAAGTTTTCTTTATAATCATATTTCCATCTATAAAAGAGACCTGGAGTGAATGAGCTTTCCCTATTCTTTGTCACACAGAGCTGACATGGGCCCTTGCAAACTCACAAAAACTTAAACCTGAAGCCATATGTTCATATAATTGGGAGCACATGGTGTAGATTATGAATCAAGACAGCAGATGAAGCAGTATAGCATAGTGGCTCAGAGAGACTGGAACTGTATGGAATTTGAATCCTGGATCCTTTATTTACTGGCTTTTGTGACCCTGGACAAATCATTTCTGTGCCTGTTTACTCATCTGAAATAAGTGTTGGAAATAATGGCACCTTCCTCAAAGGGTTGTTGGAAGGAGCAAATGAGTTGATTTTTAAAGTCTATAAAGTCTGACACCTGAAATAATGTAATGGAATGTATGTAAACTTAGTTTTTATATTCTTAGGATGCTAAAGAGCAGATAAGCCCTTTGGAAACAGCATTGGAAAAGTTCCAACAGGAAAAAGAAGAATTAATCTACAAAAAAAATACAAGCAACAAAATAACACAGGATAAAGTAAGATTTCATTTATATGTTTATTTACCAAATATATATATTAAGTATTATTATGTTCAGAGCATGATGTTGACACTATTATTTTACATGAAATTAAAAACATAAGATAAATTGTATTTTCAGATTTGTAACATAATCTTGATGTTAAAAATTCTTGTTAGAGTAAGGATTAAACAAATTAATTTGCTTCTTGGTCTAAAATAGAAGTTGAAAATTGAGACTGTTTAATTCAATCTCATTGTCCAAGATCATAAAATTTGCTGGTGATGAAAATTAGAACCCAAGACTTCTCATTTCCAAGCCAGTGTTTCACTGTGTTTTCCTAATTTTTTGTTAACCTTAGTATAAGATATTTCCATGAAAATAAATCTTAAATGCCCTAGTCCTCAACCAGTGTATACTTCATATTTTTCCACAGATGAATGATATCAAAGAGAAGGTTAAAAATATTCATGGTTATATGAAAAACATTGAGAATTATATTCAGGATGGGAAAGACGACTATAAGAAGGTAATTTAAAATTTAAAATTATCTATTTGTTTATTCTTACTTCTTGCACTTAAAGATTTCTCTTTTTTGTAGCAAAAAGAAACTGAACTTGATAAAGTAATAGCTCAACTAAGCGAATGCGAGAAACGCAAAGAAAATATAAACAAGGAAATGGGAATCATGAGACAAGATATTGATACACAGAAGGTAGGTTCTTTTTGCTTATTGCTTATGGTATCACTTTTACCAGTAACATTTTTTCTCTTTATTTTTTACTTTTATTTACAATAGATCTATTAAGTAGAAATGCAAAAAGTAGAGATAATCAATTCTAATAACATTCTTTTTTTTTAATGATTATTTTAAATAAAAGATCCACTTGGTAAAAATTTAAACATAAAAGCCTAAAATAAAAGTCTCCCTCCCTTCTGCTAATTAGTCTCACTCCTAGATGTCATTACTGTTAATAGCTTTTTGTTTGTTCTTAAAGAAGTTTCTTATTTATACACCAGCAGATAATATATGTGTGTATGTGTATATGTATTTATTTTACAGATAAGAGCATATACCACTCATATTCTATACCTTTTTTTCACTTAATACAATTTGATCTTACATATCAACTCAACTCACACATTCATAATATTTTTAATGGATATAAAATGTTCCATTTTGTACATGTGCCATGACTTGACTACTTTCTTCCTTATTGCAAAACTGTGGCAATAAATATCGTACATATGTTTTTTTTCTTATTCTAAGATATTTTCATTAAATTACACAAAACAAGGATTGAGATGTAATGATATATTTTTTAAAGTCTGTAAGTAAAATATCTAAATATTAAACCATCTTTTAGTGGATTCCTATGTCATTTATTTTCTCTACTAAAATTTATTTCCACGATATAATTAAAATCACATTGAGAAACTGTCTTCATGCCTTATGCAAGCATGGTAGTTAATATACCTTTAAAAACTACAGTTAATCTTGGGACAATATTGGACTAGGGGTGCCAACCCCTGTGCAGTCAAAAATTCAAGTATGACTTTTGACTCCCCCAAAACTTAGTTGCCCCTCAGTATCTTTGGATGATTGGTCCCAGGACCCCCCGCAGATAACCAGAATCCGAGGATGTTCAAGTCCCTTGTATAAAATGGTGTAAATCAGTGCATACAGTTACCCTCTGCATCTGCTGCCAGCCATGGAATTGAAAACAGTACAGGTAATCAGGTGTTTATTGGGAAAAAAATCTGCATTTAAGTGGACCTGCACAGTTCAAGCTCTTATTATTTAAGGGTCAACTGTATACCATTTCTCTGTTCTTACCGTTTTAAACAAAATTTGCTGTTTTAATGCTTTAATCATTTGGTTATAATTGGTGGTCAAACATCTCTTTGAAGATTAGCCACATCAGGTTTCTGCAAGGTTTCTCACTATAGTGCCAGGAATTTCAAATATATGAATATCGGCCAAAGGTAAATTGAATCTCTGCCATCTAATATATGCTGAATTACTATATAAATTTGATGCATATATGACAAAATACTTAGTTATCACTAGCTAATATATGGATTGCCTATTTAAAATCACAATCTCTAAATCAGTAATATCTCTCCATATACATATACTAAGATGGGTAAGATTTACCAATCTGTGACCCTTTTCAAGTTGATGGTGAAAATTTAGTGGATCTGACTATTATGTAACCTACCTTATTTGAGAAATTATTTACTAAGTTATATACGTAGAGCAATGCTAAATAATTTAAATTAATGGGAAAATTAATGTGGAAATAAGGGACAAGAAGTTAATGAAATCAGGAAGTACATTATAACATTGTTTTGTTATAATGTTGATGAAAAACCTAGGAACTTAATTTGTGTTTATATCAATTAGCCTATTATAAAATTGGTCTTGTGATATATATTATTTCACTTAAAGTTGCAGAACCTAGTGATGATGTTAAACAAGGACCTACTGTGTATAAAATGTAGGTCATGAAATCTGATGTGCTTCGTAAAGATTCTAATAGTCACATGAAGAGAGAAGTTAAGATTAGTTAAGATTCACATTGTCTCAAAACTAAAAGGAAACCAGTCATTGTGCTGAGACCAGAGAAATATGTCTCCATAGGCATTCACAGAAAGGAAGATACCATGTAGATTAATAAAAATCATGTCTTCAACAAACTTCGTGGGGCTATTTTTTTAAGTGTGTTTTAGCATCTTTATCATCCCTTGATGATGTTCCATAGAGGGTGGTATAATTGAAGCCTACAATAAATGTTAGTGCTTAAAGAACAACTAGGGGCTAGGGACATCCATCAAGAACATTTTTTTTTTCCCCCACTCCTGGGTATTTAACCAAGAAAATTTAAAACATAGGTTTACATAAAAATTTGTTCACAGCAGCATTATTCATAATAGTCAAAATATGGAAACCATCCAAAGGTCATTAACTGATGAATGGACTAACAAAATGTGGTATATGCATATGTATTAGGGTTCTCTAAAGAACCAACCAACAAGGTAAGGGCGGGTGAATGAATATAAGTATTACATATATAATTCCAAGATCTGTATGTAGTTGGCAAGCTGGAAACTCATGTGAACTGATGTTATAGTTCCTGTCAATCAGAGGGCCTAAGAACTAGGAAAGTCAATAGGCCAAAGAAGAGCCAAGGTTTTAGTTTGAGTCTGAAGGTAGGAAAAGACTACTGTCCTAGCTAATTTTTTTTCCTTTAAGTGGCCAGCTGCATACATGTACTATCATCTGAGCTGGGTGATATGGGCTAATATTTAAGAGTTGAAAAGCCCAACAGTAGCTTATTTATATGATTGAATCCTACTAAATTTAGTCCATACATTTATTAGTAATCTCCCTCATTTTTTGTATGAAGGGAAATGAAAGTGATCTAATTTACCCAAGATCAAAAAAATAGTAACACAGGTAGAACTTCACCCTACATTGTCAAATTGGTAGTATTATAGAAAAATAATTCTGGTGTACTATAACTGTGTCTGGTTTTTGTTCTTGCCTTTCTCTGATACTTTATACTTTGTAGACTATAATTGGAATTCTCACTGCTGAAAGTACAAGGACAAATTTGACCCAAAAGGCATTTCACTAACAATTATTGAGCCAGACACTGAGCTGATTAAATGAGTTAACATATGTGAAGTAATCTCCACAATTGCTCTATATAATAGGTGGCGTTATCATCACCATGTTACAGTTAAACCTAGGCTCAGAGAATTTAATTTTCACAAAGTCATCCAGTCTGAAAGTTCTAACACTGAGATTTGAGCCTAGAGATACTTGTACTCTTTAATGTGCTATGTACTCTTTCAAAATGAAAGTAAGGGCAATAGAATCTAACCTAAAAGAGAGAAATGCCTACCTTTCTGGTGACTATGCAGGGAAACGGACCAGAAACAGTATTTCATGCCAAAAATCAATCTCACCAAAAAATAAAATTGCCTTTAAATAGTTCTTTCATGCTGACTTCCAGTCAAGATGGTGGAGTACGTGAACAGTGTTTGCCTCCTCCAATGATGGCATCAAAATTACAACTAAATTATAGAACAGCTATCACTGAGAACCACTTGAGGACTAGATGGATAGAATTCTTACAACCAAGGATATAAAGAAGAAGTCACATTGAGACTGGTAGGAGAGGCAGAGATGTGGAATGGGCTATGGCCACAGAGCAGATAGCTACAGAGGTTCCCCTGAGGATCAAGGAGTCCCACACAGGCTTCCCAGCCTGGGGCACCAGGGCTGGGAAGAGAAGTTCCCATAACATCTGGTTGTGAAAACCAGTGGAGATTGTGTCTGAGAAAGGCAACATGCTCTTAGAGACCTAATTAAGCAGACTGAAATCATATCAAGCATCTTCTCTGATCACAGTTTTATGAAACTAGAAATCAATTATAGAAATAAAACTGAAAAACACAAACATGTGGAAGCTAAATAACATGCTGCTACTAAACGAATGGGTTAATAAAGATCAAGGAAGAAATCAAAAGATATCTTGAGACAAATGAAAATGAAAACATAGTCAAAATCTATGGGACACATCGAAAGCATTTCTAATAGGGAAGTTCATAGCAATACAGGCCTATCTCAAGAAACAAAAATCTCATTCTAACCTTAACCTAAAAGAACTAGGAAAAGAAGGACAAACAAAGCCGAAAGTGAGTAGAAGGAAGGAAATAAAGATTAGAGTTAAAAAATAAATAGAAAAGATCAATGAAACCAAGAGCTGGTTTTTTGAAAAGAAAACAATCTGATAAACCTTTAATCAGATTCATCAAGAAAAATTGAGAGGACCCAAATAAAATCAGAAATGAAAGAGGATTGAGAACGGACACCAGAGATACACATAGGATTATAAGAAAATACTGTGAACAGTAATATGCCAACAAATTGGACAACCTGGAAGAAATGGATAAATTCCTAGAAATATAAAACCTTCCAAACTGAATCAGGAAGAAACAAAATCTGAACAAACTGAAAACTACTAACAAAATCGAATCAGTTACCAAAAATCTCCCAAGAGAATTCCTAGACCAGATAGCTTCACAGGTGAATTTTACCAAACATTCAAAGAAGCATTAATACCTATCCTTCTCAAGGTATTCCAATAATTGAAGAGGAAGGAAAGCTCCCAAACTCATTCTTCGATGCCAGCATTATCCTGATACCACAACCAGAGAAAGAAACTATAAAATAGAAAATTACAGGCTAATATCCCTGATTAGCATAGATGCAAAAATTCTCAAATATTAGCAACTGAATCCAGCAATACATTAAAAAGGTCATACGCTATGATCAATCGGGTTTTATTCCTGAGATGCAAGTTTGGTTCAATATCCCTAAGTCAATTAACATGAATATCACATAAATGAAGGATAAAAATCATACAATCATATCAATAGATGCACAAAAAGCAATGGATAAAATCCAGCATCCATTTATGATAACTCAACAAAGTGGATATAGAGGTTACATTCCTCAACATAATAAAGGTCACATATGACAAACTCAAGCTAACATCATATTCAATGGTGAAAACATTAAAGCTTTTTTTTTAATATTAAGGACAATACAGGGATGTCCACTTTTATAACTTTTATTTGACATAGTATTGGAAGCCCTAACCACAGCACTCATACAAGAAAAAGAAATAAAAGGCATCCAAATAGGAAAGGAAGAGTAAAAGCATCACTATTTGCCAATGACATAATACTATTTAGAGAGAATCCTAAAGATTCCACCAAAAACTATTAGAACCTATAAATGAATTAAGTAGCAGGGTGCAAAATTAATATTTAGAAATTAGTTGCATTTATACACCAATAAGGCAGTATCAGAAAGAAATTAAGAAGTCCATTTACAGTTGCATAAAATACCTGGGAATAAATTTAACCAAGGAGGTAAAGAACTGTACCCTGAAAACTATAAGACATTAAAATAACTTCAAGAAGATACAAATAAATGAGAACATACACTGTGCTTGTATATTGGAAGAATATCATTAAAATGTCCATATTATCCAACACAACTATAGCTTCAGTGCAATCCCTATCAATATACTAATGACATTTTTCACAGAACTAAACAAATAATCCTAAAATTTATATGGAACCACAAAGACCTCAAATAGCCAAAGCAATTTGTAGAAAGAAGTTGGTATCACAGTACCTAAAACAGACTATACTACAAAGCTATTATAATCAAAACAGCATGGTACTGACATAAAAACACACACAGGTCAATTGAAGAGACTAGAGAGTCCACAAATAAACCCATGCCTGTGTGGTCAATTAATCTATGACAAAGGCAACAATATAAAATGAAGTTAAGACCATTAAATGGTACTGGCAAAACTGGACGGTTACATGCAAAAAAATTGTGCTAGACCACTTTCTTATAACATATACAAGAATAAACTCAAAATGGATGAAAGACTTAAATGTAAGTCCCCAAACCATAAAACTTCTAGAAGAAAACATAGGCAATAAACTCTTTGATATAGCTCTTAGTAATTTTTTTTTGGATATGTCTCCTCCAGCAAGGAAAACAAAAGCAAAAATAAACAAATGGGATTACATTGAAAAGTTTTGCACTACAAAAGAAACCATGAACAAAACAAAAAGATAACATACTGAAAGGGAATAGATGTTTGCCAATGATAACATCCAATAAGGATGTACCTTATATTCAAAGTATATAAGGAACTCAAACAGCTGTTCATCAAAAAATAATATGATTAAAAATGGAAAGAGGGCCTGAATCAACATTTATGCAAAGGACATAGAGATGACTGATTAAAAACATGAAAACATCACTAATCGTCAGGGAAATGCAAATTAAAATTGCAGTGAGGTATCACCTCACACCTGTCGGAATGGCTGTCATTAACAAGTGCGATAAGAATGTGGAGAAAAAGGATCGTTTGTGCACTGTTGGGATTGTAAATTCGTGCAGCCACTATGGAAGACAGTATGGAGGGTCCTCAAAAAATTAAAAATAGAACTTCCATATGATTTAGCAATTTCACTTCTGGATATTTATCCAAAGAAATCTAAAACATTAATTTGAAGAGATATCTGCACCTTGTGTTCATTGCAGCATTATTTACAATAGTTGAGATATGGAAACTACCTAAGGGTCCATCAATAAAAAATAAAGTTGTGGTGTACACACACACACACACACACACACACACACACACACACACACACACACTATTACTCAGCCCTAAAAAGGAATGAAATCTTGCCATTTGCGACAACATAGAGGGTATTATGGTAGGTGAAATAAGTCAAACAAGAAAGACAAATACCATATGACTTCACTTGCATGTGGAATCTAAAAAACAAGAGAAAATGAACAAACAAAACAAACCCTGAAGAGAAAAAATTGATGATCACCAATTCAGAGGGGAGTTGGGTGATGAATGAAAAAAGTGAATATTAAGAAATACTGTATGGCAGTTAAAAACCAGTCGGTGATATACAGTACAGCACAGGGAATATAATCAATAATATTATAGTAATTGCTGTCTGATGGGTCCTAGACTCACTGGGGAGGAATCAGTTATAACTTACATAAAAGTCTAATCACTGTGTTGTACACCTGAAACAACTGGAACTGAGAAATAATTTACAAAAGAAAAAAGTTATTTCCTGTGGCCGTTAAAGCAAATTCCAGTGTTACATAATGATGAAAACAAGCAATAGCACATTGTCTTGTTCCTAATAAGGAAAAAGTACAAGGATAGTTCTCCCATGGAAGAATTTTATAGAGTCACAGCAGCTGCAGTTGTACATGAGGCTGCCATGGCAACAAAAGAATATTTACAACCATATGATTTAATCTCCTTTAACTGCTTGTAAGATGCCTTTAATAGATGTGTATATGTTTATGTTATTTCCAGGAAAACTGAAGGTAGCCTTAATGATAATTAAAAAAAGAAAAAGAAAACCTCAAAATAGGGATTCATAGATGGGCAAGATTGGATATGAACAAATAAGCATGTGAGAGAAGTTCTTGGCTTCCCTTTCTCCCACCTCCCAGATCCTTTTCCCTAGTGACTCTGCACCATTACTGTTGGCAACAAGATATATCAAAGATCTACCTCTTTCTCCTACTTCCTAGACTGAGTTTACCTCGCCTGCAAGGGTTACTGAAGGAGGCTCCTAGCTCCCTCTTTGAGAAGTCCTGGCTTTGAACTTGCAATGCGTTTTCTATAATCAGGCTCCGTTAACCAACATTGTGTCTGCAGGAAATTTATTTCTCTAAATTTCAAATTTCAAAGAGTCAACTTATAAATTTTTTACCAATGTTTGTTTCTTAACATAAGTCTATTATCACCAGCAAAACTACTGCTGTTGCTAAGTGATTAGGTCTCTTTTTTAAGGTCAAAACTATTCAGTAAGAACAGCCAACTTTTTAAGTTTTCAAATTCAATTCAAAGGCAAGAAAAGTGTCATCAAGTACATAGATATATACTATTTCTGTGGCATTTCTTACTACTTTGTATGATTATTATATGTCAGCTTGAATGTAAAGGTCTTATCTGATATACTTAACAGTATCTAAGTATTTGTCACATATTAGGAGACAAATACAACCAGGTAAAAAAATCGGGAGAAACCTCTGATAAAAGTGATCTTTTAGATCAGTAAGTCTATTGTGGGGTTCCTATGCAAGATGATTTAGTGAGGTATAGGTATAAACTATTTAAACATCCAGTTATTTTTTTTATTTCATTAATTAAATTTCTGTTTTGCGTGTATGCGTGTCATCCAGATTAGTCTGGATCTGCAGATCCCCTCACACTGGCTTATTCTCCCCTGTTGAGTTTAACATGATTCTAAGTAAGGTAGAATTAGCTCACCCTGTCAGCAGTTTCCTGTTATGAATCACATGTAGGTTACTTGATTATTTTTGTTAACTGATTTAATATTTACATTTAGATACAAGAAAGATGGCTGCAGGATAACCTCACATTAAGAAAAAGAAATGAAGAACTAAAAGAAGTTGAAGAAGAAAGAAAACAACATTTGAAGGAAATGGGTCAGATGCAGGTTTTACAAATGAAAAAGTATGCTTTTAAAAAGTCTTGCTTAAGTAAAGATCTTTATTATTGAATTGTAAAGAATATTTTTAAAAGGATTAAGATTTTAGCCTAAATGTCCCTTGAAACTTACAGGAAGGTGGACAGAATTCTTATACAAATATATTTCATGGCTTTGCGAATTAAATTCCTGAAGAAGTGATGTAGAATGTATAGTCATACTGCAGTGATGGGCAGGTTTAAAAATGCCATGCCCCCAGATTTCTACTAGCCTGCTTCACAAGATAATGTTGCTGAGCAAAAATAGCCTGTAGACCCTGCGTAAGTCAGAGCTTGTGCAGTTTCTAATAATTGCCAGTAGAGTAATTGCCAGAGTGATTTGTCATTGTAGACCCATTTTAGATTGTCCCAGTTGTATGCCAACTAGGGCAGGGGTTTTTTTTGTTTGTTTGTTTTTTAAGATTCACCTAATTCTTCTCATCTGGTTTTCTTGGTACTTAACTGTAGTTGCTGTCTTCCTAGTGCAACAGAGAAGATTTTGTTCTTGCCTTCTTTGCCTTAGAGTTGCCTTAAGAATTTCATAAGAATCCTGTTGATGCTAAGGCACTAGACTAGTAAAAAGATTGTGCTCACCAAGTAGATTTTTGAACCACCTCAACAGGTTAAATATAGGTTTCTCATTCATTCATTCAACCATTTCTTGTAGATTTTTCATTTGTCTTCTTAACTTTATAAACAAACCGGAACCAAAGAATGCTTAAGTTTTTCTAAGGGATATAGTAAATTGAAATTTTAATTTAATTCATAAAACCTAACATGGTTAATCCTGTGTTATTGTAAGAACTCATGGTTTAGCTATTTAAAATCACTTTGATATAACAAGGAAATCAGATTTTATAACTGAAATAGTTCTTCATCTTCAGCATCTTCATTTTTTAGGCGTTAGGACACTAAGATTCTAAAAGATCATAGGAAATTACGATGAAAGCCAGGAACGTGACCCAGATATCCTAACTTCCAAGCCTCAACTCTTTAATGCTGTACGGTTGGTGCTCTCAATGGCAAGTTGGAAAATGTAAAGCTTTTTAGAAGAAACTTTAAAAGTAATAATTTAGTCTTTGCTACCAAAGACCAAAAACATATTTTTATTATTTCTTCTGTGATTGGTACATAACAGTGGTTTTTTGTTGTTGTTGTTTTGTTTTTTTAATCCATTCAGACTACTGAGTATAACTGCTCTTTTTCAAACTTTTTTTCAATCAGAACACAACAGAAATGTCAATAAAACAGATAATCAAGCCAGTTCTTTAAGGATGTTCATTAACTTGAAAGCAGTGCCTGGCACATAAGACAGTGCCTAAAAAGTAATTGTTAGGTGAATGAAGATTTTTAAAGCATACGTTAATATCTGTATTATCTACCAATTTATCAGAAAAGTTTGGATAATTTACTTTTTTGGTCAATGTTAATGCTTTTTTGTATACTTGTGCAAGGGAAAGTTTGTTTTCATAGAGGACTACGAACTTTATTATAAAAGTTAGTAGTTTAATTGATGTAAAATTATATTTGTTTTAACATATTGTGAACTACATTTTGACACCTGTTATTCAGTAACTTCTCCGTATTGGTAATTGTATATTCTCAGTTCACAATCAGAAGTTTGTGAATTTGTAATGTTAATCGAGAGTGCTTGACTTAGGTTAGTCTATGAATACAAGTCAGAAACTTTCTCATTGCTCACATGTTATGAGAGGTCTTTATTCAGCACACGAAAGTCAGCAGTTTAGAAAACTGGATGCTTGAGAAGCTTAAAAAGAAGAGGCTGTTATATGCTGATTGCAAAGGAGAATGATTAATGATACTTATATCTCTAAAGAGACCACTTCAGGCTGCTAAAAGCTAAGAATATCCCTCATTTGTCATTTTTCCTTTTATAGTGACCATCAAAAGTTGGAAGAAAAAATAGAAAGTATAAAAAGAAATCACAGTTTGGCAATAGGGCGACAGAAGGGTTATGAAGAAGAAATTATTCATTTTAAGAAAGAGCTTCGAGACCCTCAATTTCGAGATGCTGAGGAAAAGTATAGAGAAATGATGATTGTTATGAGAACAACAGAGCTTGTGAACAAGGATCTGGACATTTATTATAAGACCCTTGACCAGTAAGTATTGGACTGGGAATTTGGTTCCCATTGCAGTGATTAGCAACTAGCATGTCTTTGTCATATTCTCCTTTCTTTTTAATTATATTTTATACATAACAAAGAATGGGAAAAAATATGTGAATATACACACACACATGCTGAAGTTATGAAGGTAAGTTGTAAAACATATTCAGAAATACTCATGATACTACCCTCATACACACACCCCATCCAAGAACTCTACTGTTATCACTAACTGACATCCACTTAAATACTCCTCCTTATCTCAACCTTCTGTCATTCCCACTCCTGGTAACCACTGCTTTCTATGCTTTTTTTAAAAAATAGTTTTATCATATGTATGTTGGGGTTTTTTTGAGCTTTTAAAAAATATATTCTGTGTATCCTTCTAGGATTTACTTTTTCAGATGTTTTATTTTTATATACTCATGTTGCTTATAGCTGTAGTTCATTCATCTTCACCAATGTACAGAATTCTGTTGTGGGAATATACCATTGTATATCCATTCTTCAGTAGATGGACATTCAGTTGTTTTCAGGTCTTTACCCTTTCTGCTAGGAGCGTTCTTGTCATGTCTTTTGAAGCAAAGGTGTAAGAGATTCCCTTGAGTATATGTGGGAGTAAAATTTCTGGGTTGTAGAGTATGCTCAATTTTATAAAATTATGTTAATTTTGCCAGAGTAGTTTCACTAACTGGCACCACTAGCAGAATATAAGCATTTTTTGATAAATCCTCTGACATTGATTTTTGTCAATTTCTTTATTTTTTACTAATCTCAGAAGTTTAAAATGATAAATCATTGTGGTCTTCATTTGCAGTCCCTGATTTCTAATATTGCTGAACATATTTTCATATTTGATTATTTTATTTCTTTGAAACATTTGTTTGTGTTTTACCCATTTTTAATGTCTTATTGGTCATCTTATTGACTTGCAGTGTTCTTTATCACCTCTACGTTTTAGTTCTTTTTTCAGTTATGTGAATTACAAATAAATTCTCGAGCTTTTTATGTTTCTTTTCATTGATACTGTCTTTTAATGAACAGATTTGATTTTAAAGTAGTTGAATTTAGCAGTCTTCTCTGGTTAGCTCTTTTTGTGTCTTGTTTAAGGAATCCTTCTCTACTCCTATATTTTCTTCTAAAAGTTTTGAAGTTTTGCTTTTCACATTTTAGTACATTTAAGAATGAACTCTTAAATTGAATTTTATGGACAGCAAGAGATAGGAATTCAATTTCATTTTTTCCTTTTGGATAACCAACTATCCTGGCTCTGTTTATTGAGTAGTCTGTCCTTTTCTTAATGATCTGCAGTGTCACTTATGTCATATATCAGAATTTCATATGTGTATGGGTCGATTCTGAGTTTTCCATTCTATTTTATTGGTCATTTTGTACCATTGCTGAAACTGTCTTAATTACTACAACTCTGTAATATATTCTGCATATAACAGAACTTTGTGTTTCATTCAGTCTATATGGTCTTTTAACTGGTGATTTAATCCTTTCAATTTGTGATCGATTACAGAGTTGTATTTTTTTTTCTCTTTTTTTCCGCACGTTCCTGCCTTCTGTGAGATTGATTTTTCATTATTCCTCCTTTTTCCCTTCTTTAGATTGTAAATGACATACTTTAGTTATTTAGGTGTTTACCTTTAAACTTTAACATGCATTTTTTAAAATCAAAAGCATTGATTCTCAAAGTAGTTCTGGAGCAGCATTATCAGTATTACCTTGGAACTTGTTAGACAGGTGTGACAGGCAGAGATGAAGTCCCACACCCACACTGTGGAGATTAATAAACATAGCTCAGCTTTGAAGATTCCCCCTGGGAAACAAGGGGTCCGAGCCCCACACTGGGCTCCCCAGCCGAGGCACTTGTGCTGAGGAGTCCCTATAACATCTGGCTTTGAACACTAGCAGGGATATCCTAGGGAGTTGAAGGGCAGTGGAAGACTGAAATATCCTTCTTAAAGGGTTTGCACACAAACTCCTTAGCTCAAAGCTCTATCACAGAGGCAGCAATTCAAGAAGTGCTTGGGTCATATGGGGAGGAATTAAATCAACTAACTTTATGATGAGACTGGAAGGCCAGTAATCAGTGGGAACTCTCTCAGGAGACAGAAGCACTGGTGGGTGCCATTGTTTCTTTGTTGAGCTATTCCTTGCACCTAACAGGCCTCAGATAAGTGGGCACAAAATTTGTCACTCTTCGTTAACCTGGCTATCACTGTTTGCCTGCCCCAGGGTCTCCCTGAGACCCTGCCCCAACCAACTAACTTGTTCACCTGGCCAGAGTCTCTTTCAGCAACTCCAGTGGGGACTCTACCACTGGGCCTCACATAAGGCCACTCTTTCAAGATTGGGAGATGTAGCAGATCTACCTAACACATAGAAACAAACACAGATAGCCAGAACAAGGAGACAAAGAAGTATATTCCAAATGAAAGAACAGGACAAAACTCCAGAAAAAGAACTAAATGAAACAGACAAGCATTCCACCAGATAATAGTTCAAAGCAATGGCATAAGATTCTCAACAAATTTAAGAGAACTCAGTGAGAACTTCAGCGAAGAGACAAAAAATATAAAAGCCAACCAGAACTGAGTGATACAATAGCTAAAATGAAAAATACACCAGAAGAAATCAACAGCAGATTAGATGATGCAAAAAATGAATCAGCAATCTAGAGGACAAGGTAGTGTAAATCACCCAATTGAAACAGCAAAAAGAAAAAAATGTCTTAATGAGCGACCTCTTAGACATCAAGTATATAAATGTTTTCATCATAGGTGTCCAAGAAAAACAAAAAGTTAAAGAAAGAGATAGAAAACATATGAAGTAAACTTCCCTAACCTGGTGACAGAAGTAGACATACAAGTCCAGAAGTGCAGAAAGTCTTAGACAAAATAACTCAGGCCCACTCCAAGACCCATCATAATTAAAATGCCAAAAGTTAGAGATAAAAAGAGAATCTTAAAAATAAGAGAAAAGCAGTGAGATATGTACAAGGGAGCCACCATCAGACCTCTAGCTGATTTTTAACAGAAATTTTGTAGTCCAGAAGGGAATGGCACGATATATTCAAAGTGATGAAAGGGGGAATACTCTGTCCAGCAAGATTATTATTCAGAATTGAATAATAGATAAAGAGTTTCCCAGACAAAAACTAAAGGAGTTCATCACCACTAAATCATTATTACAAGACATATTAAAGGGACTTTAAGTGGAAAAGGCCAAAACTAAAAATAAAATATAGAAAGGAAAAAAATCTCGTTGATAAAGGCAAACACTAAAAGTAGTGAATCAGCCAATGGTAAAGCTAGTGTGAAGGTTAAAATACAAAATAAGATGATGTATAACTGCAATAATAAATTACATACACAAAAGATGTAAAATAGATGACAGAAACATAAATGAGAGTGAGTAAAAATGTAGTGCTTTTAGAAGGCATTCAAGGTTTTTTAAGCAACCATAAACTTAAACTAGACTGCTACAAACATATCTTGGTGTATATGAATCTCATGCTAACCACAAACCAAAAACCCGTAATATGTAATAGATACACAAAAATAGAAAAAGGAATACAAACCATTATAGAAAGTCATCAATGTACAAGAGAGTAGAAGAAGAAAAAAACAGAGAACCTAAAAATAAGTAGAAAACTAAAATGGCGGTAATTAACATACCTATCAGTAATTTATTATTTTTTTTTAAATTACTTTCAAGGCATAGGGTGGCTGATTGGATTTTTAAAAAAGAAGACACATACATATGCTGCCTACAAAAGATTCAACTGCAAATCAAAAGACGCATACAGAATGAAAGCGAAGGGATGGAAAAATATATTTAATGAAATGGAAAAAATCTGGGGTGGCAATTCTTATATCAGACAAAATAGACTTTAAAACAAAAGCAGTAACAAGAGACATAGAGTATTACATAGTAATAAAGAGATCAACAAGTGGATATAATTACCCAACATAGGAGCCCCTAAAAATATAAAGGAAATGTTAATAGAAATAAAAGGAGAGATTGACAATAATACAGTAAAGGTAGGGGACTTTAACAGCCCACTTACATCAATGGGTCAATCATCTAGAGAGAAAATCAACAAGCTAAGAGTGGCTTTCAATCATACATTAGATCAGATGGAATTAATAGATATTTGCAAACATCCTACCCAAAAATAAAATGCACATTCTTTGCAAGTGCATATGGAATATTTTCCAGGATAGACCACATGTTAGGCCACAAAATTTAAGAAGCTTGAAGTTGTTGAAATCAAACAATTCCCCTATCACAATAGTATGAAACTAGAGATCAATTACAAGAAGAAACTAGAAGAAAAATGTGGCATAAACAACTAACCAATCAGTGGGTTAATGAAATTAGGTAAGAAATCAGAAGATATCTTGCAACAAATGAAAATGGAAACACAATCCAAATCTGTGGAACTCAGCAAAAGCAGTTCTAAGAGGGAAATTCATAGCAATATAGGTCTACCTTAGAAAACAGGAAAAATCTCAGTATTACACCTAAAGGAACTAGAAAAAGAACAAACAAAGCCAGAAGTGAATAGAAGAAAGGAAAAAATAAAGATCAGCGCAGGAATAAATGAAAAATAGAATTTAAAAAAATAATAGAAAAAAGCTCAAGAGCTGGTTCCTTAAAGGGTAAAGAAAATTATTAATACTTTAGCCAGACTCATCAAGAAAAACAGAGCCCAAATAAATCAGAAATGAAAGAGGAGGAAGAATTCAAGAAAGAATAACTTTCTCAAACTATTCCAAATGATTGATAGGAGGGAATGCTCTTAAATTCATTCTTCAATATCAGCATTATCCTGATAACAAAACCAGAGAAAGAACTATAAAATAGAAAAGTACAGGCTAATACCTTTGATGAACATAGATGTAAAAATCCTCAACAAAATAATAGCAGACCAAATCAGCAGTAAAAAGATCATACACCATGATCAGGTGGGATTTATTCCAGGCATACAGGTTTGGTTCATTATCTGCAGATCAATAAATATGATATACCACATAAACATAATGAAAGATTAAAACCATATGACTATATCAATAGATCCAAGAAAGGCTTTTGAAAAATTCAACATCTGTTTATGGTAGACGCTCAGCAAAGTTGGTATAGAGGGTAGATACCTCAATATAATAAAGGCCATATACGATAAACTTGTAGCTGATGTTATACTCAATGGTAAAACCCTAAAAGCCTTTCTTTAAGATCAGGAATAAGACAGGGATGACAATTCTCTTTTATTCAACATAGTATGGGAAGTCCTAGCCACAGCAGGGAGACAGGAAAATAATAAAATGAGGCCTCCAAATCAGAAAGTAAGAGTAAAAACTGTTACAGTTTGCAGATGACATAACTATATATAGAAAACCCCAAAGATTCCACCAAAAAGCTATTTGAACTAATAATGAATTCAGCAAAATTTCAGGATACAAACTCAATATTCAGGAATCAGTTCGGTGTTTATACTAATAATGAACTATCAGAAAGAAATTAAGAAAACAATCACATAATTACATCAAAAGTAATAAAATACCTAGGAATAAATTTAACCAAGGAAGTAAAAGATCTGTGCAAGCAATCAGATATTGAGAAAAAAAGAAAAGAATGGAAGGATACACCATGCTCATGGATTGGAAGAACTAATATCGTTAAAATGTCTGTACTACCCAAAGCAATCTTCAGATTCAAGGAAATCCTTATCAAAATACCAATAGCATTTTTCACAGAACTAGAACAAATAATTCTAAAGTTTATATGGACTCACAGAAGACCCTGAATAGCCAATGCAGTCTTGAGAAAGAACATAGTTGGAGGTATCACACTACCTGACCTCAAACTACACTACAGAGCTATAGTAAACAAAAGAGTGCGGTGCTGCCACAAAAACACACATAGATGAATGGAACAGAAACGCACACCTATATGAATGCTCTATGACAGAGGACACAAGAATATACAATGGAGTGAAGACAGTCTCTTCAAACAATGGTGCTGGAAAACCTGGACAGATATGCAAAATAAAAAAAAACGAAACTAAACCAATTTCTTAACATATACAAAAATATATTTGAAATGGAATAAAGACTTAAACGTAAGACCCTCATAGAAGGAAACATTGGGAATAAACTCTTTGACATCGATCTTTATTTATTTATTTATTTATGCATGCATGCATGCATGCATGCATATACGTCCTAGGGCAATGACAATAAAAACAAAAATGGGACTACATCAAACTTTTTAGTTTGATGAAATCATGAACAACAAAAAGACAACCTACTGAATGGGAGATCTTCACAAATGATATATCTAATAAGGAGTTAATATCCAAAAAAAAAAAAAAGCAATCCAATTAAAAAATGGGCAGAGAACCTGAACAGACATTTCTCCAAAGAAGACACACAGATGGCCAACAGGCACATGAAGAGATGCTCAGCATCACTCATCATTAAAAAAATGCAAATCAAAACCACAATGAGATATCACCACACATCTGTCAGAAAGGCTATTATCAAAGAACAAAGGAAGTGAATGTGAGGATATGGAAATAATGGAACCCTCATGTACTACTGGTGAGATTGTAAACTGGTGTCACAAAAAATAACTCATGTGACCCAGCAATCCCACCTCTGGGTATTATCCAAGAACTCAAAAACACTAATTCAAAAAGATATATGCCCTCCTATGTGCATTATAGCATTATTTACAATAGCTAATACATGGAAGACACCTAGGCGAATGGATAGAGGCTGTGATACATACATACAATGTAATATAACCCAGCCATGGAAAAGAATAAAAACTTGCCATTTGCAACAACATGGAGGAATGTAAAGGGTATTTTGCTAAGTGAAATAAGTCAAAGAAAGACAAATACCATATGATTTCACTTATATGTGGATTCTAAAAAAGCAAAACAAGAACAAATTGATGGTTGTCAGATGGGATGGGGTGAAAAGGTGAAGGAGATTAAGGACAAACTGCCAGTTATAAAAGTAGTCATGAGGATGTCAAGTACAGCATAGGGAACATAGTCATTATTATTGTAATAACTGTATGGTGCCAGATGGGTTCTAGACTTAAAGAGGAGATCGCATTGTAAGGTATATAAATTTTTAATCCCTATGTTGTACACCTGAAACTAAAATAATATTGTATGTTGACTATAATTTTAGATAATTTTTTTAAAAATCAGAAACACTGTAATTTAAAAAAAAAAAGACCTGACCCTTGAATATGACAGTGGAGGTGGTTAATGAGTTTCAGGAGCAATCTCAGTGGCCTGGCTGGAACTGAAGCCTTGGAATTGGATGAAGAAAGGATGATGTGTGGTTAAAAACTGGAGAAAATGAGTGTAGGTAATTCATACAAAAAGTTCTGTGAAAGGGAGCAGAAAAATGTTGTGATAGAGGGGAATGAGGGCCTAGTTAGATAGGTAGGTTGGTTTTGGTTTAAATTTTACTTGCACTTATTCTGATACAAGGTAGCTCTTCCACTTATTAGAACATTGACAGGGAATTCTGGGTTTCTGTATATTAACTGACTAGGAAGCTACAGCTAGGACCTGCCCTGCAACTATCCTGCCAGACCCTGAGAGCCAATGACAGCAGGAAGAAGAGGAATTCCCTCAATAAGGCACCCGTTTGTTCCAAAATCCCTGTTCTGTCCTCTCTTCAGGTTCTGGGAAGACAGAGATATCCTACTCTGCCCTCTTGCAAACTGCTAACAGTCCAATGGGAATGTTTGACCTGGGCCTTAAATAATGAAGGAAGGGCATTTGAGTAAAGTGCCTCAGCCCACAGGGCATCACACTGAGAGAAATGAGGGTGTGTGACGGGCCTTGATGTGGCCAGTCAGGGGCTTATTGGGGTGGAGAGGTACAGGGGTGTTTTCCAGCAATTTAGGCTTACTTAAAGAACAAAGCCAAGCTGTTTACTCATTTCCATTATCTGGTAACCAGATGGATTCTACTAAATGAGAAGAAAAGAAGTGGTGTACCTATTTCCCCCAAATTGAGTCTTTGTGGGCTTCTTCTTACAAACAAGGCCTTCTGAAGGTTCATACTGTGAGCCTTATTAGCTTTGCCTTCTCACATGGAAGAAAGTGAGGTCCAAAATTTCCCTCATTGTTTCGCCTCTTAGAATGATGCATGCAGTCAGTGTAATTGTTGCATTCAGCTGTCTATTTAAGGTAACACAGGAAATTAGCAATGCATTTTCAAGAAAAGCTGATTACCATCTGTTATTAGTAATCGTCTAAAAACATCACTGATTATAAGCATTGTCATGGTCAGATACACTTACACCAGATGAGAAGAGGGAAAATATCCATCATTGAGGATGTGTAACTCCTTGCTCCCTTAATAGAATACATCCATCCATGAAAATCAAATGACTTTAGAACATATCACTGTTCTATGCCCAAGGTCGCACTGTCATTCTTCGCCAAACATGGAATGTTGCATACTAAGCCACACTTCTGAGACTCAGTGGAAACTTGTAACTTTTACAGTTTTGCAGCCAAGGCAGCCAGTTCTCTGTAAATTTGTTCAGACCCTGTCTCCTTGCAAGCACAGAGGACTTAGCCAGGGCTCACTTCTCACTCCAGCCATTTTCATCCTAACCATGGGTACAGTTTTACATCAGCAGCCCTTGTAGCATCAAGTGGGCAGATTGAAAAACCAAAAGATAGCCAGCAGCTTTTCACACTCACTGCAGTTTTTTTTTTTTAACCAAATGTTTATCTTGCAATAGTTGTTGAACCATTTTCTAAGTTTTAAAAAGCTGAATTTTGGGGAGTCTGGCTAAAGGAAATTAGTTCAATAGTTTTAAGGGTTTTAAGAATTTAGTTTAGTAGTCTAAAGGGTTTTAACGAAAAAGGTCATTTTTCTTTTAAATGTGCAATGTAAGTGTGGCAATTTAGAAGTTTTGAGTTTTGCTAGGTAATGAAAATCTTTATTAGTTTGGAATATGAAGCTCAGTAGAACATGATACTCATGATACCATTTCCCTTATATGAGAGGGCTTCTGCTGACGTAATGTTGGGAGACAGGAAGTTCTCACAGTAGTACCAGTGCAATAGGAAGAATATCTAATATGATAATGAATAGCAGTGGTGATAGCCAATTCTTTAGCATTTGTATATCTCAAAGTTGATACAGTTTTAAATACAAGGATGAAGATGTCAGAAAATGTCTTTTGTACATATACTCTTTTGTGCTTTTTTTCAACCTCTTTAATTTTCAGTGACTTACTAGTTTCTTCATACTTCCAAACTAATATTTTTTATTAACAAGGCATATTTGTATTTGGTTCTTTTAATCAATATTTTATTCAATGAAATAGCTTGAGACTATGGAAATCCAGTCAGGATTTACCATTTTATGTGCACTTCTAACTTGAGTATTTTATGTGCATTTTTGATTGAGCATCAGTTCAGATTTTACAAAATGGTAGCTAACCTTCCTTATTATCTTGAGTCCCGGAGATGGTTTAAATAATGAAAGAAGCAAGACCTGGAAAGATCTCTTCCTGGCAGATGAGGCTTTTGGTCTATTGAGATGATATTTTTTCAACCCCTTAGATACCAGCTCTCTAATGACTCTATTTCAGGCATTCAGTTCTCTTAATGGCAAAGTCCTAAAATGCTTTAAAAAGTGGCCTGAGAGCAGCAGCAACTACTGTCCTGGGGAGCTTAACATGCTTCATTTGTGACATCAAGCTAGAATACTTGTATACTTAGGAAGAAGATAACTCAGAAGCTTGCATAAACTTTTCATTAAATGTCCCAAGTGTGGAAGACAGTTGGACAGCTTAGAACAAAAAGGAAAATCATCTCATTGCTGGGGCATAAGCCATGGTGCAGAGAGATGCTAAAGGACAGTACACTCAGCCCAGCATTTAAAGAGGGCGTCTGTGAAAAGAAAGAAGACGGAGATGGATGGAGACGGCGCCACACATTACATTGGCATGTGTTTTTTTTCTGCTGCTCTCTTTTTTAATAGACTGTTTTTAGAGCAGTTTTGTTCACAACAAAATTGAACAGAAAGAACAGAGATTTCCTGTATACTCCCCCCCCACCGAGCAACCATAGTCACCCCCACTATCAACATCCTTCACCAGAGTGGTACATTTGATGAACCTACATTGATGTGTCATAATCATCCAGTCTGTGATTTACATTAGAGTTCACTCTTAGTGTTGTACATTCTGTAGGTTTGGATAAATGTATAATGACATGTATCTACCATTATAGTATCACATAGAAGAGTTTCACTCTGTCTTTTTTGTCCTTCTGGCCTGACAGTGCCCTCTTTCAAACAGGAAATTAGTAGGCCCTTGTTATTTGTAAGGATCACATTCTAAGACTTTCATGGATCACTAAAACTTATCAATAATAATAAAGCCATCACTTACTCTCAAAATGCCATAGATTATTACTGAAATTTTTAAGGAAGTCTTTCAGATTCTTAAGAGTATCTAAATATAAGACAAATAATTTATAAACCACAATATTCTTAGACTTTAGGCCTTTTCACATTCTTTGGGAATCAGTTTTCACAAAACATAGCATTTCATACAAGTTAATGTATGCATTCAGCTGAGTGACATGCACACTCTAAGCATATGGTAGGGCTGATACAACTTAGATGACCGCTCTCAACAGTTTCCAGTATATGGAATTCACATCCTTGCCTCAGCAGAATGATCATTTATAGAATGAATGTCATGGAGCTTCAAGGTCACTCTTAAATGTTAGTTCCTTGTAAAATCCAGGTGCTACAAAGTGTGCTCACTGACTTTTGGGGCCTGCATCTGACAGCCAGCAGTCTGCTCGCACGGAGGGTCCTGCTCAGCACTCTGTCAGAGCTGTGTTTCTTCCACAGACCCTCCTTTGCTCTTACCTGTATTTTTATGATAGCTTTCCCTACCTCTTTATTCCTCCTACCCCTGGTATACTTATGTCAGGTTAATTTTCCTAAAGGTGGGTGGCCTCTATTCTCTGCTCATTTTAGGATGGGCTTCCATACATGGCCTTTTCCATTTCATCTCTCTGTACTCACTATGTTCTAAGCAAACAGGACAATTTTGTTCCCCTAAGACACCTCACAATTTCTCCTGCATTTCTCCTCCTTGTAATGTTACCTTGATGAAGCCCTTCCCAAACAGATATAATTTTTTTTCCTTTGCACTCCATAATATTTTATATGACTTATACCACTTAACCCATTCAGCCTTGTATTACAGATATTTGTGCTTCCCTGTACTTCATTACTACGAAAATCATAGAACATGGTTCAAGTTGGACTAGGTTCATTTCCATAACAGTGTCTAACATTTATTCAGCACTTAATATTATTACATTGGTAACACATTTTCATTTCCCTCACAGTGCTTTTGCGTGTATATACACACACACATATACCTTTTGTTTTGCTGTGAATAGTATACGGTAGTTATTTTTGTTTTTTTCTTAATGTGATGAAAATCTCTTATGTTCACATATGTAAGTAACCATTTGTCAATGTCCGCATTTCATGTTATCACCTTTTTTGGCCAATCTGCTGCACAAAAAATGCTCGCTTTATTTTGCATTTCCCTGTTTACTAGTGAAGTTAAACCTCTTTTCATACATTGGCTATTTTTATTTCTTCTCCAGGAATTGCCTATTCGTATCTCTTTGCCAGTTTTTCTATTTGGTTGTCTTTTTCTTAGTGATTTATACCACTTTTTTCTTTATTTTAATTAGTTTCAGGTATACAATACATTGGTTAGACATCTACATAGTTCATAAAACAATTCCCCCAATTGCTCCCTCCCTCCCACCCCTCCACCTAGCCAACATATTAAATGCTAACTACATTCCCTATGCCGTGCTCCTCATCCCTGTGACAATCCTTCAGCAACTAATTTGTACTTCTTTAACCCTTCACTCCATTCTTTCATCCCCCATCCCCTTGCCCTTTGTCGTCACCAAATTGTCCACTGTAATTGTGAGTCTGTTTTTGATTAGTTTGTTCTTTTTATTCCTTAGATTCCACATGTAAGTGAAATCATACAGTGTTTATCTTTTCTCTGACTTATACCTTCTAGGTCATCAAAGCAATATCTTTTTCCATCCCCTTCCTTTTCATATGTAGGGTCTTGTTTTCTTATCCTTTCAGCCACTCTATCTTTTGGTTGGAGCACTTAATTCTTTTCCATTTAAGGTACTTTTGATAGGAATGTAGTTGTTACCATTCTTTATTCCTGTTTTTGATACATGTTTTTTCTTCTTAAAGAAGTCCCTCCAACATTTCCTGTAATACTGGCTTGGTGGTGATAAATTCCTTTAGCTTATTTTTGTCTGGGAAGCTCTTTATCTGTCCTTCAACTCTAAATGATAGCTTTGCTGGATAAATTATTCTTGGTTGTAGATCCTGGGTCTTCATGTCGAATTTTTTTGCCAAGCCCTTCTGTCCTGCATAGTTTCTTTTGAGAAATCAGCTGCCAGTCTTATGGGTTTCCCTTATAGTAATTATCTGTTTTCTCTTGCTGCTTTTAATATTCTTTCTTTGTATTTAACCTTTGGCATTTTAATTATGATGTGTCTTGGTGTGGGCCTCTTTGGATCCCTGTTTTTGGAATTCTCTGAGCTTCCTGGGTTTTATGTCCATTTCCTTCACCAGGTTAGGGAAGTTTTCCATCATTATTTCTTCAAACAGCTGTTCGACATCTCGTTTTCCTTCAGGTATGCCGATCAGACAGATATTTGGACCCTTATTAGTGTCCATGTGCTTCTTAAATTATTTTATAGTCTTGGCATCTTTTGCCATTCTGATTGAGTGTCCTTGGCTTTCCATCCTCTAGATAGGGCATTTGATCTTTTCACTTTGTTTATTCCTTTGTTTATTCCATTTAATATACTTCTCATCTCAGATAATGTGTTCTTCATTTCAGACTGGTTCCCTTTTATAATTCCATTTCATTTTTATGTTTTTTATCTCTTTGTTGAAGTTCTCACTGAATTTTTACACTTCCAAAAGTTCATTGAGCATCTTTATAACCAGTGTTTTGAACTCTGCATCTGTTAGATTACTTGACTCCATTATATCTGGATCTCTGTTCTCTTCTCTCGTATGGTTTCTGCTTCTTTGTCTTCCCATTTTGGCTGCCTTTCCTGTCTGTTTCTATGTACTAAGCAAAGCTCCTAAGTCTCCCAGTCTTATTAGTGTGGATTTGTGAAGTAGGTGTCCAGTGGCACAGTCCTGAGAGGGGTTCAGCTGCAGGCCAAATTGGGCCCAAGCCTCTGCCCTCCAGGGCCATCTGTTAAGATTCAACAAGCAATCCACAGATGCTGTGCTTATAGTTGTCTCAAAAGGCCACATCAGAAACTGAGGCCAGCTGCCTAGAGTGTGAGTCTAGGCATTGCCCAGCAAGGAGTACCTGACTCGCTGAGGATACACCTGGATGTGGCTTAGGTGGGACCGTGAGTTGGGGAAGATGGGGTTTCAGGGAATCCCCTGGATGGAGCAAACTATGTTATCCGGTTTGATGACCTCTCAGCTATGGTGGTGCTGTGTCCGCGCACTGGGAGAGCGGGAGTGCTCAACGGAACAGTGGATACTGCTGGCAGTTCTGTACAGAATGTGTCTGTGCCCCTGTACGCAGCTAGATCAGCACTGGTGCTCAGAGTGAGCAGGACTGTCACCGTGAAAATCTGCTCATGGATGCGGCCCCTTTAAGAGGCATCTGCTGCTGCCACAGCCTTGTCTCACTCAGCCACTTGGGACCCAGCAGCCCCACGTCCTCGCCACATTCCTACCTTCTGCCATTGCAGGGTAATTTATTGGATTTCTCCCTAGTTGTATGGCTTGTTCATCTAGATCCCAGGCGATTTTTCCTTGCTGCTGGTTCTTTGTTTCCATCGTAACTTTGATTTGGTCGCCAGAGGAATGTACAGAGCCTCTATCATCTATGCCATTTTCCCCCTTCCCTATACCACTTTTTAAAAGTATTTTGGGTATTAATCCTTTTCACATATATTGCAGGTAGTTTTCCTACTTTATCATTTGTCCTTTTTCTTTCTCTGTGGTATTATCTATGACTTAATTTTTAGTTAGGCAAATCTTTGGTATTTTTTTTATGGCTTCTCAATTAGAAGGGATTCCCAATTTTAAGATTATAAAAATGTTTTTCTTCTGATAGTTTTAACTTTTAATCTTTTAATTCATTTGGATTTATTTGAGGTTTGATAATGGATAGATAATAAATTTTAAGATTTTCCTCTCTCCAACACTATTAAAACCTTTCCTATTGATTTAAAATGTCATTTATAAACTGAAGTTCTATGTGTTTTTTGATTTTATTTCATTTTTATTCCTGTTCTAGAACTGTGATTTTATTCTTTTTTGTATCTTTGAACTTCATTCTTTTGAAATATAAACTTTAGTCACCTATGGATTTCATTTAAATAATGTTTTTAATCCTATTGGGAGTTTTGTTTGGATTGCATTTACTTTATGGATTACTGTAGAGACCGGACACCTTGCTATATTGAAAATCTCATTTTGTACCCCCATAGTATGTCTGTCTTATTTATTCAGTTCTTTTTGTCTTTTTGTAAAGTTTTATAGCTTTTTCCTTTAGATCCTATACCTTTTTTGTTAGATTTCTCTCTAGGTATTTCATAATTTTTACTGCCACTGTCAATAGGATCCTTTTTATTATTATTATTATCATTATTATTATTATTTATTATTATGTTTTCCATTTGGTTTTTGCTACTACTAGATACTAAAACTATTTTTGTATGTTTATTTTATTCCTGACCACCAGATTAGTGTTAATAACTTTTCAGATGCTTTCTTAGATTTTTTAAATGTACAATTATATCACTTGCAGAAACAGTGACAAGTTTGGGGGGCTTTTTTCCCCTCATTTATTCGTTATTTCTTTTTATAGTTTTTGCTGAATCGTTAGGGATCTCCAGGACATTATTTTAGAGTAACCATAATAAGAGTGCTCTATCTCTTGTTTTTAGCTTTAGGAGGAACCCTTCTGTATAGTTTAACATGAAAATTTGTTGCTGCTGTGGGATATCTGATTAAAGTCATTTTGTCAAAATTAAGAAATTTTATTTTTCTCTGAGGATTTTAATCAAAACTTAGTATTATAACAAATACTTTGACAGCCCTTGGGATAATAATTTTTTCTTTTAATGCATTAATTCAGTTAATCGTCTTAAATTTTTTCCTGTTGTACTATTCATGCTTTCTTGAGATACATTACTTGATAATGATATGTTCTTTTTCATACCCTCACTACTAAATTTGATTTTATTTAGAATCTTAGTATCTATATTCAGAAGCAAAATAGGCTTATACCTTTTTTAAATTTTTGTTTCTATTTCTCATTGCTGTGTAATAGTGTACTCAGGAGTTATGTGTACCTTGAAAATTTGATAACATTTACTCATAAAACTATCTGAGCTTGGTGGCTTTAAAGGTGGCATTTTGATTGCCTTTTTAAATATCATATTCAAGGAGGACCGTTGATAACCTGGCCACTTTTCTCTGATCTTGAGCTAGTTATTAACTTCATCAAATATTACTTTTCTTAATGGTAAAATAAGAATAACCAGACCTAATTCCCAGTGTTGTTGTAAGGATTAAATGAGATACGATTATTTAGCATAATTGTGCCTCATATAAGGTAATGCTCCCTCAAGTGGATTAATGTTGTTACTGAATCATCCCTACCGTTGCACAGTGAAGTTGTAAAGTCCAGACTCGACAGACTGAGAGGATACAGAGATAAGCAATGGTTCAGCCAACAGCAATAGGCATCACTCTGTCTGCACACCCCTTAGTGAGTCTGGAGCTTTTTCAGGACTAGAGCTTTTGCCTACAGTTGTCTCAACAGACCTACCCTTGGCCTAGGAAGCACCACCTTTTTGTACAGGGAGCCACAGCAGAGGCTCAGTGTTTGCACTTGGATACCTGTCCCCCAGCTAGAACTTGTTATCCACATTGGGAATGTTTATGTTATTTATGGAAGATTTTAACTTGAATGGAAAGGTGCCTTTTTCAAAAGTCATTTGAAAAATCAGGGTTGTAATGTGTAAAGCTATGGATTACATAATTATCTAAGGTTTTTTTGTTGTTGTTTTGCTAGCAAATATGAAAGTATAAAAGGTTAGGCTGAGATAGATGTATAAAGTAGAAAATGGAGGCTTGTTGTATCCTCATCAACAAGCAGAATATGGTTTTTTTCTAGTCTTTATTACTTCAGAATCCTTCATCTGATATTTAAAATGTATTTATGTTGAGTCATTTCTTTCTCTTTTGCTGGTGAACTAGGAGATCATGAAATGATTATGCAGAAGCAATAGCATTACGTTCAGTTTCTTTTTTTGTATATATCAGATAAGAGCCCTGCAAATGGAAGTAAGGCCACCTCACATCCTTTGTATGGTAATGGCAGTAATGTTTGCCTTTTTGTCACTGGTGCAACATTTATTAGTTCATAAACCCACTTCCAAAGAACCTAAGGGCTTTTTGATGAAAGGTGACTATAGTAAAAACAATGTTAGATTTTGACAAGCTACTTTTGTTTTTACATTTCTTTCCTTCTTTTTAGTGTTCAGAAACTACTAATTTTTTAGAGTGTTGTACGGGTACAGGTTGGGTGCTCATATTTAGAATTAGGATTTCTGAATCTTCTACTCGGAAGGGAAAATCAGAGTTTTGAGGTTCAGCTCAGCTTAAGCCTTTAAATCACTCTTTCTGAACCAAAGCTTCTAGTTGATAAAAAGCTCACAGATCTGAGAAATAAAATCAGCTTGAGAGGCTGACTTTTGGTAAACCTTAAGAGTAATAGAAGGGGAAAAAGGCAGTTCCAAAGTCTTTTGCCTGTTTCCTCCAGACTGAGGGACCCTGTACCCCTCCCTCACTCCTTTACTCACTCTCATCACTCTCATCTCAGCAGGTCCTCCTACCAGTGGGCATCAGTGGAAACAGCTTTTCCAATAAGCCTAAGAAAATTTAAGGGGTCTTTGTCATATCAGAGAGAGTAAAAATGGGGAAGGGTAGCATAGCAACCCTGAAGCACTGGAAATATGCCTGGCAGTTTTCGGGACTAGCCAAGCAGCAAGGTTTCGGTCCATTTTTTTGGCTCTTACTATATCCTACTTTATCACTGAAAATATTGGGCAGGTTATTTTATGGTATTGTTATGGTGTTATATTATTATATACATTATTGTATATTTTAAATAAATTCTTATACAGGTAATAGTGTATAACCTTTAATTATTCCATTAAGTACCAATGGCTTTTTTCTCCAGAGCAATAATGAAATTTCACAGTATGAAAATGGAAGAAATCAATAAAATCATTCGTGACCTTTGGCGAAGTACCTATCGCGGACAAGGTAATTAACATGATGTAGCATGAGTGCTCTTTCCAAAGCCCTGTCACCAGCTCTTGCCCCACTTCTCATCTTGCCTGGACCTTTTACTGAACATCTCTTTGAGGTTTTCTAAGAATTCTTATCTTGACAACATCTCATAGCAAAAAAAAAAAAAAAATGCAAAGGTTCTATTCCAAAGCCTGATAGGTCTTACATATTTGGCACATTATATTTAGCTGATGACATAATAGGTTTCTGTTGAAGTGTAGATAGGGATAAGCCAAAATGTGATAAGAAGAAAACCATCAGGAGGAAATTCTTAATAGAGGAACTAAGAAGGGTAGAGCTGAGACTGTGGGTTGGGGTACCTGGATTGCTTCTGGCCCAGGAATCCTCATGAATCCTCAGCCAGAGAAAAAGGTTCCAAACCAGCCAGGGTTTTCCCCTGTAATGTCAACCTCATACATCATTCTTAGGCTTACTTGATGTTTGCAAATGGCAAAAGGCTACAGAGTGTAGGTTCTTCTAAAATCTTTTTCTTCCTGTGTCAGATATCGAATATATAGAAATTCGCTCCGATGCCGATGAAAACATATCAGCTTCTGATAAAAGGCGGAATTACAACTACAGAGTAGTGATGCTAAAAGGAGACACAGCCTTGGATATGCGAGGACGATGCAGTGCTGGACAAAAGGCAAGTATCACAAGAACCCAGGGAGCCACCTTTACCCAGAAAACTACCACAAATGTCATTGTGGTAGAACCACCCTTGAATGGCGGGAGGCTCCTTACAGTGCTTCTGGCCACCGTGCACAGTGATTCAGGCTCAGCTACCTTCTTACACTCTCCCAGTTCTACCAGAATTTCCTTCAACTTTATGTAAAGTAAGCTCTTGGAGAACAGTCTGAAACATTCTCACAGGATAGGCTAAATGTAGAACAAGGAGCTGAAGACCATTCATTGTTTCACAGCCCTCCTTATGAGAATAAGGCTACTGTGTCATTTTAAGACACACAATTATTTATGGCCACCAAGAAAGAAAAAACACAAGTGTAATGTGAGATGCATCCTGATTTCAGAAAAACCAAGGCAGGGTGGAGTGTTTTAGAATCAGTGACATACAGTATTAGCAAACCAGATTCTAGGTTGAGCCAAATGAAGCATTACAGTATATGAGAGAGTCTCACTGAGAAAGCAGCCCCACTACAGGACTGAGTCCCCACCACAATGCCCAGCCTAGTCTTGGGGTGTGCGGACCATCTAAAAGAAGGCCGGGATACCCACAAGTGCCTCTGTCCCACACCACACACACACACAGATTCAGCTGCTGGGCCAGGCCACCTGGCTCTACGTGAGGCTCTGGTTGGATATGGAGCACGGAGCAAATCAGGAAGAGGAATGAAGCTTTTAAAAGTTGGGAAAGTAGGACCCACATCCTTGGAAAACAAGCTTGAGTCCTTTCACTGTGCACAGGTTTGTACCCAAGATGTCACAGATTCTTGAGCTTCCTCCTTTCAGACTAGAGGCAGAAGATTACACTTGATAACATCTTTGGAGCCCTGATTTTCTTAGCAAATTTTTAAAATTCTAGACATGGACACTCATATTGTCTGAGTTGTTTTTATAAGTAGTTTTCAATTTTTGCCTAAAAGATACTCTATGTATGTATTTTGTTGTCAGCCCAGACAACTGATAATTTAAGGCATCTGCAGATTATTATCTTAATCGTAGTCTGCAAAAAATGACACATTTTGATCTATAATCAGTATCTCTATTTTGGCGATTTTAGTGACATTTATGATTAAGAAAAATATAGTTTGAAACATCTCTTTGAATTAAAAATGCTTTCAAAATAATTTCTGAACAAAAGATTGCTGTAGCTATTCTAAGTTATGAAAAGTAATTAGCTATAAATGTTTCTTGGTGTTGGGAGAGAAGAAGACAAATGTTTCAGTAGACGGGCTGGGAGCTCCATTAGACTCCACTCTAAGTAGGTGGTGGTGGAGGTGGCAGCAGTGGGATTCAAATACAGGAAGGAAGTGCCTGTCCAAAGGGCCAAGGTATGGCTCTGGCTTCTGCAGTCTGCCAGCCTGCCCAGGGCTTCAAAGAGAAGCTCACTCACTGAAGCTCCTTCACTCACAAATTCAGAGGAAGGGGGATATACACCTCACATAAAGATAGGTTAGACTTCCTAGAATAGCCTTTCACTATTAATTCTGTGTCCATTGTATCCTCAGAAGGTTTCAGCTGTGTCTGAGGAATTTAGTATTAGATTTCTGTTAACCTTGAAAGTGCCTGTTTTGTTGCTTAGATTTCCTATAAGTAAGCTTAAATAAACCATGATTCTGTACTCCTGATACAGAATTCCTTTTGACCCAGGAATTCATTCTCTCAAAATTATATGTACAAAAATATGTGTAGGTTAAAGTATGATGTGGGTTAGATGCCTCTTTAGGACTATAGAATAGAGTTTTAAGGAAGACTATGAGAGAAAAGGTCTCTGAGGCTCTGGAAAATGTAATGTGTCCAAGTTTTCTAAACAAATCTCATCAGGAAAATAAAATAGGTCATGAATTTTTAAGGTGGTTAATTTTATGCCATTATTAAATTATTAGTTTCAGCTAAATGGTAATGCATTTCTGATTCACACCTGTGATTTCAAGTTTTGTTATAGTTGATGTGATTTGGGTGGGCCAGGGATCAGCATTGCCTTTAGCATTTTATTTTATTGCAAATGATAGGCTGAGATAATGCACCTGATGGTTCACCTTCTGGAAAGGCTTAAGCCTGGTCATAGTGCCAGGCTCTCCCAAATAAAAGCAGTTGAGTGACCCCTGTGACCTTTCTCATCTAAAGAGATTAAGCCAGGTCTGGTTGCTTTCCGAATGTGAATGAGGAGGAAAGGGTCTGTGCGGTGCAGCTCAGCTTGGTGTTTTCCAGGTGTTAGCATCGCTCATTATTCGCCTGGCCCTGGCTGAGACGTTCTGCTTAAACTGTGGCATTCTTGCCTTGGATGAGCCAACAACAAATCTGGACCGAGAAAACATTGAATCTCTTGCACATCTCTGGTTGAGTAAGTTTCTCAAATTTGGGGACTGGTATGATATCTTTCCAAGTTTGATTAAGGAAGTTCTGTGGTGAAACCCCTCTCTAGATATGTCTTCCTTGGGAAGCTGGTTGGTGCTTTGCCTTTTGATAATTCACAGATTTTTAAAAAGAATTAGATGGTGAACAGCAGCTCCAGACACATCATGTAGCTCCCCAAGGTGTGAATGGGGAAGCTTGTGGTGAGGGTTTTTCTGGCTTGGTTTGGCTTTCCTGTAAAACCCACTAGGAGGACCCACATGTCATGACAGGGTAGCATGACTCGCTAAACCGTTTCTAGGTGGTAAATAGTGGTTTGGGACTGTCTCTCAGCTTTTCACATGCATCAGACATCTACGAGGAATGACAGCTCTTATTCAAAAAGTATATTAGTGGTTACATAGAATCCAGAAAGGGCAAAATCACACTCACCTTTTACCACATTAACCTGTGGTGGGCAGTCTCCAGAAGTGGGCACCCTTGCTTAAAGACTGTGCTGGCAGAGATAACATTTCTGTCTGATAGGGATTGGGCCACAGGGCCATCTCTCTCCAGCCATCTCCCAGTAGTCTCTGTGTGACCAGCAAAGTAAGCGCTAGTGCTTTTGAAACCTAAGTGCATTCCTCCAGGCGAGGGATAAATAAGTGGTTAATTAAAAGAAAAAGTCTTTCAGGTCTCAGTTTCATGTCTAGTTGCCTCAACATGTAGATAATTAACACAAGGTTCTCAGTACACCCACTCAGGCTCCTGTGTGTCATACTAATGATGCATCTAGTGACTGGTAGTGGCAGAATTCTAAGTAGACCCAGCTCCTAAGAAGGCAACATCTGTTATTCCCCTTGCTTGTACTCTGTCTTTTAACAAATTTTTATTTTCTTCCAGAGAAACTAGTCACAGGTCAAGAAACCCCCAGGCAAAGGACTAAATCAGACTCCTGAAGTCGAGCAGTATAGATATAAAGAAAAACTAAGTAAAAACATTTCCACTTGTTATAGTAAGAACTTTGTATTCTGGAGGAAACTAGATCATGTATTCGTACCAGTCTATAGGCCAGACCTAGGCGAAGAGTCCAGCCGTGCATCCCCACTGGGGAGAAGGTGGGACTCCAGCCTGACTGGACTGGAGGCCTGGGTTCCTGCCCCCCACCTGCCCTGACTTCCTGCAGGGCTCTCAGAGGCCCTGACACTAACGGCACAGGAAAAGCCGGTGGTCCACTTAGCATACAGTCTTGTGTTGGACAAGGTTCTGGATGGCTTTTTCAAATAAAGAAAAGGGTTATTTATGTTCTTGAGTAATAAAATGTTCTAAATATATTTTTTCAGGATAATAAAAAGTCGCTCACAGCAACGTAACTTCCAGCTTCTCGTAATCACTCATGACGAAGATTTTGTGGAGCTCTTAGGGCGGTCTGAATATGTGGAAAAATTCTACAGGATTAAGAAGAACATTGATCAGTGCTCAGAGATTGTGAAATGCGATGTCAACTCCCTGGTATCTTATGTTCATTAAAAATATTCAGGATTTAAATGCCTTAGAAACACAGGTCCTCAGGCAACTGCTTATTTCTGGTATCAACTAAGTCAGAAAATACATTGTTTAAAAGGAGCCTTGTGTCTAGGATTTGAATGTCTGAGAGGTTCTAAAATGATTAAAATTGTTTCACATGAAATTTGGGCTGATTCCTGAACTTCATCCCCGAGGACGCATCTGATAAGCCTGCAGGGCTCAAGAGCAGCACAGTCTGACTCAGCTTCTCTTCCCTCCAGGGATAATCGTGCGCTTCCCTGGCACCCGGAGCTACTGTCTTTCTCTTCTTAAAAGCACTATTGAGAAGTAGGTTCTCACTGCCTTGACAGTTTATGGTTTGGGTATTAAAAGGAATCAGGGTTGTGTATTACCAACTAATTTATTTCCTTGGATATAGTTTTAAACTGAATTATCATTGAGTCTAAATATGATCATAAATGATGAGATTTTAATATATGGCTCTGCCCTTTATAAACCCAACCAAGTAACCACTCTCCTGAGCCTCAGTTTCCCAAACTAAAATTTTAAATAGTTGAACAGGGCTTCAGGGTTTGATGGGAACTTTAAGTAACCTAGATCAATATTCACCATCTTCCTTCCCCACATACCCCTGTAGGTAGTCATCCAGACTCGGGGTTCTCTCTAGAGAGAGGAAGTTCCCCACTGTGCACATCCACCTTTGGAAAACTCTGACCAAGAGCAAGGCCTCTCTTCACTTGGGCCTGGTCTGTCATCATGAAGCAGACTTAACTCTCTTGTATGTCTGTACTGTGTATCATCTTCAGCCTTACCGTCAGCCCTGATTTGCTAAGTGTGCCCAGGGTGGAATGCAAGCAGACCTCATTTGCGAAGTCATGACCTGCTCCCTATGGGGTCCAACCAGACCTGGAAGAGCAGGCCTCTCATTTTCACTCCAAATGTCATTTCTAATAAAAGACCAATCACACTTTTTCTTGGAGTTTCCAGCTAACATCTGTAAGCCTTTTACAAGCATTGCACAAAGAATGCTACCAAGTCACATCCTTTTGAATTAGACTTTGTGGGGTTTTATCATTCAGAGTCTGTCAGTCATGTGTCACAGTTCTGGGCCATCTGCAGACCTAATGAGGATATGGTCTAGACAGCCTTTCTCAACCAGGGTCTAGAAGATAATTAAGCTCTAAGATCCTGAGGTACCTGTGGTTGGCTGAATAATGGCCTCAAGAGATCCAGGTCCTAATCTCTGGAACCTGTGGATGTGACCTTACATGGCACAAGGAGCTTTGCAGGTGTGAGTAAAGCTAAGGCTCTTGTGATGGAGGCCTATCCTGTTGGGTCCTAAATGTAATCATAGTATCCTGATAAGGAAAGGGCAGAGAGAGATGACTGCAGAAGAGGGGAAGGAACCATGTTGGCAGATGGCAGACTGGAGCCATGCACTTTGAAGATGGAGGAAGGGCTGTAAGCCAGGAAATACAGGTGACCACTAGAAGCTAAAATAAGGTAAAGAAACCAATTCTCTCCTCCCCAGCCTTGCTGATGCCTTCACTTTCAGCGCAGTAAATCTGTTTCTGGGCTTTTGACCTCCAGGACTATAAGAGAATAAATTTGTGGTTTTTTAAGCTGCTAAATTTGCTAATCTGTTGCAGCAGCAGTAGGAAACTAATACAGTATCACTGCGTGTGGTCAATATCTGTGCTTCTAAGATGATACTAGTTATTACTGTCCTTGAGCAAACTGAAATAGTTACTTAAATAATTTCCTGTGTTCTGTGGTTCATATGAAAACCCTTGTTGAAAGAGTCTGGTCCAGACCCTCGCCCAATCCCTGGATGAATGAGCCAAGCAGCACAGCTGCCACTCAGCCACCTACTTCCTGTCCAAAGCCCCTTCTCGTGACAGTGTTCAGTCACCCTAGTTAGCTTTGAAATTTACCAGGCTAGCAAGATCTTGACAAAGGTATCACAAGAAAAAACGACAGACCAACTCTCAGCACAGATACAGGAATTCATAAGTAAGAGCAAATCAGTTCTAGTCATATAATAAACATATAAATAACCAAGGTGTTTTTATCCCAAGAGCACAAGACTTTCAGAAAATGAGAAATCTGTTCATACAAAAATCATCATTAATAAAGCCAAAGGGGAAAAAAATTCTGATAAGACACCTAACACTGACCATTATTTGATAAAATTCAACATCTAGCTTTGGCAAACCCATAATATCGCAAAGAATAAAAGGATATTTTCTTAATGTCATCTGCCATCAATTCAAAATTCATGTCAACAGCAAAAAAAATGAAACATTTCCATTAAACACTAAAGCCAGTTACCTTCTATCAACAAGTTTCCGAAAGGTCTAGCCATTGCAATAAGGAATGACAAAGGCAATACAACATAAACATAGGCATTTATAAATCAAAACAGACTCCCCAAATTTGAGTCAGGTTTTCCCCTAAGGGTGCAGCTTACCCAGGGCTCCTTTCCCTCCTGTTCCCTTGCATCACAGGGCTTGTAGGTGGGGCAGGTGTCCTTGCTTTTCATTGATGCTTTCAGATCATTGTTATCCTCGCTTCTCCGTTTAACCCCCCCCCCACCTTCCTTCACATGTGGAATGAATGGGCTTTACATGATGGAGGTTGTGAATATGAATCAGACTACTTGGGCTCAAATCTTAGCACACCACTCACTAGCTTTAGGACCTTGGGCAAGCCCTTTATCCTGTTGTTTCTGCTGCTTTATCTGTAAAAGTAGTAAAAACGGTACCTATCTTATAGGGTGGTTATGAGGATTAAATGACTATAAACTACGTAGAAACAGCATGGAACACAGTATGGTGTGTCCAAGAAAAATCTCATATCTTCAGTGTACTTTTTCTTGTTGCAGCTATCTTTAGCCCACAGCCTGGTCACTCCCCCTTATTCACTGACAGTTTGGGCTCCCAGATCGCTGTCATTCTCCAATTCTAATTTCATAGTCATTGGTGATTTCGTATCCAAATGATATACCACCCCATGGCCTCAGCTCCTTGTTCTTTCCTCCAGTGAGAAGACACTCCACAGTCTTAATCCAGGGTCCAACTCTTTTGAAGACTAACTGCAACCCTCCACAGCCTCACTGTGAAGCATCTCAGTCCCTGGCAGCCCTCTGGTACTTCACAATCCACTCCTCAGGTCTTCAACCCAGCAATTCTTTTAGCACACTGGGATTTCAGTTCATTGATTCAACCACCTGTTCCTCATGCCTTCTCTCCTTGTGTACCTTAAATCCCACAGTTCATCAGTACATCGCTGTCTTGCATAGACCCTCAACTGTCTTGCCCCTCTCTATTCTCAAACATTCCTGGCAACCCCCAGCTTCCTCCCAGCACCGCACTTTCCTTTGCTGGTCCCCCATTTCCCTAACCTTCAGATGGAGCAGAGCTGTAGTGCTCAGTCTGAGCCTGCACCTCTTTTCGTCTCACTTGGTGATCTCACCCAGTCTCTTAGCTGTAAAATGATTGCCTCTATTTGGGTTCTCCCAGAAGCAGAATCTGAAACGACTTGAGTGAGTGTGAACAGGAGGAGACTGTGGGAACTGTGGAGAGAAGACAGCCAGTGAAGAGTGTTCTTGACCAGCCACTACAGTAGGCGACTGTGGCTTAATCCCACAGAGAGAGATGCTGGGAAATCTGGCAAAATATACGCCTTGGAATTATGTCACCTGAGAGGCAAGGGAGCTGGGTATGTGTATACCAATCCCGAGAGTCACCGAAGGCTATTCCAGGCGAGTTAGCTGCTGGCTTGCTGTATACACCAGCAGAGCTGCCTTCCACAAGTAAAAAGAAAAAAGAAAAGCCTTTTGGCAGAGAGACAGCTGGAAGCAGAAGTGGACCGGAGCACACTAGAAATTCTTAGGATAGAGGCAGGGCCCCGACAGCAACTTTAATAATCACTTGGATGCTGCTTCTCAAATTAGTCTCTAGTCCAGATCTCCTCCAAACTCCTGACTCATTAAACCGTCTACTGGACATCTACTTGCACTTGGGTATCCGATAAGACATCTGAAACTTAAAATAACCAAACTGGTTTTTCCCCCTGGAAACTGCACCTCCCATAGGCTTTCAATTAATGGCAACTCCATTCTTCCAATTGCTCAGGCAAAAATGTTAGCGTCGTCCCTCGTTCTTCTATTAATCTCATATCCCACATCCAACCCATAGTTTAATAGTATGGGTTCAGCTTTCAAAATACATCCAGAATCTGACCATGCCTTACCATCTAAACCACCACTGCTCTCGTCCAAGCCACCACCGTCTCTAATCTGAATAAGTAACCACCTAACGGCTCTGAGTGATTTGGTCCTGCCCCTACAGTTTGTTCTCAGCATAGTTTCTAGTCATCTTTTTAAATGTTTCTCACCAGAGTGTGGGTTAGCAATTCTGAAACCCCTTTATATATCAAAATCAAACACATGTATATAATAGAACCAAGTTTCTCACTGTTGAAGAAAGATGTTTGCATATCCGGAATGGTGAAAGGCTATGTAAAGAACTCACAGTGTTGAGTTGAATTCAAAGCATCAGTGTAAATTTATGGTTTTAAGGATTTCTATTTCCATAAGGGAAGAGTAAGGATTGCCAAAAATCTGCTTCTCCACAAAAGCAGTGAGAATACTAGCAAAAACTGTCAAGATAAACTTTTTTAGAACTTTGGAAATTAACTAAAGGCTTGCAACAAACCAAGAAGTGTTTGTTTAAGGAAAACAGCTGAAAAAAGCCAGTGAATTTTAACTTGCCCTGATCCCATACCCCTCTCCCTGTCTCTGTAGTAGGTTTGAAAACCAACATAACTATAGTACCTGTGGAAACCAACAGCTGCTGGAGGAAGCAGAATGGATTTGGAGCTCCTGACGATCTTCAGCCCCAGAAAACTGCCGTGATTTGACTTTTTGGCAGCTCCCTTAAACTCTTTATCCTCACTGCCTGTCTTTATTTGACCTGACGGCAGGCTCATTCCACAAACAGGCCTATCTGCTGTAGGTACTCAATGGTAATTGGTTAACACTGCAGCTGCCTGAGCCAGCATTAGTAGTTGGGGCCAACATGAGAGTAAGGAAAAACCTGAAAGGAAAAATCGGGGAAGGAGATATCCATGTGGTCTTTGACAAGCTTGAACACATTCCTGAGAATCTAGACGTTCATATGTGTGTCAGAGCTTTGTCCCTAAGCTTTGACCTGGTTATTCTTGACACTACGCATGCAAGAAATGAAGGCTAAGGTACAGTTGTAAATTGACTGTTGGAGCATTGAAAACATGACCAATCAATCAATCAGTCAGTCATCTCTCTCTCACACACACACACCTTCAACAAAAGCTTAGAAACTTACTAGTTCAAGACGATAAAAACAAATCTCTATCCAATCATTAACTTACCGCTAAAGCTGAATAGAGACTTCAGTGACCAATATGACAAAGAATACAATTTTACATAATTAGTCCAGGAAAGTCAATAAGTAGCAATAACAACCAGCAACAATTACAACAATCAGCTACAAACAATTACAAACCTTGACAAAGGGGTAATTTGATTTTCAGAGTTGACACATTATTTCTGGTTTTCAACAAGAAATTATTAGACATGCAAAGAAACAAATATATGGCCTATACACAGCCCAAAAAAGCAGTCAATAGAAACTACCTGAGAAAGTCCAGATAAAGACTTTAGTCAGCAATTATATGTTCGAGGAACTAAAGGAACCCATGTCTAAACAATTAAAGTATGATAATGATGGCTCATCAAAGACTATCACTAATGAGATAGAAATTATATTTTTAAAAAAGAGCTAAATAGAAATTAGGGAGTTGAAGAATACAATAACTGAAATAAAAATTCACTCAAGGAGCCCAACAGCAAATCTGAACTGACAGAAAAAAAAAATTAAAAATCAGTGACTTGATTCCTACTGGAATGTGCTGCACATAGCAAGCAATTAATAAATGTTTACTGAATGAATAAATTAACTTGTAATTGTTCTGTAAATTATTTAATTATGCATTTAAAAACATGTCTTCCGCACTAGGCTGAATATTTACAAAGGCAAAGTAAATACTTATCATATACACATCCCTTGACTAGAATGAAAGATAAAATTTTACAGGGATTATTATCTCTGGTAGCTGGAATTTTGGGAGGATTTTTCTTTATTCGCATATCTGCACTTTACACAATGACATTTTTTGTATAATTTTTTTAAATGAAGAATACTAACTAACTAGAGAATGCCCTTTGTTTAAGTGAAAAAAGATAGTAAAAGTTATGTAATGTATTATCCCATTTTTGTAATAGAATATGAATGTACATAGAAAAAGGCTATTAAGAGATACTGAAGTTTTCCAGTGCCAGGTCAAAGGGGTGTGAGATTAGTGTTTGCTTCTCATTGCTTGTCTCTTTCATAAATTCTCTATGCTAAAAAACATATATTCCAAGCAAAAACAGTGGAATGAACACATAAACTCCCACTTGATAATCCACTAAAATGACAGCAACTGAATTTTCATAAGGTTTAAATCCACCAAAATGGGAGAAAGAGACAATAGCAACAGCATATTGAAAGGTAAAAGCAGATTATCAGCAGGCAGACTCCTTGGTTGGCCCAAGAGAACTGAATCCAAAACCAGCCACAGAGAAGCCACAAAGACTTATGCTGATGCACAGATGGCCCCAAATGCTCAGGAATTGGCAGAAGACCAAATACCTCTGGATGGGAATGGTGATAAGTTGAAACTTGGTTTAAGAAGCAGATCCCAATTTCCAGTCTTCAAAGTTGAGTGACCCTACTCCAGCAAAAGATGGATGTATTTTCCTCTGGAGAGCATATCTAGACCAAGGACTCTAGGCGCAGTTGAGGGCAGCCTCACTGTGCTGAAATCAGGATGATAAGTGAACCATTAGCAGATGCTGATACCTCCGCTCCCAGCCTTCTACCAGCCCTTGGCTGCCGAAGTGCTGGCAGCCAGGTTGAGACAGGGCAAATCTTCTCTGGGGAAGCTGCCCCACCTGCCAGAAATGACTTAGAGAAGCTGGCATGGGAGGCCCCCCAATTTGGCAAACAGCCAATGGCTGCAAAATTGTCCTTCAAAACTGAGGGAGAAATAAAGGCTTTCTCAAATAAAAATTGAGGCAATCTGCTGCTAATAGACTTGCCTTGCAAGAAATGATATAAGAAATTCTTTAGAGAGAAGTGATAAAACTCAGATCTACATAAAGGAAGGAAGAGCATCAGAGAAGGAATAAGTGAAAGTAAAATAAACATTTATTTTTCTTATTCTTAATTGATCTAACAATTTGTTCAAAAAATAATAACAACAATGTATCTAATTATATACTTTATATAAATATGCATACATAAGCATACATGCTTATGTAAAGTGAATGAATGACAATAATGAAACAAAGGATGAAAGGGAGGAATTAGGATTATTTTGTTATTATAAAATACACTGCCCATGAAGTGGTACAGTGTTATTTGCAAATAAACTTGGTTTAGTTGTGAATATATATTGCCAACTCTAGGGTAACCATCAAAAAAAGTCAAAAAGAAGTATAACTAACTAATCAAGGAGAGAAAATTGAATCATATAAAATGCTCAATTAAAACCAAAAAAAGGCAGAAAAAGAATAGAAAACAAAATAGAAACAAAGAACAAGGGCAACAAATAGAAAACAGTGACAATTATGGCAGATATTAACTATCAATAATCACTTTGAACATCAGAACCTAAATGCACCAATTAATTACAGATTATCATAGTAGGTCAAGAAATGAAACCCAAATAAACCCGCTTTAAATATAAATCAGAATAAAAGTGAATGGGTAGAGAAAGATGTACAGGCAAAATAATAGCCAACAAAATATTGAAGGAGAAAAATAAAGTTGGGACTGACACTACCTGACATAAGACTCACTATAAAGTTACAGTAATCAGGCAGCATGGCATTGGAAAACAAATAGACAAATAGATCAATGGAACAGAATAGAGAGCTCAGAAATAGACCCACATAATATCATCAACTGATCTTTGACAGAGTAGCAAAAACAACACAATGGAGCAAAGATAATCTTTTCAACAAATGGTACGAGAACAACTGGACATCCACATGTAAAAGAAAAAAACCTAAACACAGATCTTACACCCTTCATAAAAGGTAACTCAAATGGATGGATCACAGACCTAACTGTAAAACACAAAACTATAAAACCCCTAGAAGATAACCTAGGAAAAATTGTAGATGACTTTGGGTTGGCAATGACTTTTTACATGCACCACAATCCATGAAAGGAATCAGTGATAAGCTGGACTTCATTAAAATTTAAAAATGCTGCTCTTCAAAAGACACTGTCAAGAGAATAAAGACACATCACAAACTGGGAGAAAATAATGGGAAAAGACCTGTCAGATAAAGGACTGTTATCCAATACATACAAAGAACACTTAAAACTCAACAATAAGAAAACAAACAGCCCACATTTTAAAAGGGCCAAAGACCTTAAAAGATACCTCACCAGAAAAAAATATAAAGATGGTAAGTAAGCATATGAAAAGATGCTCGGCATCATATGTCATCAGGGAAATGCACATTAAAACAAGAGTGAGATACCTCTTCGAAAGGCCAAAATCCAAAACACTGACAACACTAAGTGCTCATGAGGATGCAAAGCAACAGGAGCTCTCAGTCATTACTGGTAGGAATGCAGAATGGTACTCCACTTACAAAAACTAAACACACTCTATGCAAACCAACTGAAAACACATCCACACAAAGCCTGCACATGGATATTTATAGCACTTTATTCACAATTATCAATAGTTAGAAGCAATCAAGATGTCCTTCAGGAGTAAGTAAATGAATAAACCACAATACATCCAATGAAATACTATTCAGTGTCAAAGAGAAATAAGCTATCAAGCCATAAAAAGACACAGAACTTCAAAGGCATATTACTAAGTGGGAGAAGCCAATCTGAAAAGGCCAAATAGTGTATGATTCCAACTGTATAACATTCTGGAAAAGGCAAAATTATGGAGACTGTAAACAGATTAGTGGTTGTCTGGAGTTAAAGAGGAAGGAGAGATGAATAGGTGGAGCATGGAGGATTTTTAGGGCAGTGAAACTACTCATGATTCTAGAACAGTGGATAGATATATCCTTATACACTTGTTAAAATCCATAGAAGGTACACCTAATGTGACTATGGACTCTGGGTGAAAATGATGTGTAAGTGAAGGGTCATCATTGGTAACACATGTACCACCCTGTGGAGGGATGATGATAATGAGGGATGATGATAATGAGGGAAACTGAGCGTGCGTGGGAGCCTTGAGTATATACCTTGAGTATATGAAAACTCTCTGTAATTTTGCTGTGAATCTAAAACTCTAAAAAACAAAACCAAGTTGTAAAATCAATGACTTAACAAAATTTAATAAATGAAAAACAAATTTTTATTTTTTAAAAGACAATTTTCCAGAATTTAATAACATGTCTTCACTTTGAAAGGGCTCACTGTGTTTGTGTTATCATAGATGAAGACAGAAGGACACCAAGGTACATAGTTGTAAAATCTGGAACATGGGAACCAGGAAAATTGTCTACAAATTTCCTGAGACAGAAAAAAGTTCTGGATTCAGAAAAGCTTTCTGACTTCTAAACAGCAATATTGGAAGACAGGAGGCATTCAAGATTCTGAAAGGAAATTATTTCCCGCTCAGAATCGTGTTTATTAGGATGTGTCCCCTCAAGAAAGAGGAAGACCTGGGATACAAAAAAACCAAGAGAGTCACATAGGACAGAGGCCAAGGAATTCCAGGGCAGTGGTGACAGAAGACATCAGGGTAACCACTACACAGGGGTGGGGGGTGGTCAACGGGCAGCTGTCCATATCACAGCAGGTCAGCAGCCTCCAGGGAAGACTTTCTTAGGGAGATGAAATTGTGAGAAAATCTTATTTACCCAAATCTCTTGAGAAGAGATTATATAAGTGGTCGAGAATTTAGGGTTAAATCACTGAGATCGGCATAGAAAACTCAGCAAATGGAAAAACAAGACAATTATTAAATCCAGAGGGAAAAAGTTTTGAGAGAAAATAAAATAATCGTAGTACTTTGGCTGTGAGTATATTAATATAATTATGTAAACGGTAAACAAGGCTTTTGACTGACCCAAATTATGACCTCTGTGTATTGGTAGGATGGAAGAAAAGAAAGGATTAAAGTGGGAGAATGGCAAGGACTCGGGAGAAGTAAATATCCATGGTAGACCACAGACGATGGCTAGTCAAGAAATTTAGAAATGAGGAGGAGGCTCCTCTGGAGAAGAGGTTAAGAGGGGGGCCGTTGTCAACAATGGACGCGGAGATTTTACCTTGCTTGCATGCTACCAAGTTAGTTTCTCACAATTTTCATGGATGATGGCAGAAGACACACAAGACTCTTGGATCTGAGACAACGAACAGTTTATTATTCACATCAGTAATATTAGAATGTTAGCTTTTTTACTTTGTTCCCTGAACCCCAATCCTCGCAAAGTAGTGCCAAGAGAGCCAGAACCTGTATACTCAGGGTTGCCTTACAGAAAATGGAGCCCGAGCTTAGAGAACCCGAATTTTTAATAATGGTTAGTAAGTCTGCCTGCCTTTTCCTTCAGGCCATTAGCTAAACAGACAGGCCTGAAAAGATAGTAGGAAACAAAGTAGGGCAGCCAGTGCCTCACTCACAAGATGTGCAGAAATACAAGAGACCATGTGGAACCGATTTTCAAAACTGCTGTTTTTCATTATCGACCTCCTTAATCATTTGATTTAAAAACTTTACATGCACTTAAAATGTCCCTAAAAATAAAAATCTAATAAGTTGGAGATTTTAAATTATTGAAACAACTCCCCAGCCCTACTCCTAATGAATGGACGTATTTTCTTTCCAATAAGGACCCAAAGTTGGAGAAAATTGGAGAAAGGAGCTTTCGTAAAGTTTGCGCAGGGCGGGAAGGGCGGACCCAGCCCCAGCGGTGCCCACCCCCCCCACCCCTCTTGGGGCAGCGCGGCGGGCCCGGGGCCAGGCTCCTCCTGGGTCCGGAGCGCCAGGGCTGCACCTGTCAGACCCAGACCCGATGGTCCACGCCGCGGGCTGTGGGGGAGCTGCGAGCCACAGGTGTCGAGTGTCAGAGCAGCCCTTCTGGCGTTTGTGTTGATTACAATTATCGGAGGGTGAATGGAGCCTCGCAGAAAATCAAGAAATAGCAACACCGACGGGTTGACGTGAGCAGCAGGGCCCGTCCTGTGGCTGAGGGCCGGCCGGGTCTCTCGAGCCACCGTCGAAGGCGCGGCCTGGGCGCCCTCGGTGACAGGGCAGGAAGAGGGGCGGCGCAGCTCGGCTGCATCCCCAGCAGGGTCATCGGCCCCAGGGGACCCCGGCCCAGGTGCGGGCAGCCGAACCTGCGCCACGCCCCCGCCGGTGCGCTCCGGGCCCACCGGGCCCGCGTGCTCAGCCAGGCCCCGGGCGGCCCGGAGTGCGGCCCCGTCTCCGCCCCCTCGCCCGGCCTTCCACTTGTGGGGCCGGCGGCGCCGAGCAGCTTTGCCGAGAGCGGGTTTGCGCCCTCAGCACTCCATCCGGCACCGGCCACCGCCCCAGGCCGCGGAGGAGGGCCGAGCGCAAGCCGGCATATCGGCCCCATCTCCCGTTACATAAAGCCGCGTCCCTATCTCCGCGGGGCATCGCTGCGACCGCCGGGCCGGGGCGCCTTCTCCCACGCGCGGGGGCGCCCCTCCCACGGCGCCCCGCCTGGGTTTTGATTGTCCTGCGGAGTGGGGAGGCGTTGACTCATCCTAGTGCAGGGCTCTGGGACTCGCGCAGCCCGTGGTGGTTCCCCACTCCTTTCCCCATGACAGAGATCCCCCCATGAGATGCCCCTGGCCCTGTTCTACAGACGGGGATACTGAGGCCCACAAAGCGGCGCACGCCAGACACAGAGGGGCCACGCGGCGCAGGGGCTGGCTTCCGCAATCGGGGCCGCCAGTCGGGTGGAAAGCTTGGGGTTTGGACAGAAGAGAAGTGAGGGGTTATGGAATGGGTGGGCGGAAGGGGCCCAAAGGCTGTGAGGCTTCTGAGAAGGAGGGACAGCTCCACCACCTCTTGGAAGACCCTTTTTGGAGGCTGAGCTCCACAGAGGGTGACAGAGGAGCCTAACTGAGCAGGTGGCAGCGGGGCTGAAGGGGCAGGTAGCTTAGGGCTCGGGGAAGAAGCAGAGAGGGAGGCAGCTTGACCGCAGCGCCCGACGGACAAATGCGGCAGCCTCCCTTGTGGAGGTTTCTGGAAGACTTCTAGAGAAATGAGGGAAGAGCAGGGAGATGGCTGCCTGCCCGAGTCCCTGCAGCGGGTCGGCTGCTCACAGGGGCCTCAGAGCAGGCCCTCATTCTGGAGAAGCGGAACTTGAGGGCAGGGGTTGGTCTCATGAAGACTGATGGGCGAACGTGGTCCCCCAGGTCTCAGGGGCACTGGGAACAGCCACCCTCTCTGACCTGGGCTAACGCTCAGCGGCCTCCCACAGAACTGGCCCTTGAAGAGGGTCCCAGCAGAACAGGACCACACCCAAGGCCTGGGGAGGTTCCCAGGGGCCCAGCTGCCTGTGCGTAGCTACCATCCAAGCAGCCTTAGGAACTAAAGGTCCCAGGAGGATCCTTGAATCTGACTGGATCTTTCAGTGGAGACCTGAGAATCTCAACTTTTATAATCCTTCCCACATTGGGGCCATTGGGGAACCAGGTGGACCAAAAGAAGTGAACTTCACTCGGCTCCTTTTTCCGTTTATATTTTGTATCCAAAGTAAGTAATACTTTGGGAATGCAAGAGACCAGTTCACTGAATAAATAAAACCCCCAATTCCCATATCTGGTGGACGAGGGTCATAACACTGTCTGCCCAAGCACATATAGTGACCCAAATAGCTCTGAGGACAAGCCCTGGGCAATCATTCAGGGTTGGTCACCAAGCAAGACTACTGGTGTTCGAGCTGGCACGGGTTCCCCTCATGGCCCTCTCACTACCCCTGAGTAAGTTCATACAGACCTTGGAAACTGACCCAGACCTTCTCGATATTAAGTCCACAAGAAATCAAACTTTTCCTTTATGTGACGCTGGATTTTCCACAAAGTAAAATCAAGAAGAGTAAAGATGTGGTTTCTAGATAATGCCCGCCAAAGCGGAGACCAGAGTGAGAAGCGTCACCACTTGGGCCTATAAAAGCTGCCACAAGAGACCAAGGCCACAAGCCATTCAGCTTAAGCCAGCCTACGTGACTGCTCCTGGCTCCTCTCATTTGGACTCTGGGCTCCATGGCGCTCTGGTTGACCTTGGTCGTCACTCTCACCTGCTTTGGTGGTCTTGCCTCCCCAGGCCCTGTGCCTTCTTCCTTCACGGCTCTCGGGGAGCTCATTAGGGAGCTGAATAACATCACCCAGAAGGTGAGTGCCCACTGGCCAGGGTCCCAGCTCTGAGGGTGCTGGGTGGGTGATTCTGGGAAGGGTAATGGTCATGGTCTGAGCTGTGAAGGCTGGGCCTGCTGCTAAGATGCCTGTGGGTCAGGAAGAAGCCCTGTGGACCAGGGGACAGGCCTGGCCATGAAGGACAGAGAGGACTCAGGATGGATGCCCCCATGAAGGGACTTGACAGAGCCCCAGGTCCCACCTACTCCCCAGCCTGGCCCTAAACAGAGTGATTTCTCAGCCATTTCTAAACAAAGGAAGGTGGAGGGGGCCAGCACCATCTTAAAACCATTTGGCACCTGCCAGCTGGATTCGAAGGCAATAATAGGGCCATTATTCACGATATCTTGGTTAAGCCCGTTCTTACAGACTGGTTCACCTCTCCCTAGTGGGGACAGCTCACACTTTCTGAGCACTGATTATGTGCCGGGCTTGGTCCTTTGCATGTCATTTCTTCACTGCCCACCACCTCAGGAGGCAGGGACAATGACCCGGTTTTACTGACTAAGCCTCAGTGAAGTTAATTCACAAAAGCCAGAGTCACACCGGGCCTGGACACCAGAGTGCCTGTTCTCCGAACTGCGGTGCTCCCCCGTTCAGAAGGCAGGGTGTTTAAACGCTGGATGGCACCGCCTCCTATCTGCTCGTCCTGGCCCCCCTCCCTCACTGACCCTGTGCTGGCCCTTCCCTACAGGCCCCTTTTGACAGGCCTGCTGTCTTCTGTCCTGCCCGAGCCGTGGCAAGCTTCGTACAAGGCTTGACCCTTACTGATTGTGTCATCTCATTTCCTCTCTCGGCTCAGAGACCCTTGGACAGTGGGTCTCCCCACTGTGCAGAACAGGAAATGAGGCTCAGTAACACTGAGGAGGCGGGCCTCCCTCAGTACTGTGCCAGGGCTGCTTGTGGGCCCGATCCCCACAGAGACCCAGCCGGGGCTGACTGGGGCAAGCCTGGGACCCCTGCCAGCATTCAGCTCACTGTCTTTTTGCTCCCCAGGGACCCCTCTGCAATGGCAGCATGGTATGGAACGTCAACCTGACAGCGAACCCGGTAAGGATGACTTGGATGCTGGGATGAAGGTGGCTAGAGCCTTGGGCATGTCTTCTCTGAGCCCTGCTCGCAGGGCTGTGGGTCCCAAGCAAGCTTCAGGAGCTTCTGTCTCTCCCTTCATCATCTGAGCCCCACGTCACCACCCAGACCCACCACCTGCAGGCCTCAGTCCCCTCCTCCTCTAAATGCACTGGGTGTGCCCAGCAGGGCCTGACACGCAGCGTTCTGTCCCCTGCAGTACTGCGCAGCCCTGGAATCCTTGACCAACATCTCTGACTGCCATGCCATCCAAAGGACCCAGAGGATGCTGAGCGCACTCTGCCCGCGCAAGACCTCATCCGGGGTAAGCTCCCTGCCCCGCCCCCCCGCACCCCCCCACCCCTCCTGCCAGCTCCGGGCTCGTCCGGGCGGAGCTCCAGGGAAAGCTGGCCGAGCACCCCCGCTCCAGGGGGCGTCCACTGTGGCAGCAGGGACATGGCCTTCAGGATTTCAGAACCTGGGCTCAAGGGGGCCTGACTCCCACCTGCGCTTCAGTAGCCACATCCGTAAAATGAGGGTAATAACAGTACCTGCCTAATGGGGGCTTCTGTGAGGATGCAACAGGCCAGTCCCTGGAAAGCCCCAGGTGGATGCTGGCCGTCCGGGCTCTGGCATCGTCCCACTAACGTGCCGGCCTCTTTGTCCTGCAGCAGGTTTCCAGCCAGCCCATCAGAGACACCAAAGTTGAGGTGATCCGGTTTGCCAAAGACCTGCTCCAACACCTGAGGAAAAATGTTCGCCACGGAAAATGGAATTGAATCCAACTGAAACGTGGGAAGCCAGCAGCGTTATTGGCGATGTCAGAGGGAGAGGGAGGGGGGTGTGACCTCAGCTTAGACTTCTGCCTGTGCCGCCCGCCTTCAGCCCAGCTGCCCCGGCAGCCCCTGGCCTTGGTGCCCGGGGCTCGGCCTCCTCCATCTGGGGCTCCAAGCTCGGGGGACAAGGGTGAAAAAATTGCCCCACAGACCTCTTTGTCCTCAGAGCAAATTGTAGCATTACAGTGGGTGTCACTCTTGCCAGACACGCGGTTGAAGAGGAACCTGCTTTACACAAGGGCAACTGAGGCGGAGGGCATCTCAGGCATAAGTCTTCTTGGCCTTATTTATTACTGTGTGTTATTTAAATTAATGTATTTGTCTGTACCGGGGATAGGGAGGGACTGTTGCTGCCAGAACTTGGAGCCGAGGGCATGGGGACTCGGGCTCCAGCACTAAAGCGGCCGATGTGAGTCCCGGGAATAAGCACTGTGCACGGAATCCTGCTACCTCACTGGAGCCCTGAGGCCGAAGCTCCTGTCTGCCCACAGTCGGCCCTCAGCCAAGGAGTAATTTATTGTTTTTCCTTATATTTAAAGTTAAGTATTAAAATATGTTATCAGAGTTAATAATATATAGAAGAACAGCCTAGAACGCTGTACGTGGTATGTGTGAATTGGGAGGAGGGGTCGTTGAATACATTTTTTCATTGGCTTTGTCAGACTGGAAGCCAGAAATAAAGATGACAAAAGACCTGATGGTGTTTGCCTTATGTTTTGGCCTTCGAGAAGGCTGGCCTGTGCTCTCAAGACTCTGTAGAGCTCTTGCATAGGCCAGCCATTTGGAGGAGGGCCGAGGATGGGGTGGAGGGGTGGGAGTGAGGGACAAGACCTGGGCTGGAAAAAAGTAAGCGAGCCACTGGGGGAGGGGCCCTGGCCTGGAGGAAATCCCCAGGGTCCCGCCAGCACAGACGGGGAGGGTGCTCGGGCTAGGCTACCCGGGTTCAAGGAGGGCGTCTGGAGCAGACAGACCTCAGAAGTCATCTCATGATCACGGCCCTTGCTGACTGGCCGGCCTCTGGTGTCTCCTTCACAGCTCTTTTGTGAGTCACACACCCTCTGGAGTCTCCCTCAGAACCTCTGTAAGGCTCAGAGAAGACAAGGTGGCTTGCCCAAGGTCACACGAGGAGTCAAGTCAGGCCTTTAAACTCGAAGCTCACTCCAACTCCAAAGCCCACACATTTCACAATGCTGCTTCCCTCTGTCCAAGTGTCACCTGGCCTGAACGCATCACCTTTATAATATTGTCATCAACCTGTTGGGGCCTCTCCCCTGACGAGGGGCTCACTGTCTACTTTCTAGGGATAGCTCATTCAATTTCGAAACATGTCTCCTTGTTAGAGAGGGCACACTCCCCACCTCTGTGAACAAAGATGCACCACCTGACTTGTGGCCCTTGGACTGTGAAGCAACTGAAGCGGAGAGCCAGGGCCACGCGGCCCTGGTCAGATGGCTCCCTGTCTCAAGGTCTTTTTCCTTCTCCCTCGGCCCAGGCCAGCAGCTGGAGCACCAGAAGCAGCAGGCCTCTGCAGGCCACAGCTGACGCTCGTGCCCATCAGCAATGGTTTCCGCTGTGAACCTTTGGGAGGTACCCAGAGCAGAGGCTGCCCCAGAGGAACAGACACCTTTGCAGTGGGCGGTAGGTCATCAGAGACCGGTCTCAAACGCTGAGTGGCAGGCAGGTGCCCTCCCTGGGGAGCCCAGAGCCCTGTGGGGACACCTACAGCAATGCTCAGAGGCCAGTGGAGGCAGCCACCCAGAGCGGCGAGAGCTGCCGCAGGCAACAGAAGCCATAGCAAGACCCGTCCAGGGGGTGGATGTCGGTGACAAATTGCAATGGAGTGGACCGTGCACTTGCACCCAGGTCGAGGTAAGGAAAGAAACCACAGTTGCTGGTCTAGGATACTAGGGATGCTTGGCCCGGGGAGGGAAGGTTGGGGAGGGGGGATGGGAGCCGAGTGTCCCACGGGCCACGCAGAGCAGGGACTGCACTGGTCTCTGTGATCCCAAGGGGTCTCAGAACCTGTTTGGTCCCACCACACTTGCTGAGGACAGCCTGTGGCCTGCACTGGACCAGCCTTCTTGCCTGGTGACGACCAAGACACCACATGCACTCAAAGCCAAGTGCCGGAAAGGTGTCTTTAAATGATGGAGGGTGTGAAAAGGATGCTCGACCTGGCAGGGCAGGGAGGTTCCAAAGTCAGGGGGGAGGGTAGGAGGGAGGCAAGGTCTCTACTACCCCCTCCATCCAGATTTGAGGATTTTAGGCCAGTAGGATATTTACGGAAGATTGATTTTTTTTATATATAGAACTTAGCGATCTATCTGCTGAAAGCATCACTTTTGATCCATGTCTTCTCTGCCCAACCACGGCATTGGCCTGTCTCTCCGAAAGGAAGATGGAAAGTCTTCTGGTGACATTCCATGTGCATCTCCCCAGAGCAGAGGCTGGAGTTGTGCCCGTGGGTGGGAGGGTCCCTTAGAGTTTCCCAAGGCTTGTACTCCAGGCCACCCAGTCGGGATGGCCCTGTGGCTGCCAGCACAGGGCCACTGGCCCCACCACTAGGGGTCTGCAGTGTGCCACATCCAAGACAGCTCCCTGTCTGCACCTCTGAGACTGTCCCCCAGACAGGGGACATGGGCAGTGTGCAGTGAGTTGGAGGGGATTCAGGGCCTTCCAGGGAAGACAGACTCCACACAGAGCCACAGAACTAAGCCACTGCTGGTGGCGACAGGGAGGTGAGCCCAGCCGGGGATGAGAGAGAAAGAAAAAGCAGAAAGAACAGAAAGGCCTGTGTCAGCCGTAGTGGCTCAGAGCATTAGCAGCTGGGGACTGACCCCCAGGGTTATTCGCTGGGAGTTTTCTCTACCGGCTTCTCCTCTTGCTTTTTTCATGCACAGAGGTGACCCCTGAACAGGCCTCAGAGAGAAAGGGAGTCAGAGTTTGGTGAGTGGGAGGGAGATGCTGGTTGTGGGGCCCAGGGCAGGGAGCCCTTTGGTGCCCCCGGGAACCCCAGGCCTGGGAGGTTTCACTGGAAGAGGGGCGGGGGCTCAAGTGAGAACTGAGACACTTGAGTTTCCTGTGAACTCGGCACCAAACACCTTTGTTTGCTGCTCAGATGAGGTGTCAGAAACACCTGAGTCACCTGGGGGTTCTCCGAGGCTGGCCCCCTGAACGGATCAGGACCCAGGAGGACAAGGGCCTACATCGTGTGTCACTGGGGTTTATCAAGTCCATCAGCTTATCACTTTCTCATTATGATCAACAGGGAAGTGCCTTCTGCTTATGATCATAATCAGTTGGTCAGTAGAGCAAACTCAAAAAACCTTTCCTGCCTTCGGCAGACGCCTCTGTCTAAGAAGGCCCGGGCCAGTCCAGGCCGCCGGTGCTCCCGGGTGGTGGCCTGGACTGGGACACGCTGACCAGTTCCCTAGCCCTTCTCGAGGGCCAGGCTGGTGTCAGAACGGGTGGCCGCATCCACGATCACCCTCCCACCCACGCGGCCCACTCCTACTCTGAAAAAGAAAAGTCATAAAGCCTCATTATCTCCATTTCTCGGCTCCACCCAAAAGCAGCAGAGCAAAGGGTTTGCAACGAACTTTCCCAGATCAACTGATTTCCTGGCAGCCAGGCGGGCCCCGTGACGAAGCCTCCGAGATCCCAGAAGCGGGTTTCTACTTACGACCTCACTTTCTGTTGCTCTCTCCTTCCCCTCCTCAGTCCCTTCTCTTGTGGAAAATGATTCTTGAAGCGTCCTGCGAGGCCACCCCCAGCCACTGCTCTGCTCAAGTAGACGCTGCCTGCCGTGCGGTCACTGGTGACGCAGATGCCAAAATTAAACAGAGCCTCTCTCATCGGTTCCACTTTCTGCATCATTTGCACAAGCCTGTGGCCCCACGGTTCCTCCCAACACCGCTGGGGGGTCCGCCATAGACCTGCGGCCGCCAGCAGGGTCACACCGGCCAGAGGGTCCGTGGCCCCTGCCAAGCCCGGGGCCCCGGCCAGAAGGAGCCACAGCTATACCACATTAGAAACACAGTTTCTCATGTATCATCTCTCCTTTCTTCTAATCTCTATTTCCCTACGTTGTCTATGATGAGCATACCATTAATTTCCCACTGGGGAACAAAGGCAAATTGAATTATAAACAAAAAATTTTAAAAATCTGGAATTGATGAGGGAGCTGATCAAAATGAGGGTGGGGAAGGGGCCAGCAGCGCTCCGCAGGTGGGCCCCTGTCAGGACCCCGGGCTCATGCCAGCCCCTCGCAGGCAGCCGGTGGGCCGTCTTGGGATCGGGGCCTGCGGCCTGGGAGGCGGGAGGCCCAGCAGCCCTCCTCCCATGGGCAGGGCCCTCACCAGTCAGATCCCGCCTTGCCAAAGAGGGGGAAAGGCGCTCCGTTCTTGGTCGCCTTCACCGACCCTGGCCTGCCAGGCTGGGGCAGGATGAGGCAGGAAAGGGTGGGCTGCCAGCCTGGCTCTGCGGCTGCCGGGGTGTCCGTGCCCTGGGGACAGATGGCGAGGTCCTGCAGACCCCGTGGCCGGCTTCCCTCTCTCCGCAGAAGGAACTTCCACCCACTTCTCAAAGAAAAGAGAAGCCAGTGGCTTACAGACGACTTCACCATCCACTCAGCAAAGCTGGGGTCCAAGGCCCTGCCTGTCTTGCTCCATCTTCCCCTTGGTCCCTTGTCTCCTTGTCCCCTTGGAGGGGTCCTCCCTGCATCTGTGCTCAGGATCCCATGTCCCCTGCCTTCTCCAGGGGCTTGGGACAAGGACTTCAGGGTCCAAACAGCCCTGGCTTCCAGTCCCAGCAGTGCCCCTGACTGCCCTTGTGACAAAGCCAAGTCTCGACTGCCTGTCTGTGAGGTGGAGCTTCGTCCGCCCCTTCGACAAGTATCTACAGAGGCCGTTACCGGGTGCCAGACACTGCTCGGGGCGCTGGAAGCCACGGCGAACAAAACAAGCTCTGCCATAGTGGGGACGGAGAATCCACAAACAAGAGAACGCAGAGCGCGCAGCCGGAGGCGGGTGCTCCAGAGAGCAAGGGGCGGCCAGGGGCTGAAGGGCAAGTGGGGGCCACCGTGCGAGGGGGTCAGAGGAGTCCTTCCTGGCGACGCCCCGCAGGATGGAGATCTGGACGAACTGACGGAGGGAGAAAGGCACGCGGCATAATGGAGGAAAACGTCCGGGGAGAGGGGACAGCGAGCGCCAAAGCTGTGAGCGTGAGGGGAGCAGAAGCCACAGCCGTAGGGCCTCAGACTCTGGGCTGCTCTGCTTGGCAGCCGGGCCTTTCCCCCTGAATGCAGCTCCGGTTCCCAGAGGCCCTTGAAGTTGAAGCCTGGGTGTGGACTCTTCTCCAGCGAGCTGCAGAAGGTGGGCAAGCGGACGCCACCTTCCCGTCCCCTGGGGCGGGGGCGCGGGAACACTGCCTCCCGTAGCAGTTCTGTGGGTGCCGGGAGGCAGCTGAGACGGCAGCTCCGAGGGCCCTGGACCGCAGCCTTCGGGGTGTGATGCTGAACGTCAGACACGCAGCGGCAGCCTCAAGGGTAGCGCTCCTTCCTATTGGTCACTTCTTCAGGGTTGGGGGCCCAGCCTGGAGCCTGCTCCATCACCCCTCCCCCAACATTTTGATAAGCACCTACTTTCCTGCATTAAATGCTTTCTGCCCAAGGTGCCCACGCAGTATTTGTTTCCTGCAGTGAATCCAGATACATGTGAGGGCTGCCGTGTAGCAGCGAGAGGCGACGCCCCAAATGCGTCTCCTCAAAGGCTGAAGAGGGGACACATCCAGGATGGACGTGTGTGGGGAAGTGTCCCCAGGCAAAGCCTCCACTGGCCCTGTCCAGACTTGGGTTTGACTATGAAGTGTCACAGTCATTCGCCCAACCAAAGATACGATCAATAATCCTACTACGATAGAGTTGTCATCGGCAGAGCACTCTCTGTGTGCCAGGCCCTATTCCAACTACTTTAAAAAGATCAACTTACTTATTCTTCAGAACCACCTGGTGAGGTAGCTACAGCTGTCACCCCCCACGTAACTGAGGGAGCTGAGTGGTGTGCCCAAGGTCACACAGTGGCACGGTGGAGCAGCCGGCACTGACGGGCGCCTGGGCCCACCGCGCGCTATGGAGGCATCCAGCCAGCCACCCTCGAAGGAGAGGCGTGAGCCTGGCACTCTCCACGGGGCTGTCGCTCACTCCTCAGAGGAATCCCACGAGGAGACGCCACATTAATTCCACTTCACAGGTGAGGAACCTGAGCCCCAGAGAGAGTTAGCAGCCTCCCATGGTCACCGCGCGGACAGGCGGCTTGTTTGCTGACCCCAGCGCTTATAATTGGCATGCTCCATGGCCTGAAAGGAAAGCTCAGCGGCCACATGGGGGCCAGAGCTGGCTGTCGGCTCTCACGCAGGGCCGAGGGGGGAGGAGGTCTGTGGCCGACATGGCCAGCACCCAGCAGATCTACAGGTTCCCTCCAAGCCTCGGTGCCTACCCTGCCCGTCTCACACTGCCAGCGCCCATGACGCCTGCGGGCTGGATGCGTCTGTCCTTGACGTGCAGGCCCCTACCTTCCTGGCCTCTGCCCAGACAGACCACGCAGGGCTGCTGTGGAGCCGCGTTGCGACGGACGGTCCGTTTTCTCCTTCCCTTCCTTTGAGGGGACATTCTGGTCACTCTTGGTATTCTGGTCACTCTTGGTATTTGGGAAAATTAGCCCTTTTTTTCCCCTGTGGCCTCCTCTAACCATTGAAAAAAACACAAAAAGCAAAAAAAGCAGCTGTGTTTGGCTTCTGAGCTACTTGGTTCCCATAGTACGTTCCTTTTCTGAGCCACATCTTCGCCCCCAGAGCCCTGAGCCCAGGGTCTGGCCATCAGCGAAGGCGGGTGTCACAAAAACGACTGCTGGATACGTGAGGGCTTTCTGTTGCCCCTCAGAGCCTCCTCGGCAGAGGACCCTGCCGACCTCCCCCCTCCCCAGCTCTGCCTCCAACCCCAAGGCTCTGCGAGGGGCACACTGCACCTGCACTCGCCTCCAGCGTGTCTGCACTCCCCAGTTCACTGTATTCACTTGAACCCTTCCACAGGAAAACGCACCATTTCACTCCAAATAATAGTTAACTCGAATTTGAAATCTCCACCTTTCCTGGAAGGAACTATCTGCCCTTCTCATCATAAATTCCACCCATCTGTGTGGTGAAGGATTTACTTACCCTAGGAAAAAAAACAATGTAATCGAATTTAAAAAATGGGCAAAGGACCTAAACAGACATTTTTCCATAGACAATATGCAAATGGCCAAGAGGTACATGAAAAGGTGCTCAGCATCACTCACTACCAGGTAAATGCAGATCAAAACCACAATGAGAAACCACTTCGCATCTGTTAGAATTGACCATTAACAAAAAGACAGGATATGACGAATGCTGAAGAAAAGGGAGCCCTTGTGCACTGTCAGTGCGATTGCGAATTGGTGCAGCCACTATGAGAAATGGCATGGAGGTTCCTCACAATATTAAAAACAGAACTACCACACGATTTAGCAATTCCACTTCTGGATACATTATCGAAAGGAAACAAAAACACTAACCTGAAAAGGTATCTACACCTCTATGTTCATTGCAACATTATCGACAACAGCCAAGACATGGAAACAATCTAAGTGTCCGCCCATGGATAAATGAATAAAGAGGTTGTGCTACACACACACACACACACACACACACACACACACACATGAATATTATGCAGCCATATAAAGGAAGGAAATCCTGCTGTTTGTGATTACATGGCTAGACCTAGAAGGCATTATGTTAAGTGAAGCAAGCCAGACAGAGAAAGACAAATACTGTTTGATCTTACTTATAGATGGAATCTAAAAACAAGTAACCAAACAGACAAACCGAACTCATAGCAAAAAAGATCAGATTTATGTTTACCGGAGGAAGGTGGGGAAATTGGATGGAGGTGGTCAAAAGGCGCAAACTTTTAGGTATAAGACGGAGTACCGGGGTGTCACGTGCCACCTGGGGACCATAGTTATCGCTGCCGTGTGGTGTACTCGAAAGCTGTTAAGAGAGCAGACCTCAAAGGTGCTCAGCACAAAAAGAAAATCATTTCTCTTTTCCTTTTTTTTGATTTATCTATATGAAATGATAGGTGTTAATCGAACTAAACTTAAACCTAAATAAACCTGCATATGTTTCACGATACATGTAAATCAGGTCGTTATGCTATACACCTTAAGCTCACACCGTGCTATATATAATTATACCTCAATACAGCTAAAGGAAAAAAGAAATATTAATTTAAAAAATTAACTTATCCAAAGAAGTCTGGCCTTTGTCCCCACTCGTGGGAGGTGAGCTCTCAACCCCTGAAATTAAGAATTTGTCATTACTGTTTTTTGTCACTACTTCCTAGGAGGCAGCCCCTAAATCCTTGGGATTTCCCAAGTGCTATTCATGCTGGGCCCTGGTCCTTTATTCTAATGAGGCAGCTCAGGGTGGGGGCTGGCCGCACCATTAAGCTGTTGTGATATCAGCCAACTCCCAAAAAGGGGGCCGGAGGATAAAGCCACCTGACTAGCCAGGGTTCAGCCATGCCTCCAGGACGACACCCCAGTAACTCTGGACACCGAAGCCTGAGTGAGCCGCCCTGGCCAGCAGCACTGTGTGGCGGTCACACTGGAGGTGCTGGGAGGGGGTGCATCGTCCACAGGGAGAAGACAGCAGAAGCTGTTTGGGACCTTCCTAGACTTCATCCTCTGTGTCTTTTCTTCTGGCTAGATCCGAATGGGATCCCTCTGCTGTAATAAAGTGTAGCCTTGTGTGCAGCGTGCTCCCAAGTTCTGTGAGTCATTCAACCCAGCACATTATTGAACCTGAGGGAGGAACGGGGACTCTTGACTTTGTAGCCAGTTGGCCAAAAGCAAGAGTGGATTGAAACCCCCAGTCTGAAGCTGCTGTGTGAAGTGAGGGCCATTTCGTGGAGGTTGTGCCCTTAGCCTGGGAAGTCTGACCTGACTCACATGGTTGGTGCTGGCTGGTGTCACTGCACGGAGTCTGGCAAACTTGTCTCACTGTCCCCAAATGGGAGCATCCTTCCTAATTACGGTGGAAGGACCTTCCTGATCCAGTTACCCAGGTCCTCTCCTTCACAGGGCGCAAGGCACTGTGGTAAGGTCCGGAAGGCAGAACTGCCTTCGCAGGGGCTTTTCTGTGTGACCTTCTAGAGGAAGGCAGGTGGGAGAGGCAGGTCGGATACCAGGAGAAGGGAAGTGGAGAGGAAGCGGAAGGAAAGGTGCTGAGCACAGGAACCCTGCTGCAGCCCAGCAAGTGACCGAGTGACTGAGTGACCGGTGGGGCTGCTCAGCAGCTGGGTGGTGGGGCACTGGAAGGTGTGTGGCTTTTTCCTAATTAGCTGAAGATGTATTTGAGTTCCATCTAAAGAATAGTCATTCCTGAGGCCTGAGGACAAACCTCACTTGCCTAGACCCACCTTCTTGTTAAAGACCCACTGACCTGCTGGGACCCAATCTAAGCCCCACCTGGTGTCACCTGTCCTTTGCCAAAGTCCTGCGCCCGGAAGAACGAATGGCCTGAGTGCTAGGGCAGGAGAGAATCTGTGCCCATTATTTTCCTTCTACCCAGAGAAAGAACCCCAGATCAGCTTTTCCACAAAAGAAAAGTTTCCAAGATGCCACCCATACTTGGAAAAAGCCAGGTTGAAACACCATTTAAGTCAAGCTTTCTTGATATTACTCTATCTTTCCCCAGGAGGACTGCACTAAAACAAATTCGGACACCTGTGGCCTCTTCCTTCAAAGCAAAAAGCCAGCAGCAACCCTAAGCTGATAAGATTAATCTAAAGAGCAAATTATGGTGTAATTTCCTATGCTGATACTTTGTAGTTAATTTTAAAAAAAGGTTTCATTTTCCTATTTCACAGGAACATTTTACCTGTTTCTGTGAGGCATTTTTTTCTCCTGGAAGAGATGCGCTGATTGGCCCAATCTTGTGTAATGAAAATTTCCAATGTAAACTCATTTTCCCTTCGTTTCAGCAATTTTAAATCTATATATAGAGATATCTGTGTCAGAATTGCATTGTTAGCTTCTCCTGGTAAACTAATTGTCTCACATTGGCATTGCAAGTAGAGATCTATTAATGGGTCTCACCTCCCAGCTGATTCCAGCTCTGGTCTGCTTACTAGCATGTACCAGCAACTTCACCCACGGACGCAGGTACATCATCACCTTACAAGAGATCATCAAAACACTGAACATCCTCACAACGAGAAAGGTGAGTGAGCTATCTGGCACCATCTCTCCAGATGTTCAGCAATGCTGTAGGCATTTCTTAGACTATAAGAACACAGCAGCTTCTAGAGAAAGTGGCGGTAGCTGGTGGTTAGTGGCAGCACTGGGAGCAGAGTGGAGGCTTCTCTGCTGCTTCCTCCCTTCCCTGAGAGACGGTGGGAAGCTTTCCGTGTGAGGGAGTGGGAAGGAGTGCTTGCTCTGTGCAGTTGGAGGTGACTGTTCTCTTGCTCTCTCGTTTCTGCCTGGGCCCAGGACTTGTGCATGGAGCTGATGGTGGTGGACGTCTTCGCTGCCCCAAAGGTAAGGCTAGCCCCGGGGCTGCTTTGGCAGGTGGGTGACTTGGGAGAAGAGAGCCATTCACAAGTGTTTGAACAAGAAACTTCTTTGTGACAGAAGGTGAACAGGTCCAAATGAACTATAAGGTGTTAAATGTCTTCAAAGAATGAGAATTCTGATCTCTACTCTTAAAACATGTTTTGGTTTCACTTGAGTTGGACGATGTGTGATAGAAAGCTTGGATTTTGTAATCCTAATTCAGATCATGGCCAAGGAATGGCCCCTTAGGATTTTACTCAGTCTCGGCCCAGCACCTGGAATACAGGAGGCACTCAAGAAATGCTTGTTGGAGGAGAGAATTGCTCTGGCCCATACATTTCCGAAAAACCAAATACTCTCACAAAAACAGATATTGAGATTACAGGTTGAGAGAGCTTTCATTTTGTCTAAGGCACTTCCTACGGCAACAGAGAAGGTATCGCCAGAGCTCTTGTCTTCCGCAGCCTGGCCACCTCTCAGCCCCCGGGCTCCGGACGGCTGTCCAAAGGCCCTCGGCTTGCTCTGTCCTGTTGACCCCTCTCATTCCTGGTCCGGAACCGTCCTGCCAGGTGGGGTCCAACACATCCCTGCTTCGGGCCGCCAGGGCATCTCGCCTTTCCACCTCCTGTGCCGTCTCACCCCCGCCCCTCTATCTGCAGTGGGAGGAGATAGATTTGACAGCTGATAGTGCATTTTCTCTGACAAACACATGACTACAGCCATATCAATAGCTTTGTGCACATCAGTTCCTGTTTTCATGGAAACACACGACTGAGAATGAAAAACCCAAAGCTTCAATTTAGCAGTGGTCTCCTAACCACCTGCTTCCCACGTGTGCCAGGGGGCAGCATGGCCAGAAGTGAAGCTCTGTGGTAGGGCGGTCACACCCCAGCACCAGAAAACAGGCCCGTCGTGAGGAAACTGTCCTTCAGGCCTTTCTCTGGATACCTCAGGTCATCACAGATTATTGCAGGAGTCTGGTATATAATAATATAGACTATTATAATGTAATTACATGTAATAGTATAATATAGAATATAGAATAATATATATTATATAATTTTGTCCTTCAGGGTCTCATCCCGTATCAGATTGTGTCCATCGACAGGTTGGAAGGACTTGGAGATTTTATACACATATAAAATGATGTAAACTATATTAATGTGATATGTTTAATATTTTACATATGTATGTAAAAGAGTCAAGAATCCCATGCATTGTGCTCTGGGCTCTCCAGACAGTGGCCTACTAAGGCCAAGGGCAGGGAGCCAAAGGAAGCATTGAGGGTCTGAAAGTGAGACAGTGTGGTTTTAGCCCACACCTGCCATCAGCTAGCCACGTGGCCTTTGGCAAGTCTCCATGCCTCTTTGTGCCTCTGTTTCCACATCTGGAAAAATGAAAGTGATTTTGAAAATTGGTTGGAATCTAACTCGCGTTAGTGAAAGGTGTTATTACTGTGAGATGATAAAACTCTTAAATGTAAAAACTGGTTGCAGAGAAGCAATAATTCTAAGAGGAAGGGGCCAGTGGTTGGAAATGACCAAGGCCTCCATGACTGCGCCCAGGTGCCCCCACTCTGGGCCGTCTGAGACTCAGCCACCCCTCCGCCCGCCCCGCCGAGGTGCAGGCCTGGCCACGCTGCTTCCCGCCCTTCTCAGCCCTCCTCCTCACAGGCTCTCACAGGCCTCCCTCACCTCCTACAAGTCCCACTGCGCCCCTGCACTCCAACCTGCCTCGAGCACCTTCCCCGCCCTGCTTCTGCTTCTCCTGGATGAACAACCCTCGGTTTCTCCCTCTTTCCTTTTCCTCCAAGACCCAGCGCAGCTGGTTCATCTATCGGGTGTTTCGCGAGGAAAGGCTGCGCTTCTCCACACACACGTGAAGCTGGCCCGAGGGAGGGGAGCATCTTGCCCAAATCCATTGTGCTAGTTCTATTCCTCTTGGGGGATGTCGAGAAGTCCCGTCTCTCCACGTCGGGTAGCGCCCTGCTCTTGGTGGTTGCTCCCGGGGGTGTGCAGGGCTTCTAAATCCCGGGCTTCACGGGCACTCGGACGTCTCTGGAAGGAAGACGGAAGAGCAAGGTGGAAGCCAGCCCGCCGGGCGTCGGCGAGGATCTCGTGGGTGCGCCATTAGCTGGAGGGCTTTCTTACCAGAGAGCGGAATTTTTTAGGGAGCTCTGCGCCAGCCCTGATATATATATATATATAAGTGAAAGTAAAGGATTTTCTCGTAAATGGCACTGGCTGACTAAATCGGGGCAGAAGTGGAGACAATGGATACGACACAAACAGGGCTGGAGAAAGCGAGTCGAGGGCTAAATCCGCGTAAAGTCATTGCCACGGAAGTCGTCTCCCGGGCGGCGCTTTGCCCGTCTGACACCCCCCAGCAGCTCTGCACTGCCGGGTCCGCTGGGCAGCCCCCGCGGCCCTGAGCCGCGCTGGCTAGACGCACTCAGGCCGGAAAGCTGGACGGGCGCCGAAGGCAGTCGCTGTGGGGTGCCGTCCTGTTGCTTCAATGCCAGTGGGAGAAACACGAAGGCCCTTAGCTGAGACGGTCTTTGGAATTAGGGGTGTTTTTTTTTTCTTCTTCGTTTAAATTTTTCTGTTTGATTCCAATTCTTTTCAATTCCTATTTATCCTAATTGCCTTTAGGAAGTCCTTTGACAAATGCCTTCAGAGGGTTTTTTCTGGTATTACATGGCTATATTTGCAAAACTAAGAGGCAGTTAATTTCTAGGCTGCAAGCCAGGGTGTCAAAAGTCTTGGGTTTTGATGAAAAAACAAGCAACGGGGGTCTTCTTCTTCCGGCTCTCGTGAACCTCACTGTTCTCCCTGCGGCTGCCCGGCATCTGCCTACATCTGCATCCACAGGCCGTGTCTGCCTTCTCCTTGGCCTCACCACGTCCGCTCACCCACAAAGCCCCAGAGGCCTGGTGATTTAAGGGAGGCTTCTTGACTCCCTGAGCCTATAGGTATTGGTGCGGCTCTTAAATTGCCAGCTGGAATCCAGGGCCCAGGAAGGCTCTCAACCAGCTCACTGAGCGCATCCTTCCAAAGGCGCCGCCCATGGGCCAGCAAGCCCCGCGAGGGAAGGGGGGCTTTTGTAGCCTGGTAGGATTTGGCCTAAAGGAATAAGGGATGAACAGAAAGGTTTACACAGACATCTCACTGCCACATTATTTACGGAACCAAAAAACGGCAATAATAGAGGACTGATCCATTACGGTACAAATCTGCCAAGGGTTCCTACAGAGCAGTCAAGCCCATGTTCCAACACTCCTGAACACTTAAGAAAACCCTTGTTCTATATGTTGTGTAAACAGGTTGCAAAGCAGTTACCAATAGTTGGTCCCAATTTTGAAAAGAAGTATTGGGACGTTATTTACCAGAATAATAATAGCAGTTGTCTCTAGCTGCTGGCAGGATAATGACTGAATTCGTTTTTGTTGAATATATGTTATTTTTATAGTAAATACTATTACCTTGATTACCAAGGGGAAAAATGTAAGCGTAACGACCACACAAGCTGCTTGGGCTGCGTTTCTCTCACGAACCCCCTGGAGACCTTGTTAGCGCACGTGTGACTTGGTGGGTCTGCGGTGAGGCCTGAGATGCCGCGTGTCTAACAAGCTCCCAGGCGGTGCCCGTGCTGCGGCTCCGCGGACAGGCTTGGAGTGGCAGGGACTAGAGCAATGTGTGGCAGAGAAAGAGTTAGCTTTATCGAGCTGCTTCGACTCAAGCTAAGACCACGCTCCAGGCTGTGAGACTTAGTTCTTCAGTGGAGATGACAGACACACCAGGCCTGGTTCAGACTGAGACACAACCCCTCTCCCCAGGCTCCCAACAAAAGCTGTTTCCCGGCTTGTCCTTCTAAGGCCCAAACATCCCCAAGAAGAGCCATGTGGCCAGGCCCACATCAGAGCTGCCAGCATTCCAAAGAGGTTCTGACCATGCCCATTGAGGTCCAACTCGATGGCACCTTCTCTCTGGTCACCGGGGCAAGACTCCTGGGCACCTGTCCTGATCCTGAGTTCCTACACACACACAGCCCTCTCCCCTGGGGCGGGCTAAAGGAGAATGCTGCCCAAAGCAGCACCGTCCAGGCCAAAGAATGGGCATTCACTTATTCAACAAGCAATCGGATTTCCAGGGAAACCTGGAATTTAAATGAGAGAGAGAGAGAGAGAGAGAGAGAGAGAGAGCAGAATCTGACGTGAGCTCACGTAGGCACTTACGACAGAAAGAATAGCTCGTGTGTAAAAAAAAAAAAAAATGGACCTGGGCTACAGACAGGTGGTTCTGCATTCATCCCCACTCTGTTATTTATTTAGCCCAGTGACTGGATTCAGGTATCCTTTCAGCAAAACTTCCATGGGAAAAACAAAAAACAAAAAACAAAAAACAAAAACAAAGCTGGGAGCCTCTGCGGAAATGTTGCTGCATTCGCTAGTCCTCGGGAGCAGTTACTTACAGGGGTTTGTGGCTGTGACAAGCAGCCGCTGTTCACATGGCAGGAACCCTTGACTAGACTTACTGTCTCCACTTGTCCACCTGTAAAAAATTAATCAGAAGGGAAAATCTCTCTTCCGTGTTCAAAATAGAGCCGGGGCAGGGCTACCAGTGGCATTTCTCTTCCTAGAGCACAGCGGAGGAGGAGAGCTTCTGCAGGGCTGCAAAGGTGCTTCGGGAGGTCTACACACAACACAAGTGCGTGAACAAAAAACACCTGCACAAACTTGACAGGAACCTGAGCAGCCTGGCCAGCAAGGTAAGCGGCGTGACACCGCCAGCCGGGCTCGCTCCCGAATGCTCCTCCGTGCAGCTGGTGCTGCCCGCTCATTCACTCAGCAAGTGTGCGCTGAGGCTCCGTGAGTGCCAGGCGCTGCTCTGGCACTGGGGGCACGAGACTAAAGACAAGGCAGAGTCCCTGCTCCCACCGAATGTCCCAGTGGGGACTCAGGAAAGCAAATGAACATGCCACACGCAGTCCAGCGGCGATAAGCACTCTGAAGAAAAATACAGGAATAAAGAACATAGGGGCTCTAAGGGAGAGGGCTGATTTCATAGTTGGTGACATCATCTGAGCAGATATTTAAGTTCAGTGAGGGAGCAGGCCACATAACTAACTGGAGAAAGAACATTCCAGGCAGAGGGGACAGCTGCACAGAGGCCCTCAGGTAGACATGAGCTTCGTGCCTTCGAGACGAGCAGGCAGGCCAGCGTGTGGATCGGAGCGAGCGAGGGGGATTTCAGGAGGATGTCAGACCACACGGGGCCTTTGGATCCCGCCCTCAGCAGGGCAGGAAATACCCAGTGGGTTTTGAGCAGGGCAGAGGCCATGGTCTGCTTTTCGTGATTTAAAACGATCACTCCAGCTACTGTATGGGCACAGACTGAATGGGGGTAAAGCGGAGGAGGCAGGCGGCCACTTGGAGGTCACCACAGCGACTCAGGCCGAGGACGAAGGTGGTTTCAAATGCGTGGGAGCAGTGGAGGTTGTCAGATTCAGGACAGAACTGAAAACAGAGCCAGAAGGACTTGCTGACAGATCCGTTGAGAGGTGAGGGAAAGAGTAAAAGGTGACCTTTGGTTCCTGGCCCGAGTCCGTGGGGGGAAGGTTGATGCTGTTTACAGTATGGAAGACAGGGGGTGATGCAGGGCGAGAGGCTGAGCAGAGAGTTGGAGGTCCAATCTTGCACATAGTAAGTTTGAGGTACCTATCGGACAGCCAGGTAGAGATGTTGAGATCTTTGGAAAAGTCTGAAGCTTAGGGGAGAGGTGAGAACTTGTGATGTAAAGTGAAGAGTCCTCAGAAAGATGTTATTTCAAGACCTGGTTGACACAGAGAAGGGGAGAGATCCAAGGGCTGAGCCCAGAGGCTCGAACAGACAGAGGTCGGGAAGAGGAGGCTCCCGCGAGAGACTGAACAGGCGCCGGTGAGGGAGGAGGAAACCGAGTGCAAGGCGCCCGGAAGGCGAGTGAAGACACCCTATTAAGGAGGGCGGGATCCGCTGTGTTGAGTGTACTGAAAAGGTCAAGTCAGAGGGAGACAGAGAAGGGCCACGGATTCGGCCCGTGGACGGTGCAGGAACGAGAGCCTGACTAAAGTGGGTGCTGCAGAGTGTGGGGCCGGGAGGCGTGACAACGAAGGGGCCGTGAGTGCAGAAATTCTCTCGAGGAGTTCTGCTCTGAGGCTGCAGAGAAATGGACCGGGAGCTGAAGGGCAGGCAGGGGTGAGAGAAGTTCTTTTAAGGTGGGGTATATACGCAGTCAACATGTTAATGGGCCGGTGGGAACCGTCCAGTAGAGAGAAGACACCTGACAGCGTAGGAGAGAGGGAGAGCCGAGAGTGGGTGTCATTAAGGCCGTTCAGCCCCTCCCTGGGCCCATGCCTTATTTATAAGATATCGGAACAGGAAGCTGATATCGTGCTCATTCTCTCTTTCAACCTTCTTAATTATCGCATGAAGTTGGCACTACGGTTCCCAATTTACAAAGGAGGAAACGGAAGCTTTTATAAGCGAAATAATTTGTCCTAAGCAATTAATAAATTGGTAGAGCTGAGGTTCGAACGGAAGCAGTGGTCTGCGGCAGGTACCGGGAGCCCTCTCCACCTGACGTGCCGCTGAGCCGTGGCGCTGCTGTTGGTGTGCAGGAGGGCAAATGGACTGACCCTCTCTTGGCAGCCCAGGAGGCCCCACAGAAGCCCCGGAAAGCGGTGGGCAGGTCTGAGCCTCCACCTTCACGTGGCCCCCCTGAGCAGCACCTAGCTGTGTGGGACATGCCTCTGGGAGACTGTGGCACCCCAAAGGCAGACACTAGTGGTGCTACAATAACCATTTCTAGGCGTTTAAGAAAACAGGTAAACGCTGCTTGCCTAGAGGCAGAGTCAGACTCCCAGTCGAGCTAGACTGGAGGCCCCGATTTGATCACTGTTCCAGTGGCAAGTGCCTGAGTAGGCCTGACTCAAGTAGACGAGCCTAACAGCAAGACTCAAATATTTAGCAAATGCAAGCTAATGAAATGTTTCCTCTGTAGGACTGTCATGTGAAGGAAGCCAGGAAGGATACATTGAAAAACGTCTTGGAAACGCTAAAGAAGATCATGCAAGAGAAATACTCAAAGAGTTGAAGCTGAATATTTTAATTTATGAGTTTTTAATAGCCTTATTTTTTAAAAAATATTTATATATTTATATGTCATCATAAAATAAAGTATATGTAGAATCTGAAAGCCGCCTTCACTTTAATGGCATTGGCTGTTTACTTGAAAACTTTGGGGGAGAACAAATTAATTTACAGAGAACTTGTAAAGAAGTAAAAAAGGCAAGATCGCTTCTCTCGTAAGCGGTTCCCTCTCTGGTAGGGGACATAAAGCACAAAATGATTAAAGATCACAAGGCTGCACAGGATGAAAATAATGAGCAAGACCTTAGAGAATGGTCCATGAGTCCTACTGACTACCAAATACTTCTGATTTGAAAAGGTGTCAACTGCATGCTTGGAATATTCTTCTCCCATTCTACAGGGGAAAAGTAATTCTAGCACACCACATGGTTCTGCAGTGAGCAATACTTAAAGTACTAATAACGTAAATTCTCTTGATGCCCAAGTCTTAGAACCGACCAATAGACAAAGCACAGAAGACTTAACTGTGATTGCAAAAACAGACTGTAAATGCCATCAACCTGATCATATATGAGGTGTAGTTGAAAATGGTTGAAAGGTAAGAGCAGAAGGAAAGAAAGAGGTGGAGCCCCAGCTCCCTCGGCTAGGGGGTCAGTTAAGCGAGGCCAAGGTTGATGGAACAAGAACAAGAGATGATTTATTTAAATTTGCGAAAGTAACACAGATCTAAAAATAATTTACTAGAAAACATTTGAAAGGGGCAGATCAATGAGGTAAACCCTCGCTTTTCAATAGGGAAATCAACACACAATACCTGAAGTTGATAAATCCAAAAACGGGTGGCAAGAGTCGCCACAAGTTTTCAGCTACAGCTGGGGTGGGTATTTGGGGGTTGACTTTACCGCTCAGCTTTTATACGTTTTGAAAGTTTTCATGATGAAAGGTTAAAATAAAACCAGCAGTGAGTGAATCGAAAGGTCTTGGGAGTTATGATGTCAGCCACTAGGAAGACGAACAACTAAAACACCGAAAAGGGAAGCTCATTTGTTGGGAATGAGACCTGGACTAAGGGAATTAAAAGCGGGAGACTGTTAGCTTGACGTTGTAAATCTGTGTGTGACCGTGAACGAAAACAATGAAGCGTTTTTGAATATTACAAAACTAAGGTTAAAAAGACCGGCAATCACAAAGGTGGCAAAGGTGTGGACAACCTGGAACCCTCAGACACTGCTGGGGAGATCAGAAAATGGTACGGCCACTTTGAAAAACAATGTGGCCGTTTCTTTAAAGGCTAAACGTAGCAGTCGTACATGGCCTGGCGATTCCACTCCTGGGTGTCCACCCAAGAGAACTGAAAACATACATCCACATGAAAACCTCTACAAGAAAGTTCATGGCAGCATTATTCATAACGGCAACAAACTGGAAACCACCCAGGTGCCAATCAGCTGAGGGATGGCATTCCATACCATGAAATATTTTTTGACAATAAAAAGAAATGAAGTACTGACAGTTGCTACAATACGGATGACCTCGGAAACATTACGCTAAGTGGAAGAAGCCAGACACGAAGGGCCACATGTGATTCCATTCATATGAACAGTCCAGAAGAGGCAAATCCATGGAGGCATGGTTGCTAGGGGCTGGGGATGCAGGAAGAGGGAGTGACAAAGTGTTCTGATGTTAGGTGGTGGTGATGGTTGCACAACTCTGTGACTATACTAAAAACCACTGAACTGTATGCTTAAAGGGATGGATTTTATAGTATATGTGAGTTATCTCTCAATAAAACTGTTATTTAAAAAAATTAAAAGGAAAAAGATGAGTGTCAAGTCATTAAAACTTGACTTTTGAAGATGTGCTCTGCAAGAATATGGATCTAGTAACAGTGAATGAGCATTCTTTTCATCCTCGCTTACACATGTGCGACAAAAATTAATACTAGTACTAAAATTATACCAAAACATGTAACATCTTTTTAACCCTTTCAAAATAAGGGAACAAATCAAAAGCTTCAAGTCTCACCCTGACCACAGCCAGTTTCACCCTGCCCACATAAAATACCAACATGCCAAGGGCAACAAGTAACTAAGAGAGTCATGGAGGCTTCTAAGGCCACACTGAAAATTTTAATCTCCTTTCTTCTTTGAGACTCATTTGCATTCAATGGCTAATGTGAGCTGTAGTCTGCCACAGGATATGAGTTGTGGGTTATAGTTTGTGTATGAGGCCAGGATGGTAAAAGAAAGGTTGTCGGGAAGAAATATTTAGAATGGGCCATAGGCAAGATATACACAGGCTCCAGGCAGGTCTGTCACAAGGTAAGTTTCAATGGTTAAGAGGCAGCTAACACTTCTATTCACTTCCAGACAAGCGATGCTGGGCTCTGGACAGAAACACCCAAGGATAAACCCTTGAGTTTACCATGGGAGTAAGTGAGCATGAATTAAGGAAGACACACATAAAAAGAATGAGTGAAGAAAGTTCAGAATTAAGTGAAAGTTGAGATGCTTGTCACTTAAACACGCTTATTTAGGAGACTTAGCCACAGCCCATGCCTGCTTTTGCTGACAGCAAAGACTGAACCCCTTCCTCCCTGCTGCCAGCTACCTCCACCTTCTACCTGTGAATGTATTACACCTTTACCTGGCATTAGTAGGTAATAAATACTTATTGAATAAACAAATGAAAGGAAAAAACATTTCACTCAAATCTATGGCTGTCTTTTAGTCAAAAGCCCTTGGGCCACGGTTAGGAATGCTGGCCTCTGATAAAAACACATCAGGGGCTCTCTTGCTGCTATCGGTGTGTCCATGCCAGTAACCCTGCCCTGTCTTTTTTCCCACCATGCTCCACATGTCATCTCCATCGGCCTCTCAAGGTGACCAAATCATCTGAGAATGGGGAATTTGGGGGCAGACTGCAATGCACAGCTTCCTCACGGAGCAAGGCACGCCTGGCCTATCGGCATGCAAGGGTGGCTTCTCAGTTCCTACCAGCTTCCACCGAGGGCAAGGCGAGCACTTTCTTCAGTCTTAGGGCTGAGTTCTTGGTTCCATTTGTCAGCTCAAGTTCAAGTTCCATTCCCAGGTGGAGCCTCAGCGGCCCTGCTGAGAATTTCCTGAACCCGTCTTTGCCCTAAGCTCTCATTCTCACTTCAGCTTCTGAAATGTTTCTCTTCTAATCCATCCTTCCTGTCAACTTCTTCCTAGTTTGACTCTATCTCTGAGTGGTCTGTTCCTTTATTTCCAATAGTCAATGTTAAACCAAACACAAGTATGTTTCGTGTGCTGACTGCACACCTGGCTACCTGCTAGGCAATGTGAGTAAAGAGAAGACACGTATTCCATCAGTCGAGGTACCAATTGTGAGCGCAGGAGAGCCACCTGAGGAGGCAGGGAGGTTTGCAGCTCTGGCTTGTGGCCAGTTCAGCCTCGGGCACAGCTGCATATCATCTGCCCTCCCAGCACCCTCCTTTCCAATTCTTCACAATCTTTTCAGCAGCAGTTTCTCTAAAACACAAACGATGTGAGTGACCCACCTAAACTCCTTGTGTGGCTTCCCACAGCTCACAGAAACTCACCGTAGGATACTGGCCTATTCCTTTCCTTTGCAGGCTCAGCTCTCCCCAGCCCTTTGTCCTACTTCAAATATATCACCAAAGCACATGGCATCCAGACTCACGATGCTCCTTCCACCTGGAACACCTTTCCCCACGTCTTGGACGGCTTTAACGCCTCATCAGCTCTTCCCCTGAGAAGACTTTTCTGCCCTTTCAGTCAGGTAGACTGAGCTAGGCACGACGTTAGCTGCTAAGGAAAATGCTGTGCCAGGCAGCTCACCATTCACCCTCTTCACTACAGCCTTCAACGGGCCATGCTGTCATTCTCCATTTACAGGGCCACCTCCCTCCGCTTACTCCCTCCACTCCCCTGGGGAAGGCTATGAGCTTTAAGGATCTTCTGCTCAGCACAGAGTAGGCACACGGTAAATCCAGAAGACACGTGATGACCAAGTAGCATAACTCATGTTGGAATAGAAATCCAGGTCAACATAATATTTCTGTGATGACTCTGGTACTTTTGGGTTGGGTTAGGCAATATCCTCTTGCTAAGATTGGTATCAACTCTGAGAAAGACCATATTCAGTTGTAAAGTCCCAGTTGAATTCCTTTGTACAATTGGAGAAATAAAGCCTTTGATTAAAAACTAAAATTTCCCCAGCCCTCTTAAAAAGAGGTGGGGGAGGGAGCAGGTGTGGAAGGATGTCTGATCTGTCATATTCTTTAGAGCCATAAACGCGTTTGGGTAAGACAAAGTGATGTTCTGATAATGTTGATAAAAGTAGCTTGAAGATTGGGTCACAGGAAGCCCAAGATAAATGCTGAGAGGAAACAGGTTCTTTTTGAAGTAGCCTCTTCATAATCATTTTCCCACACATTGGTTCAACTTCCGAAGGAGGACTGAATATCTGATTTGCTTTGCAAATGAAACAGCTTAAGAATGAGACATTCAGATGATCTTATAACAAATGTGTTTAGAAGGCTCCTCCGGCTCCTTTAAGTTGTGGCTTTCAGAGCTGTGTTAACTGCTCCCCTAGGCACAGGCTAACTGTGGTCCCTTCGGCTGACAGTGGGTTGTTCGAGTTTGGGTTTTAAAAGATTTCTGGGGGGTCTTCAGGGAAAGATGGGATGGACCAGGTTGCTTGATGAAAGTGTCACAGCTCCAAAACTCAACCCGGGAGAAGGGCAGAGGGGTGCGAAGGCGGCACTATTTACTATCTTGCTTATGCCATGGCAGGCCTTTATCTTCACATCCCACACACGTGTAGGAGTTTATTACATAAGCTAGCAGCTGGGATGGGGGAGCAAGCCGAAAACGGCCAGAGGAGTCTCCTTTCCTACACAGAAAGCACATTTAAGTCCTTTGAAATTTGCCTACAAAAATCAAAACTTCTCAATGATCTCTGAACTTTTTAAGGCCTCCTAGCGCTCTGCCTGGAAACCAATAAATGTTTGTCAAAAGAACCCAGGATGAACAATAATCCAAGCAATATTATTGCTTTAGAGATATTTTAAGCTCATTAAAATGTTCTGAAACAGATCACACAGTTACCACTCGGAAATGTCTCCTTTTACTTTTTGGTGAGATATATTCCACACGCACATTTTAAGTTTCGGTTCTCAATCACCCGATGAGAAAAGGATAACAAAACTGGGTAGAAACATTTTTGGTGAAAATAAAGTTTAGCAATGAGAAGAAGCACGTTCAAAAACATCTCCCGCGTTATTGTCTTACGGTGGTTTCTGGGTGTGAAATTACGCAGGCTACCTTAACCATGCGAAACCCAGATGCCAAGCACAAAGGGCATGCCTCTGCTGACAGGGTGGACGTGAGCACACGAGGAGTTCCGTAAAGAAGCAGACCACTATCACCGGCGTTCGGAACACACTTTTATTTCTTATTTACTCATGCTGCACGCGTATGTACAATATCATATGTACAACTTGAACAAATACAATTTATACATAAAATACCATGGAAGTGTGGCTTTTGAAAGGAATGCAACAAACTCACTGTACAATTTGTAATTCTGGCCAGTATACAGTAGTGTAATAATACTTTTGAAGTTATTAATGATTTAAATCAGTCAGACTACAGTATAAGCTCGAAGGCACTAGGAAGACCTATGTTTTCTTGTAGCATTTTAAGAACAAAGAATAACTAAAAAGGAAAACAAATGTACACATTAAGAAATCGGGCAGACACTGGCGTGCTTAAATGTAAACCCCACCCATTCCTTACTTCACAGCCCTGTAGGAAAGAGAGGGACTTTCCTTCAGGTAAGAGTTAAGGGGAAAGACATTTTTAAAAGACTAAAAGGAAACAAAACAAAACAAAAACAACCCCCAAACCATAATCACAATTTAAAAATATGTTACAAATAAAGCGGCACCATCTGCCAACCCCGAAGTAAGGAATTTCTTACTACGAAAAAGGGATCCTTTTCCTAGAAAGTAGATGGCACAGCCTGTCGAATGGATTCTACTTGCAGGGTAAACACACAGATGCAGACTCTCCCCTCCTTTGAATAATTTTATACTTTATAACAATCTACACAAAAATGGGGAATACCATTGTTTTAATATCCTAATTAGCAGTATAGATAATTACAAGGTTTATTAAAGAACATATCACAAACAACCTCTACCAAGGCTCCTTTTAATAAATATTACTTTTTTAAATTAAAAAGAAAATACCATTCAAAAACCTATTTCAAATCTGCTGATTTCATATAATGGGCAAGTCTGTTCATCGATCCCCTTTTATGAAATTAAGACTGAAGTTACAACGTATTTCATTTGTGCACAAAGACACAGTAAATGTGAAGAAACCACAGAACCGTGAGGACTGGAGCTACGTAAAACGCTCTACAGTCCTTGTCCGTGTTTCCGTATGGATTACTCAGGCCTGCCTCCAATATCTCATTTTGGTATTTCATAAGATGAATATTTATTGTCCATCTGGTATAATCGGTTTTAACATAAATGCTTAAAAAAACTGTTAAAGCAGACTATTTTAAAATTTCTCAGCACTTTGACTTTTTATAGGTTGCTTTTCATTACTGCAGTGAAACGGAATAGAAAAAAAAACCTAACATTTTTGGCTTAAATTTTCTATAATGTTTTAGAGCTTAATGCAAAAGTTATTCCTTTCTTATTAACTGGATAGTAAAGGCTAGAAATGTGGACTTTTCAAAGAAGTATTCATCTTTTCTTTCTTCTGGTAAAATTAGGATTTCTCTAGAGTATAACAGAGTTAAATGTGCGTCAAAATCGCCAAGACATTCTGCTCACACAAAACTTTTACAAGACACAAATTCACCTCAAGTCTTCACAGTACGTAAACAATGCCCCACGGAGTAAGTTATAAACTTCTAACTATCTTACACATTACAAAGAAAACACTGCCCGTTAAATGCAATTCTTATTACCTAGAAAATACGCACCACACACAGGATGCTTCATGCCCCCCTCTGGGATGCACTTTCAGCCCGTGGACACATTTTTACTATCACCTACAAGTCCACCACCCTCACTCACCCCACTCTGTACAGCTTTGTCATTATAAACTAATATTTAACCAAACTTCTTAAAATAATGTTAACTTAATAAACACTAATTTATGAAGTCTCAAAACTTGCAACCAATGTGTTTCAGGGCTGATTACATAATTTTAAAATTCATAATAAGATATATTAAGTGGTGTGGGTGTAGCATAATGTTCAAAAAAAAAAAAAATTGTAAGCAGCCAACAACAAAAAAACACAATTCTATTTCAACTTATTTTACTATAAAAGTAATTTCTATTTTTAGAGGAATATAGCTAACTGGATTTGTCAATGGAAGAAATTCAGGGAATAATATTTTCTCTTAATAAAATATAAAGAAAAACAAAAAGTATTTTAAAGGCAAAGGATTAAAAGATATTTTTCTTGCTTTGGTTATTTTCTCTGGAAAATGGACACCTTTCTCAGTTGGGAGTTACAGAGCAATTTCCATCAAAATTTAGAACTCAAAGGAAAGCATCCATTAACCACACTTCAAAAATAGACACATATGGGCAAGATGAGTGACCAGTGTTTAGCTTCTTAATTTTCTGTATCTGTGACTCCTTTATATTTAGGTACAAATTCAACGCTTCAGGAGAACATGAAACCAGAACAAAAAAGTATATTCAACTTGAAAAAGTTGAGAGGTCCAGATGAAACATATTTTCAACATTTGTTTGTTAAACATGTATACTTCTAAAGACTGACTGTCAAATTATAAATTTTCTACAGATCAATAAGTCATCTAGTATCTAAAATGCAATGAGTGACAATATAAAAATTAGAACATATTTAGACAGAGTATGAGGATTGAATCGTTTCTTAGTTTTGCAGCCCATACATTCATATACAACAGCCTAACACAGGACAATTAGAATTGCTACTGTGGGTGCAAAACAGGACACACATTTTTTCTATTTTGAATATTCGTTTATCTAAATATACAGTAGCTGAGTAAATTACTAGATGATACATGTATACATTTAAACTGCAACTCTTTATAGTATGAGCTGCTTCCCCAATTTCCCTGTAGAGTATAAACTGCGGAGTAATACAATTTGAACAATTACCAGTTGTGCACTTTTAATGTTATATTAACATATATAGACTAAAAGTTATTAGAGAAATTATTCCAGTCTTACTCCATGATTTACAGCTTCCATTATTTGAAATTACACAGAAGTCTTCAGTGTTTTAATTAAAGATTTTGTCCAGGCATAAGACTGTCACTAATTTTATTGAGATTTTCAGTCTGTAACACTTACTGAAGTAAAGAGTCAATCACAGTTTCGGGCTTTGCAGAACGCTTTCTGTTTGGAGAAAAAAAAAGAAAATATAAATTTTCCTAAAAGACCGAAATGCAAACACTTTACACTACGTAGTGGGTAATACGGGCAGCAGCCATTGTTTACAGACAGGCCACAGTTGGACATGTGTGACTATGTGAGGAAATCAATCCACGCACACTTTTTCAGGCTAGGGAAGGTCACCTAGAGCAAGTACAAGAACATGGCACTCCACCTCCTACCCGAGGTGGTGAGGGACTAAGTGGGTGATAATTTCCAAATCGGACTAGACAGCATGGCCAGGCCCAGGGCTGCATGCTTGCCAGACCAACCACCCCCCCTCCCCCGGGCCAGTCTCTTCCAGAGTATGCTAACAGTGCAAGTTTATTCCGTGAAAATCAGAGACACACATCACCTGAGGTAACACCGCACAGATGCACGTGCAGGGACTGATGGAAATGCCACATTAATGTAACACGTTTACTGCAATTTTGCTTAGCACAATGAACTATCATTTCTAATGAGGAATGTCACACTGAACACAATCGTGTAACATAATATCAAGAAACCACTTATTGTGTATATTCATTTATGTTTATGGCCATCTATTATTTTTATAACACAACAGGCTAATTCTGGTTCACAGAGATGCTGCATTTGACTGATGTTGGATTAAATCATAAAGGTATATATTTTTAAACAAGCATTCTGAAAACTGTATCTAAATACCTCATCGAATTATTTGTTTGCTTTAGGTCCACATAGTTTTCAAAAGTAACTAAAAACTGAGAGATCTCATGTAAATAATTCAATTTCTGGTTTCTCCTTTGAAACAAGAAGGCTCAGAAACAAGGGGCCCCCTATTCCCAAAACCTCTACTAGGAGATGGGCAGCGGCAACTCACCTCAGACAGACTGCCCTCCCTTTTGCCCCAGACCCCACCGCCTCCAATTTGTTGAGTGCACTGAGGCCGACTGTCGTACCATTTATCATCATACTTGTATTGTTATTTTTCTTACTAACTTCAGAGTTAAGAGGAAAATATCTATTAGAAGTGGAAAAGCGAGGGGTTTTGTGTTACTTTGAACTGCTATGCTTTGCTCTTTGATATTACATTCACTATGCATGGCTTCTGCCGGAATATAAAGTTTTTAACCCCTGGCTTTTGACATTTAACATAAATGCTAAAGAATGTAAAAATCTGCGCATTTTTAATATGCTACTGATTTCTTCTCCCTGAGTTCAAGTGCCCAAATTCATAAATGTTAGGTTATGCCTATGAGATTATGTAACACAAAAGTAATAAAATCATACAACTTCACCCTGCACGTACGTAACTCAAAAGTCTATGTACTCAAAGCATGGAAAAAAATAAGTTTGTTATTTCCTCTCATTTCAGGAGCCCCAAAGTCTTACATTCGGTTCAAGTAAGCTAAGCAGTACTTGATGTAGGGCAGGAAAAGAAGAAACAAGCTCCAGCTCAAGGCTCTCAGATCCTGGCTGCCCTAGGTTTACATTAGGACATATACAGACCACTCGGCACACAAAGGGGAGGGGACGGTGGCCAGAGAAGTTTTAACTCCTGACTGAGGAAATCGAGGTTCTTGGATAATGTTTAAGACAGAAAATGAATCAGCTGAATACACCACCTTGGGAGTCTAACCAAGCAAATTAATTAGTATCTCACTAGAAAAATCAGTTTAAGAATCAAGAAATTAAGACAATAGGTGACTTAGACATTTGGAAAGAACAAAATACATCAAAAATAAATTCCATTACTCAGGAAGGCTAAAGAAGTTAGAAGACCTTAATCCCTTAGCAAGGTTTTATTTGCTCAAGTCATAAGTACATGAGAACACTGATAAGTTTCCTTTAACTGTATCTAGTTAGCATATCCCATCGCCTTTACTTCACGGGACTTAGAGACAGTCCTTACCTTCTCCCTGTCTTTGGCCTTGCTTTTCCCTTTGAGGCCCGTGGCCGCTCCAACTTCATCAAGGACTGCCGGAGGCTCTCCTCAGTGTAGGCAAGATACACATGGGAAAGGTCCGCTTCAAAGGGCTGGAAAAGGAAACAAGTGCCATTCACTCTGAGGAGAACTGAAATCGGGTTTGGGGAAAGATGTACAATACTGAATAAACGCCTAGGAAAAAACCACAGTAGACGACGTAAATGTCTAAAGATATCTTCTTCTAATGTCATTTATCTCAAATGCATTCACCAAGGACTGGTAAAGAAGCACAACATAAATTTACTACTAAAAATTCCTTAGTAGTAAAAAGGAACTGCTGCTGTTCTCCCTAAAGTTGTTATTTCTAACGGCTTTAAAAAGGACTAGCTTTGAAAATGACACTCTCTCTAACCATATCCCCATGACTCAGAAAGGTGTCGAAGAGTGGCTTCAAAGATGACTCTGAGCCATTCTTGTGGTAGAAATAAACCTGCCTTATGACTGAGGTGAGCAGAACTGTCCTAATAACGACCCCAGCCTAGAGCCTCTATTACCAAAAGATGAGCCAACTTTTCAGCAGAGCTGATGAATAGCTCTCATGTTCATAACACCATGACCCACATTCCTATAAAGAAACAACTGTACTTTTTTGGGGGGGAAAAAAAAGCACTCTTACATCTTTCTCTTTTTTATCAGGAACTGGAGTCTGCTTCCTCATGTTATTTCCTGTGTAGGCAACACATTTCTCAAAAAAGGAAAAAAGCAGAGGACAATTGTCACAATTAGCAATTAATACTGTGAATAAACAAATTGCTGAGACATACTGATGTCACACTCATAAAACATGATTTGAATGCTGGAACAGAAGGGGGCCCAGAGGTCATTCAGTCCTATGTAGCCCTGACCTACCCCATTTCTACCCAATATTATTGTGTTATAATACAGTCGTTAGAAAAAACATCTCATCCACCCTACCGGATTCTCATCTGATTCATCCTCTGGACCACCTTTCTCCCCATGAAAGTCAACAAAATTCATATAGTCTACAGGAAGTACTCTGCAAGTATTACGTGAAAGGATAAAGGTGATACTTACCAGTTGCCATTCTCCTATGTCTTCATTCCAATGCACGTAGTTTTCAATCATTTCCTTTCAAAAGAGTCAAAGACAGTCTACTTTTTATCCTTAAAAACATTTAAAATATTGAAAAATATTCATGGAACTAAAATCTCAATACATTAAGGAGAAAAATCTCAAAACTTAATGTACTACATGATACACTTTTCATAAATTTAAAAATATACGCTTTTAAGAAACGTGCATAGATGCAATTAAACCATGTAAAGGTAAAAAAGCAAGGAAATGAAGAACGTGGGTTCAGGAGGAGGGTTACCTTGAGCTGGAAGAGGCAAATGGACAGAAAAGGGGAGAGGGAGCCATCTGATAGGAAGCAGGTTACTGTTACGGTCCTAGCTTTTGTTTCGGGCAATGAGTTCACTACAAAATAACTAACTACATCAAAGCAGGCCATCCAAGGACCAATAAGAGGAGTGTATCAAGAACCAAAGATTAATGCGGTGCCGAGGTCCAAAGGGAAAAAATACTACGGCTTATTTTCAGACAAATCACTTAGAGCTATATCAGATTTAAAATAAATTTCTAAAAAAGATCAGTATGTTAAAGTTTACTAAAACGTAATGGAAAGATAAAAATTTTGAGTAAAAAAAACAGAGGCTGAGATTTTTAAATTACACTAAGAATTAGCATCTACCTGGAGATGGATAACGGTGATGGTTGTACAACACTGTGAATACATTTAATGTCACTAAAATGTACTCTTAAAAGTAGTTAAAATGGTCAATTTCTGTTATATATTTTACCATACACACATACATACACACACACAGAGAGAATTAGCATCCATAATCAGGGAGAAAAAGTTAGCACAGGTGTTCTGCTTATTCTATTTATAGAATAAAGAACACTGAATGAATAAACAGGACCTACACCTTGATTCTGATTGCAATAACAGTAAGTCCTCACTTAACGTCATCAATAGGTTCTTGGAAACTGCGACTTTAAGCGAAACGACATATAATGAAACCAGTTTTACGATAGGTTAATTGATATAAGCAAAAGTTAAGCTTTTATGGCATATATCTGGTCACAAAAACATCACCAAACTTCTAAATAAAGACTTAAAACACTTCTAATATTAAACACTGAAGTAAATGTGAGCTATACCACTTAAGATTAGTAAAGACAAGTAAGATAATTATTTTCCAACCCGTTTACGCCAATTCAGGGAAAAATATTCACGGGTGGCTGGAGCCTATCCCAGCAGTCAGGATGCAAAGCAGGCACCCACCTGAAAGAGGAAGCCCTTCCATCGCCGGGGGCATCACACGCACACACACACAAACTCAGACTGGGACAATGCAGACACACGAGTTACCTCGCGTGCACATTTTTGGGATGTGGGAGGAAGCTGAAGACAAACCACGCAGACATGGGGAGATATGCCAACCCCACACAGACAGTGGCCCTGGCCAGGAATCATATTTTTTACATCAACATTATGATGAAATGACACTGTTCAAGGGCCAATTACACATGAATCTGGATTCTTCCAAAGGGCTGAAATTCTTTAGATACTGAGGTACTCAAACAGAGAATTATGTATTAAGAAAAGTTAACGGCTGAAGTGAAATGCGCTGGTGTTTTCAAAAAAATTTTATTGTCAACTGAAATGTAAATATGTACCCAATGAAATGACAAATTATATTTCCTTATTCCTTAACCCCAAATCAGTGACCTAATATCTAGGTCAGAAGACTTTCCTCTTACCTGATAATCCTGAGGTATAAAGTTATCGATAATAAGCATCTGAAGCCGAAGCTCCCTGCTAAGCTGTCGAATGTTCTCCAGTAGGCCTTCGATCTCCCTCTGATGTTCTTGTTGGAGATCAGCCATCTACAGGAAAAGCAACGCAGATACTAAGAACCAATAAGATTTTAAGTACAAAACAGCTGAATCTGACCCAGGGCCCTGGTCTAGGATGAGCTCGCCCAGCTCTTTCACAAAAGCATGGGCAGAGTGACGCTGGGCTGTCTAGTCCATGTCACGGGTTAAGGCTAGAAATAAACAATCTCGTTTGATAACTAAAATTAGAAATTGCATATAAAGGAAACAATTTCTTTAAAATTGTAAACACATTATGATTTCTTTAGGATTCTTAATTATACTCAAAGAAATTCTTTTTTAAAAAATTCAGAACTACATTAATAGGTAATTTCTAAGAGACCGACCTCTGACTTCGCAGCCATCAGCATAGTCCAAACTTTCTTTAATTTCTTGGTCTTTCCCTGTGCTTCCTCTTGCAAACTGGTATATTTTTCTTCAATATCCAAGCGTTCTTGCTACGAAAAAAATGGATAAACTTCAGAATAATTTTCCTTAAACCACAAATTTATTTAACAAATAATATAAATGTTTAGCAACTATTATCTTCAACACAACCCATAGATCTGCTTTAAAATTTTATCAACAGTATAGATATTTCACTTTTCACAAAAAAATTAAATACCTTGCTAAAAAAAATCACATCACCTCTTTTTCCTCAAGTTCCCTGCGAAGTTGCTCAGCTCTCTTCCTCCTTTCTTCCAGTTCCATATTAGATTCTTCAAGAAGTTTCTCTTGTTCCTCAGCTTTCGCCAACAAATCAACACCACCAACAATTACCTTCTTCTCCAGCGCAGATAATTTCTCTAGCAAAGACTGATGCTCTTGTCTGTTGATTAAAATGAGAATACTTATCCATCGATTATCTACTATTCTACCAACATGATTTCCCAATATTTAACAAGAGTTTGGATGCAAAATTTCAACAGGAATATAATTACGTAACATCCTTATCAAATTATAGCACTGGGTAGTATTTATAATTATAACTAATTAGAATTCACTGATTTTTTTTCCTCCCACTTTGAGAGGAAACAATCAAAAGAGATATAATTTTTATATATACAACATATATATGAAACCTTCTATCCAAAAATAGGTACTCTGGAGACAAATATCAAGCTTTTAATTACTATTCAACTTTCTTGCTTACGTCCTATGAAAAATACCAGAAATTTAAATCATGAGTCTATCTCAATTCAGTGATACTCACTGGGCTTTAAGAAGATCTTTTTCTCGTTTCTCTAATTCAGCTCTAGCCTTGTTTCTTTCTTCTTCTTCCATGTCGAGCTTCGTTTCAAGTGCTTTTCTCTCCTCATCAATTTTTGCTTGCATTTCAACCATCTTATCTGGGGAAACTTTCTTTTTACCTATTTGAGTCATTTAATTTCAACAATCATTTTAGAGCCAACATTTCAGACTTGCACAAATTCTCTTCATCTTTATGATATATTCCTCAATAATAGAAAATCAAATATCAACATTTTAAGGAAATCAAATGAATAATATATTTGATGTTCCCAGAATAACGTTTTAACTAACTGCTAAATTCGAACTGTCGTCCAATTGTACAGTGATAACTAACAACAAAAGTAAATGAAAGCGAAGCAAAACAGATGAGCAGTGGGGGGAAAGAAAAAGAGAGATTAACAGGAAAGCCAAATAAATTAAAAAAGCAAAAATCTATGTGTCCCCAAATAACATATATGATCAAAAAAGCAACATATTAGTTACTTTTTTCTGATAACCAGGTACAAAATCAAGTGGCTTCTCAAAACACCTCCCCAAATTTATTAAATTAATAAGTAAAAGTCACATATAGTATAAAATGAACAGATAAGATTATCAGGCAAGACTCCAAGTAGTCTTTTTGTATCTTCAGAATGTTTATAAAATTTTTGTTTAATAAAAATTACTTGAAAATATTTTATTTCACAGTATACTTTTAAAGGAAAAAATCTATACTAATTGTTACATAGTACAGTTACCTAGTAATTAATCAGGCATTTTACAGTTGCTGAGCTGTCATGACATGTCTTAAATGCATAACTAAAATAACATTATTATGTCAGACGCAAAGCCTTAAATCTTCCTAAGTCAGGTAAAACATGACAAATGTCAAATAAGTAGAAATGCTACAAAATAATAAAGCTGGAAATGCAGCTTGCAATTATTTTTATTATAATGTTTATTATAATGTCTAGTAGAGTGTTTTACATACAAATAGCATAAATAAAAGTATTAAATTGTTATATATAGTATTAAAGTTTCCTGAATCTCAAAATCATGAGATTAAAATGAAAAATCAAAAAGAAAATAAAAACTAGCAGATTAAACTGGTTATGAAACCGAGTCAAACATCATTCATTTCTGGTAACACAATTTCTTTGAAACATACTTTCCTTCAGAAAAACGATCAAACTTTTCGCAGAACTGGTCTGAGACTCTCCTGAAAGCTTTCTGTCATTAACTTCCTTCCCAAAGGACCACAGAAGAGCGTAAACCAGAAGACTTTATAAACTGTTAATGTCTCCACCCAAAAGCTAACCCCTCCTGCTAACAAGGAAAGAGAACTGAAAAATAATGATGACGGAGATATGTATCTGAATGCATTCTTTCTGGAACCATGAGACAGAGAATCATTATAGGCTTTAATTCTTTAGAATAAAATTATATTAAAAACCCTAAGGGATTAAAATATATTAAGCCCTCATTCCCATAGAAACAGAAGTCCAAAGCAAACTTAAGCCACAAAACAAATAAGCTAAATAAAAGAGTAAATAAAAGCAGTGATCCAAAAGTCATGCTTCGGTGTGGTGTGATTCATTGCATTCCAAGTCGGGATGGAGAACTGATTCTGCGGCCTCTGTGGCACAGCCACCTGGGTGCCCTGAATTACACTGTTAAAAGGTCATTCAGAAAAGTAATCTAACCCTTATTGTAAATGAATTCCTAGACAGAATTTCCCACTGGCAATATTTCTTAGAAATTTAAGGGGAAAAAGTATAGGTTCGGGTACAAAATGTATGCATATGTAATAAATTATAACTTTCTTTCCACCTCAGAATTACAAATATTTAAAGAAAAAAATGGCAGTTATGTTAAGACAAAAAAAAAAAAAAAACCAATGTGTGAAGACATGAATACTGACATTATAGAGAAAATGATCTGATCAACATATATACGTTAATTTTTTAGGCTTCTAGGGTTCTAATTGTTTTGTTAACAGTTAAAAACATAGTCTCCAAACCCATTATGAGACAGCGAAATAAAAAGATTTTATGTGTAAAAATACAAAATCATATGCCTATTGATGAATTACTACTATGTCTAAATAGCACCAGTTATTCAAACCCATCCAGGTAATACTTTCCAACTGATGCTGTAGCAACAAAGACCTTATTGTGTGCTCTTTTCATAAACATGACCACGTATACATAGCTGGGTTCAGTTTCAAAAATCTAATATTTCAGTAACATATTATTGCCAGAATTACTGATAAATCATTATATTTCTCCCCAAATAATATTTTAGCTAAATATAAATATGTACCAACTCTCCTAACCAGGCACTTAAAAATGTGACATCACTAAAAGTCACATTTACATTAATTTTTTAAAAGATCATAACCAAACCAAACAAAAAATGCTGCTTCTTCTAATACTGCATAATAGAACTCAGCACAAGATTTCAGATAAGTAAATCTAAAAAAACTGTTAATGTCATAGAACAATTAAGACAAATAGGAATATTTTTAATTGCCCTGTGCCATGTGCTCTACCCAAAACTGTGAAGGTGAACTTTGGCAAGGTAGAGTTAAAGGGAAGAATCTCAGAGAATTGTTAATCGAATTAATTTAATTTTCATTACAAAAACACACATGGGTATACATAACCAGGCATTTGATATCTCACTTTTTAAAAAAAGGAAAAAAATGCTTGACTGTGAAATAATTTATATTTCCAAAATTTGGCTTAATGTGTCCTTAAGAATTTAGGAAAAAAGATTATGCCATCTGGTTCCGGTGATACACTTATTTTTGTCTATTTAGTTAATTAGGTCTAGCACATCATGTGTGTTTGTCACTGTCAATCTATCACTTCTGAATTGTTCCCCTAAAAAGATAATTTGGAAACAAAATGTTCCTAATATCTTCCTCAATAAAAACCCAAGTAAATTTTAAAAAATAATTTAGAAAAACTTTTTTGTTAAAAGCTAAAGTAGAAAGATTTTTTTTAAATACAAAAGATGGATACTTACCTTATAAAATATTAAATTTAAAAAATGTAATATAATTAAATGACAAAATTCTTTTAAGTTTAAATAATTATACCATGTGGAGTGCAAATCAATCACACCAACCTGCTTGATCTTTCAATAAGAAGTAGTAAGCAAATCGTAGACAGGAAGCATATGCACAGAGATGAGGAGGAAAAAAAGAAAAACATTATTCTTATGTAAAACAAAGAAAAATGTATACTAGCATTTATTTATAGTATAAGTATAGAAATAAATCATTATCAAGACTGGAAAAGAGCAGTTTTATATAAAAAGTAAAGTATATTCAACACAATTAGAGATGTAATTTAAGCAGAGATAATAATAATTTAATCTAAGATTATAATTCAAATCGATCTCAAGAGCTCACAATGACTCCCAAACAATATAACAGTTCAGCACCATGAGGGTATAATAACAGTAGACATAGAATTGGGAACCTGCTAAGACCTGGGAAGTATTCTAAAAGAGCAAAACAGAAAATTAAGCCAATTTAAAAAGTTAATAAGTTAAAAGTAGCAAAAGTCACACTGTACATATTCGAAATTTCCCAATTCAATGTTCTTCCAATGAGAATCTGTTACAGGTGTGCCTCTCTTTAAGAAAATCTGACCCAAAATAAGATCATAGTAATTTAGTGATTATTTGATTAACAAAAGGATTTGATGAAAAAAAATTTCAAAGGCAACAAGTTCTCCCAATGCATTTAATTTTCCAACTTGATTTATAAGCAATTTTTTCAGAAAAAAATTTTTATTGCACAAAGTGAAGTACACCTGTATAAAACAAACTTGCATTCAATCTATTAGTAGATTGTTAAGGATAATTATAATAATGATACTATAGAAGTGAATGACCAATTGATGATTCAAGCAAAGAACACCTTAAAAAAGACCATTCATATTTTTAAAAGTGAAAGTACATACAAGTTCCACACAGTAACCACATGCTGGGACAAGCATCTCTCTACTTCAACACACCCATATCACTACAGAAGAACTTAACATCATTTGCTAGGTAAACAAATACAGCTAAAATTTCTTTTAAATTTAACAAAGCACAACTCATTTCATATCATACTTTCATATCACTAGTCTTTAAGGATTAAGGTAAGTTTTATAACAGAAAATTAAATTATAATGCCTCCCACTCAGATATTTTCTTGTATTTCTTGTATTTGTTTGTAATACAAAAAATACCTCTATATGGTTTCTAAGGCAACTTTGTATATTTTACGTTATCCTCTGAAATTGTTTTGGTAAAATTTAAGAACTGTCAACAGAGAAAACAATTCTTAATATTCATGGAATTCTTCCTCTAGAATGCTAAAAACATATGAACAATAACCAGATGTTTTTGCTATTAGTTTTGAAAGGTTAAGTATACAGATAATGCTTTAAAAGGCAGTAAGCTGCAAACTAGTACAAGCATCAATCCCTTTCCTTCTGAAAATATAAATAAAATTAATAATACTTTTCAATTTAATTAAGGTTTAAGAAAAAGCCTTTAGGTTGGAAATAAGTCGGTAGATCCTGCAAAAACAACATCTTGTGGATCTGAATTCTAAAATCATACTTTAGAAAATTTCTTAAAATCAATCAGGTAATTTAGAAATATGGATAGATGGCTATTTGATATAAAATACTATTCAATTTATCTTTACTTGCTTCAAATTTTACTTTTTTTTTTTATTTGGGAGCTTTCAATCTTAAGCTACCCTAAGAAGAGGACACCAAAGTGTAAAACGTTTATTAGCTGTAAGACATGTTATAATGGGCACTGGTGCACTTCCAGATATAATTTAGACTTTTCAAAATTCAGGATTTGTTATTAGAAGTCTCTTATACTGACTATGATTAGAAATTTGTCACGAAACATGAAAAGATACAATAAGAATTATTCTTTTATACAGCTTACTAGCTCTCTTTACATTATCTCAATTGCAAAAGCATGAATTTCTCTTCCATTGTCTCAAACATAAGCTTAAGCATATGTTTTAACAATTATGGGTAACTGAAAGCAATGAAGGGGGAGGGGAATTATCACATGCTTGGTCTAAGGAGAAGTCCAACACATTCTTTAAGTGATGACAGGGAGCAGTGCAGCATTTCTCAAATGAAGCCCATGGGTGATGGAAAAGCCAAAGCTCTGTTAGAGAATTTAAGAGCCTACCACTCACTAGGCAAGAACTTATCCAGAGGTTTCTCTATGACAGAACATGTGGAGTCTGAACTACTGCTGCTGCTACTGCCTGGAAGACAAAGAAATGAGCCCAACGGGAACCAAGGAAAAAGGAAACAAGAGAAGGAATACACACACAGAGAAGAATTCAGAGGATTTTAAAGGACAGTCAAGCTTGGTATTAAAGAACTAAAACTTACTTTCCCTGAAAACCAGTCCGGGTAGTCTAGCCAATATTCTCTAACAACAAAGCCCACCAGGGGAACTAGAAACTGTATTCCTCTAAGCATCAACTGTGGGCAAACCCCAGTATTGACCTAAAACACAGTAATTCAGAGGGTTGGAATGACGAGGATAAAATAATAAGTCATTTGGTGACAGTTGGTTAAAGACACTGAGTTTTAAAATTTAAAGTTGTGCACAATTAAAATTACAGAAATGATACATTGCCCTTCATTAGAGAGAGGTTGGTTTGTCTCGTTTCCCTCTAAAACACGGAACTATCCGATGTAATCAGGCGTGTTTTAAGGTTTCACGACAAAACTTTGAAAAGTTCACTGAACATTTTAAAATATCTAAGCCTGAAAGGAAGACACCTTACTATTAAATATTGTAACATATGCGACGATGGCATTTTTTTCTATTTAAAATTTTACTTTTAACAAATCCATTATCTGCTTTAGCTTTGAGCAGTTACTCTGTGAAAAACTAGGTATGAACACAAAGCCATTCCTCTAAATCAGAGGTCGGCAAACTTTTTCTGTAAACGAACAGATAATAAGTGCTTAGGTTTCTCAGGCCATGCAGTCTCACGTGAAAACAGCCAGCCACAGGCCATACGCAAACAAATGAGCACGGCTGTTTAATGACATTTTATTTACGAAAAATGGGTGGTGGGCTAGATTTGGCCAGCTGACTCTATTTTGCCAACGCCTACTCAATATCATGCTTTTCCTGTCTTACGAAGTTATAAAATCTTTATAGCTTTTAAATTTGGGACTCCTGATCAAGCAGTGATGGGTTTATTTTCAGCAAGATCATTTTAATAAGACAAGCAAAATGTGTACCAGCTTGAAAACAATGATCCACGTTAATGGAAGAGAGTTCTGAAATAAATATTTAGGATAAAAAGATCTGACATGTAGGCCATTATAATATGTCTCTCTCTTTTGCATGTTATCTCCATCTTTATCACAATAAACAGTCTTAATCCACACTTAGCAACAAATGCCAATAACAGGGTGAGAATAAAAGTACATTTTATAAAGAAAAAAACAATTAAAAAATAGAATTCTTATACAAATTTATTATTTAGAAATTCAATGACTTCTAGAGCCTAATCCTGCTTGAGAAAAATTCACATTATCCTAATTTCCTAAAAAGTTTAGGTTCCTAACACAGATGAGAGTCCCACATAAAATTAAAACCTTACATGAAATTTTTAAATGGTATATTCGCTATAACAGATTTTAACAATTCTAAATTTAAGAAAAAACCCAGAACATATGCTATTCTAATTCAACTATAAATGAGCTCAGTACAGAAGGAAAACATAACGCAAAGTTAACCAGATATGTGGCATACTTCCTCTATTTGAATTGCTATCATAACTAAAAATGGTAAAATCAAAGGCATGCACTCAACTGCCCTGGGAATGTTGAACCATCATTAAGCAGCAATCCCTGTTAATTTCTAGAACTAAGAAGAACTTACCCCGTCTTTTTTTCCTTTTCTCTCCATCTTCTCCAGCCTCACCCTCTTCATCATCCTCCTCCTCTGACCCACTGATATCAGAGCCTGATATTTCTTCCCCTTGAATAGAAATGTAATACGATAATTACTATTCTATACCAGGTAGGTCAATGGCTATTTAGGAAATGCCTATATCAATTTTCTTCATTAAGTTCTTATTGTCCTAAACAAACCTTATATTAATATTCCTAGACAGTACACCAGGTATGCTAACCTCAGAAACAGACACGATGTACACAGAGACTTTATTTTGAAAGTTCCTAAAAAGAAATTAAACATAATTCATTTAAATTTCAAATAATAGTTTAAGTATAGTTCTAAATATATGTACATATAAATTACATGTTAGAGTCATTATTTCAGTCTTTTAAAAAGGCGACTTGGGGAACATTTTCTCCCCAGTTTTCTGTTTAAGATTTTAAATAATTCATCCTGTCTGATCTCAGAAGCTAAGCAGGGTCGGGCCTGATTAGTACTTAGATGGGAGACCACCTAGGAAGATCAAGTGCTGTAGGTGTAAAAAATAAAAAATAAGTGATTATAAGCGGACAAGATCCTTGCAATCTGTGAAATCAACAAGGGTTGCCTCACCTAAAAAGAAAAGAAAGAAAAAAATTTAAATAATTTATTAGACCCGTATATTTTTTAAGAGCCATTAAAATTGTCATCTAACACAGTGATCCCACTTTTAGAACTGTATCACAAGAAATATTTCAAAAGAAAAGGGGCTTATTTGTACCAAGATTATGTGAACTTAAAAAATCAAATAAAAGGGAATAATTAAACTAATGTTAATGCAGATGAGTACTATAATACCTTCAAAGTAGCTATTTTAAAATATCATGTCCCTACGTGAAATGTCTAAAAAAACAAAAGGTATTGGGAAAAAAGTAAAATATACACTAATCACAACTAGGTAATATTTGAACCTATAAATAAATAATGGAGAGAGATCAGAGAGTCTTAAGAGAAGGAAGCCATTAAAAATATTTTGTTCTTTAGGCCCACAAACAGTGACACCTCAGTAGCAATGAGCAGACCTAATGCCCAAACCTTGGTTTCTAAATACATCCCCCAATGAAAGGAACCAGGGAGAAAGAAATGATTTTAAAGCTATGGTAAAAAAACATACAAAATGAACCTAAAGCATCTGTGGTGCCAGAAAATAAGAAAGTATTCAAAATGAACCAACAAAAACTACAGAAGCATGCGGAAGGACACAGAACAACCCTGAAGGAGCGCCTCATGGCCAAAGCTGGAATACTTTGAGCAATAAAACAAATAATGATATTACTACGTTATAACCCACAGACTAAAATAAATATTAATGATCCATACTGACATATATAAGTAACTGAATAAACAAGTGGGAGAAGGGACTGCTCTCCCATACAACAGAATTTCAAACTTTAAACACCAGAAGGAATGACTGGAAGAAAAAGTCACCACTGAGCAAATGCCACAGAATCACTGATGCGGCCAAGAACCCTTGATGGATGCTAGAATTAGTGAGAGGAAGTATGATGAGAAGCAGGACCTTTGTATAGTCTCAAAGTATCTCCCCACAAGATACATATTAATTACAAAGGAAAAAATAGTAGGTTTGCAGTGAAGAAACCTTGCAGAATTGAGAAACTACAGACAAACCCAAATTGAGGAACATTCTACAAATACGTGACCAGGACTCTTCAAAAGTGATAAGATCACAAAAGATAAAAAAGGCTGAGGATTCGGAAACTGTAAGAGAATAAAAAGACATGACAACTAAATGCAATATGTGATCCTAGACTGGGTCCTGGACTAGAGAAAAAGGGCGTTAGAGATAAAACTGTTGAAATTTAAGTAAGATCAGTTAATAAGTTTGTATCAATGCAAATTTCCTAGTTTCAGTAATTGTACTATGATTATGTAAGATGTTAACATTGGCGGAAGCTAGGTGATGGATATACACAGGAACCCTCTATACTACATTTGCAAGATTTCTGTAAAACTATTTCAAAATTAAAAAGTTTAAAAAGTGTTCTTTTAATGTGTTTGTCTACCTTTTTTATTGTTTATATGATAAACTATTAATAAAATAGAATTCTGTTAACTGTAGTATAAAAACAAATGTCATAGAGCATAAATAAAATGAAATGTGTTAAAAATAAAGTCAGCATTACCACTTGACCCAGCAATTCCACTTCTGGGTTTATATCCAAAAGAATTGAAAGCAAAGACTCGAACAGGTATTTGTACACCCACATTCCTAACACCATTATTCACAACAGTCAAAGGCAGAAGCAACCCAAGCGTCCATCAATGGATGAATGGATTAAATGTTGTATACACATACATTAGAATATTATTGAGCCTTAAAAAGGAAGGAAATTCTGATACATGCTTCAATATGGATGAACTTAAGGATTTTATACTAAGTGAAATAAGCCAGAAACAAAAGGATACATATTGCATGATTTTACTTATGAGGTACCTAGAATAAATTCATAGAGATAAAAGGTAGGAAAGCGGTTACCACAGCTGAGGGAGAGTGGGGAATGGGGAGTTGGTGTTTAATGGGTACTGTTTCGTTCGTAGATGATTAAAAAGTTCTGGAGATGATGATGGTTGCAGATCAATACAAACATACTTAATGCCACAGAACTGTAAACTTAAAAATAGTTAAAATGGTAAACTTTATGTTGTGTATATTTTATCGCAATAAAAAATATTTTAAAAATTAAATCAGCAAGATAATGGTATGAACTCAACATCAACAAATCTAAGAAATTTTAAATCTTTAAAACATACTGACTATAAATACCACCTAGTGGTCACATTTAAAACACCAAATTTCATTATTTAAGAGACAGCTCAATGATTACTGCTTTTGCTCAACAATCTTACTCGAGTTTACTGAATTATCACCTTCTCCAAAAGTTTGTGATGCTGGCATCTCTGATTTCACATCTGATCTAACCAGTTTCCCTACAGACTGAAAAGAGTTTCAAAGCCCTCTGTTTATGTAGTACCCAAAGGAGCCCTATGCCTACGAGTTCTTACCATGAAGGTATGGAGGGTTACCCCAAAACTTCATGACGGCTGGTAAGTTCTCACCATCATAAACAAGGTCTTCAAACTTTCTAACCATCTAACATCTTGTTAGAAAAGGATTTCCAAAAAAGAATCTCATGTTCAAATTTCAGTATGAAAGCATATTTTCAAGGCCATGTAATAAAGCTTTGCTTAAAGTAAAAGTGATTTACTCATGATTCTGTGATAGCTTTAATTTCAAACAATAGTGAATGATTGATATCTGTCACAGAGAACTCTGGTCACAGTCACTGAAACACACATACTTATTTGTCTCTTCATACAGACAAATAAAAATTCATTATTTAATATGTGGTCATATAAAACTATGAAAGGTCATGGGAATTAAAAAAGAGGTTTACAGTACGTGAATTTTTTAAATTACACGCACAAACATGTAATTTTACTTGAGCTTAATATGAAAATGTTACAGTAGGTAAGTATCAAGTTATGAAGCAAAAATATTCTTTTAAATATCAATGTTAGAGACTTGAGGAATTTTTAATAGGTGGTTTTTATTGAACACTTAGTGGTTATGCAACATATTTTTAGCCAACATTAAGATCAATACTTTGAAAAAAAAAGTTACCTTCTTCAAGTTTTTTTTTCAGTTCTTCTATTTCTTTCTGAAATTGACGAAGTAAAGCATCCTTTGGATCTTCATTAATTCTGGCTTTATTCTTAATATTCTTAGCACGGTTAGCATACCGTAACGTACTGATAGTTTCATCATAATTGTAATCTGCTGGCCCAATATTTGCACACTATTGAATTAAGAATACAAAACATAACATTTTAACACTTGACACAGTTGAAATTAATACTCATTACAAAGATAGCCAAAAGAATTTCTGAAGCCTACTTCCCCAATGGCCTTCTTGGAAAAGAGAGCATAACCACTTGGGTTTCCAAACAACACCATAAGGGTTAGTACACATGGTGTACTAGAAGAAGAATAACCACAAATCAAATGAAGGAAAATAATCAAAAGTTTTTCAAATGTTATGCATATCAACCATTGGGATAAACGAGAATCTTAAATTTGCCTGATAACTACAGCAACAATTGTATCTTACCATCATGGTTTTTGAATTTCCTCCTAAGGAATCCTGAAGAAGACGAGTCAATTTAGAGTTACGATAGGGCACATGAGTGCTTTTTCCATCCACCAAGGCAGAAATCACATTACCGAGTGTGGAAAGCGAAAGATTGATTTTAGTCGCTTCCTTTAGGCGCTGCCCAGTAGCTCCAGTTTTGGCTTGTCTTTCTGAACCCTAGCAAAACACAGAGACATAAAAAGAGGTAAAATAAAGTACAAGATATTCTTTGAAAAGCTTTAAAAAAAGTAACTTAACAGTAAAATATCTGACATAATATCTGGAATTCACTTCAAAATAATATGGGAAGGAAAGTGGCTGAGGGTAGAGATGAATCGGGACTGGCAGTGAATCGGTAACTGTTGAAGTTGGGTGACAGTCACATGGCAGATGGATCACACTAGGTTATCTATTTTTGTATACATTCGAAATAGTCCATAATTAAACTGAACACATACACAAGTGAACAACTTAAAAATCATATGTAAATCACACCTTTTCGCTTGAATTTTTATTCACTTACAAGATAAAAAAAAGCATTAAGAGTTGCTCCTTACGTGGAATCCTGTTACTTACAGCAAGATCTACAAGGTGGAGCTTCCCCATCCTGACGTGCATGTTACCATCAACACCTTTTTCACTACATTCTATAGTGATTGTAAAGATGGCGTGGGAACGGGAGCTATGTTCATTCATATTAGTTGCACCAACGGAACCTTGAATAGAAAGGAAATTCTTAAGAAGTAAAACAACGGAGTGCCTTAAAAAATTATTAAATATCCAGAATGGTTTAAAATACTTAATTGTGTCACAACCAAAAGCCAGAGGGCATGGCTAAACCATAAAAGCAGAGGCCTGTTTAGAAATTTCTGACAATTTATGTTGACAAAAGAATTTGTAATGTGTCTCATATTAGAGGTAATTTTAGTACAAAATACTTAATTTTTGTCCCAACTATTACTGGCTTAAAAAAAACTAATTTACATTAAAAAATAAATGTTAAATAATTTGAAAATTTATGGCTATTTCAGCTATCTCTAAAAAGGATTATGTTCTGGGACTCTGAACCATGGAAACACTTGCATATACGCATTAGATGATGCAAGGATGTTCAGTGAAGTATGGTTCGCAAAAGCAAGAGCTCAGAAACAACCAACATGACAGTGGTTAAGCAAGTACAGACTAGTCATACTATGAATTACTAACTGGTCCTTCAAAAAAAAAAATAAGGTAGATCTGTATGACCTGGAAGGGTACCCACAACATATGGCTGGGAAAAAAGGTAAGAGAGGAATATACAGTCTAACCATATTCCTATAAAACGAAAGCATCTATTCAAAATATACTGTTTGTGTTTATAATTTACATGACTCTATTGTATAAACAAAAAGGTCTGTTTTGTTTTTTTAAAGTAGGCATGTATGGGGTTTTTTTTTCTTAAATTCCGAAACACTTTACGAGTATTGTGTTAATTTTACCCAAGCTAAAACTATCTTCCTACTACATATTCATGCAGAACTACTCTCCGTGAGCTGTGCTTTTACACTGTAAATATTAGAAGGGTATTCTTTATTAGCATATGGCTAAACGAAAAGTCAGATGTTAGTACAATGATGAAGGAAGGTAAATGAAAAATTAGTGAAAGAAAATGCAAGAATTTGTGACATATTTTTCTATTTTCTTTAAAGTCAAATTATGGACTTAGGAATTTTTTCCAAAAATATAAAAAACTATTAAGGCTTGATTTTGCTCTTCCCTTACTGAGAGATATTTGATTATTTTCCATTTTAGACCCTCATAAGGAACACCAATATGAGCATCTTTGAGCACATATCTTCCTTTCTCTTTAGGATTATTTCCATGAGATGTTATTTTCCAAACTGGAATTACTGGGTCAGAGGGTAGGAATCGTTTTATAGGTATGTAATTATCAAACCACACTGTAGCAGTGTCTTTCAATTTGGAGGGGAGAGAACATGTAATTTAAGAAAATGATCTTAAGTATTTTAATACCAATTGTTTTTGCTATATAAATTAAAGCATGCTATTTATGACTGTGATTTTTCTGTATTATGGTTATGAGAACAAATACAACAGACATGCTGTTAAAAGTGACCTACATCGAAACTTTACAATCCCTAGGAGAAAAACAGCTTGCAGCAATCAAGCAGACTCAATGCTCTGACCTACTGACACATCGCATAATGGAAATAAAATGAAAGGACACTTTCACAGATTTTAATTTTTGTCAAATAATCATTTTGGAATAAGAAAAAAATTGAATTTTTATGTTTTCAAGAGGGTATGAAAATTTTATCTCCATGAGTATGCATGCATGTATATAACTTCATGTATATATGAGAATATTTATTGCAGTACTGCTCATAATAGCAAGATTAAAAACAACCCAAAGTCCATCAAAAAAAAGATTGGGTAAATAAATTACGTAGATCCATCCAATGAAATATTATATAGTTATTTTTAAATACTCATATACGTACTAGTATGTGTTAATGTGAAATGACTCTAAGATCATATTATCAAGTGAATATACTATATCTGACTTATAAAGAGAGGACGAGCACTCTCTAAACTATACATATCAGGGGCACATTTAGAACTAACAGCAGTTGCCCCCAGGGATGGGCACTAGCGACTGAGACACAAGGGAAGGAAAAAGATTTGTTTTAATGTATACTTTCCACGCCTTTTGAATTACACCATTGTATGGATTACCCTTTCAAAAAAATGATTTAAAAGGACTATGGCTTACAGGCTGAAAAAACACTTGCTCTGAATAAATATTAACCAATTTACAATGATGCCCGCAATGTAAATGTACCTAACTAGCTTAAATTTGTACTTTCGTTGCTGGGCAGGCTGAGTATTTGTTCTTGAGATGACTTATTTTCTTAAGTGTAAAATGAACTATTTCTATACTAGGACCACCTGTACAAAATAGGTAATTCCCTATATGTATTCACTTTTCATCTATTTAGTGTACAGCTTTTATCGTCACATTTCTCCCCTCCTGGATTTTCCTCTTGATAGTTATTTTACTATATTTCAATATGATAACGTTTGTGTTTTTATGTTGGAACTTTTCTACTTGAACATTTGTACTAAATGTTTAATTCTTGGACTCGATCTCTTTATTAATTAAAAGTATTTTCCTCTCTATCCTAGGTTTTCAAATCCCTTTATCTTTGTTTCATTTTATTTCTCTCATTAGAATTATTTAGTTTTCCTTGAAAAACATCATGTACCAAGTTAAATTAATTCTCAGGTAGTCAGTGGGAGGTTCTGAGTCACTGCTGTGAATGGAATCTTATGTTAAAATTTTTTTAAATTAAATAACCAATACATGAACATTTCCAGTATAAAAAATTTTTAAATACATAGAAAAAAAAAATTGAGCTCCCTCATCTCTTTTCCCCAATCTTACTTCCCCTTCCCTAAAGATGACAACTATTAAACGCCCTTCCATCTTGCATTTCACATACATGCATGTGGGTACAAACGCACAATGCCCAACTCCATAGTTTAATAATTTGGCTTTTTACATATTAAGCAATGGAATGATGTAGTGCTGTGATTGCTTTCTTTGCATTGATTGATACATTTTAAAATCTTTCCGGTCTGTACATCTAGATTTAACTCTACATGTCGAGTTTTTTTCAGAGCTTCATTACAGCCCCTAGTATTTTTGGAGCATAATTTATATAAAACAATGTTTTATAGTTATTTAGGTTATGTCAAACTTTTTGCTATTATGAATAATGTTTCATTTAGGCATGTTTTGTTTACACTTCAAAATATTTTTCTAGAATATACATCTAGAATTAGAAATGCTGAGTCAGAAGGAACTCAGTTTTAAAATTTCAACAGGTATCGTTACACACTGCCCTTCAAAAGGCTTGTACCACTTTCCATCCTAACAACAGTGCGCATTTTTCAGAGCCTCACCAACGTGGTGTCCTCTCATCCAAACCAATGGGTAACAATATCCCCCACTGTTTTAATATGCATTTTCCTGACTGTGAAGTTGAACATCCTTTCGTATGTTTGTTGCTGTTCATAGTTCTTCTGTGAATAACATACCCATATATATCTTTTTTGCTTATTTTCCTGTTAAAATTTGGTCTCCTTTGTGGTTTTAAGAATGCAATCAATTTTTTAAAATTGTTTATTTACCTGAGTTTGCTTAATTTATAATCTAGTCATAAAAACTTTAAAGAACTGTTTACTTCCTATGTTCTTACCTTTTACCTCTAATCTCTAACTGCTGTTAGCAACATCACTCGTACTAAGCCTGGGGCATCTGTGCACTAAATATTGCTGAAGTTCTGTATTCTTTAGACAAAACCTGAAACAGTTACTAAGAAGAATGCCATTATATTTTACTGTGTTTTGCTTCTCTTGTCAACAAAAGAGAGGCAGTTATAGCGCCTGGTTATGCTGATTCATGGCCTAGGTTAAAATACTCACTCTGCCACTTATTAAGCAGTATATAACCTTGGAAAAGTTATTTAAATTCTTGGTTTCCTCGATCATAAAATAGGAATTTAATACTGTCATAATCCACTGTGAGGATTAAAAGAAATCACTCTTATAAAGCACTGAGTACAAGCACTTGCCACATAGTAAATGCTAAATGCTCAATAAATGCTACCAAATATTATAGCAAACAAGAGACTACTATATAAGATTTTCAAAGATATAGCACTATTACTAAGAAACGAAATTTTGGTCAGCATGGAAAGCAATCTGTGATATCTTTCATCTATATAATCTCTCCACCTAGTAAATAATCAGAAAAGAAGGATTTTTAAGAAACCTAAAAATCTAGTCTTTACAGGACAAAGTGCCACACAAGTTTTGCTTCTAAACCATCCTATTCAACACATAAATGTTTACTCACAACTGTATATTACACTTACGATTTTTGTGGCCTAGTGTCATTATTCTATCCATATCATCAGCATTATTTACCACATAAGCTGACAAATCTTTGATATAGACTCCCACATCAGGTCTTTCTTTAACCTAAAAAAAAAAAAGTCATAAGACTTTACACATATAATCATAATTCTTCCACAGCTATTTATTGAATATCTACTATGTGTTGTTTATTGAACACAATTATTTCTGGAACATCTACTATGTGACACTCTGCTAGACAGCGAATATACAGTGATGAAACAAAGCAGACTTAGTCACTATACTTGGAAAAAATCTAAAAGGGAAACATGCAGATGAATAATTACATGCAAAAATTATTTTAACTGTGATAATTCCATGAGTTAAAAAAAAACCACAGGACAGTATAACACTATATTACAGACAGACTTAAGCTGGTGAGGTAGAGATAAATTTCCCTGAGATGATGCTTACACTAAGACTTGAAAAAATATCAGGTAGCCAATATGGGTTGGCATAGTAGGACAAGAGCACATGCAAGGATCCTGAAATGGAGAAAAATAAGGCACTTGGAAAAAATAAACAAAGGCATGGTCACTGAGAAGAGTAGGAAGCAGGGAGGAAATAAGTGAGATATCCTGCTACAGAGGTAGGCAGAGATAAGATTAAGCTGTTATTGGTCTTAACGGCAATTTGAAGCTGCTAGAGGATTTCAAACAGTTGAGTGAAATACTCAGATCTATGGCATCCATGTAAAAATGTTATCTTTCTGTGAGTAACCTTATGAGAACTTTCCCCAAATTTGAAAGCTATATTTAGATAGATTTATATAAAATACCTATAGTGTTAGAAATACAAAACTCATTTTGGAAGGCCCTAGAGGTCACCTCCACAAATCAACACAATACAGTGAAACAGGCAAAGGTCTGTGGAAGCCAGTGGGGAGAGCCATTCCATCAGTAGCAAGACCTCATAAAGATGACAAACGAAAGTTTAAACAGCAATCTCAAAGACAAAAGTCACAAGGGCAGACACTCCAAATTCCAGGTGTAGGTTTTAGACCTAGTTGGGGTTGCAGGGGGAAAGGGGGGGGTCTCTTTTATAAAAATTTATAAGATATATTTATACATTAGGAAAAATCACCCCCCCAAAAAATTACTTTTCTATAATGATAAAAATGAAGCCCTAATTTTATCATTAGTAAAAGAGTGGGTTTCAAACTGCTCTCAGAGTGCTAGAGGGTCTGTGGTAGCACTGAGGGATACTGTGAGAGTCTGGGGGGCTTCAGGCCCAGACAAGTTCTAAGGAGAGTTTCACTTTCATGTATTTTACACGTTGTGCTTCCACATAAAGTCTGGTTTGATGAAAGTGTTTAAATGTTATAAGGTTTAAAAAATTATTGGTCTATTTCACCGCTTCTCAGAATATGCATGGTAAAGAACAATTTGTATATTTCTATTCTGGCAAACTGCTATTTCTGAAAAATACAAAAATCATGCACTTAGATGTCATGGCAACGACCAATCGCTATAAAAGATTTTCAGCATTTACTCTCACTTTCTGTGCTCATCTTGCTGCCGACTGGAAACAAACATTCTCCAAACTGGCATCAGTCCACAAAGCCTAGGTTGTTCTCAATGACAATATGATCTTAGTTCAAAATGCAATTAAGTGTAGATAAAACTGATTAGATATGAAAGATGAAGAAACTGAATGATTCCAAATTTGTTTAAAATTGCTATGTTTTCTCATAAAAACATAGAAATTAAATTTATGTAACAAATACAGTTTATAACACTAGAACAATGAATCTCAATGAGGGCAGTGACTCCCCCGCCCAGAATGTTTTAGAAAGTTTTGAGAGTTTCTGGTTCAACTGAAGATGCTATTAGTATTCTTAAGTAAGGGTCAGGGATAAGAAGTATCTTGCAATGTGCAAGATAGTCTCAATCAGTGCAAAACTGTCCCATGCAATTTTGAATGTCCTACCAAATATTCACATGGGTGAAAAATGATTTATAATTATCTGAGTCTAGACTCTTACTCTATTTTACATATAAAGACAAAGTGCTTTTCTATGATGATAATAACATAAGAATGCAGGAGAACTGAGAATTCTACCAAGAGCTAGTCACTGTTTTTAAAAGACCACGTCAATGACAATAACACCAATCAAGGTATTTAGATCACTGATGCAACACACCTGTAACAATCTGCATTTGTAGCCGTTGCAGTGATGATGATTATGTCTCTTACTGCATTATGTCATTGAATGTGGTCATAATCAAGCACTTTATATTTTGAAATACTAGCATTTTATTTTTAAAGTACTTTTATTCCCCTTTATATTACAATTCGACCAGTATATTGATATTTTTTAAATGATATGTGTAGGTATATTTTATCATCTATGAATTTTATTTCAGGCTAGACAAAGGGGGATTACAAAATGTGTTATAAAAAAATGGGCACTGGGTCTAACATAGTTGAGAACCATTAAAAAGACTGTTCCTGAGAATAAATCTGATCTATAATTACTGGTATAAAAATAGAAATGTTCTCTCCAAAGTATTAATAATTTATGCAATAAAACAATACTTTTAAAAGATAAAAGTACAGAACTAACAAAGTATCCATCAAAACTAAAGATGAGAACTAGCAAAAATGAAACTTGTCTTTATATTTGCTACGCACACATTATCATTATAGGATAAGCTTTCATTAAAATCCAACAAACATAAATAATCCCTAAGCCTGTAATATACTGTTCCAAAAGCTCAGTTTATATAGTAAAGTTAAAAAGGAAATAGCTAACATTTATTACTTTATTATGTCATCAATTTAAATATTTGTATTAATTTGTTAATATTGGCAATAATCCTATGAAGTAGACACTATTATTATTTCCATTTTCACGTGGCAAAAGTAAGGTTAATAGAGATGAAGTAACTTGCTCAAGAGATCAGAGCCAGAATTCAAGCTAAAATGGTAGGACCTCAGAAACCATCCTCTTAATCCCAGGTGATACCAACATTCACCTGCTACATGACCTTGAGCAAGTCAGGAAACCCTCTAGGCTTCCATTTTCACACCAACAAAACTAAACTGGGAAGATTAAATGAAATAAAACATGTACTACTGCAACGATTTACTGTACTGAATGCCTCTACCACACTGTAAGAGCTTAGTAACAGTAGCTGCTGTTACTCTGTGTGTATCCACACCATTCTACAAGGGTGGCTACTGTTAATCTACATACATTATTCTCTAATTATTTTACTGACAATATAATTCCAATGAAAATTCTGATATTACTATCTTAAAGGTTAATCATTTTTTCTCATTTACTAAAATGTTAAAATATTTGGCAATATTTACTAATTATTCACCACCTGACTCAACAGTCATGCTTCAAAAATGTATCCTCAAAGGATATTATGCAGCTTTAGAAAAGACAAAAGGAAAAACAATGAGGAAGCTTTCTCTCTACTGATATGGAAAGATTGCCACAATCCATTGTCCAGTGAAAAAAGCAAAATGCAATGGGGCAAAAAGTCTTTTCAATAAATGGTGCTGAGACAAGTGAATATACACATGCACAAGAATAAAGTCGGTCCATGCCACTTACAAATATAAAAATTAACTCAAAATGGATCAACAAACTAAACAGAGGAGCTAACCAATTCACAAATTTTGTGATTATCTGCTGTTTATGCATAGAAGCTTACGTTTCCCTTTTCTAAGATGTATGATGAAAGTAGTCTTTGATGACAACCTATTACCTAAAAACTAGAATTTCTCAATCAGAAAGTTCCTCAGGTAAAAGACTGAAAATACTAGTATTTGTGACTACATTTGTGATTAGTCTTAAAACCTATATTTTTGCAAGTTTTAAAATTTCTTACTTAAAATAAATTCTGGAGTACTCTTGGCATTAATACCAGAGAATGAGCACTTACATTTGCATAAAATTTGTGTGTGAATGGTCATAGTTGCTTTATTCATAACAGCCAAAAATTGTAAACAGCCTAGATATCCTTCAACAGGTGAATGGATAAAGTGATACATACACACACACACACCATGTACATAAACAGTGATACATACACACACACACACACCATGTACTACTACTAGCAATAAAAAAGAATGAACTATTAATGTATGCAACAACTTGGAATCTCCAGGGAGTTAAGCCAATGAAAAAAACTAATCTCAAAAGGTTATGTATTGTATGGTTATATTTATATAACATTTTTTAAATGACAAAATTTTAGATTAGAAAGCAGATTAGGGGTTGTTAGGGATGAGAATAGAGGGAGAGGTGGATGTGGTTATGAAAGCATCTTGGTGATGGAACTACTTGGTACCTTGACGTGGTAATGCATAAACCAATCTACCATGTGATGAAATAGTACAGAGCTCAAGAGTACAAGGACAACTGGGAGCAATTGAATAAGATCTGTAGATGGTATTAATATCAATATCATGGTTGTAACACTGTGCTGTTACTTTGTAAAATGTTACCTATGGAGAAAATTGTGTAAATGTGCATCTGTGTAAAGGGTAATCTCTCTGTATTATTTCTTATAACTGCATGTGAATCAACATGCAGATCTATATATATACACATATTACGCTACTTTTGGAGTAAACTAAGATTGTATTTGTATTTACATAAATAAGCACTGAAAGGATACTGAAAGTGATGATCTTAGGGTAGGGAGAAATGGGGCAGATGGGGGAAGAACAAGACTTCAATGCATAAATTTTACAATATTTTTATTTTGAATCACGTGATATTAGCTAACCCAAAAAAAAGTAAAATCTTAAAAGTACTTTTGTACAAAAGGGCCTTAACTTAGTAAATATTCTATTATGTTAGGAAGTACTCCAATTTCAAACTTTACCTCTAACCTCTGTGTCTGGTCCTTGCCCAAAAGGTCACGAACTTCTTCATTATATATTTCCAAATAAGACACTCGAACCAAAAATCTATAAATAAAACATAATTTTTAAAAACATAAAAAACAGCAAAATATTTATAAGAAGTTTTAAAATTTGTTTATAAAATTTGTACCTATATTCCTTTCTTCTGTTTGTACTTCTCAATACTGGAAAATAAAATAATTCTTTTACCTTGTATCACCCTCTGCTTTTGCAATATGACCAAATATGTGAGCAAATGAATTTGGAATGATTCCTCTAAGTTCAGGAACAGCTCGAACTCCTTCCATGGTAAAAGTTTTGCCTGTACCAGTCTGTCCATATGCAAAAATAGTCCCTAAAAACGATGAAGAAAATCAATGACTTTTTAGAGTTTAATGCTATAGAACTTAATGCTCTTAAAATTAATTCCCTTGACACTATGATGCAATTTCTTCCCTGAATTTAAAATTTATTCTAGTAAAAATTTCACCTTTATTATCAACAATTATAACAGGTACTCTGTGCCACATGAGCAAAGTACTGTTAAAACACTAAAGTCAATGAGATATTCTTAATGATTAATAAAAAGTATCCTAAACCCTAAATGTAAAATCTTACATTGTAAATAACTTTAAAACATTTCTTGTGATGTGTATATTAATTACTTAATGTGGACATTAAATTGGAGAAGGCAGTAAAATGACAGCAAAATAATACAATTTCTAGAGCAGAAAGATCTGTGTGAATCCACATATATTCACTTTTTAGCTACTTGACCCTGGATAAGTGTCTTCCCAGAGACTATCTCCTCAATGGTAAAATGTGGATAAGAATAACTACCCCACATTAATACTAAGAACCAAATGAAACAATTTACTTGAGTGACCAACACGATGCCTAGTGAAGTAAATAGTAGTTATTTTCTTAATTCTAAAGTAAATGCATTGTTTGAAAAAAAATTAAGTAACTGCTGTAAGGAACAGGAGGAGTTAAAAAGCAAAAATGATGACAAAACATTATAGGTAATTACAATTTAAACATTCTAAATGGCTAAATTCATTCATTCAACAAATATTTTCCACACACCTGAGGCTGGCATTGTGCTAGACACCAGGAACACAGTGACAAATAAGACAAACACAATCCTTAATCTCATGATGTATGAACATGTGTATGTGCAATCTGGGGGAAGAGATACTGGTTGAATAATTATAAGCAGAAGGAGTGTTGGGAATGAGAAACAGAGTTCTAGGTGAAAGTAAGGGACATCATCTAGGAAGGAGAATTGATGCAGGAAGAAAGGAGAGGAGGTCAGAGAAGCTTTTTGGAAAAGGTCAGGTTTAAGACACAATCTGAAATACGAGTAAGAATCTGACAGGATCAGCGTGGACAGCAAGAGGCAACAAAGAGAATGGAGACTTTGAGAAAATGAAATGAGATCAGAATGGAAAAAACAGATGGAAAAGGAAGGTGCCTGCACACAGAGCTAACAAAACTGGCAGAGACCTAATCACGCATGGCCACAAAGACCACACTGAGGCTTCTGGAGCTTATCCTAAAAGCAAAGGGAAGCCACAGAATGATTTTCTAGTCAGAGGAGTGACATCATGCTCACTATGGCTATACTGTGCATGAAGAATTCGAAGAAAGCAAGGGGAGCTGTGAAGAAACCAGCTGGAGGGCTGGCTGGCCAAGTGAGATGGTGCTGACAACAAAAGGGGATGAGAACGGTGGGAAGATTTCTGAATCGACGCAGGTAGAACCAATAGGACCTGGAAAATAACTAAAATAGCACAACAATGTATTGCTTTAAGCCAACAGAGAAGACAGAATGGAATAATAAAAATACTTGATTAATCCAAAAGAAGACATAAAAAGAAGAAAAAGGGAAGAACAAAATGGGACAAAGAGAAAAAAATAGCAAGATAATAGATTTCTACCTAACCATATAGTCACATTAACTATGGCCTCGATACCCCAATTATTAAGCAAACATAGCAGGATTGGCTATTTGTAAATAAATAAGACCAACTATATGCTAATATGCAGAAAAGGCTAACAGCAGACCTGAGACTGCTATCCTTCGAAAAGCCTTCAAGGGTGGCCTTTGGCTGACATCTGGGGATTTAGCTGGATTTAGGGAGGGTACCTGCCAATCTCTGATAAGGGTGGCTCACTATGCCCAAAATGTGTGTATAAACAGGGTGGTTTATGCTAAACCCCTGCTTTCATTCTTCTGAGAGCCTGGGATCTTGGCATGTGCAAGGCCCAGGGTGCCAAATGAGCAGCCACCAATAAACCCAGGACGCTGAGTCACTACAGAGCTTCCCTGACAGATAACATTTCCCACGTTATCGTCACACTCAATGCTAGAAGAATTAAGTGCATGCTGTGTACTCACTAGTGTACTCTTAGAAGCTTATTTCTCATTTCCCCCAGACTTCGCCCCATGTGCCTTCTCTCTTTACTGATTTTTTCTTTTCTTTTTTTCTCTTTAATCTTTTTTGCTATAGATTATATTCATGGATCTGAAGACTCAATGTTGTTAGAATAATAAAATCCCATTAGGGTTTTTTTGTGAAAATTGACAAGGTGATCCTAAAATTTATATGAAAAATGCAAAGGACCTAGAAAAGCCAAAACAATTTTGAAGAATAACAAATTTAGAAAATGTATACTACCTAATTTCAAAACATATGTAAAGCTACAGTAATCAAAACGGGACAGACATGGAATAGAATAGACAATCCGTTGATTTTTAACAAAAGTGCCAAGTTAATTGGATAGGGAAGGGATAGTCTTCTCAACAAATAGTGCTGGAACAACAGATATCCATAGATAAGAAAGAGAAAAAAAAATGAAAAAAAAGAACTTAGACCCTTGCTTCAAACCACATATAAAAATTAACTCAAAACAGATCCCAGACCTAAACGTAAGACCTAAAATGTTTACAACTTCTAGATAAAAGCATAGGGTAAAATCTTTGTGGTCTTCGGTTTGGCAAAAATTTCTTAGCTATGTCACCAAAAGCAAGATAATAAAAGAAAAACTTGATAAATTGGACTTAATCAAAATTCAAAACTTTTTCACTTCAAAAAACAACGTTAAGAAAATAAAAAGCCAGAGACTAGGAGAAAATATTTCCAATCATTTATCAATCATTTATGGTCAAGGTTTTGAATCCAGAATCTACAAAGAACACGACTCAATAATAAGAGAGGCGACCAAATTTTAAAATGGGTAAAATATTTTAAGAGATATTTTACAAAAAAAGATACTGCGAGGGAGGTTGGTGCCCCCACCCCTACAACTGTATGTACAACAATAGATGCTCAACATTGTCAGTCATTGGAAAAATACAGTCTAAAACAATGAGATACCACTACAGATCCTCTCTACAACAGCTATAATTAAAAAGACTTGCAACCTAATGTTGGCAAGAATGTGAAGAAACTGGAACCCTCGTACCGTTCTGGCTGCAGGGGAAAAACAGTAATACACTCCTCTGTGTAAAAGTTTGGCAGTTTCTTCAAAAGATAAAAATATACATTGACCATGTGACCCAGCGATTCCACTCCTACGTATCTATCCAAGAGAAACTTTAAAATGTGCCTGCACAAAGACTTTTAAAAGAATGTTTATAGCAGCATTATTTATAATAGACAAAAAATTGGAACAACCAGATTTCCATCAAAGATCATAAAAAGTGGTCTACAATGAAATACGACACAGTAATAAAAAGGAACAAACCACTGATACATGCAGCAACATGGATGACCCTTAAAAACATTATGCTGAATAAAAGAACACAGATAAAAAAAAGTCAAAATAGTATATGATTTGATTCACATGAAACTTCAGTGAAAGGCAAAACTATAGACAGAAAGTAGGACAATGGATGCCTCGGAGGGCAGACTGCAAATAGATATAAGGGAACTTCTGAGGGTGATAAAACTGGATTGTGATGATGGTTACACAACTGTATATATTTACTACAACTCATCGTCAAACTGTATTACAATGGATGGATTTCTAGGGTATTAATAATACCTCGATAACGTTATTTTAAAAAAGTGAACTATATAAAGTACTCACCATTGTAGCCTTCAAGAACAGAATCAATAATAGGTCTTGCAGTTAAGTTATAAACATCAAGTTGTTTACTCTCTGGTCCAAAAACAGTATCAAAAGTAAATGTCTTTGGAGGTTCATTGGAAGAATCAGTCTTATGCACAGTGATAGTTCCCCTCATCTCATCCACACTGACAGCTTGTTTGTAGCACATTGATTTCTCTCTCTCATTGAGGGGACGACACCTAACCACCACCTTCACATTATCACAGCTTTCTGGCTTCTCTGATTTGTTGATCTAGTGGAGAAAATATTTACAAATAGTGAAAAGAACATTTACTTTTACCTTCAACAGATTAAATTTAAAATTTTAAAAAGGCTACTTTGCCAACTCAGTGCCTTCCACATATTATGCACTCCAGAAATATTTGTTAAATGCAATTAAAGATCTTACAGATATATAGAAAAAGCTTACTAGAAGATATGAACAGAAAATGTTTCTTTTATAATACAAATGAGAGAAGAGAATATCTAGTTTAAATTTATAGTAAATGCTACTCAAGCAGAAGATGAACTGGTGTATTATAGACTGTCATTCTGCACAAAAGTCCCTCACTTCCTGTGTTTGCTACCCGTAGAAAACATGTGAACATGGTTAGCAACTTTAATCAAGATTATAATAGGTCCTATGTTCCCGAGACTTAGTCTTATTTTCTATAATGAATTAGTAAAATGTTTCTTATCATATATCAATAGATAGTCTACCTTCTTTACAGAAGACAATAACTGACAAAAGAGTCGAACAGCAGAGAAAAATGTTTTATTATGACTCTAACTGTATGAATATTTGTAAATGTTGTTTCAATTTCTGAAATTTGATAATTAAAAATCTATGTTAAACTACCACCTATTATTGAAGTGAAGTTCAAGAGTTTAGTTTAAATTTCTACTATTTCAGATACTCTTCTAAGCATTAGAGAAACAACTACAAGCCACTGTCGTTGACAAGGACAGATTACATTGATACAATACACTTCTCTCCACCTGTACTTTAACCAGTCGGCTAGGTCACCATTATCTCACCTTGGATTACAAGAGACTACTAAGTATGCTGCATCTAATTAAGCTCCCCTACAGTCTGCTTTCTTTATGGCAGTCAGCTTCAATGTAAATGTAATTGTGCTGCTCCCTTACTGAAAACTCTTCAATGGTTTCTCACACAGATCTTAGGCTAAAAATCAAAATCCTTCAAGTGCCTTAAAATCTGACTCTGGATCATGTCTACTTCACAGTAATAAGTAACCTTATTTCACAGATTATCCTGCTTAGCTTTCTTACCACACCGGCTTTCTTTTAGGCCTCTGCCTGTCACCAGGCTCCCTCTCACCACTGGTCTTTTTATGTGCTGTTTCTTCTGTCTAGAACATTCCTCACTCATCTCTTCACTTATACTGCAGATTTCAGCTCATGAGCCACTTCATCTGAGCAGACTTCCCTGACCAGGTCAAATCCTTATACATGCAGACCTCAGAGATACTGCAGTTTGGTTGCAGACCACAGCAATAAAGTGAGCATCGCAATAAAGTGAGTTGTAATCTTTCTGCTGCGGAAGGATCTTGCCTTCAATTTGTAAAAACTGAAACATCTGTGAAGCACACTAAAGCAAAGTGCAATAAACAAGGTATGCCTGTATAGGCCCTGAGAGTACTCATCTCTCTCTTACATCTGGTTGCAATTCCACTTTATAGCTTGTTATTTAATGTGTCTATCTGCACCAGAGGCTGCAAACAGGTAGTCAAGGGGCTGAATTCAGCCTACAGATGTCTTTTGTTAGGCTCATAGTATTCAAAAAATCTTATGAATTAGTTGCTAAAATTTAAAAATTGAAACATTTCATAAAAATAACAATTTCCAGACTGTCTTGAAAAAATGGATGATCTGACATCTGCAGGCCAGCATTCCTACATAGCAACACTTTACAATTCACCAGAATCTACTATATTGTATACCACCCATTCACTTCATTAATGTTAAGTGTTTCATCTCTGTAAACAGTGAGGTTTTTCACCTCTGCCCAAGAAGGCAAGCTTCTCTCTTCCCAAGTTCAAGAACCAGACTGGTTTTGCTTAGTATTGTATTTCCAGTGCCTAACATGTGGTTGGTGCCCCATATTTGTTGAATGAACAAATATTGAGCATTTAATCCTAAATGTCATGCACTGTCCTTCGGTTCTCTTGAGTAGTATTTTATTTCATCCTGATAACAACACCTTGAGGAAAATCTAATCATGTGGAAACTAAGGGCCCGGAAAGATTAAATAATTGTCGGAGGCCTCATAATTACAAATAACCGGCATCAGCGCAAGCGTTCTCCATTGACCCTACATTGGATTTACGACGCTCCCTTACTAAGTGCACAATAAAAATCTGTGAAATCATACAAGACAAACATACCACCACCCACTCCTACCCCTTAGCACACAAAGACACCTATGGGTTACATCCTTGCACTGTAAGCTAAAGCACAACAGAAGTGACAGCCCAAATCAGGGGTTTGAAGTAGGTACAGGCTTTGCTGTCTTCGGGAGCCTGCCTCCGCTGGTAGAGACCCTACCCAGTGCGGAACATCCAAAGCCGACTCTCTGCGGCCCCTCCCTGACGCCCAACCCAGCGGGCAAGGCTGAGAACGAGAGCGCATCCTTTGGCACAGGGCCTTTATGTCAAGGAGCGCAGGCCCTGCGGGATGCAGCGGCGATGGAAGAGGCAGGGCCTGCCACCGGCCGCTCCCAGCTCCGGCTGGACCGCCGCGGGTCCTGGGCGCATCCGCCAGGCTCCCCAACCGCAACGGGCCGCAGGCCCAGCCCTGCCCCGCCCCACCCCAGCCCAGCCGCCCGCCTGCTCTGCGCCTCCATAGCAACGGCCGCGCCCCCGGGCCAGGCCGCCGAGACGAGTAACCACAGCGGCTGAGCGACTCTTCTCACCGGCATCGTGGCTCCCTCCGTGGCCGGCGGACGTCCCTGCCCCCGGTGCAAGCCAACCACGCCGGGTTCGCGGGAGAGGCTGGCGGGAGATTACCGAAACACTACCTTGTCGCCCCCGAGACTGCGGCTCCTCGGGCGAGAGCGCGCTGTGCGCAGGCGCGCTCCGAACTCGCCCCGCCCTATCCCCGGGCCTCAGGCTTCCTCGGCCTCTTGAATTACGCCTGCGCGAGCCTTTCCGAGTCCGTCTCCTAGGACGCCAGACTGAAGCTGCGCCTGCGCAATGTTGCCATTCCGCGGCACTAAAAATCTGGCCGGCAATAGGGAGGGAATACTTGGCTCGGAAGAGGCGTTCCTAGATCGCCGGCCCCATTTTCTAGAGCTTGCAATATTCCAAATATTAAAAACAACAATGGCGATTGTACATTGTGCCCCATCTGGAGAGCTAAAGACTTTACATACATTATTGCGCTTGATTGTTGACTTGTTTATGACCATTCTCACCACTAGAAGGTGAGGTCATAAAGAGCTCTGTGGGTATTCTCACAAGGATCTCCAGAGCCTAGAATAAGACCTAGAATAGGACCTGGCACATGGTAGGTTTTCAATAAATATTTGTGAAAGAACAAATGATCGTCTTATCCAACCCTCTTCCATAAACACCACGCCACTTGGATGTGTAATGGGCATTTCAAATTTACCATGTCCAAAATTGAAAGGTTGATTTCCACCCACCCCATACCTACCATTCCTCCATGCCAAACATAAAAAAATAAAAAATAAAAAGCTCCGTTTCACACTTCCCTCATCACAATGTAACCTGAATTCTGATAATTTTCAGGTCAAAACCAGTCTCCGTCTACCCAATATCCAACCTTTCAACAGAGCTTGTCTCTATCTTCAAAGTAGAACCCGAATCTGACCACTTCTCACCACTACCACCATCTCTCACCTGAATTACTACAACAGCTCAGAGCTGCTTTCTTTGAAGGCATCCTGTTCCCTCCGTGTTTTCAACACAGGAGCCAAAGTGATGGTGTTAAACATGAATCAAATAGTGTCTTTTCTGGTTTCAAAACCTGCCAAATGATTTCCTGTCTCACAGAGTAAATGTTGCAAGCTTTCTCCCCATTTCCTATGATCTTCCCTGTTGCTCAGTATTCTGTACCAGCCTCACCTGGTCTCCTTACTTCAATTGACATTCCAGATATGCTTCCAATTAGAACACAAGGCTTTTGTGCTTGCAGTGTTGTGGCGCGATCAAATTTAAGACCCACAGAGCCAACTGAGATGAATTATGAGCTTTATTACCCGGCCGGCGACTGACTCTTCTCCCCACTAGAGAATCAGTCCCAAGCTTTCAGAGGAGGTTGCTTATAAAGCCTACAATAACATTAAATAAGCAAGCAGGTTCACAGAAGCAGGAGTTATTCATTAGCATATCTTTGCACAGGATAACTACACCCTTAACATTAGCATATCTTTGCACAGGATAACTACACCCTTAACATTAGCATATCTTTGCAAAGATATGCTAATGTTAAGGGTGTAGTTATCCTGTGCAAAGATATGCACAGAATATCTCCTAGAACTATACTCTGATTAAACATTAAACAAGCAAGCAGAAGTTGGCCATTTGAAAATCCCCCTCGCCCCCCTTCACAGCAGTAGAAGCTAATAAAAATAACTATAAAACATTTTATTTAGTGCCAGTGTACTGTTCTAAGTGCTTTACTTTCTTTGTAAAAATTAATTTAATTCACATAACCTTTTGAAATATGTATTATTAGTCATTTTAATAGACAATAGGAATAACTATTTTCAGATAAAGAAATTGAAGCATGGGGCCATTAAGTAACTCGTCCAAAGTCAAACATATGGGCAGATCCAAACAGGTCCTGGAAAGCTCTCTGCCGCCATATCCACCTGATTCCCTCAGCTCCTTCAGAATGTCTTCGTTCATACATCACCTTCTCAGTGAACCTTACCATAATATATTTAAAATTTCAGCCTTTGACCCCAGTCATCTTATCTCCCCTTCCTACTTTATATTTCTTCATAGTACTTATCACCATCTGATATACCACATATAGGATATACATTATATATCCATATACCCAGCTTTATTGAGATATAATCACATATCAAACAATTCCTCAATTTAAACTGTATAATTTCGTGGTTTTTCACTATATAGACAGAGTTGTGCAACCATAACCACGATCAATTTTAAATATTTTTATCACCTAAAAGACCCTCTTTATTCATAGCAGTCACTCCCCCTTGTCTTGGGATGTTGTCCTCACCAACATCCCAGCCCTAGGTAACCACCAATCTATTTTCTGTCTCTATAGATTTGCCTGTTCTGAACATTCCATATAAATATATATAACAAGGCCTTTTGTGAATGACTTCTATCACTTAGAACGTTTACACACTTTCCTCTATTTTAGCAAATGTCAGTAGTTCTGTTTCTTTTAATGGCTGAATAATATTCTATTGTGTGGATAGACCACAATTTGTCTCATTCAACTATTGATGGACATTTGGGTTGCATCCAGTTTGGGGCTATTACAAATAGTGCTACTCTGTACATTAGCAGGTATCTTTTGGTGCACACATGTGCGTTTCTGATGGGCATGTAAGAGTCGAATTGTGGGATTTCCATGTGTTCTACTCATGTTTACTGTCTGTCTTTCCCGACTAGAATGTAAGTTCCCTGTTTATTTTATTCTGTTATGTTCCAGAGCCTAAGACATTGCAGGCAATGTCAGTAAATAACTGCTGAATGGGAAAATGTATGTATGCATAAATGTATGTATGCATAACTTTGTGAGAGAGATTAGTGTCTTTTCTTTAGTGAAGAGGTAACAGAGGCTCTGGGAGGTCAAGTCGCATGCATGAGATCACACGGGAGTCAGGGATTCCATGCCGATCCTTTCTGGCTGAGGAAAGATGCAGGTCTGTGGCCGAGTGTCCCTCTCCAAGGCTGGTGTAGGCACCAGCTGCCCCATTCCAGGCTCGGGACTCTGCGCATGGGGCGCGGACTTCGGATGCGGAGTTGGGCGCGGGGTGGGAGCAAGGTAAAGGGGGTCCCTCTGTGTCCCAGGTCGGTGCCCCTCACCCCAGGAGCAATTGTCAAGGAGGGGCGGGCCAGGGTCTGCTCTCAGCGGAACAGGAGAGGGCCGGCTGAGCCCGCCCACTCATTCCTGGGGGACGGGAGTGGGTGGGGGGGCGCAGCAGCGAGGTCCCAGCTCTGGGTTATAAAAGGCCGGGCAAAGCCGCGCGCTTGACCTGGGTTCCAGCGCCCGCCATGGCCTCGGGCGCGCGCTTTCCTTCGCAGCGCGCTGCTTTGGAGGAGGTAAGATCAGACCCTCATCCCGGCCGGCGTCCTAACGAGCGAACGGAGGAAATGGCCGTGCGCCTCCTTCTCCCGCCGCCTCCGTGGAAATGCTCTCTCCCCGCGATCACCCAGAGAAGGCTCCCGGAGGCGTGCCGGCCCGGAGCGGCCAGGCTCCCAAAGCCGTCCCGAAGCAAACCCCGGCGGCAGTCGGCGCGGACCCCGCGAGCTGCAGGCCGCGCCGCCGCTCAGGCTCCGCCGCCCGCGTCCCCGGGACAGGAGCGCCGGCTGGTGCCGTGTGACTCGGAGGGCCTCCTGGACGAGCGCCGGCTGACCGCCCACCTGAAACTGGCCCTGGGCCGCGAGGCACGCCTATGGCCGTGCGGCCGCCCGCAGGTACCGGTCCCCACGGCGGGGCCCTCCCGGGAGCACCTGCATCCCCTTCCTAACGCGTGCACGGGACGCGGCCGGGCCCCACCTGCACCCGCGCTCAGGTGAGCCGCAACATGGAGGCCGGGCCCTTCCCCTGGTGCGTCCCCACACGAGGCATGGTTCTCTCACCGAGGGGGGTGCCCTTCGAGTAGGTGCTTGGGAAGAGGGCCAGTGTGGGTCGGGGAACTCTGCTTTGGACGGAAAAACCAGCACCGGGAGGGGGCTGCATCGCTGAGCCGCTGAGCGACAGGGAGGGGCTCCGTCCCTCTGCGATTTAAGGTGAAGGGGCTGCTCACAGCCCTTCCAGTCACCCTAAGCAGGCAGCTCCTTGGACCAAGATTGGCCACCAACCACCTTCTTTGCCCTCCCTACTCTTTTTCAGCAGGTGGAGTTCGGCGACACTTTCCAGGAAGTTGTGCTGCAGCTCCTGTGGCTGGAGAACATCTTTCACTTCTCCCAGGGCACTTTTAACCTGGCTGTCACTATCTTCCGCCGCCTCCTGATTTCAATAAAGGTAGGGAGCACTCTGAAGAATGCTAACAGATGACGGGAGAGGAAACTGATCTCTGATCCCCATGGCTGCTTTAGAGACGAGCCATCTCAGATGCTCAAAACTAAGTAGCTTGCTGGTAGATCTGGAATTGGAACCTTGCCACATCCCAACACCTGTGCCTGTTGCTCAGGTGTTGTGTGCTGGGCTTGGAGAGAGTAAGAGGCCCTAGTTTGGAAAAGGCTATGTGGCCAGGTAGGATGTGCTTGTCTGGACCTGTCTAGCTCTGCCTGAGCCAGGATGGGACTATGTGTTCCTTGAGAAGGTATCATATTCCCTTCCCCTTCATGAGTGGTTTTGATAACAGGAGCATATTCACTGGTGAAATCTAAAAATGGCACTAACTTATTTGTGGAGGAATATAATCAGTCTTTTTTTTTTTTTTTACAATGTTTCTGACATTCATATTCTGCTCAACTGTGTTCCACACTACAGGTAAAAGAGAGGTTACTCCATCGTGTCTCAATCACTTCCTTGAGACTTGCGGCAAAGCTTAACGAAGAAGAGGAGGTATGCATCCCTGGACATCTGCTCTGGGATGCTTTTGAGGTATAGGGGTGTAATGTTGGAGCATTCAAGGTTCCCATGCACCCGAGAATGGTGGGCGTTTTGGACAAGTCATTAATTCCCAGGGACTCTGCTGTCCCTTCCTTAGGCTCATCGGATGCCGGAACCCCACAAAGGGGGGATTAGAACAGCTGAGTTCTCCTGGCCCAGCAAACCCGGAGGCCTGACCTCCTGGCAGATAAATCTGGCCTCGTTGGTTGATGCCAGATGCCACCTCTCACTGAGCAGAGGCATCTGCTATTAAACTAGAAAAAGGGCCTCCCAAAGCATGTGGCCTAATGTCCACCCCGGCAACTACATCTAAGAAAACTGCTTGAGACCATAGGACTTGGCTGTGTCAATGAAACTGGTCCTTGGGGACGCTGGGACCCTTCTCTGAGAGGGGCAGGAGGTGGAGAAGCCCCCACAAGTGCTTCAGGTTTGCGTGAATTTCTCAGTTTCGTTGTGGATTCCATTCAGAAGATCCTCTCCTGATACCCTTCCCAGACCTCCCTCCCTCCAACCTCTCCCCCTTTGGAGATAGTGGAACCACTACCATTTCTACAGGGTCTCCCTTAGCTGATCTCAGGGTTGAGGGGGCAGAAAAAGTGGCTAGTGTCCAGTTCCAAACCTTCAATAAAAATGATTTTAGCCCTTGTTTATTAGAATATAATTTATCCCTCCTCCCCAACTAAAAATCAAGTAAATGACCTTTAAAAGAAGTATTTCTGGAGTTTATAGTAATACTTCATCTAAAAAAGTAGGAACGGGTCTTTAATGCATTTGGTACTTGAGTGTTTACTCAGAGATAAGCCTTATTAATCCCCCTGGGGAAAAAGTCATAGTTTTTCCAAAATTGAACTGCTTTAAATCAAGGTTGAAGGGAATGTGTTTGCAGCTATGGTGCTGCCAAACTGAGCTTCTCTGGTACAGACCAGGAAGCACAAAAGCATACATTTTCTCTACAAGTAGTCATGGCGGGCTCGGGAACAGCATAGGTAGAGCCCACAGCTCCTGGAAGCTTTGGGCGAGTGACTGTAGCTTTCCAGGGGCCCTGTCCCTTCTTTGGGTTCACTGGACAGCGGAACCCCATGGGGTAGAAGGCACAGCCCGTTTCCAAGCACCTTTGGGTATGAGCTGAGTACAGCTGGGGATCAAAACCTATTTGCAGAAGGTGACCACGTGACATTCACTACACATTGTCACGACTACCTGGGAACTTGGCAGATAGCCTGGAGCTCGTTTTTTCTTTCAGGAGTATTTTCTGTGGCAGGGCACCAGAAGACAACTCTGCTAGGCTCACGGCTGCCCAGCCTCCATGGATAAGAAAACGAAAGCTACCACGACATGACATAGGGCTTTGGCCGCTTTATTTTCTTTTTACAGTTAATTCCACGCATCAAAGACTTCATAAAGTACTATGGCTCTGGCTATTCCCCGAATGAGTTGCTGAAGATGGAGCTGGCTATTTTGGACGAACTGCACTGGGACCTCTATATTGGGACGCCACTGGACTTTTTGACCATAGTAAGTCTGAGGAGTTTGCAGAGTCTACCCTAGACTCGTGTGTGCCTTTGGAACAGCTGTTCACAACACAGGACGGCCAAGCGCAGGCGTGCACACGTCCTTGCACATGCACCAGAGTAAGGACCCACGAGGCTCACGACATATGGAACAGTGAAAATATATCTTAAATCCAACACAGTTCCACCAGACTCCCACTGTTAAAGGACATTAAATTAACTTTACAAAGATTTTTTAGACGTCACTATTATGGTGAGTTTCTCTTAAATACACACTGCAAAAATATTTAACTTTCCATTCTATGAATACTGTACATAAAAAGCTGTCTGCTTTTGCTACACTTTACACACATTCACTGAGCTGTCTTGTTCACCTACACACAATCCTTATTGAGGCTTTAGACCATATTGATCTGGCACTTAAAAAATATCGTATTAGTCTATATTTGTTTTAGTTAGGGAATGATGGTCATCTTTAAAGATATGATTATGTTAGTAAGGCAAAATTATGCAATGTGGAAATGGCATGGGGTTTTGGTCTGTTGTGAAGCGAGATTATATCACTAAGGGCTGTTTCATCATGAAAACTGGCCACCATTGCCAACTTACAGAGTTTTTTCCTCATGTCAAGCTGATACAAGTAACTTTTCTGCTACCTTAATCTTGAAGAGGATGTTTCTATTCTTTCAGAATTGAAACAGTGTCATCTGGGTACTTTGGACTCCTTATGGCCATGTTACAAAGCAGACTGTCTTTCCTCTCCAAGGCTGAAGCTCAGCTTGGCCACAGAATGGGCTTTAAGCCTCCAGCCCCTTGGGGGTATGGCTGGGAATGAAAGGGGTTGGGCAACATACAATGTTCCCTGATGGAAATTTAAATCGTTTGCACTTTTGGTCATTGATATATGAAAAGAATGGGGTCTTCTGTTCTAACATTAAAAACCACAATCTCCAGTTCCACGCCCTGGTGGTCATGGCCTCCACATGGTGGAGCTGCTGCCTCAGAGGAAGCCTTCCCTCCACGTCGCATCCCTGACCAGGCAGCTGCAGCACTGTATGGCGGGCCACCAACTGCTGCAGTTCAAGGCTCCACACTGGCCTTGGTCATCATCACCTTAGAGTTGGAGAGGCTCATGCCCGACTGCTGTGCTCCTACATCTGATCTGCTGAAGAAAGCAGAGGTAGACATCAACTTTGCCCCAGACCAAACTCTGTTTTGTTCCTTTAGCTGTCGTACTCTGTCCCCCAAAGGGTATCCATGGCCCTTCTTGGCCCCTGTGGACTCCAGGAGATGCTCTGGCCATGACTCTGTGAAAAGTCTGCCTAAGGCTAGACTTCACACACGTGGCATGCCCTCTGGGCTTGAGCATGGGACACACGTTCCCTTCACTGGGCCAGTTGGGATGGGTTTCTCTGACAGTGAGAGCAGCTTTATCTCAGTGGCAGCCCTTATAGCTGAGAGGATGGAGGATATGTCCAGCTCAGGAGGAAGCAACCCTGAGCTTAATATGGGGAGCATAAATTTCAGACCCCTCTGTGTGAGTCTATGGTAGCAGGCAGAGGTGTCAGAATCCCTCAGGATGGACAGTGTATGGAATGCAGTTAGACTCATGACAGTTTTACTGAGTTGGGGATGGGTTCCTGAGATGGTGGGGTTAATGTATTCCAGTGTGGTTGGACCTTCCTAAAATTGCTCCATCCTAACATTTTGGCACTCAGCTGCTCAATCCTTAGGATGGGGGTCCTTAACCCCTAGGCCATGGACTGGTACTGGTCTGTGGCCTGTTAGGAATTGGGCTGCACAGCAGGAGGTGAGTGGGAGACCAGCCAGCGAAACTTCATTTGTATTTGCAGCGCTGGGGCTCCCCAGCGCTAGCATCATCACCTCAGCTCCACCTCAGATCATCCGGCATTAAATTCTCATAGGAGCACCAGTCCCTGGTGCCAAAAAGGTTGGGGATCTCCGCCTTAGAATGTAAAATGGTTCTGCTTCAAGGCTGACCACTCTGTTTCAATTACAGGTCAGTACTGAGCAGTTGGGCCACTGCAGGATACTGGTAAAGCGGCATCTGAGAAGTTTTTAGTCCTCCTGCACAACTTCCTCGTGCCAGCCTGTGCCCCTGCCCCCAGCGCCCTTCAGAATGTAATGGCAACCTCTCCTTGCTTGGCCTCCTCTAAATTCTTGGCTTTATGGGTCCTGTAATAGGAAAGGAAGAAGGCCCTGGAAGAACTGAGAAAAGTTCCTGGGTCCTGAGAAGTAAGGGGAAAAGGGAGGTTGGGGTCACTAGAGGTAGGGGGTAGTCTGGCTTATCACGACCCTGCTTCCCTCTGTCTCCTGGGCCTGACCCAGGAGTGAATGAGTGCTCAGACCTCAGCTTGGATTTTCTTCTCCACTAAGGGCTGGTATTGGCTCCCAGAATAACTGGAATATGAGGCCAAAGGTGGCCTTGCTCAGGGCTGAAGGGCCGGGCTGGTTCTGACTGACCAGTCCTCACTGCCTCACCCAGAGCTGGCCAGGTCCTTCTAGCTTCCCAGGCTTATTCCAAGTACATGCACAGCACGTCAAGTCCCAGCCCTCTTGCCTGACACTGCAAAAATAGGACCATCTCTCCAGATAGATTTATTTTGATTTGGCCATGACTTGTGTCCTTTCTTTACAAGGGCTGGATTATAAAGTACACTTTGTTTAATGTGCAGTAACTTGACCAAGCTTTAAAAATATTTTTCTTTCGTAACTCTTAGGCAAGTAGTTGATTGCTTTCATTAGAGTTTTTATGCTAAAGAATATTATAAGGCACGACTCCTGTGATGGGGAGGTGCAATTCTTAGACCATTTTGTTGAGATGAGCAGGTTCTAAGGCCGAGCCTGCTCCAACCACTGCTGCCAGGAGGAGGAGGTTATTAGCATGGCTGTGAGGGAGAAGCCAGCTGCCTCTCTGGAGCTGACACTATAGAGCCATTCTTTAAGCAGTGGAGTCCAGCTGGCAGAGATGCCAGCTGGAGCTATGTAAGAAGTGCTGGAGATGTGAATGACTGAGCCACACATTTAGAGGTGATTTGTGAAGTCTTTCCACTGTGTACAGTGTTTTATAAATGTGCTAAGCCATGGCGAGTCTGACCTGCTACTAGGTGCAAAGTGGCCAAGGCCCAGGTATACCCTGATGGTATCTGCACTGTAGTCAGTACAAATCTCTACCTTTCCTGGAAACAAATTTGCTTGTTGGATCTTTTGTAAAAATAAACTGTTATTCCTCACAACCCTGTCTGAATCTTATTTTATTCGTATTGGGTACCATATATTTAGACTTGCTCAAGTCAGATACAGTTGGATGGCATTTTCTGGTCCTATCAATAATTGTCCTCTGGTCCAGCACAGCTGGAGATGCTGAGGGGCAGCACGTGGGTCATGGCCACAACTCTCACTGGTGGCCATGACCATCCTCTGCCTCTTTCCTTTTGCTGATTAGGCACTGTAGTGGGTGGGCTCAGGGCTCATCCCAAGGGCCCACACCAGTTCAAGCTATCTGGACCTCTTAACCAGGTAACCCTGGACATAAGCTAGGTCCCCAGAGCTAACCCAACTTTGAGTTTCTTGGAAGAAAAAGAAGGTAGACCAGTGAGCCCCAGTATTGGGATAATGGACAACCTTGTTACTGTCTTTCTGCAAATAACATTCTTTGGGTACCAAACTTCTGTATTGCCAAAGTACCACTTGTGAGTCAAAAAGTTTTTCTGCTGTTCAAGCTTGTGTTGGGATCCTAGGTCCTATCCTACTCTAACATTTTTTTCTGAAATTAGGAACTCATATCCCACTTCAGAGGGATTACTGTGGTGGGAGAAACATGGACACAATCCATCTTCCTTTCACCCCCACCTGGAGAAGGGCAGGGATTGGTAAAGGCCTGTGGTTGCAGAAAATGGAGACAGGAGAAGCCTCAAGATGGACTATGAGAAGTGCAAGGTAGGCATCATGCACCTTTCTTAAACTTGTCCAAATATTACTTCCCTCAAATGGGTGAGCCAAGTTGTACAATGCTGTTCCTTCTGGCTTCCTAGAGATTCCCTCAAAGCTTGGCGAAGACTTTGCCTCCCCATGGGTAGAGTTGCGCTGTGCCTTCATTAGGCATGTCTGTATATCAGCCTCCCAGCTGGGCTGTCAGCTCCCCAACTTTAGTCCCAGTCTCCTCGTTTTGGTCTGCCCAGAAATTAGCCTGGTGCCCAAGAGAGAAAGCACCTCAGCAAACTGACCCATGCATTTGTCATCATTTCCTTCAACCAGTGTGCCCTACCTCAACCAGGTATCTGCCTACCTGCCAGGACATCCCACCTCTACAAAACCATCTCAGGTCAACCAACTCATACTGTCAGACTGCATACTTTAATACCAGCCACATTTCTGTTTTCCCATCATCCCATTGGGTTGCCAAAGAGCAGCTATAACTCAGGAATTAAGGATACGAGTTATTAACATTCAAATCCCAATTCCTCCCGTTACTAGCTGCTTGACCATGGAAAATTACTTAACCTCTTTGTGCCTTAGCTATAAAATGGGGGTGGGAGGGGAAATAGTACCTAATCAGAGAATTATTATGAAGATTAGAAGATTAATGCATGTAATGTACTTTAGAGCAATGTTGCCTGGCACACAATAAAAACTCAAATGTTAGTTGTCCCATGTCAAGCCTCCTCCACAAGGATGTAAACTCTCCAAGGGCAGGGTTTGCCTTCACTCATTCCTGCACCCAGTAATCTAATAATCCCTTTCCTCCATCCCACACACACCCATTCAAGACCACAGATGTCCATAACAGTATTCACTATTAAAACTTAATTCCTATAGAAGCTGATCAACCCCACAAAGTTCACAGAAAAGACAAGCTGTATTTTACCATAGTTGTAGCAGATTAATAAGCTAGAAAACTTGTTAAATCAGAAAGCTACTGCCCAAAAAAAAAGACACCACAAAAAAACTCAAAATAAATGCAAAATTTAATGGAAAAAAAAGTACAAAGTGAATGGAAAGGAACAAAAACAGTCAATGAATGAAAGAGTAAATGAATTAACACATGAAGCAGTTTTAGAAAAGCATGTTAACATAACAGACGAGCAAGCCGCACTTCCCTCGGGGCCTCTTATCCAATAATATGAGCCCCACTTAACAGGGAACCCACATATAGACATACAAACATATATGCAGACAGTCTGCACCATTATAAACCACCTGGGCTCAGGTTATCCCTAACTGGGATGACCATACCTCCCAGTTAGCCTGAGACAGTTCTGGCTTATGCCTGCTGAGCTGGCATGAGTCAGCTCAGTTTGGACAATAAATTATACGGCAATTCCACCCAAAACTAACTTGGTTCATGAAAGACATGATAGTAAATGCCGGGATGATCCTACTGACAGCACTAATGCCAACAGATGATAATGACAAAGAAAAGGAGGGGGCAAATCAGACCCTGCAGGCAGAGGTCATATTCCGGGATGGGTAGCTTGTTAAATAATGGCAAGGTTTAAGCTCACTCTGTATACCAAGGATTAATTTGGTCTCAGCTAAAGATGACAAAATTCCAAACACAAATAGCAAAGGGAGGTGCAGTGAGGTTCACTAAAGCTGATGGGACCTTTGGAGGCAGCTCAGACCCCAGAAAACGCGGCAATGACAGGTCTCTCCGGAGATCTCCTGCAGGCAGGTAACCAGCCACGATTTTGGCCTTCCAGTATGCCTTGGCGGCAGCTGGCAGGTAAACGGGTGGCACAATCTGCCACCTGGAGTCCCCAGATTGGCCCGTGAAGCAATCCTCATTTCTTATATAACCAGTAAACCCACTGAGTCATGGAGCCTCATCCTCAGAAATACAGTCCACGTCTGCCTTAGGTAGGCTGGTTCACCTGTTTGGATACCCACAGTGAAGCATCAGTTATCAGTTACAACCAGAGGCGGATTTACTGGGAAGCTAAGAAAGTCTATCCTCAAGGCCCCTCCCAAGGCCCCATCCTAACTGAGTATTCATGTTCCTTTTCTTGAAGAACCCTTCTCAAATAGTTCAAGTTTCTACCCCTCAAAATCTGGATCCAGCCATGGTCGTGCCACAACACTGGGAGAATTTTCACTTTGAGCATAAAACCTGCTCTGTTCCCGTGAGTGGAGCCCCTCATGTGCAAAGGCTGCCTTTTTGTGGCTCAGCCTCGGTGGGCACAGACAGCTCACCCCTCTACACCACTCTGAATGGAATACCATCTCAGAAGGGCTGGAGGAAGCCAGGACTTGGTCCTGCAAATCAATACAGCAGGCGATGGGAGGGAAGATGGAAGACATGAATAACTACCAATCCAACATCAATCAGCACAGCTTCCTAAGGTACCCAGCCAGTGAGCGCACTAATCTGAGCTTCTCAAGGTAGGGCTTTACTCTGGGAGCCCGTGCTCTGCACAGAGCTTTATAAACATTAAGGGAACCCTTCCTTTTATCTATTCATTTCACCTTTCATTTTATCAGGCCATATTTTCAACCTTGATTCTCTTAATGGCTTGCAAACCAACAGGAACATAGAAGAATCAATGCTTCTGGTACTTCCTTAAAATGTTTCCCCTTACAAATGTAACTGAAAGGGGGAAAACTCCTTTGCTGGTGGTTTTTCCTTAAATTGGCCACATATATCAGGCACTTTCATCTTTTGCCCTGTGAGTCAGCTAGGAAAAAGGAAACAAGGGCCTTGAGATAAAAATCTCTTCCCAGCCAAGCACTCTGGGCATCTGGCATTCACAGGATTGGCTCTTTACTGGAGTCAAAACTTAACACACATGTGGAGTTGGTCCCTTTTGATAGGTAGCACCTCTGGGGCACACAGACAACGGCTTTGGGCTGCTGTTCCATTTACATTCACAGTGAAGATACTGGACGTGGTCTTGTTCATGTTCCACTGTCATCCGTAAAGAAATTCCAAACACTGTCGTTACAGGATGTTTATTACCCACCTCTCCCTATATATTATAGGGATACTTTATACATAAGAAAGGCTTAGAGATATTTTTAGTTTTTAAAAATCAGGGAATCTGTGTTACTTATGAAAATAATGGGAGAGGATATTATTTTTTTTACGCTCGTGCCAAAATAAAAATTTAGAAGTGTTTTAAAAGTTATTATTGAAATTAAGCTCTAGGTTAGAAAAATTAAAACGAAAGGGAATTGGGCAAATTTTGCAGCATGTACACCAGACCATGCGGCCACACCCAAGGCACCGCACGAGTTGCCATCTTGACGCTGAACAACTAGGCCGAGCGTCGCCGGCGGGGGCCTTCGCTAGAGCGGCACATAACTGCTCCATCAAGGAATAGTGACACTGTAAATGGAAGACCAGCCACTGGCTCTGAAAAAAACAAACCTCATCAGTTTTGGATTCCAGCATTCATGGCTTTGACGTGTTTGCATAGAGAGGGGTGGCCCACCAGGCCCAGGGCAGCCTGGGGGTTGGGGCAGGGGACAGAGCAAGGCTGTAAACACTGGAGTCTGTACCGGCTCCCAGTCCGTCCTCACATCATGTTATGGGAGAAGGGTCACAAGGTGTAATTCAAGCAACTTAACACATGAAAGTCTAAAGTCCGCTCTTGACATGTAAGTCTGTGCGTGCGTTAACTGAAAAATAAAAATAAAACAAACAAAACAAAAACAGGCACATTAAAAGATACGCAGACGACCAAATCAAACAGAAGCAAAAGACAGCAAGAGGGACATTGGGAAAGGGCAGTCAGTTTGGCATTTGTCACGAGCAAAGCAGAGAATTCACTTCAGTTTGTGGCGTCCCAGGCTGAGGGTCAAGATCTGATTGGGAAATCATTTTGCAAAAATGGATTAAAATTTGAAGAATACAACCAATCAAAGCCACTTGACTAGATGGTCGTGAATACCACCCCACAAATGCACTCTGAATCACCCCGTTTCCCTGACCAGGGCAGGAGGAAGGGGTGCTCCTAGCTACCCCACTGACCCTGCTCCTGGCCTCCACAAGGTCTCTCTCCCAGAGTCCAAATTGACTGAAGCTTTCTGCATGTCCAGCAAACAGATAAGACCTGTTTTCCAGGCCCAAGCCATAGGGGAAAAAGCAGGGAGACCGGACACCAGTGGCGAGTCCCCACCCTGAAGCTGTGCGGGTGTCCTTGCAGCCAGCCTGTACCCCCACCAGCCCTCAGACCCTGACCTGGCCGCAGGTCCTTGTCTTCGTTTCTAAGTGGTCTCTCCACAGCTTATTTCCTATGGGACTCTGCCTGCCTTTTCTTTAACAAGATAGCCTGGGCCAAGCTGGCAAAGAACAGGAGAAAAGTGCTTTGGGTGCCAGCACCTAGGTCACAAATCTGAGTGCCCCCTCTAGAAAAAAAAAGATTCCTGAGCTGCTAGCTGGAAATCCACACAAGTTCCAATTCACAGAGCCGCCACACTCACCAAGCCAAGAGTAGGACCTGGGACAAGGGCTGGAAGCAAATGCGAAGCAGAGGGGAAATTCACATGACTGAGGGGAAGTGTGGGGTTGGGGTATTCCCCGGGGACAGGCAGGGGCTCATCTGTCCTAGCAGAGCCAGTACCGGGATGGGGCCATCTGTTAGCAGCCACCCCCCCACACACACACACACCACCACCATAGAAAGGAGATGGGTCTGCCCCAAAGCAGAGGACAGGTCTTAGGACTGAGAACCAGCATCCCATTTCTAAATGCCTGGCTTTGTCCTCTTTGGCTCTCCCAGGGAGAAGCTCTTTACATTTATTTTCCTTAGATGCATCTGTGCCTCTGTGCATGTATGTCTGGAGACTGCGTGTTGGTAGACATGTGCCTGAGTATGTGTGTGTGATGGGGCAGAAGAAAGAGTAAGACGGTGTACATGTGCATGTATGCGTGTGCATGGGTGCATGTGTGTTCGGGAATACAATACTGGGGGCAAGGGGGAATGCTAATGCCAGAAGCAGCATCCCAGGGCCACAGCTAGCTATGCACTGCATGGCCCTAACCACGGGGATCCACTGCCACCAAGAAAGGAAGGGCCTGGCACACACATTCTCAAGCAGTCCCAGAGGAGACGGGACCCCCTGGAGCCCACAAATGAGAGCTGAGATGGGTGAAGCTGCTTAGTTCCTAGGCTGGCAAAGAATGAAGGTGTATGACACGGGCCAGGGGGGAGACACAGGGATAGATGAGATCCCCAGAGTGTGATGTAGTAGGACACTGAACGAAGTGGGTAGGAGAGGGCCATCTCCAGAAGCCAGAGCATCTGGACTCCAGGCCAGAGTGTAGAGATAGGCTGTGATAAAGACGCCAAGGAGAAGTGACTCAGCGTTGCCCCCACCTGGCCAATATGGTGACTGACTCCTGGAGACAGAAAAGCCTCCCTGCCATCCCCACCATTCTCTCTCCTTCCAGTCACCCTCCGGAAAAAACAGCTTCAACCTTTGCCTGTGGGCAGCCCCTCTCACTAGCAGGACTCACAGAGCCCCCACCGGGAGCTGCTGTCCTTCCTCCAGCCAGGTAGTGACCACAGAGTCCAGGAGGTCGGTGCTGGCTACGCTCAAGTCTCCGCTATTCTCAGTCACCGGCTGTCAGCCCATAGGGTCCCATGTCCACTGCCTCAAACTGGGGGAGCAGGGATGCACCACAGTGTCCAGGCAGAAACCACAGGAACTTTTGCAATCTGTCAGGAAATGCTGATCTCCCCAGGCCCTGTCCCTCTTCTGGCCTGGAAGACCTTCCTCGAGACCCCTACACCCTCTCAGGGGCCACTCCCTGCCTGTGTGGCCGAGCCTTCACCGCCCCAGCTCTGAGGAGGCTGCAGGAGAACGAGAGAGCGAGAGTGAGAGAGAGAGAGAGAGAGAAAGGGAGAGAGGAGAGAGGAAAAGAGAGAGGGAGAGAGGAGGATCCTGAGATGTCTAGATCACTAGTGACAGAAAAGAAAGGTGAGCAAGAACGAGTGAAAGGACTGGTGAACACAGAGAGAGAAATAGTAAACAAGGGACAGTGAGCGAGAACAAAAGTCAGAGTGAAGGAGCCAAGAGGAGGACAGAGGGAGCACTTAGGAGAGGGCAGGGCAGCGCAGAGCAGGGGGCCCACCACCTACTTCTTCTGTCCTTGTCCTTCCTCAGAGGCTGCTGCAAGGTGGCGTGCAAGGCCTGAGACTGCAGGGCCTCCACCGCGGCCTTCCTGCGGTTGAAGGCGTTGTCTCCTCCTCCAGCTCCCGGCGCTTTTCCTCTACCTTGCGCTTCTCCTCCTGGTGGATCCGCTTGAGGTGCTCAAACTTCTCGTGGAGCTGGGAGCAGAAAGGGCAGCCCGGGCTTCCGTGTGGGCCAGGAATGGCCAGGCCCTCCTGCCGCCCAGCCAGGCTCTGGCCTCACCCAGCCCCCAGCCCCCAACTTACCTCCCTTTCCTTCTCCTTCAGCTCCAGCTCTGTCTCCTTCACTTTGTTGACGAACATCTGCCGCATCTCTTCCTCCTTCCTCTGCAGCTCACTCAGGAACTCCTTCCTCTTAGCCTCGTAGGTCTCCTGCAGACTGTGGAGATGCAGAGAAAAGAGGCCCAGGTGGGGTTATGCGGAATGGGGTAGGCAGAGCCAGAGAGCAGAATCACTGGGCACGGAGGTGCTGGGGTCCTGACAGCCTCACTCCGTGGCTCATAAAACCCCAGAAGCAGAGCAGTGTGGCGAGGCTGGCTCAGGCTGGGGAGACAGGCTTGCTCCATGAGCAGGCTGTCACCTAAAGGGCTGGCTGTCCCCATCGCTGTCCTGGAAGCCCATTTCCTCCAACTTGCAGCGCCGGTAGAGCTCATAGTGCCGACTGTGGGTCTGCTCGCGGAGGTCCTCCATGTTCACCCGGATCAGCATCTCCCTCAGCTTCACGAAGTCGCAGTGATTCTCGTTCTCCACTGCAGGCAGAGGGCACACGGGCCGTCAGGCAGGCACATGGTGGCACGGGAGGACAGGTGCAGGATAGCGGCCAGAGGGTTAGCAGCACACTCCAAAGGCAGGAGGCAACAGAGGCCACAGGATGAGGCGGGGCATGGTTAACAGGCAGCAAGGCAGGACAGGGGACTAAGTTTGGGCCCTGAGCTGGGGCTGCACTCTCCCCGCCACACTCACCCTGCACCACTCCCCATGGGTACTGCCGTGCTCGGACCAGCTTGTTCCCCACCTTCACCTCCTCGGCGCTGCCCACCACAGCAAAGGGCAGGTGTGCCTAGAAAGGGGCCCGAGGATGCGTGAGCCCTGGGCTGAACAAGGTGTGGCCAGATGCTCACTTCCCAGCTCTCTTCATGTTCTAGGGTGTTCTTTCGGCCTTGGGCTCCCCAGGGGCCATTAGAAGTTCCCTCAAAGGACCTGTGGCCTGACTCTCTTCTAGGTTCTCAGCCCTGCATCCCGCCTGCTCGCCCCAACAGTTCAGGTCCCTGCCCCTATCTTGTGAAACTCAAATGTGGGAAAGCCCTCCACCCATACCAGCCCAATACCCGATTCCTCTGTCCCTTGTCCACAGGACACAGGACCAGCTGGCTTCCAGATGCCACCCGTCTTTCCTGAAGAAACTAAGGCTGGATCCTAGGGAATGAGTCTCCGGGGTTGTGTCAGAGATCTGTGCTGGCTGCCAGCCATCTGGCCCAGGGCCCTGAGGCCCTTGCCCAACGCTCACATTCATGACTGCGTTAATCTCTGCAACAGCCTCGTCATCAGTGGGAAACTGGTAGATCTGGACCCCGTTGCTGACCAGCTCGCCCATGATCTTGATCTTGAACTTGTGGAGCTCACTCTTGGAGATGGTGTCAGCCTTGGCAATGATGGGAATAATGTTCACCTGCCAGGATCAGGGGAGAGGGGGCAGCAGGTTAGTGGCTCTCTGACAGTGGACAGCCCTGCCAAGGCCACATCTCTAGGCAGAGGGCAGGAAGGAAGCTGTTCCCATGGGGAGTCCCAGCCTGAACCCAGCCACCTGCGGCTGATGCACTGTAAAACCAGCGGAAGCACGTCGTACAGTCCCGGTTCCCTCAAACCACCATCCAGCCCCCAAATTAGTCCTCTGGGCATACCCAGCTTTGACCCAGAGTGCTCTGGAGGTCTTAACCAGCCTTGGGCTCGACACGAGCAGTGGCAGGGGACTGAACTCCCACCTAAGCAGGTAAGATCACCTACCAGCAGCAGCCACAAGAAGACTTAGAAATCTCCCAGGCTAAGGCTGCCCATTTTTCACAGTGAAAATTAATTCCTGAAATGGGGAGGGCAATCACGAGAGCTGACAGGTGACGGTGGGGTCACATGCCCTCCAGGACCCCAAGCCTTTCTTGCCATCCCCATGAAGCTGTCTTCTCAGTCTCCACACCTCACACTCATTCCCAGTTCTGGGCCTTAAGTCCCCTCTCCTTCGTGGGTGCAGGAGGACCCAAGGGAAATCCACAGCAGGAAGGACAGGGGAAGGGAAGGGAGTGGAGAAGCTAGGAACTGAGAGAGAGAGAATGAGCAGAGAATTGGGACGCTCTGGGGAGAGAGTCAGAGGGTCGGTGGAGGGAGGAGGCAACTTTAGGGGGAGGGGAAGGAGGCTAGGAGCCGGAGGGTTGAGAATAAGAATTCAGCTGGAAGGAAGGGGCTCAGGGCCAGACCCAGGGGACAGAGCTCTGGTGAAAAAGCCCTGAGCGGTGGGGGCCCACTGGAGCAGGAGAAACAAGAGAGAGAGGACCAAGCCAAGGGGCCTGTCTGCACACCAGTGACCAGCGAGCCCCTGGAGACCATGGTGGATGACCGCACTGCAGCCAGCGCACCCCATCCCAGGGGAGGACCTCGGAGCACGTGAACAGTGGGGGGGCACCTTGCTGTCCAGTTTCTTCATGGTCACCAGATCCAGGGACTTGAGAGAGTGCCCAGTAGGCGTGATAAAGTACAAGCACACGTGGATCCTCGTGTCATGGTAGTCGAAGAGCGAGCGTCGGATCTTCAGTTCCTCCTGCAGATAGTTTTCAAACTGCGCGTCGATGTAGTCAACTATGGGCCTGTAACTACAGACAGCCCCATCACCTAGGAGGCAGGCCTCTGAGCCAGGCCTCCTGCTGGCCCTCTCTCCCTAGGGACAAACAGCTAGGGATCCCTGTCTAGGTACAGGAGCTGACTCCTTCCCTCAGGACCTCAGATATTCCCCAACGGCCCTCCCAGCCCCACGGAGTATGGGGCTTGGTCATTCGCATGGGGACAGTTGGGGTGAGGAGTGCTCAGGCAGAGAGTCAGAACCAAGGCCCACATGGGGCAGGGTGTGGATGAGACTGGGCGGGGCCGCCCTTCCCGCCTCTTGCCTCTCATCCTTGTTGATCTGATCCCCAAATCCGGCGTCCACAATGGTCAGCTTGAGCTGCACATTGCTCTCTTGGAGGTCATAGGTCTGGGGCCGCAGGCGCACACACTCCTCATGGTGGCTGGCTTCCTCGGTCTCGAAAGTTGTATTGAAGAGCGTGTTCATCAGTGTGGACTTGCCAATGCCAGTTTCCCCTGGGGAGCAGGGAGCAGAGGGGAGGGGATGTCAGAGACTGGACCTGGGGCTGTCCCTGGCTATTGGCTTGGCTGGGTGGGGCTGAGGAATGCTCAGCCTCCACAGAAGGGAGAGGGGTGGGTCTCCCACTGCATCTCTCACTGTCCCTGTCCCCAGGAGCCATCCCTTCTCAGTGACCTCATAAATAATCTGTGGAAGAAAGAGGCAAAAGGCCGACTTGGACGTGAGATGAGACATGTAAGATGTTTCTTTAGGGCAGGGGGAGCAGAGCCAGGCAGCTGAGAGACACCAGGATATTGGCCTCTGCTGACCTCAGTGGAACCCAGTCGCCTACTCTGCATACCATCCCTTCCAGTCCAGATGGCCATGGGCCAGCAGGGCCGGGGCCTGAAGCTACCAGTAGCTTGGCCCAGCTGCCAGGGTGGCCCCAGCTCCATATACCTTTAACCAGCGGGTTAGGAATGGCTGCTTCCCAAGGACACCCATGTCCTGGCAGATACTAAGGCTTGGGCACCTGTGGAGGGTCTAGCCAAACTCTGTGCCTCTGGGACCCCCAGGCCCTGAGAGGCACATGGAACCTCCCAGGCCTCCCAGTTTGCAGCTGTATCTGTTCAGATGTACGCAGGCACTCTTACTACATGACGCTGTAATGGAGAAAGAGTCTTGTTTGCCATAGTGTCCTAGACACACAGTAGGAACAACAGTCAATGTGTTCTAAAGGAACAACCTAAACCTCTGTGATGAACACTCTTTACAAAGCACTTTCGCGTGCCTAACACTGTCTACTCTTCATGGCAACTATGGGCCAGGGGCTGGCTCCAACTGTGTCCTTGACCCTGGCAGAGATGCCACCCAAATCCTAGTCCTGATCGCCCAAAGTGTCCCTGTGTCTGGGAGGACCCCTTGCAGCCTGACAGGTGGCTAGCACCCCATCTCCCAGAAGGCCCTCGTCCATCATCTGTCTGAGGCCACCCCTCGTCAGGCCATGAACTCACCCACACAGAGGATGTTGAAGCTGAAGCCCTGAGTGACCGACTTGCTGACCAGCTGGTCGGGAGGCTGTCGAAGCCCACATGGCCGCCCAGAGAGAGGCTCCGGGCTCTGGTTCTCCATTCTGCTAAGAGAGAAATACAGCGAGGCAGTGAGCTCACTGGGGAAGAGAGGCCAAGCTGCGGGGAGACTAAACCTGAGTCAACTTCTCATTGATTGAATTCTCAACAAATGTCAGAACACAACGTGAAGACACCAGAGCTCCAATTCCAGGCCAAGTTTCCACAGAGAGAGCCTGGCGGGCCTCGAGGCCCCTGTCTCCATCTGGGAAAAGGCCCTGTCACCTGTGGTCTCCTCCATCTGGGTAGGCAAAGGATGCTGGGGTCTGGGGCATCTCCTGGCTGCTACCCCTGAGGCTCACCTGTCCTCCTACCCAGGAAGAGGCCTCAGATGGTCCCTGGATCTTAAGTAAAGATTCCAAGTAAAGAGGCCAAGACAGGGGAATGTATATGTTCCTGAGGCTCCCTCCCAGACCTCACAGGCCCTTCTGTTAAAGTGAGATTTAAGCAGAGGCAGGTGTGGCCCAACCCCTCACTTAAGCTTGTCAGGGAACCTCCCCCATCAGGCCGGCTCAGGTCTTCCATGTGCCCCCTTGCTCCTCATGCACCCAAGCATGGAATGCAAACAGGGTCCCTCCTAAAGAGGCCAGTGCTCACTCAGACCACCACTGGGTCACAGGGCCAGTCTGAAGCATCATAACTCTGAGGCTTCCTCCCTCCTGCCTCAGTGGTGCTCCCTAAGGACCTGCAGCCTCTGGCTCATGCCACCCTCTCACCCCACCCCAACCCTGGTTGTTTAGGCAGAGGATTCAGGATGAAAATGTGGATACCTGGCCTTAGCAGAGAGGCGGGCAGCAGGTCCCGAGGGAGCTAGGGCCACTGGAGCTGGCCTGCAGTGCTATAAAAAGTAACTACAGGACCCGAAGCAGAGGATCAAGGTCAGACTCCAATTCGTGTGGCTTCCCTGGGAATGGGGGTAAAATGCTGTCCTCTGAGGGAAAGTTCCCAGGCTCAGCATTCCCAGGTCTGGCCCTTCAAGGGCAGCTCCCAGACAGCTCATGTTGGCAGAAACATGCCTCCTTCTCCCTGACTATCAGCAAGAATGAGCAAGGACAGAAAGGGCAGTGGGTCTGAGTCCATTGCTCCTGCCCACAATGCCAAAGGGGAGGTAACAGGCCCAACTGAAGACAGCCCTATGAACTACTGATTAAGACAGTGACAGCCTTTATGCCAATGTGGATACAGGCAACACAGGTAGAGGGACTCAGGGCCAGACAATAGGGCCCTGGCTCCCACCTCCAGCAGACGGGTCCCCTTGACCTCTCTGCAACACAGCCTATTGCCTCAGGCTGAACCTCTCCAATATTCCTTTCTCCCAACCAGAGCCCTGGCACTCATACCCAGCCTCCTTTTTTCCACTAATCATGCCTGCAACCACAACACCCCGGCTCTATCCTGTACCCTGCATCAATGACTCCCAAGTGTAAATGTATTGGTAGGCTGAACCCATGTGGCATCTTTGAGCAGTTTTACTGTCCCTCAAAAAGTAAAGGTTACCCCTAAACCTCCCTCTCCAATGACCCCTCAGCTGAGCCTCTGTTCCTGTAGTTGACCTTTCCTCTCTATTCCCTGTGCACAGTGGATCATGTCACAACCTCCCACTCAAGCCCAGGTCCCTCAGGGCTGCAAACATAACCTAACAAAGAGGCCCCAAGGCAGATCGCTCTCACTGATGCCCACATGAAATACCATAACTGGAGCATAGGATGTGCTGGGCTAAGCCCAAACTCCTAGTATGGCATTTCAAGACCTTCACGGTCCAAGGCCTTCTTATGTGTTCAGTGCCTACTCGGCTGGTTACTCTGAATTCACTTTTCACATTCAGCCCCTTCCCTGGGCTCCAGAGCTCACTCTATCTTTCCATGACACTGCTCTGATCTGGCCCTAACTACTTACACTCAAAACCCTCACTTGCAGGGACCATTTCCTTGCACTATTAGTTGATCTTTTTTCATGCATCCTGGTTCTCCATCTCCTCCACAAGCTCCTCAAAGTTGGCCTGCAGGCTCGGGGGTCAGGCTTTCCATTCTTCCCACCCTCCCACCACGATGCCCGACATGCTAGCCAACACTACCATTTGTCAATCACTACACACCATCCTCAGCTGCTACAGCACCAGGGCTGTCTGCCCACCTCACACAGAGCTTCACTATTTAGTCCCTGTCGCACCTGCTCGGGGCAGCCTGAGATCAAATAGAGGACAGAACGGCTAGTCTGGAGCTTTTTTCTTTTCAGGCCAGACTGAAAATCTCCAAAATTTAAGGCGTGCTGTGCTTGCAGAGAAGGAGATGTGTTTATTCACCCCCTTCTTCCAAGGGTGACACAATCAGGATGCAATCCAACATCCTGTAGTCTACTGCCAAAACCCACCCAGTCCGCCATGTCTGGAGACCACAGGCGCAGGCGCACACTCTGCTGCGGAGGCACCTGCACGGACTCAGAGGCCGTCCTGCTCCGGAGGTGCCTGCCCCCACTTTCTTACAGTTCCAGGCTCCAGAAGCCAAAAGCGAGGGTAGGGGAGTCTCACATGAGCCAATCTCTCCACACTCTCTGCCTGCCTTCACTCACACAGTGTGGCTCTCACTGAGGACATGTGTGGATTACAGGGAGGTCTTCACCCTCAAGTTGTTGCCCAGGCCCCACTCTGTCACTCCAGGGGCCATAGCTCTGGGGCAATCAGGGGCCACGGGAGTGTCAGTCTCCAGAACGTGCATGTACACACACACGTACACACACAGAGAAGAATGGCCACTGGCCCTGATGGGGACAGAGTGTTGTTCCCTGGTCTTAGAAGACTCATCTGACCTCCCTGCTCTACTGAGTCACTAATGCCGAGCTCCCTGATCCTATATTTGGCCTCAAGAACATCTGATCCAAGGTGCACTGCTTGCTCCAAGGTGCCCACCCCATGTGTCTCTGCTGACTGCATAGGGTCCCCATCTAGGAAGAGCCGGCTGCCTCCAAAGCGTCACTGACATGTCTCAGCTACCACGACTCAAAGAACCTTCATGTCTCTCACTACCTGACTACCAGCCCTGCAATTAGCCAGGTAAGACCACTGTCCCAGTGCTGGGGGTGGGTCCTAACAGTCCTGATCCATAACTGGGTCAGGTACAGGCGCATGGCCCAAGTTCAGCCTTTATGACCATCTTGTGACCATTAGAGGAGCTGGCCTAAGGCCAAAGCCCATCAGAGGGCAGCAGAGCCAAGAGAATCACAAAGAGAGAGCCAGTGTCTGCTCTACCTCTGAGCCTTTCTCTTGACCCCTGGCCATATCCCCTTTACTGCTTAGCTAGCTGAGTGGGGCTGTTTCTTGCAACTGAAGGCACCTTGGCTGCTACAGTCTCAAAAGGTAAATTCTTTAAATGCAGAAAACCAGGGAGAGAGCAGGGAAAGGATAGGGAAGGAACAGATATCGAATGGTGGCACTATCACCTCGCTGAGGGCCACCTGTGACACCGAAGCCACGCGATCTAGTCATCTATGTACTCCTTCTCACCCTGTGTGGCAGACGTCACAATTATCTCCATTTTACAGGTGAGGAAACAGGTGCACAGAAGCTGGAGAACTAATCAGGCCAGAGTGGGGATTTGAGAGCAGCCAGGCCCTTGCCCCAGACCCCTCGGTCCCTCCACTGTACTGCCTCTCCTGCTCTTACAAGGCTCCCGACTCACTTATTCGGCTATTCAACACACACTCCTGGGCATGTCTGCTGTCACTGGGATGGCTGTCAACAAAAAGACGAGGAAACCAGATCCTTACTTTGGGGGCTCAGTCTCATCCAGTCTAAACTCAAAAAGATGTGGAGGCCAGGCAGGGAATGTGACTGGGTGAAGGGAAACAGTATAGTAACAGCAGCACTAACAGCTAACAGTCATGGCGTGCTTACTGTGCAAAATTCTAATCTCATTTAGCCCACGCATCAGCCCTAGGAGGTAGACTGTAACAGTATCTCCACTGCACAGATGAGACAACTGAGGCACCAAGAGATGAAACAACTTGCCCAAGACCACACTGCTCTGGAGGGAGCACCCAGGATCTAAATGGAGATGGTAAGACTGTAAAACCCGTGCTCCCAGCCACATCGTTCTACAACCTGCTAGATGAAAGAGCAGCTGACTTGGCTGAGTCGGGGTCCCCCGGGGAGAGGTAGGAACAATGGGGAGCTGCAGAGCCTGTGTTCATTCCACGATGCCCACGGTTCTGTGACTCCAGCCAACTGTGGGAATGCTGACCTCGTTTTGCCAAATCTTCCAATTTTTCAAAAGAATCTAGAAATCTAGATTGCTAAGTGAAACTCCTTAATTTTTAAAGGTCGGAAACTAATACAAATTGAGAATAACACAACATTGTCTGGGGGTTAGACCCAGCCCATGACCTGACAGTCTACATCACCCCAGGTCTGTAGGGGCGCCCCAGACAACACAGCCAGTCTCCACTCTTGGGCCACGGAGGCCCAGAGGAGACTGCCCCATGGGAGGAGCTTCGGGACCCTGGTGAGAGACGCAGACGCAACAGCTTCTGGCCCTCTCACACATCCAGCTTCCTGGGGTGCTGGCTCAGGGGGATCTAACTGTCCTCAAAGCTCCAGGACAGAGAGTTAGAAGCTCTGAGCTCCACACACACACAGTGGGAAACTCCACAGGGCCATTATCCCCTCTCTAATCACTAACAAGCTTTTGGCTCCTGAGCTAGGCTCCAGGCTTCTATGTCATCATTTCTTTGGCACATCAAAGACAACAACCAAAATAATAACTGCTCAGGCCAGCTGCATTCCTCCATGCCCAGCCGTCCAGAACAAAGTGGAGAATGGCATTTTGTTATGCGGCCCAGTGGATAACTAGGACGCCCTTTTCCTGACCAGGAAATGCTCTGTCTGAGCCTCCTGGAGCAGCCCTGATTACCAGCCCAGAGGAGCTGCCCCTTGGACCAAGAAGAGAGGTAGGATTTGGGGGAAAAACTGTGTCTCACTGCTTGCCCACACAAAAACAGGCTTTCATCCAGAAGGAATTAGAAATCTGCTGAATATCTAAACCAACAGAGCCAAGGAAGCTGTGGGTGAATAAAGACCACTGAGATCAAGCCTCCCGAGCTAGGCTGGTAATGTTGGGGTGGGAGCAGAGGTGATGCCCCACAAGTGTATTTGTCTCCTGAAACCTGGACAAAGTGCAGCCCTTACCTCAGGCCTTCCACAGTTTTCTGGTGCCTTGGATTTCTGACACTTTTTTCCCCAGGCTCCCATGTCTGGCACCCACTGGCCTGAGCACCCTGCCAGACAGACAGGAAGTCCGTCCCCAGGAGAGCTCCAGCCCTGGAGTGGGAATGCGGCTACTAAGTCGTGCAATGGACCCAGGAGTCACTGGGCCACCAGGAGCCTTCTCCACTCATGTTTCTGGCACAAAACACCCTACCCCGGCTCTAGCTCCTCTAAGCAGCCTGGGCCTTAAATAGCCAGAGCAGGGCCTCTGGCCAGAACCGTGGTCATAGTGCAACTCTTCTTGAGTCTGACAGGAATCCTAGGAATTTTCCCAGGAAAAGCTTAGGCTCTGGTCCCAGGATTCCACAGCAAGCCTCTAAGCCCAGGTCAAAGGTTACGGGAAATAACCAAAGGGATATATGTGGAAGCTGGGGTTGGAATGCTGCTGCCCTTGGCCAGGAGGGAAGAAAAGAGGGAGAATATACCTGTCCCAAATCAAGAGGACACCTGGGAACCAAAGAGTCTCTCTAAGGTGGCAACAAACACCTTGGGAGAAGACATAAGCAGGGATCAACCTTCATGGCGCCAACATGATGGCAGATGAGGTAATAATGGCAAGATGGCAGCTCTCACAAGGCCAGTCATCCCCTTCCCCAGCCTGGGAATCAAAGGGACTTTGGAAGCAAAACTACCTCCAGGAGCCCAAGGCCACACGATGCCCTAACTCGAATATATCCATCCTCTCCGCTTCCCTGTCTCACTAAGGGGCACTTTCCTCCTTCCTGCACACAGACAGCCGGGGCTGCCAATCAGTAATTTGGGATGGCTTGTTTCATGCTTCTCATGTCAAAATCAGGTTTCCAAGAAGCCAAGAGCACAGTTACTGGTCTCTGGGCCCACCCAGCCAGCCCCAGGCCAAGGACACAGGCACAGTCTTGGGCTTTGTTGTGCCCTCTGAGAGGGAATGGCACATCTCACCAGGGAACAGATGGGAAAGGCGCTGGGCCTCAGAAGGTACTGGAACCCAGGCGGTCATACCTTCCCACCTGGCTCGGAGACCCTGGCGGCGCCCCCACTGCTCTGCAGAAGGGAAAGCCACAAGTGATCAGGACACCACTGGTAGGAAACTGCCTGTGTTCCACAGTGAGTGAGACCTTCCCCTTGGAGAGAAGAACGTGGGCAGCAAAGGGAATGAATGCCGGTGATGGTCAGGGGCAGAGGAAGGCCTGGGTACCTAAATGGGCCAACGGCGGCTCAGGGCAATGCTATACTTCTCCGTTGCTTGCCCCATTCACTCCAGCACCAGAGAGAATATCAAACTCATACCCAGAACCCACAGCCAGGCCCAATGAGTGGACTTGGGTCCATGCCCACAGCCCCTCCTGAGCCCTAGGCCCCAGGTGCCCCAAGCCTAGGAGGCCCCTCAGAGAGTGGCCAACACCTACAGTTTAAAATTGGCCCTTATTCCCTCCTCTTCTGGTTCTAACCCTTTAATGTAGCCTCTGGGTTAAATGCCAAGAACCACCTGAAAGCCATGTGTTCTGAGAAGGAGAATATCTAATTTCCCCCAAGACTACCCAGGGCAACAGATGTTACAGCCAAGATGTCCTTTGCCCTGTACTCCTCCACCACCTCATCCCAGCCAGGGTTCCTCACCTGAGCCCTGAGGAGGCAGATGGCTCCAGCAGCAAACACCCCAGCTCTACCATGAGGACATGCTGACTTTGGGAAGCATCCTTTCCCCAGGCAGATGTGTCTCTCTCTTGCCTGCACAGATCCATATCTGGGTATCTGGCAAAGCTCATGCCTTGGAGACCATGCCTGGGGATCCCAAGACCCTGGCTGGCAGTGCAGAGGCAGGAACCCGAAGAGGTTTCAAGAGACACACAGAAGACAGCCAGCCCTCAGGTCCCTCGCTCTATCATCCTGCAGCTGTTTGCTTCTGGTAGCTGGACCTGAGCCACGGGAAAATTCGTGGTAGTTACTGCCCCAAATATACATCTCCACATAGCCTATCTTAGGGCTCAAAACTCAGAGAGCTCTCCCCTCTCTGCCCATCTCAAGGGGCACTGAAATGCTGGGGTTGGGTCACAGGCCCAAACTTGCCAATGACCAGAGTCTGCAACTTCACCCAGCCACAGGCTGCTGTTTTTGACAAGATGTTGGACACGAAGGAGCCAGCGCCCTTCCTACCATCCAAAGCTTTTGATAAAAGTCAAGTCCTAGGTTCCCAGCCTCCATCCATTCACCCATCTCATTGGCATTGTGATCAGTCTCCCTCTTGCCATCCTCTCTGTGCCTACCCTGGTTAGTCCCTTACCATGTGCTCCCTCGGATCACCAATGCCTCCCACCAGCCCCCTCACTCTGACCAAAATCCCAGACAGCGCTTCCTAAGGTGAGCACCCATAACATGGTTCCTTGCCCGGGAGGGAGGGCAGGGCAGACCCACCTCCCAGGGGAAAGTGGGGCTCACTTTTGACCCCTCAACACCCCCAGGCACTGAGGGCTGCACAATGTCTCTCGCTCAGCTCTAATTTCTCCTTTGGAACAGCTCCGCAAGGAGGTTACAGGCCATGTGTATAGGACAGGGAGAGACCGCTCTGAGATAGAGCTCTGTGTAGGTAGGTGATAGGGCTACCTCCCACCAACCCTTCCCACCACTCTGGCTTCAGGGTGGGGACAGGCACTCCCTGTAGAGCCTGCTTCTTGGGGAAGTGTCAAGATTACAGGGTGACAACGGAAATGACAGATGGTGCTGAGGATAAAGTGGAGATGGGAGGGGAGAGTGACTGGCTGGGAGGAAAGCCAGGCACGAGGCTGCCATGCTGCACACTTCTCCCCACTCCCCCTCATTTCTCTGCATATTCCCCCTGGCCCTTAAGCCTCCCTCACCTCAGAGTTCAACCCTTCCCCCATGAGATTCTGACAAGAGAAACACAGGAGATGGCCGAGGCTATCTTCACTCTAGGATAAGCCTCCAGGTCTGGGACCCAGGAAGGATGAGGGGTAAAGCAAGAGTAGACAGGAGTCTGGCTACCCAAGGAGGTTAAGAGGCAAAAGAAACTCCCCAGGGGGCTGTTCCAGTCATACTCGTCCAGGAGAAGTCAACCCTAACCCTATGACTGATCCAGGGTTGAGCAGGACCCAGCGAAAATATAAAGGCTGTTGAGTCTGCAGTGTTTACATCATCCTGTGTGGGGAATAGGAACCCAGCACACATTGACCTCAAAGTACAACTCTGTATGTCCATCTAAACTCCTGGTTGGGACAGTTCCCAGTTGGTCTGTCCTCCAGGCTGGTCTGACCAACGACACAGCCTGAAAGGCAGTGTAGACCCGCCATAGCCTCATGGCCACTGCTTAACACCGAGTCAACCCTGGGATGGCGAAACACCTAAGCATAGCTCCAAACGTGCCACAGACTGCAATTAACCTTCCATGAACTCTTTGAAGAATATCATTATGGTTGTGCTCATTTTATAGCAAGATAAAGGAAGAAATTATTTTCCCAGAATGACAAGGAGAGGAGAATGGAGTCCAAACTCTTAAATTCAGTCCAAACCCCACCCAAGGTCTCCACCCAAATTCAGCTCTGTCCAAGTCCTCCCAGGAGTCTGATGGCCCAAAGCATAGAGGGCGTGGAAGGCATCCATCCATCCAGCTTAACCTGGCATAGTAACCCAGGCCCCTGAGCTCAGGCTGTACGCCCTTACCTGAGTCAGTCTCCTCTTTGTCCCTCAGCTCAGGATAACACCCCAAATCCTCACAGAAATGGTCTACGAGCAAACACGGGGACCTGAGGAAAAGGGACTTCCCAGCCCACCTCTGGCAGTGCAGCTGGACCCCTCAGCTCAGCCTCTAAGAACAATCTCTGGACATGTAGTGACGGGAGGATGCCATATGATGGAGCAAACACATTCTCTGCTGCCTTCTTACACAGGCTACTCTTTACATCCACATCAGCACTAGGTATCAAGTCTTTTTACTGTGTCCATACCATGTGCCAGACACTATTCTGAGTACCTCACCTGGATCCTCTCATTGAATCCGCACAAAACCCTATGAGAGAGGTAATATTTTTATCCCACTCTACAGATGACAACACTGAGGGGTTAAATATCTCACCCAAGGTTACATGGCCAGCAAGCAGTAGTCTAGGATTCATGTCAGGCAGGCTAAATCTGGTTACTCTACATACCGCTCCCACCTGCAAGGCCAACTGTTAGAGTAACCCCTGGCCACAGACAAGACCCAGACATAACTTTCTGGTCAGTTGGGCAGGAAAAATGCACACAGACACAACACTCACAGGTCTCTTGGCCTCCAGCTAATCGGCAGGTCTGTTTGGATTCAGGCTCTTCCCTCCTTGGGTACATAAATTCTGATTTACAGTGCAGGCATGAGGTGAATCTCTGATTCGTACAACCTCTGAATCTGTTCCTCCTGCTCTAAACTTACTTAACTGACACACAAGCCCCCTCCCCAATGGAAACAAAACACCCGGGTCTAGAAATTACGAAACCAAGAGCTCCTGCTTTAGTTAGGCATATTTCCAAAGTAGACCAACAAAAGCATTTTCAGATTAAAGGGAAAATTTACATATATAAATTCGGATGACTGTATTTATAGCATTAATTACATAAGTCCTGGCTCCCTTATTTAGCCCCAGAACCAATTCTTTATCTGTCACATATTCAGCATTTCTCCCTCCCCCCAACAGCCCTGGGCTCTCCCTCCCCCTTCCCTGCCGACCAGGGCCTCACATGCTGGCAGGAGGACACAGCTTCCTTCACTGTCACAGCCCAGCCTCCCAGACACACCCAGATCCAGCCTTAGACATTAGGGGACTTGCAGACACAAGCCACCAAAGGCCCCCCTCCCCTGGGTAAATTAGAAAAACCTTTAGGAAGTTGGCCATTGGCCGGCTCAGGCCCAGAGACCCCTGCGGGGACTAACAAAGCCGTTAGTCCTGCAGAAGTCATACCCGAACTGGGGCCCAGACAAACATCCACTGGGCTGAATCTGGAACCGCCCCAGTTCCTGAGGAATGATTGCCTCAGACCCGACCACTGAGGCCAGACCTGCCTGGAATCGCACCCAGGATCCCGCCGCTTGGGTTGGGGATGGGGGTTGGAGGGGAAAGGAAAAGCAGGCCCAGGGTCTTCAGGACCCAGTCTGCCACTCCCTAAACTCATTTGGGGGACTCCACCGGATCCCTGAGGCTTCATCTCACCGGCAGTGCCCATCCAACAGCACCTGCGCGGCCAGGAATCGCCCCAGCAGTGCAGAAAGAGATACCCGGGGAGATGGGGGTCCGAAGTATTCGGATCCTCCTCTCTCGCCCCCGGGGCCTCGGTCTGTCCTCGCACCTGGACCGAGCCAGGCGGGTATTTATTCGCTCCGTGCCGCGAAAGGGGCCTGCCTCCCCTGCGCCCAAGCGCTCTGGAGACCCTTCCAGCCGCCCAGCAAGACGCCCCTGCCCGACGCCCCGGGCCCCCCGGCCCGCGCGGCGAAGGGCCCGCTCCGGCGTCCGCACGCCGGCCCGGCGTCGAGGCCCGGCCGCGCGGCGCTGACAGCCCCTCGCGCCCCCGGCCGGCTGCAGCGCGGCCCCCTCCCCGCGCCCCGCGCCCCGCGCGCGCGCGGCGGCCCAGCGGCGCCCTCACCGAGAAGCGTTCCAGGTCCGTGGCCGCCATGGCGAGCGCCGCACCGGGCGGGCGGGCAGGGGCGAGCAGCCGGGGCGGCGACGGGGACAAACCGGCTGCGGGACGCGCTCCGCCCGGGCGGCTGCGGCTGAATGGATCCAATATGGCCACTTCCTGGAAACTCCCCTTGGCGGCGGCGGCGGGAGAAGCCGCGGAGCCGCCCCCGCCCCCGCCCGCGGGACCGGCCTCCCCGCCCGGCCCGGCCACGAGCGCAGCCTGAGCCCCGCCGCTGCGACCGCCGGGGGTCTCCGCGGCGCGGCGGGAAGTGCCGGCGGCGGGGGCTGCTGGGACTTGTAGTCTGCGAGTTGGGGGGCCGGGGTGGGCAGTGCCTGGGGGGGCCGGTGCCCGCTCGCCTGCCGCGTGTTCCCGGGAGGCTGGGGCCGAGCCGGGGTGGGAGTGTCGGAGCCCGCGCGCTAGGAGGCCCGTTCCGTGGGGGAGAAGAGTGGGGTGCTGCGTGCGCCCCAGGGGTCTCCCCGCCCAGCCGCCTCCCACGTCGGAGCCCACGAATGCACTGGGAACGCCAGCCAGAGTGTCGGTGGGTTGCCTGCGGCCCGTTGGGTCCAGGAGAAGCAGCCTCAGCCTCGCACGTAAGCCGGTGCCCTGGGCCCCACCTGATGCTCTGGTCCGAACCAGGGCGGGATCCTGGGCGGGACCCGCGCGTCCGGCCGGGCGGCCTTCCTGGGCAAGGGACCAGCCTTCGGCTCCTTTCGCAACAAATGCGCAGGATGTGCAGTTCAAGCCTGGGATTTGTGCAATAGAAAAGCGGAGCTCCACAGTCAAGGCATCAGATTGCAAATGACCATCACCCTACCTGCCCCAAGAGCTTGCGGCGACTGTGCAAAGAGGATGCATGCACATTTTCTCAACTAATATCCCTACCCAAAACGTGCACGAAGCTCAGAAAACTAACACCACTGCCTAAGCCGAAGTTGGGGGGGGGGGGCAGGGTCCTTTTCATATAAAATCCATATAAAATCCAGCTCCAAATTCTCCGAAAGCCTCCTTTTCTTTCCCTTCCTTCTGCCCTCCTCCCTGCTCTATCTTTAGGAATATGACAGTTTGCCTCCTGTTCCTCCACTGGCCTCATCCGCGGTTGACCCACCCACCACATTTTCCCCTCTCCTATTGCCTGGCCCTCCAATATCTTCGTGAGAAATACCCGGGCCTGTTCCCCATACCCAGAAACCTTTGCTGGCTGAAGGTGCCCAAAGACCATATCTGGACTTGACACAACTGACTTTCAGTGAAGCCCCCTCCCTACCCTTTTCCCTGGCTTTCAGGCAGTTGACCTCACCCAGAAAAGGCTTTCCCATCTCTCCTCTTCCAGGCTAACCTACAACTGTCACTAAGGTGAACTGACATTCTGCTAGACCTTTCTGAATTCTGTGTTTCCCTCTGTTCCTCCCTCTATCATGATGTTTAAGGAGAAATGGGCAGAGCAGTGTGGGTCAGGGAGCTGGACTGATGGCAAACCATCTCGATTGGAATCCTGCCTCTCTTTTCTCATCCTCCAAATGAGAATAATTATAATACCTCTGTCACAGGATTAAATGAGATAAAATAAGTAAAGGGCTTTATACCTGAAATCAAATGTTTAATAAAATCTCTTCTCTAGACTACAGATGCCTAATGTCAGAGCCCAGAGAGAGACAGTGTGTGGCCAATCAATGTTGAATGGATCATCCTGGGCCACATCTGCTCTTTTCTTTTCCTATAACTGGCAAAAAGTCTGTCCCAACTGCCATTTTCTGCACCACAATGCCCTGGGATGTGAACTATCTTTAAAATGGTCTCCTACCTCCCCACCCCACACCCCACCCCCGCCCCCTAGTTGGGCATATTTCAGAACATCTACTTGTAGCAGCCCCAGCTGGTGGCCGTGAGAAGGAAAAGCCCAGATTGCAGCTGACGTCCTTTTCTTGGGATATATGTTCACTTTACTGAGAGAATTTATACCTCATCTCCAAATCCCAAATTTCTTTCTATTTCCCTTCTTATTTTTCTTCTTCTCTCTCTCCTCTCTCTTCTCTTCTTCCTCATCCTCCAATGCTACTGCTGGTCAGAACTGCTGAAGGAGTGAGAATTACCTGTGGGGACACAAAGGTGAATGCAACAATCGTTTCTCACATGAGGCAGTATTATTTCTTATGGCAGCATTTCCAAGTGTCCCTTACACACCCAGAAGTTCACAGATGTTATATATACACAGAGAGTGGTCCCACAATTAAATAACTATATGTGTGGTTTCTATAGAAGTCCTCAGAGCTTTTGACAAGCTAATATTCATTGTCACTCTGAGAGGTAAAGGGACTATGCAGCTCTCCTCAAACTTAGTTGACCACCCTCTGCCCCAACCCCACATACACACCTAGTGCCACACTGAACTTGAACATGACAGACCTCACTGTTGCTTATCTTTTACTTTTGTTTGTAACTTTTGTCACGTAAAAGGTTAAAGATGTTTTAAAATTTTTAAAGCTTGCCTGTTATTTCCTTAATGGTTTTCACCATAAAAATCTCTTTTTAAAATCTTTCCCTATCTCCAATTCATAAAGATATTCTCTTTGTATTTTCTTATAAAATGTTTTAAACTTTTTGTCACATTTAAGTCCACTGTGATTTGTTTATGGTGAGCCAAGCCGATTGTTTTCATCTTTCCCAATGATGCACAATGCAGATAGTATCACAAACTAAATTTCTACATGTGTGTGTCAGTCTGTGGTTCAATTAGGATTACGTTCAGTTGCTTCAACAAGATAAAAATGTCTCCTCCTTTCTCATGTTAGCCAGATAGGCAATCTAGGTGATGTGACATTCTACATACACCTTCGATGTTGCTTTGCTTTGAAAGGCCTTGACCTCATGGTCCCTTATGGTGACGTCTGCATTCCAGGCAGCAAGAGGGAATGAAGGTGATAAAGAGAAAATAAGCAAACACCTCCAAATGATTCTAGAAGCTGTCTAATGGCATGTCTGAGTACATCCTATTGGTCGAGCTGGGAAATGGGGTCTTTATTCTGGTCATCACGTGGACAGCTAAAAATTCCACAAAGTCTTAGGAGAACAAACATTGGGAGATGGCAGCGATCTCTGCCAAGTCTGTTTCTGGACTATTCTATTTCAATGAGATGCCTGAAAACATTTTTTTCTAATATTTAAAAATTGTTATTTATTTATTGAAACATTAAAATATTTAAAAATGACAAGCAAAAAAACAATGAGCTCTATACCAACGTTCAGAATCAACTACAGAAATCATCATTGCATTCTATCATTCCAGAAAGCTTTCTATGCATATTTACAAATCAGAGGAAAGATCATAGAGATATTTTATATAAGAATTAGACCATAATACAGATGCAATTTTAATAAAAAGCATGAAATTTACTTGAATTTAAAAGAACTTGAAGTGAAACTGAAGGAAGAGTTGAACTCCAAATGTTTCTTGACCACAAGAGATATTACTTCCTAACAGATACTTCTGAGGTTAAACAAAAATTGTGAAAAACATTAAGAGGTTGGAGTAATTGTTTTTAATTACACATTGCAATTATGTGTGTGTGTTAGCTCTCATGACTTTTTCGATCTTTGCATCTTCCTTGACTGTGCCTTGACTTTTGTTACTTATATTATTATTGTTACATTATCAAGGTTTATGATCATCATATTCTGTTCTGTAAAAACACAATTGCATAGTTACGTGTGGCAATGAAAAATATGGAATAAGCATCGCTAAGAAGGTCACTTAAAATTGAGTCAGGTGGCTATTGGGGTAGTTGGGCATATGCACAGCTGCGCCTCAGTTAAATCGTTGCTAAACTCAGCTCAAAGCTGAGTCATAAACATCCGGGAACAGCAATTGCTGCATGGACACATATGGATTTGACCTTCTCCCTGTAGTTTTTGCCTCCCCTGTTTGCATATTGGAACTAACCAATCCCTGTTAACCTAGCCAGCAACCCTTGTTTGCATGAGAGAATTATTTTGTGGGTTTTGCCTTTATAAACCTTGCATTTCTTTATTCCTCTCAGAGTGGTTTATGTTGCTACCTGAATCTGTGTCTCCTGGGTTGCAATTCTTTTTGCTCAAATAAATACCTTTTATTCTTTATTACAGCCTAAACTTTGGGGTTGACACTTGGTTTACAATCTAGATTTAAATGAATTTAATGGTCCTCACTGGTCCTTTTATCAAGGTTTCTCCATTTGCGAGTTCTACATTGCAATTAATCTCAGTAGACTGAATTTCATTGTTAAGTTGTTTTTCAAGAAGGGTTTTTTGGATACTTACGAATATCTCTCTGTTGCTCTTACACTAGAACCATATCTGGCTGGATATAATATTCTTGGGTCTCACCTTGTTTCCCATAGAACGTGGTGGGTTTTTTTTTCTTCTGGAAAGGAGTCTGAGGCCAGCACGAATTTTCTCCCTCATTAGGGGACTTTCACTTTCTGCTTGTATTCCTAAAGAAGTCACTCCTCTCCTCTCTCCTCTCCCTCCTCCCCTCCTCCTTCTCCTCCTCCTTCTCCTCCTCCTCCTCCTCCTCCTCCTCCTCCTCTCTCTCCTCCTCCTCCTCCTCCTCCTCCTCCTCCTCCTCCTCCTCCTCCTCTTCTTCTTCTTCTTCTTCTTCTTCTTCTTCTTCTTCTTCTTCTTCTTCTTCTTCTTCTTCTTCTTCTTCTCTCCTCCTTCTTCTTCTTCTTCCTCTCCTTTTTAGTTCAATGACAACTAAGATATATCTTAGTATTAAACATTCTGAATCAAGCTTTTCTGGACCATAATGTGTCTTTCAATCTGCAGTTTTAATCTTGTTTTTTTTTCTGCATTAGACATTCTCTTTTGTCTTTGTTTTTGGTTCCTCTTTTTCAGAGATATCAGTTACTCTTTAAATTGGATCATCTTTGTCTGTATTCCATTTCTATTAATTCTGACTTTTTGAATCTCTTTACCTTGTTTAGATACCTTAATTCAGTAGTTTGAGTTTCAGTGGGGTCAGTTCTCTTTCTTATTAGTTCTAATTTATTTATTTGTTCTATAATATCTATATAATTTTTTCTTATTTGTTTTCTTTCCATCAATTCCCTTGTTTTATTATTCCATCTTTGAGTCTCCAATTTATTAAATTCATGTTCTCATTAAGTAATTTTATATATAAAGCAGCTGTAAGGAATTTCCTTGTTGTTTGCCCAGTGTTTTCCTTCAACTTATCATTAATAATTTGCTGCCAAGTGTTGGCATCCATTTCTTGTCATCTTGGTTTGGTAGCTCTGTCCCGACCTTCTTTATACTGTTGTAACATGATAGAGGCAGAGGGGGGCCTACCTCCCATCTCCCCACTGTTTGAGACAAGTCTGTTTTTTCCTCTGAGCGAAGCGAGAGGCTGGGTATTTGAATTCTGCACACCCTTTGTAGTATGAGGGCGAAAGGGGGAAGGGAAGAGCTCAGCAGAGGCAGAGTCTCTGCTGCAAGACCTGCCTATGCGTACTCCTGTCCTGAGGTTCTGAGTAGTGTCCTGCACAAGGCTCAAGTCACCTGGTGGGGGCTGGAGAGGAGGACACTACACCTTTTCCAAGGAAGGGGGATAACCCGGGCTTGAGATCAATTTCTCAAGTTGGAGTGTTTTTTATTTCCATCGGCTGAGTCAGTTCAGTGGCTCGTGTTCCCTGCTTCCCCTATTTCTCCCCACGCACTTTTTGATACTGCTCATTCAAAAGAGGAAGGTTATGAGGGTCTGACTCACATCTGTTTCCTTTCAGATTCAAGAGCGCCAGGGAGAATGTTCGGGATTTTGTCAATTTCTGGGTGTCAAGGATAGGGTAGGGAGCTGTGCCACTCTTCGCCACTCCAAAACCATCATCTGTGTCTTTCTTTGAATGTCAAATTTGAAAGTTGATTGTATTGGTTGCTGATAGTAAGTTTCCCTTGAGGTCTTACCTATTTTTTTTCACTTTGCTAGGCATTGAGAAGGAGAAGCTCTGCGGAGAAGCTTTAACCCACTATCCCAAAGTGCCCCTACATGCTTTGAAAGCAGTGTTTGCTCTCCAGCTTTCAGATCTGACTTGTACCAATGCCTGTGAAACAGTACAGGCAAGCACAGATCCAAAGTGTCTACTGGGTCCTAGGCACAGTGTTTACAAGCCCCGTGATGTCCCAACCAGGCAGGCAATCTCTCACATTTTGCAAAACATGACTCTTAAAAGTGAGATTTAGGAATTACAGTCAAATGGCAGTACTGCCAAGTTGAGGCCTAGATTAGGAGTCCTGGCCTGATGGAAAAGCTGTTCCAGAGAGAAGGAACCATTTTCTGACTCCTCCCAGGAAGACTGGCCAGGGTTTGCACCCAGGCTGGATGCAGGAACTATGTGGCACAGGGCGGACAACCAGTAGAAAGCAGCCCTTCCCTGGCCTCATGGGTTTCTGGCTGTCTTCAGCCTCAGAGTTCCACAGTGGAAACTGCATGCTACAGATGGGACAGGAAGCATGTCAAAACTTAGTCCTCCCGCCTTCTGCCAGAGCATTTGGCATCGATGCCCTGTACACAAAGCACCAGGAATGCATTGGGAAGCCCTGGAGATGAGAATCTCTGCCTTTTTTCACATGGATCCCTGGTCCCCTGGGAGAACCCCAAGGCCAAAGTTCCCAGATACACATTCAGGTTTTGTAGGGCCTGAGCTTATAGGATTTGGCAGGCTATCTTTGAGGGGAAAAACAAAACAAAAACAAAAACAAAAAACAAAAACCACAAATTTAGATACAAGATTAGGCATGGAAGTAATTATTTATTTAGAATGAGAAAAAAACAGGACTTAGAAGGGACCCATACAAGTCAGAGGCCTGAGAATTTAAGATTCATGTGTTTCAGGAGATCCAGGCTGCTCTCAGAAAATGGGCTACAGAGACACCCACAGGTCCTGGCCCTGAGTTTACAGGGACACTTCAAGCAACCCCTGTGGTCCAGACCCATCACTGGGGAAGAAACCCCACTCCAAACTTGGCCTGGAGGGCCCAGGACAGGGGTTGATATAAACTGCACAGGGAGCTCCATGTGATTTGTCAGAAGATCCTGCCCACAGCTGTACCTCCCGCCCCCACCCCACACCAGGCACATTGCAACCTGTGTCTTCCCGAGGTGGAAGCATTTCTGCTCCTCCAAGGTAGCTGTGACCAAAAAAAATTCTCTGGGATAAAAAATAGGTCAACTGTCTGGTAACCAGAGAGCTACAATCTATATAAAGTGGAGAGTTCGTGATGCGCAGCTGGCTGGCCAGCCCATTTCAGCGCAGCCTCCATCCCTGCAGCCATGAACAGGTGGGGCACGAGCAGGTGAGAGGAAGCCCCACATGGTGACACCCTGGGCAGAGAGAAAGGAGTTAAAGGTTTTGCTTTTGAGGGGAAATGTGACCTTCAAAAAGCATGAGGGAAGTGGAGAGAATGTTTTGTGCTGGCCAAGGCACTAAAGGAAGCCATCAGGAAGGAGACAGTTAACTGAGAAGAAGCAAATCCACAGGGCCAGACTTAACGTGGGAGGGGCTGTCGAGCAAGAGTTTTCAGACTGGGCGCAGGGGGGCCATGGGAAGAGTGGGGCAGATCAGGGGCCTGGCTGGTGGGGCTTCCCCCTCCCCAAAGAGCTCCATTCCATCTGCTTTATATATTGGGCTTTCATTTCAACAAAGGGTTCTTCTGCAGCTAAAAATAAGTCTGAAAACCACATCTCTGGGGGGAACTTATTCAGACAGACAAAATGGGTCTGGAAAAGGCTGCTGCTGGAAGGAATCCCGGGAAATCATTGAGTTTGAGTCAAAATAGCTGAGAAGTGGAGTTTTACCTGGAACCAAGAGGTCGATCAGGGAGATTGGAAGAAGGAATTCAAGAGAGCGGAGACAAATTACTCCAACTTGAATCAGGGGTAGAAATAAAAGTAAATTAGGAATAAAGAAAACACACACAAGGATGAGGCCAGCTGACTGAGGAAAGAGGAGAGAACTGAGGACCTGATTCACGTATAGAACCCAATCCAGATGCACCAACGAACAAGAGCCAAGGCCCCATAATTCACCTGTTTGGTTCATATTACTGGTTCACCAAGTATTTCAACTCTGCTTGGTGGAAACAGGAGAGATGTCGCCGGGGCAGATGGGAACAAGCTAGAAACTTTTAGGAAAGCAGGCAAAGGTTTGAGGGGACACTCCTTCTACAGGAGGTGGGCCCTGTTGGTCAGGACCTGGTGTGATACAGGATATGGGACCTGCATAAGCAGGATGATGTGGTAGTCAGAGGAACTTGACCCCCAAAGATGTCCTCGAACTAATCCCCAGAACCTATGACCATGATTTTGCATATGTGATTAAGTTAAGGATCTTGAGATCGAGAAATGATCCTATAACATCCAGACGGGCCCAATGTAATTACGAGTCCTTATAAGAGGGAGTCAGGAGTGTCAGAAAAGGAGATGTGACAACAGAAGCAGAGATCGGAGTGATGCAGACACAAGGCAAGGGATTTCGACAGCTTCTAGAACTGGAAAAGGCAAGAAAAGTGTTCTATGCTGCAGCAGGCAGGACCGCAGCCCGGCTGACAGGCTAATGTTAGTCTTGTGTGGCTGCCGATCTTCAGACCTGTGAGAAAGCAAATTTGTCCTGTTTCAAGCCACAAAGTGTGTGGTAAGTTGTTACAGCCACAATATGTAACTAACAGATGGGGTTGTGTCTAAGTGTGTGCACTCTGGACTCAAGTTGTCTAGATTCAATTCCAGGGCCACCACTTGTCACCTGAGTGACTTCACTTAAGTTACCTTGTATGCTGTGCCTCAGTTTCCTCACGTGCAAAATGAGGGTAATAATCATTTCTACCTTCTGTGGTTAGTGTGAGGATTAGACGTAAAATGCTCAGAACCATTTCTGACACAATAAACGTTAGCTGCTGTTAATAGTATTATTATTTTTAAAAAATCATCACAAGATTTTTTTTTCTCCATCCTGCTTGCATCTTCCCAAGCCCGGACTTAGCAATGACGCTTAAGCAGAAGACGAAGCATGATTTCAGAGTCACAGATGTCAAGACCGGCACAAGTACCATTCACTCACTTATTCAACCGTTTGTTGAGCGTCTATTAGGTGCCAGGCACTGTTCCAGTGCTGAAGGCATAGGAAGGGAGGAAGGAGAACAAAGGACTTCTTCGCTGCATCACTCCTGTCTTTTGTCAAGGAAGAAAATCTTTCCCAGATGCCCCCTAAAAAGTCTCCCTGGGGTCTCACTGACCATAAATGAGTCACATGACCACACAGAAGTTTGGGGATTGCCAAAGGTTGGCTCATACTAATGTAATGTGGGTTGGCTGTATTATTGAGAATATTTAAAGCTACCATAGAAGGCAAGAAAAACAGAAAATGGGCAAAATTCCTAAGATGTGTTAAGTATAGATAGTAAGCTGGTTAACTTGCAAGATGTGCTAGACATAGAATAAATGAAACATATGGATGTTGAACACAGATAAAAAGGATACAAGAAGACAAGAGCGTAGATAGAAAGCAGTGGAAAACCAGGTTATAGGGTAAGGGTCATGCTAATTCCAGATCGATAGCTATCATCCCCAAGTCAACTCCCTTGATCACCCCGTTATGATTCCATTCTAGGCCCTCTTGTGCTGTGCCCCAGCGGCCCAGAGGGCCACCACGTGGGTGCAGCCAGAGGGACTTGCCCCGTGTTTCTTTCATAGAGTGTGTGCTGGCTCCAGGCACCTTCTGTTTGCTGAGCCCGTTTGTTCAATCTCAACCCTAGTTTTCATAATCACACTGTCAGTGGGGAAGGGTGATGGGAGAGAGGGAGGGAAGACGGGAGGGAGGAAGGGAGAGAGAACACTGTAGAACACAGGGTTCGGCCAGTGTGCCCCTTCCACGTTACCCTAAGTGGGTTCACCTACTCTGATTTTTTCCGCTTGTTGCTCCCTGCAAGTTTTACATTAAATCCATAAGCTGGGTAATTTGACCATCTTAAAAAATCTGAGTCCTTATTTTCATGATCTCCAGACAGCTTGCCCGATAGAGTACTTTGAAGTATCAAGATAATTTCCCACAGGACAGACAATAATGATTTGTCCCCTAGGGCTGGGCATGTTGCTATCTGAACAAAACTAGAGTCTTGATAGAAAGAAAGAGAGAATTGCTGTTCGGCAGGTGCCTGAAGTCACAAGAGTTTACTTAGTCTGGTCTTCTGACTCTAGGTCAGGTACACTGAGTTCATTCGAGACAAAAGAGTCCGTTTTTCTGACAACTTGTGGCTTTGGGGCATTTAGAATTTGTTCTCATCTGTGAAGTCCCTCTTGGGTGCAGGAGAAGGACTGGTTTACGTCTCAGGATCCTGCTGGCCTAGGCTATTATGATCATAGAAGTTCTTGGGCCAGCTAAACACTAAGATCATTTAGCCATTCACGCCGCCAAGGTTTACTGGGTACTTACTGTGAGCAGTGGGTATAAGGATAACAAGGCACGGTTACTAATTGCCAGACTTCAGAGTTCAACAGGAAAGGAGACATAAATATTATTAATTATAACCATTTACAGCTGAATTTGGCCACCCCTTTACGAATCCGCCCTCAGCAAAGCAAAATGCATTGGGAATCAAATAAAAGGGCACACGCCCCAATTTATGAAGCCCAAATCCTGAGCCAACTTGCGCCGCCCTAGTCTCTCACTGCCAACTTCCACCTGTTCCCCCTTATATCGTCTGACTCACCTCCCCTGCCCGGTGTAACATGTGCTTTGGTTTTCTATAGGCCTCCAGAACCCCGTGTCCTGGCTAATGCCATCGTTCCTGCTCTGCTTGGCTCGGCGACCGTACCGAAGGCCTGTCAGTGGATGGCCGATGCTTGCACGCTCTCGCCCTCCCAGTGCATGCTCTGTCCTGGCGGCTTCCTAGTGGGACCCCCAGCACCCCCTGCCCGGGATCCAGAGGAAGGAGAGGCAAGCAGAAGGCGTCCCTGGGGATGACATTTGGCTGAGGCTTACACACTAATTTGCTCCGGTCACAGCAGCTACAAACACAAAGGACGGGCCCACCCAAGGCAAGAACACTCTCTAGGAATGAAGCCAGGGCCTTGGGGAGCTACACTAACTCTTCCAGGCCTCCACTGAGAATAACAGCAGGTCAACTTACATTACAAAAAACCCATCTGCTTTCTCGGCATGCTCCAGCACCGCCTGGCATTGCATGAGAGAGGAAAAAACTATCCCAAGCTCTGTTGCCTGACAGCGCTACCTCCTGATGGTTGCCTGCTCAGCAGACCTCCCTCCCAGAGTCACTTGGAAATCCTGCTCTTTTTCCTAATTACCACCCTGTCTTATCCCCATGGCAGCTGCTCCGAATACTGGGTACTAGAGCCAGGGGGATAAATCAGGCATGGTTCCTGCTCGCACAGTATAGTGGAGGGTTAGAGAAGTACAGACAGGCCATATAGGGGACAAATAGGCCACTCCGTCACTGAAGCGGCTAGGCATGGGCCAGCTTTAAAAGCCCTTACCCCCAACCACACATCCCACCGCCCACCCAGCCCAACACTTGTGTTCAACAGGGCTGCCTCGACCACCTTCCCTGGGCTTCAAGGAAGTAGAGCCCCCGCCCTTCCCCTGGGGCAATCCCTTCTTTTTCTCACATCTTAAATCTCTCCCTCCCTCCTCCTCCTCCCCTCTTATCTGACCAAAACCCTCAAGTCTCCTCCACCTAAAAAAGTCCTTCTTGACCCTGTTCCCCCTCTTGCCCCCTCCTTATCTCCTTCTCTTTCCTGTCCAACCTCTTGAAATAGCGGCCGTACACTTTTTTTTTTTTTTTTTACTTACAGGTTTGTTTGTTTTAGTCGTATACTTTTTAACTCACTCATATGTTTTGTGTGTTTTGCCTGTCAGTCTTCTGTCTTCGCGACTCCAAGGAATCCGTTCTTGCTGACACCACCAGTGATCTCTTAATGGCCCAATCCAGTGGCTTCTTTTCAATTCTGATCCTACTCTGCCCACACTGCACCAGCCTCCGGCGACTTTCTCTGTATTATTATACATACTCATTGAGAGAAAGAGGGAACTACATTAGAAGTATATAAAAATGAAAGAGTGGGAGACCCGTGCCCCAGCCTCCCACTCCACTCCCTGAGTGGATATATGTCTTTCCAAATAATTGATCGAGTATAAATGAAAGTGGAATCCATGCACAGAGTTTAGATTTTAAAATTAAAAACCAACAAACATGATAAACTATGTATCTCACTCTAAGGGCACCATCCCAACATCTGATTTCCCGCAGCAAGTCTGGCTCTAGCCCCCAATCTTCTAAGGAATATTTTTAGCCCTGGGCACTTTGCAAGGGCCAAACTCCTGGATAGCTCCATTGCAGACCCATCAGGCCTGTGCTTGAATCTCTGAATTTATGTTCTGCTTCTGGTCCACAGAGACATTTAATTTGTTTGAATACACCTCCAACTTTTCAATTTCCTCTTTTTATGCTTTACCTGTCATTGCCTTGAAACTTCAAAGCATGACCTTTCAATGCTAATTCTCTTGCTCAGTGAGTGGTTCTGTTGAAACACAAGTAAGATCCTGTCACTACCATGCTCATAAGCCTGCAATGGCTCCCACGTCCCACAGAATGAGAGCCTCATTCCTTTCCATCACAGCCTGAAACATTGTAATACAAGCCCTCCAACTTCTTCTCTTGCTCCGTCTGCTCCAGCATATACCGGGCTCCTTGCTGGCCCTTGAGCACTCCTAGCCCATTCTTTTCCCTTCTTGGTTGGTCCTTCCCCAGATATCCATGTAGCTTACTTCCTCACTCTTTGAGTCTTTTCTCAAAAGTTCCCCCAAAGACTTGAAAACTCATATCCAAAAAGATATTTGCATATGAATGTTCAAAGCAGCATTATTCACAGTGGCCAGGACATGGAAGCAATCGAAGTGTCCTATAATAGATAACTGGATAAAGAAGCTGTGGTACATATATACAATGGGATATTACTCAGCCATAAGAAGAGATGAAACACTGCCATTTGCGACATGGATGGACCTCGAGATAATCATGCTAAGTGAAATAAGCCAGACAGAAAAAGTTGAAAATCACATGATTTCATTTATATGTGGGATATAAACCTAAAAGCAACAAATGAACAAGACAAACAGAGATTCATGGACATGGACTATAGACTAGTAATCACCAGAAGGCACGGGGGAGGGGTGAAGAGAGAAAGAAGTAGGCGGGGTAAAGGGGGTCGAATATGTGGTGACGGAAAGAAATCTAACTATGGGAGGTGAACACACGGTGTAAATATATATATGCCTTACTGTTAAAGTGTACAGCTGAAACTTATTGGATTTCATTAACCAATGTCACCATAATAAATCAATCAATCAAATCAATCAGCAAATAAATGAATGAATAAATAAATAATAAAGCCTTTTTCGGCATTGAAACAATAAAGGCGCCTTCTCAGTGAGGCCCTCCCTGGCCACCTACGGGAAACTGCAGCTCTCCCTATTTTGCTCTCTTCCTTGCTTATTTTTTCTCTTTAGCACTTGCCACCTTCTAACATACTATGTATCTCATTTTTCTTATTTGTCATCTGTCTTCCCCACTGTTTTGTGAGCTACACAAGGACAGGGATTTGGGGCAGTTTGGCTTAAATGAATCCCCAGTGCCTGGACACTTAGTAGGTCCTCAGTAAGTATTGGTTGAAAGAATGAAGTTGCTGGGCTCATTTAGCAAATACCATGCGTGCACTTTGCTCCCTGTCAGTACATTCAGCTCTTCTCATGTGTCAAGGGGATGGGCACATCATAGTTTAGCCACTTCCTTGTGACCTTATTTCTTGAAACTCTTTCCTCCCTCGGCTTTCCTGCCTCTTTTCCTGCCTCTTGATCTATCATTTCCTCTCCCCTCCATGGGTTGTTCCTTTACCTGCGCCTTTGGGGCTGAGTTTCCCCAAGGTTCCACCTGCTCTCTCCTGCTCTTCTATACCTTGTCCCTAGATGGGCTTGTCCACACCCTCATGTCATCTACCATCTAGAAGCTCATGACTCCTGTAGCTCCAGCTCAGATGCTTCTCTTGAGCTCCAGACCCTCATTTGCAGCTACCTCCCAAGTGACTCACCACTTAACTTAAAAACTTAACTTGTCCTCAACTTGTACCTTCTCTTTCTTCAGTTTTCTTATCTCAGCAAATAGCAACACTGTTTTTCTCTTCTCACAAGATAGAAACTGGAATAGTCTTTGAATACTCATTTCCTCTCATCCATATTTAAGGCTCACCAATTTCTCATTGTGCCCTCAGAAACATCTCCTTAACTGGGCTCTCTCTTCCACCTCCTGTCACTGCCCTAGTCCAGAGCTTTTTCATTTCCTGTGGACTCTGGCAACACTTCCTCATCGATTTTCTTGATGTGGCTCTCTGCAGCTCATCACCCACCTTGCCACCAGATAGGTTTCTGGAAGCCACAGAGGAAGAACTAGGAAAGCTGGGAACAGAGAAGAGAGACAAAAGGTAATAGAATCAACTGAACCCTTATTTATTGTACTAGGATATTCAAGATTGACAAATCAAGAAACTTCAGTATAAACATAATATTTGGGGATATGGAGATAACTTCAAGAAAGAAGTACCAAAACCCAGAACTGGCCAAAAGAGGTTCTGTAGGGAGAAAGCCCGAGGATGAGAAACGCTGTGACAGAGCACTACTGCTTTCTATTAGAAGGGCCTCTGTATTTTTGGATCAGACACTGTATGATAGAGGGTATTGTGAGTCATTTAAAATAGAGTTTAACACAAACAGACAAGTGATATGATTAGATCTGTGTTCTAAATGGATCACTTGGGCTGCAGGTAAGAATGGAGTAGAGGCAAGGCACAGTAGGAACAGGGAGATTGGGTGCAAGGGGACAGAGGAAGGGGGACACCACTGCAGATGTCCAGGCTGGAGATGGTGATGGCCCGGCACAGGAATGACGAGAGCTGGATGGATTCAAGAGATACTAAAGAGGGCGAGGAAGGACCACGCCTGGTGCCCAGGTCTCTGCCAGTTAGATGAGTAATAATTTCTTTCATGAGCTGGAGAACACTGGGGAGGAAGAGGAGGGTTTGGGAAGAAGATAACCAGTTTAGTTTGAGTCATCGAGGATGTGTGAGGCCCTTAATAGCTGGCACCAGCCACCTTCTCCAACCTGTTTCTGCATTCACTCACCCCTCGTCCTCACTCCTGCTTGTTTATGGCCCTGAGCTTCTTGTTGCTCCACAAGCATATTATGAACCTAGGCTCATGTTGATGCTTTTGCCCAGAAGGCCTTCCTCTGCCTCCTCAGTCTGCAGAGTTCCTGGTCATTACTCAGCTCAAACATCTTCTCAGAAAGCTTCCAGGTTCTCCCAAGGAGAAGTGCTCCCTCCTATGAGTGCACCAGCAAGCTAACAGCAAGCTCACATCCTCCCATAGATCTCTGTTGATAGCTCTACTTTCCCCTCCAGGGGACTGTTTCATAATAGAGAAGATAAAAAGCATCACTTCTTGTTCTTTATACTAGAAGTATGAAGATATTTCATCTTGTCTGTCAACTTTCTCAGCTTGGTAATGACTGCCTGGAATGCCGTAGGATGGAGGATTCCAAAGGGATGTGGGCGTGCAAGGTGGGGGTGGAGTTCTGGGAAAGTGAAAGTCCTGTCATGGGTGGAGGCAGAGTCAGGGACCTGCATCTCAGCTCAAGAACTAACAAGATACACCCCTCCCAAGCAGAGTAAAAATGCTCCGCGGACCTGCCATCTCATCACATGACATACCTCCTAGAATGAGAAGCCTGCCTCAAGGTCTACACGCCTTTATACCATTAAGGGATCTTTGCTCCCTAAATGTGGTCTCCCCATCAGGCATCTCCACCATGGAGCCATGCCGGGTTTTAGCTGAGACATGACTGGGCCAGATCTCTTCACAGCCCTGGGTCATCTGAGTCCCAGGGACCTGAGGAAAGCCTTTGTGGGATGAAATCTGTCTGTCCACCAGGATTTGGATAAATCCTCCATTTCCTTCTAAACTTCTGTATTAGTTTCCTGTAGCTGCCCCAACCAATTACCACAAACTGGGTAGCTTAAAAGAACAGAAATGTGTTCTCTCACAGCTCTGGAGGCCAGAAGTCCAAAATCAACAGACTGCATGACCCCCACCCCTGCCCCTGCCCCCGCCCAACCCCCCAAGGCTCTAGGGGAGAACCCTTCCTTGCCCTTCCGGCTTCTGGTGGTTCCAGGTGTTTATTGGCTTCCTTGGCTGTATCGCTTCAATCTCTGCCTCCATCTTCACATGAACTTCTCCTTTTCTATGTCTTACCTTCTTCTGCCTCTTATAAGGACCCTTGTCATGGATTTAGCATCTGGATAATCCAAGCTGTGTTCATGTTGAGACCCTTAATTTAATTACATCTGCAAAGAACCTTTTTCCAGATAAGGTCACATTCACAGGTTCTAGGACACAGGCATGTATTGGGGTCCACTATTCAACCCACTACACCTTCTGGATAGAAAACGACAAATAAGGCATAGGCTGCGTTAACTTTGAGACGTAAGCAATTTCTCTTAATGGAGACATAAACAATGTTCTTGAAAAATTTAGACCGAATGGTGAAAATCACCATGAAAAAGCAGCAGCAGAAAAGCCCGACGCTGAACAACATCAGCAAGCTTGTTTTTGTCCTCGCTGCCACAGACACACAGAGGGCTCTGTGCAGACTGTGGTCTGATTGTCTCTTCTCTGGAAAGTTTCTAAGGCCCAGTTATGTGGAGCTCCGAGGACATTAGAACATTGTGACATTTTGACAAAATTTTCCATTTAAAAGAGACAAGATTATTTTGCCCAGGAAATTCTATGAGCATTGTTAAAGAAAAGAAAAACTGGAGAAGGAAGAGGAGAGAAGGAACACGGTGCCACGTACAAACAGCCGAGCCGCTGACTACAGCTTCTTTCTACCAAGACAGAAGCCCTCGGTGGTTTGTGTTTTAGAGACTGGTGGAAAGCTGAACCTTTCCTCTTGCCAAGCACCCCGGGTACCTCTGTGTTTTTGTTCCTTGCTCTGGCCCAGCCATTCTATCTGGAATCGATGTTCTGTGGGATTAGCATAGATAGTTATGATGCTAACCATGCTATGCTCACTTCCATTCAATTACCATCTGAGAAGGTATCCAAAAGTTTCCATTCAGAAAAGTCCAGAATAGCAGCCCTCTTCCTGGCCTTACTCCTGGTTTTTGAAATTATTGGATTCTTGAGCCATGTTAGCCTATCGTAACATATCTGAGTTGTTTACTGACTCAGGTGAGTCAGGTATGTAGACAGAAAACTCTGTCCCGTTTTAGAAAGGAACAAACAGAGTGATGAGAGTCACTACTATGTGACAAATCGTTATTGTTTTATCATTATCGATAGTTGTTGAACATATTATATAACTACTGAATACTTATTGACAGCAGTGGCCTGTGACCCCATTCTGAAAAAGAAAAATCAAAGCCATGAAAGTTACTATTATGTGACAAATTACTGCCATTTCATCATTAGCAATATTTATTGAACATTTAGAACTATATCCCAACTGAAGAGGACACAGCATCTTGCTCCTGGGAGCTTGAGCCACCTTGGGGACAGGTAGCTGAAAAGGAATCTATATCATCCTTGTTTTCATTTTGCGTTGCTGGTATTTCATTGATGCTTAGGCAGATAGTCAAATCAGGACTGTTTGAACTTCTTCCCCAGACCCCATAGCCTCAGAGTCCGAGTTCATCTTCCTGTTTCTTGCTCATCATTTAATGTCACAAATTATTACTCAGAGGGCTGTCAATAAAACTGTTCGATATTTACTTAGCTGATAGGCTCAAAGTGGCAGGCAAGCAGATCTTCTGAAGACCTGGGACTAGCTCTTTTGCTGTCTTCACCTCACTGCCCACCTCCTGCTGTTCCCCCAACTATGCAGACCTCAGCTCGACTCCTCCCCAACACATCCCCTCCAGAAGGGAGGGTCTCGAACAACGCATAATCGTTCTGTCTTTTAGTATAGTTTACTTCAAGCTATTTGGCTTTGAGCTGTCTGTCGATGAGCTCTTAGAACCAATGAATGGGAAGCTGGAGAAGAATGTCTAGGGATTCTTTCTATCTTTGCCCATTGCTAAGAGAACAGCAAGTTACATACACATGTAACTTGGCTACTACAACAAGAGTTTAGGGAAGAGGTGAGCTACTGTTACCTGTCCATCTTTCTAGCCAGATGCTGTTGGTGGGTCTCACATTTCCAGACATTTGGCCCTATCATCTCCAAGCCCATCTGAATGGGTAATCCATAATGGAATGGAAGCCTGGCCTCTTGGTGGCTGATTCGCCTACCCAGACTCAAGCAGGGACTCTACTTTACAGTTAAGGAAATGGTTAAAATGGCACTTTGCGGGCCTCTCAAACTAAGCTCTCCTAATTTAGTCATCGACCCATGAGAAAGGAAAATAGAGCTCCAACACGTTCCTCTTGGAGTAGGGGGAAATCTTTTAAGTAAAAACTCATCTTTAAAAATAAAACAGCCATACTACCCAAAGCAATCTATAGATTCAATTCAGTCCCTATCAAAACACCAGTGGGCATTTTTCAGAGAGCTAGAACAAATAATCCTAAAATTTATATGGAACCATAAAAGACCCCAAATAGACGTGGCAATCTTGGATACAGGATATCAAACTATATTACAAAGCTATAGTAATCAAAACAGCATGGTACTGGCATAAAAACAGATACATTGATCAATGGGACAGGATAGAGAACCCAGAAATAAATTCACGTCTATATGCTCACTTAATATGTGACAAAGGAGGCAAGAATATACAATGGGGCAAAGACAGTCTCTTCAATAAATGGGAAAACTGGACAGATACATGCAAAAAAAAAAGAAACTGGACCACCTTCTTACACTGTATTCAAGAATAGACTCGAAATGGATTAAAGACTTAAATGTAAGACCCGAAACCATAAAACTTATAGAAGAAAACATAGGCAGTAAACTCTCAGGAATTTCTTTTTGGATAGATCTCCCTGAGCAAGGGAAACAAAAGAAAAAATAAATAAATGAGACTACATCAAACAAAAAGTTTTTGTACAGCAAAGGAAACCATCAGCAAAACAACAAGACAACTGACTGATTGGGAGAAGATATTCGCTAATGACACATATATAAGAGGTTAATATCCAAAATATATAAAGAACTCATACAACTCAACAACAAGGCCAAACCATCCAATTAAAAAATGGGCAGAAGACCTGAACAGACACTTCTTCAAAGAGGAAATACATATGGCCAATAGACATATGAAAAGATGCTCAAGGTCACTAATCATTAGAGAAATACATATTAAAACCACAATGAGATATCACCTCACACCTGTCAGAATGGCTATCATCAATAAATCAAAGAACAACAAGTGCTGGCGAGGATGCAGAGAAAAGGGAACCTCATACATTGTTGGTGGGATTGAAAATTGGTACAGCCACTATGGAAAACAGTCTGGAGGTTTCTCTGAAAATGAAAAATGGTTATACCTTTTGACCCAGCAATTGAGCTTCTGGGTATTTATCCAAAGAAAACCAAAATAATAATTCATAAAGATCTATGCACTCCAATATTCATGGTAGCACAATTTACAATAGCCAAGATATGGAAGCAAACTAAATGTCCATCAACAGATGATTGGATAAAGGATATGGTCCATATATACAATGGAATATTACTCGGCCATTAAAAAATGAAATCCCACCATTTTCCATGACATGGATGGACCTAGAGGTTATTATGCTGAGTGAAATAAGTCAGACAGAAAAATATAAATACCATATGATTACACTTATATGCAGCATCTAAGGAACAAAAAGAACTAAAAAATAATGACTCACAAATATAGAGGACAATTTGGTGACAGAGGAGATGGAGGTGTTGGGGGGCTGGAGAATGAGGGTTAAAGAAGTACAAATAGTAGTTGACAGATGGTTAAGGGGAAGGGGAACACAGCATAGGGAATGCAGTCAGTATTACTATATTGGCTAGATGGAAAACCAGAGGAGAGAAGGAGTAATTAGGGAGATCGTTTTATAAATTATATAAATGTCTAACCAATGTACTGTATACTTGAAACTAATTTTAAAAAACTAATTACATACGTCTGTCTATATAAATAATATTCTAGCTCATTCTCTAACACCTAGAAGTCATCAACGAATAGCAATTATATCAGACTAGAAAGGCAGTTTTAGATTTGTGTCTGGACAATAGTGAAAACATGTCTCCCTTCACAAAAGATTAATATATGTTTTTCTACAGCCCAGAGTATGGAATAAAGCACTGGAATAAGTAGCTGCTGGGCAGACAGAACAGAAAATTTACCAGCCATATCTTTAAAATGTGTAGGGTTTAAGTTTTGCAACCAAGTATGGAAAATAATTTATAAAATAAAGAGATCAGATTTTTTTTTTTCCTTTTATAAAGAAATAATACACTAAGTATCCATGAAAATTATTAGTGGATGATTTAAATTCTTCTGCCTATATTAATATATATCTGAGCATTACACGAATCTAAGAATATTTTCAGCATAGGTTGCCCCTCACTATTATCCAAATCATATGCACCAAAAAGTACGCTCAAATATAATTCTTACAAATTCAAAAGTAGCACTTTTTTAGTTTACCTTCTGTAGTTCAATGGCCACAGGTGATGTGGTGGATTGTCAGTGTATATATCATCCACAGTTTTTTCCCAAAACTACATTCACATCAGTCCAATTGTTTTCTCAGAAACTGAGTCCTTAACTTGCAAATAGTGTTTAAAAACATTAATAATTGCACTATTTAGAGACTCATAACCCAGCATTTGTGCTACATAATCACACAAACCAGCCAAAAGCTAAGTTTAATTCCACACATTTGTTTTCATTTTTCCTTGAAGATAAATGGTTGTCATTAAGAGTTTCCTAAGTAAAAGCTGCAAATTATTTGGTGCTTATTCAAAAATAGTTTCAAGATCTGCATTCAAAAATAGGAGACGGTCTTCCAGGAAAATTGAAAGAAAAAAACAAAAGAGGGAGGGGAAACATTTAGATTAAGAGATTTAAGAACTAGACCAACCTGTCATAACATGTGGACCTTATTTGAATATTGATTTGAAGAGAGAGACGATTGGGAAAATCTGAACACCAGATGTGTAATGATATTAAGAAATTATTGTTAAATTTTCAGTGTAAGATAATGGCATTGTGGCTATTTTAAGTGAGTTAGTTATCTTTTAGATATGCATACTGAAATGTTTACACATAGAAAAATTTGAGACTTCAAAATAACCTGAAACCAAGATATGCACATGATTATGAGTGAGGGGTGGAGGTGACTAAAAAGGGGCACAGGAGGGAACTTTTGGGATTGCTGGAATTGTGCTGTATTATGACTATAGCGGTGAATACATGACACTATGCAATTTTCAAAACCTATAGAGCTGTATACCACAAAAAGTGAATTTTACTGTACATACATTTTAAATAAACTTGTTCATTCACTAAAAAAAAAAAAGAAAAAAGAAAAAAGAAATAAAACAGGCCAAAATACTGGATGGTGAAAAAATGTGAATGTCAGAATAGTGAATATTTATTCTAAGCACAAAAAGGGTTCCAGATAATTTAAGAATTCTGTACCTTTGTGTTTATATTTTGTTTCAACTAAACATAGACTTTGGAAGGCATGGCTTCCCTACTGGTGTCTTTATCATTTGTAGAAGAATTTCTCCAAAGCCAAAATTAGAAAAAATAAAAAAGTTCCCATGTTTATTCCCCCATTAAAAATTAATAATAAAATTAATTAATTAAGGTAAAACAGGCCAAGAAGAGATGACTAAAGGTAGCAAAGGGCAACGTCTGCTCCTGACTCACACCTGGCCAGGACACAGTTTTCCTGGTCCCTGTGGACCGGGCCCACTGGTTTCCTAGCTAGCAACCAAGTAAGTCTGAAGGATCAAAAAAGTGGCTTGCAGAGTCGATTACAGATACAAAAACTCAATTTACAAGAGAGGCAAAGGATCTGACAGTTGTCACTAAGACTTAGAAATAAAGTCCCTTTGACCTCAGAAAGGACTGGACTTAAAAAGTCATAGGCATGAGAAAGAAGACGCCCTTCTTGTTTCCCCTGGGCTGGTTAAGCAGGAACAAGACGTAATTCATTCCGGAAGTCATGACTGCAAAAGTTGGTATCAGGGCAAAGTCCTTTTACAGCCACTCTGGGCAGCCCATCCCCCGCCATGTCCCTGGAGTTCCTGCCTACTGGGGGGTGGGGGGCTCCACTTTTTTACTGATGACAATGCTTTGGTGAAGACACCAGGGGGAGAGCAGGCCGATCCTGGCGAACTAAGACTAATGGAAGAAGTCTATTCATGCTGCCATGACAGGGACAAGACAATTACCAAAATAAAGCATACACTATGGCTCTCTGTGCGGTTCACAGGGTAGTGCAAGTTCGAACAGGCAATGCAATATAACATAAAACATTATATAACACAGATCATGGAGAGGTTTTAGTTTATATAATAATGTAGCTTTAGAAAATACAAAGTGCCTTCCCTGACCATCTGCAAATTTAAGATATTGAGCTGGGAACAAATGGCCTTCCAATTGCTTTCTCTCATGTTCCAGACACATTATAGACTTTTACTCTTGCAATCTATAATATACATTTCGTATTTGATTTTCCTAATGTTTATGGACAAACTGTTGGTCTTTGGAAGAATTGATCCAATGGCCTCACTGGCAGCAGGAATCAAAATATTTAAATTCAGTCTGGAGAACTGACTGTCATTGGCATCCTTGCCCGAATGTTTGCTCAAACTATAAACTAATCACTTAAAATATTAAATCAGTGTATGTTCAGATGCACAAGTACAGATTTAAGCTAGATTTTTACTTGGAAAGCTTTTCCCTTTATCTATTAAACGTCAGAACATCAGTTTAAAGTAACTGGTGATCTAATTGAACATGGTAAATGAGCACAAGCTTTGGAATCAGCCTGGGGTTTGAGTTTGGGCTCAGCCCATAATTAACTGTGACCTTGGGCATGTTTTATTGTATAGATTAGGGTCTGAAGCCTGTAAGCACTGTCAATGAACTTTGCTTGCACCAGCAATTCCTTTTCATCAGTATTTAATTCCTTGTCTATTCTTAAGTGATCACGGTTGGAATGAGCTCAAACCACAGAAATCCATAATGATCTTGAACAGGGGAATCTTCTCTCTCCTCCCACTGGAGAGCCGGGCGGGGGGGGGGGTTGGGGGAACAGTAACAAAACTCCAAATAGATGCACCACTGCCCATGAGATCACAGAAACGATTTTTCCAAGGGACCCAGCAATTTGACCTGAAAAAGCTAAGAAAATAAAATATAAAAAGTTGCTATTGAAATGAAGACTACAACGAAGGAAAAGTGAGTTTAAAAATGAAAACAGGCAGGGGGCCCAAGTCCTTCTGATCGAAGCCCCCCCACCCCAAAATAAAAAGAAAACAGGCACTACAATACAAGTTCTGTTTCTGAACCGTCTTTGCCATCTATCCCTGTCTTTCTGCCCCCACTGCCCTAGCTCCACAGCCCTCACCACCTCTCATAGGAACCCTACCATGGGTTCCCCAGGGTCCCCTCCTCCATCCACTCACCACACCAGTGCTAGTTACAGCAGGCAATAAAGAAGCATATAGGTTATGAAACAATGTGTGGGCTCATTCCATCTATATAAAATGGTATGCATGCCTGTGTATATATCTCTGGATGTATGGAGGAAAATTCCTCACAGAATAAACCAAAAATATTAAGAGTGGTTCTTTAACATGTGATCTGTTCTTTTTCTAGTTTGGAAATTACTGCAAATTGGGAAAACATCATTATTAATTGTATTATCAGAAAATAATTAAAGCTACTTTTTAAAAATCAAAATAAAGCTTTCAATGGCATTCTACTGCAAACAGAATAAAATCCAAACTAGCATTTAAGGTCCTCCATCCATGACCCTAGATTACTTTTCCAACATGATCTTCTTCTGTATCTCTGACACACACCCTAAACTGAAAACACACTAGACACTGTTTACCCTGAATTCAGCCTTTACAGTCCAACTTCCATGCCTATCCTGTTCTCACAAGCCTACCTCTTAAAGACTTCCCCATGTGCCTCTCAGAGTTGACCCGCTTTAAATGCATGGAGCATTCACTTCATTTGGACAGGTAACACAATTAATTGTGTTATTCTCTCCTTCAATGAATGATAAGCTCTTCAAAGACAGGTATCTTCTTCCCAGGATACCTGGCTCACTGCCTTGCACCCAAAGGTAGTTGATAGGTGTTTGCTGCAATAAATTACGGAAGAAGTGAGGAGGATGATATACCCAGGGTAGGTGTAGAACACTTTATAGGGGTGAGACTTGAGCAGGGTTTAAAAAAGAATAATATTTAGACAAAAATGTTAGCTGATTACAGTTATCATTGTATGTTAAAAACACAAGGGCTTCTTCCACGGGCCCTGTCATCATTCAGATGTAGATTGCTTAATACTACAGAGTAAATGGATCCTAAAAGTTGTCCTTTAAATGAGAAATGTACCTTCTTATTTTGCACTTACATTTTTAAGCTAAAAGGATATAATATTGACAATTAAAAACTAGTTCCTAGAAATGAAAGTGTCATCAGAAAACAAAATTAAAAGACAAATGAACTGGGAAAATATTTACAATATATATAATAAAAGATTAATAACTACATAGCAACAAGAAAATATTAATACATGGGAAAAGGGGGAAAGGCAATTCACAAAAGAACAGATCCAAATAGACAATAAATAAGAGGGAAAATGCTTAACTTCATTAGTAATAAAATAAATGGAAATTAAAGTAAAATACAAATTTTTTTGCCTTTCAAACTGGCAAATTAAAAAATACTATTCAACGCCAGGGATGAAAGACAAGGTAATTTTCCTGGAAAGCAATTTAGCAGTAAGTTTCAAGAGTTTAAAAAATAATTAATTCCTTTGACTCAGTCATTCTACTTATAGGATTCTATCCAAAGGAATTAATTTAAAAATGCACACAAATTTTATATATAAGCAGGAGCAAACTAGAAATATTATAGATTATCAACCATAAGAAAACAAAATGTGATGCTATGTTTATGTGATGCTATCATTAAAATCATATCTTTTTAAGGAATAGTTATTGTCATTGGGGGAAATGCTCACGATATAATATAAAGTGAGGGAAAAAGATGATATCATATGCATTCTGGAAATGGCTACAACAGAAATGGCCTCTGAGTAATGGAATTAGGAAAGGAGGGCCTTTCACATTTACTGTTCTCTTTTTCTTTTCAACTAGCAATAATAATAGTAGTGTCTATACTACTAATATTAATTTGAATGTTTACTCTGGGCCAAGCATTGTTCTAAGTGTTTTGTGCTTATTTTCTCAATTAATCCTCACAACAGCCTATGAGGTTAAGTACTATTATTTTCATCCACCCTGAGACACAGAGAGGTCAAGCAAGTAGCCCAAGGTAGGGCTAGGATTCAAGTTTTGCTCTCTCCTATTATAGTAATATGGTATGGTGCTTCTGGTTACATATTTGTAGTATTGTGTTTATAAATTAAGAAATTGACCCCACCTTCACCCTGGCAGTTCTTTCTCCCACCTAGCTACTTAACTCCCAGATCACCTCAAGTCCTTGCTTAATTGCGACCTTCCAATGAATCCTACCCTGAACTGAGGTTCAAAATTGCAACCTGCCCCTCTGTTTTACTCTGCTTTATTGTTTCCATAGTATTTATCTAGTGTATTATACAATTTTCGGGTTCACCATATTATTTCTGCCTTCCCCTCACAAACACCATGTGGACGCCACTAGATCAGGGGTTTTTATCGGTCTTGCTAACTGATGTATTACAGCCTGAAAAGGTACTGGCACAAACTAGGTGCTCAACAAATATTTGTGAATTTGATGAAGTTTCTAAAACATAGCGTTATTCCACTTTTGTGTTATTTTAAAGCGTAAACATGCATACACATGTAGAAGAAAAATATTTCAAAACGTTAATAGTGGTTTCAAGTGATATTTTTTCTTCTTCATTTTTCCTGTGGTTTTATTCTCAAAATCTGATGTCAAAATGTATTATTTTATAATGAGAAAATTGCTTTTTAAAAACGTCTGTTCTTAACCTAGGGTAACCTACATCGCCATACACAGCGAATTGTCTTTGCTGAGAAATGCATGACGCCAGCATAAAAGGCATTCGACCATTGAAGAGGTATCGATGGTCTTTAAAGAAATGATTGCATTTAAGTAATCGCCCAATATTTTTGTGGTGGTTAAATATTTCTGAAAGAAATGAAAATCCAGCCTCGCAGGCATCCCTGGGGAACACACCCACTTAGCAACCGGAGCCAAGCTGAAGCGTGGCACTGCGCCTTTAATTCCCGGGCTGGGGGGCGGGGGTGGTGGAGAATTTCCGCTCCCCCACGGCCCTGGTGGCAGCTGTCACCTGTAAAGCGAGCACCAAACGGGGGGGATGGAGCCCGGCGCCTATTGGACAGAATATAAAGGCAGAAAACCTACCCCGAAGACCCGGGGCCCGGCGCGGCTGCGGCGCTGGGAGCGCGCCGCGGCCCCCAGCGCCTTTCTCCCGGAAACACCCCGACCCTGCGGCGCGGGCGTGACCGACGTCCAGCTTCGGGGACACGCCCGTCTGGCCTCGGTGGAAAGTATCAGGTGAGCCTGGCCGAGGCGAACGTGGCCCCCAGAACCCCCGCTCCGGTGCGTCCCAGCGGGCGCCGCGAGGTGCACCTGCCTCGGCAGCCGAGAGCCGCGGGCCGGTGGGAGGGGACGGCCCGGCTCCCCTGTGGGGTGAGGACTGTCCATGGCGCTCGCCGCGGCCGCGGCCGCTGCGGGCCGCTGGGGTGACCAGGCGGCGGTGCTAGGCTTCCTGCAGGAGAACGGCGGAAAGGTGCGCAACTCCGAGCTGCTGAGCCGCTTCAAGCCGCTGCTGGATGCAGGCGACCCGCGCGGCCGCGCCGCCCGCAGGGACCGCTTCAAGCAGTTCGTCAACGACGTGGCCGTGGTGAAGGAGTTCGACGGCGTCAAGTTCGTAGTGCTGAGGAAGAAGCCGCGGCCCCGGCAAGCACCAGACCCCCTGCCCCGCTGCGTCCCCAGCACTCCAGGGGCAGTGGCCCCGCCATCCAAGATTACTGCCCTCACACGGGGAAACTGCCCCCGTGGGGACTCCATCCTTGGTCTTGGCGCAGCAGTCGGTAGAAGTACCCGAGGACCCGGCTCCGCCATCGGAGCCACAGGACACCCCCGGGCTCCGGCCTCTGAGCCTAGTCAACCGACTGCGGAGCCGTCGTTAGGCACCCAGCAGTCAGGGAGGCCCTCCGCCCCGCGGCTTCCAGCCTTTGAGCTTGCCCAGCCCTCCGAGGGTCTCTGTGCAGACGTGGCCCCACCGTCTAGGGCACCGTCCGAGACGCCAGACCCGGAATCCCGACCTGGGGCGACGACAGGGCCGCCACCACCCCCTAGGCACGCGCCCGCTCAGAAGCCCTGCATGCTGCCTGTGCGCTGCGTCCCGGGCCCCGCGGCGCTCCGGATCCGGGCAGAGGAGCAGGGCCTGCCGCGCAGCTGTCAGAGGAGCCGAGCCCGCGGAGCTCCCCGCTGCTGCTGCGGCGGCTCTCGGTAGAGGAATCGGGCCTGGGCCTGGGCGCGGGCCGCTCCCCGCACCTGAGACGCCTGTCACGCGCGGGCCCGCGCCTGCTGAGCCCCGACACCGAGGAGGGCCCGCCGCACCGCCACCGTCCGCCGTGCCCCTGGAGCCGGCTGAGCACGAGTGGCTAGTGCGGGTGGCTGGTGGCCGCTGGACCCACCAACTGCACGGGCTACTGCTGCGCGACCGAGGCCTGGCGGCCAAGCGCGACTTCATGTCCGGCTTCACGGCCCTGCATTGGGCCGCCAAGAGCGGCGACCGCGAGATGGCGCTGCAGCTAGTGGAGGTCGCGCGGCGTGGGGGCGCACCAGTCGACGTGAATGCGCGCTCACATGGCGGCTACACGCCGCCACTGCACCTGGCCGCTCTGCACGGCCGCGAGGATGCGGCAGTGCTGCTGGTGGGCCTGGGCGCGCAGGTGCACATGCGTGACCACAGCGGTCGGCGCGCCTACCAGTACCTGCCGCCGGGCGCCTCGTATGCGCTGCGCCGTCTACTCGGCGATCCTGGCTTACATGGTTCTACCGAACCTGACGCGACTGGTGGTAGTGGCAGTCTTGCCACCCGTCGCCCAGTGCAGGTGGCCGCCACTATCCTCGGTTCCACCACCAGCGCGTTTCTGGGCGTCCTGGCCGACGATCTGATGCTCCAGGACCTGGCACGAGGCTTAAGGAAGTCAGGTTCTTTCAGCAAGTTCTTGGGTGCTTCACCCATAGCTCCTCGTAAAAAGACAAAGATCCGCAGTGGCCTGCCGGCCTTTTCAGAAATCTCTCGTCGTCCCACCTCGGGGCCTTTCCCTGGTCTAATGCCTAGCCTGCCCCCCACAACTTGACAGTCCCTGAGACTTCTGGGCCAGCCCCTCACAGCCTAAGCCTGCCCAAGACGGCGACCCAACATCTTCGGCTCCATCTGGTTTCCGATTTTGCCCATCGCAGCCTGTTTTACCCAGGTAGGCCTACGCCTCCAGCTTCTGTCTGAAGCTTGACCTGTCTCCAGAGTTAGGATTCAAGATCTCACTGAGAGCCTCCTGTGCAGAACTCCAGAAGTCAGGTTGAACTTTGGAGAAGACCTGAAATTTAGAATCAAAGGTTAAGGGGCGGCAGCTGGTCTGGTCCCTGAATGAGTTAACCCAAATGCCTCTGCATCTACACACTCCCAAGCCAGAACTAATTGCAAGGTCTCTTTAAATGTTCTGCGATGTTGCATGGTTGTCAGCTTTAAGATACCAGTGGTTTTGTAATTGGATGCTTTTATCCTGTTTTTAAATGGAAATGAGGTAAAAACAACTTTCATAATAACCTTTTGAAATTATATTTTTCCATTTTTAGACAAAATGCTCAGACATTTTCAATCTTTTGCTAAATATTTTGGAATTATATTAAAAAAAAGATGATCAAGATCTAAAGGAAATTAGTCCAAACCAACAAAACCCTTAAATCTATCTACCTCATTTTTGGCAATCAAGATTCTAGAGTCTTGGACACAGAATATGACCATTGTGAATGTAATTAATTTCAGTCATACTGTGAATGCTACATATTAGGAAATGAATGCATCTTGGGAGTAAAGGTGATTTGAGAATGAGAGAAAAGAGACATTTGGATAAATATTTTAAATATGTGGTTGTCTTTATAGTGAAATGTAAACATGTGTCTTTGGCACTGGTGGGCAGCTATTTTGACGTGGCATGAATATTTAATTTGTGAATTACACCATCGTGCCATGTTTCTGAATCTGTGGTTTTCAAATCTGGCTGAGCCTTTCAGTGCAATAGGTGAATATTCAAAGTTGGGCTACAGTTCCAAAAAAAAATAAAAGGTCATAGCATTACACCACAAAAATAACTGATTAAATAGTAATCAATACAAAGAACCAACTATTTTATATGAAAGTTCTATACAAACAGAAAGTACATGATATCCATTTTTAAAAGCCATCTGAAAACTTATTCCAATATAGCAAATACAAAATCTCTTTGCTTGGTGACCTTAGAGAGGTGACCTAACATCTCTGGATCTTTGCTCCTCTCTGTAATTGAGGTTTGTAGGTATTGCCAAGATTTCCCACGTTCAACACAGTGTAATTATAATGGCTCTTTCTGTTTTAAAGATATGGAATCTATTCACTCAAACAACCTTTTTTTTATTATGTGGTGGTAATGCTCTGCTTTTGCAAATTGTTTGCATGTCATGAGTTATATCAAACAGCACAGAGCAGTGGGGCTCCCCTCCCATATATATATCAGTGAAGACTCTGAGATTATTTAAGGCAGTCCTTAATGGAATGTTTTGATTTAATCAATGAAATAAAGTCTCCCATTTCATTCCTGTTTGTGTGATGGTGTCCTTCCCTTAAATCTTCTACAGCTCTTATTACTATATTTTTCTCTTCTTCTCTTTTTTTCTACTTAATTTCTTATTTTCTCCTCATCCTTCTGCCATTTTCACGCATTCTATTATTGAAAGAGTTTGGATTGCTCTGCAAAGTAAAAGGAGTTAACCACACATGGATATGGTAGCCAAAAACCATAGATAAATGTAAGCCCTGATCTGACCCTTTCCACCTTCCTTGCCTAGAACTCTAGCTAAACTGCATAAATTATTTTTAAATGCAAATTAAATCTTCTGCCTCTGCAGGAAAATTGTGGGAGGCAATAATTATAGCATTCTAAGTAGCTGAAGGTCTAGAAGACAATAAAATTTTAGAGATTTTCCCTGGTAATAGAGAGGCTTGACTAAGGGTAACAAATGTCACAAACACAGGTATGACCTACCTTGAAAAAAATCAAAACCTAAAGCAACAAGGTAGTAACAAATAACTAATGTTCATTGCACACTTAAATCAGAGGAGAGTTACTTGAACTGCCAGAAGAATCTTTGGGTTTTAAAAAGGTGTGTAAAGCCTTCCAAGTGAGGTAAAACATTTGGCAAGAGTTTAGGGTCAATAAGCCTAAAATTCAGATGTTAGGAACCACTTTTTCCTTGCAGGCCAGCTTACAGAAACTATAAGGTAGGACATTATGATTTGATGTGCATGTGAACAGTTTTCAAGAACCATATATCACTGAGCAGGAGGTATGCCTGTGGAAGGGTTTTTCCAACAACTGACACACAAAAAATAATTGTTTATAAGTTAAGGCAGGATAGGTGGTTAAAATTGTTACAGGGAAGAGAATCACTCCTTTAATGGGAGAGAAGTTAATTGCTGAAGTAGATAGAAATGTGTGAGTCATATTAAGAACCAGCTTTTAAATAAAGTTTTACGTAACCTTTAAAGGAGGTTGGAGGTTGTTCTTGAGCATATCTCACTCACCTAATGGAGACCAGGGTGTGAGTAATGCATATATGACCTGTGTTTATTAAGTGCCAGACATGGTTCTAAACACTTTGCAGGTATTAACCACACCTTGTGAGATATGTACTGTTAGTATCTTGATTTTAAAGGGAGGAAACTGAAGCCTAGAGAAGTGGTCAGTAACTTGCCTCACAGCTAGTATCAGAGTCTGGTGGCCTCCTGTGCTCTTCCCACTACAATGTCCTGTTGCAGAAAAGCAGGGTGGTCTCAATCAGCCCATTTCTTTACTCATTTAGTGACCTTAGGCAAGTCACCTAATTCTCCAAGCTCCACCTCTCTTTTCCGTGGGACACAGACTGCAGTACCTATTCTCCAGGCTGTGGGGAGCAGAGCATATGGAATGAGCAGGGAGAGCTCTTTGTGAACTGCAATATCAGCCTGAAATATTACCAGGGGTGCCCACTGGTCCCGTCAGGGTATCTGGTTGCATTCCAAGACCAAATAGCTCTGATGTGTGGCTTTGCTTTACAAGATCGCCATTCTTTTACCATGTTAGTAATTGCATACACAACAGTTGACTTTGCTAGGAAAAACGTATCCTACAAAAGGAAAATTATTCTATATTCTGTATGTAATATTGCTTTAGTTCAAATAGATAAAACAACGCCTTTCTCAATTTACATTCCTCTAGAATCCCTACTCCCATCTGCTAGACCTAAACAATTGTCATTCACCTCTCAATACACAGTGATAAAGCTGGGCCCACCCAGGAAGCACATTCTCCCCCCCACCCTTTTTGGCTTTTTTCCTAGAAGAAATTATTTGACCTTTTAAAATGTTTGCATAAATAAACTCTATCGTTCTCCAGATAGCTTTTTGCCTTGAACCTGTGTCCTGGTCTCACCATTCCAGAACTGCCACACCTCTGGACTTGAACCTTGAAGCAGAGGTGGCCCCACGTGTGACTGCAGGGAAGAGGAAAGAAGGAAGAGAAAGAAGGGCAGGTACATGCAGACTTCTCCTCCAGAGGAAAAAAGGTCCTCTTAGTATGAAGTTGTTGCTGATTCAAATTTCAAAGACAGCAGGTAAACACCCAACGTGACCGTCCAAACTGTAGGCAGGCTATGGCAATAAACTTGCAGGGTCGTTGAGAGGACTGCTTTATAGCAATTGCTCCCCTTCCCCCACCTTCACTTCTCTTCTCTGCTGTCCACAACCACTGCTGACCTAAATTCCCTCTTAAGCTTCTGATTTACATGTGAATAAACAGCACAACCGTGTGAGGCTGTGCGGCTCCCGGAGCTTTCCGCCAGCCGCTCGCGGAAGTACACGGTGTGCGGAGCAGGCTGTCCAAGACAGATTGCGCGCGGGTTTGGGGCACGTGGAACGTTGCTTCCCTATTCCGTTTCTAATTTGCAGTCTGAAGGTAAAAGTACACTAATTACATCCATATTAGGAGGAGCAGCGGGGGCGGGATGAGGAGAGCGGGGGAGGCGGACGCGGAGCTGCCTGTTGCCCGGCAACAACCCTCGCTGCAAGCTTGTCCTCCCGCGGAGCCAAGGGGCACCGCGGCCCGCAACCCCGCGAGGGTAGGGACGATCAGGCTGGGACGCAGGCGCCTTCAGGAGGTGAGGACATAAACCCCAACAGAGACCCATGAAACCCTGTTCCACGCTGGGGGACTAAGTAAGGCTCTTTTTGGTACTGATACCTAAGATCAACATCCCCGAGTTCCAGCCCTCCACTTCTCATTAACCACCAACAAAGGAAAGCGAGCCAGTCTTCCCAGGGCTGCCTGAACAGAGTAGCTTTCCGATAGAAGCAAAAAGGCCCAGGCCCAGGCCCAGCCTTCTGTCCTGCAGGGACACTAAGCCCCTATGGCTAGCCCTGAGGGCCTGGTAGTTGGGGCGGCTGCGAGTGGTCGCGTAGGTAGCAGTTTTCATCATAAGGAGAACAGTGCCCTCTGCTGGCAGTGTCTTGGAGGGTGGAATTCATACGGCTTCTGAGCTCTCCGAAAGTCTTAGTCCGCGTTACCAACACTTAACACCTATGATGAGTTCATTCTTACCCTCTGAAGGAATAACGGAGTGAAAGGGAAATAAACCGGGGCAGGAAGGAGACAGAGACAAGATGGAGAGACGGGCGCAGGAGGTGTGGCCCTACTTTGGTGGCTCCCCGGGTCTGGGAGGGACAAGCACAGAAGCCCCACATATCTGCATGGAAAAACCCAGCACAGAACCAAAGTGCAGTTTAATGAGGACAATGCCCGTCTTGACCTGGGAGTGCTTTGTCGAAATATACAATTTGCACTGGCTTAATGTGCCCCCCCCCACCCTTAAATGTGTTTCTGAGAGAATACAATGGGGACTGTACAGGGCAAAAGGCAGACATAAGTAGATTCTATCCAGAACACGACTGGAAGCAGCTGCCCTGCTAGGCTGAGGACCTTGGAGCAGAGGTCCCGCCCAGTGTTCAAAGCATAATGTTAGAACCCGCAACTGCCTCAGCAGGAGCCCCATATGTTTTTCATAAGAAGGCACAATGTGAGCATTGTTCTTCCTCAATAGCGCGACTGTTATAACTAATGCTTTTGCTATGAATACGACCATTTAAAATTCCCAACCAGTTGCACTTAGTGGCAATATGCATCAGAAAACAAGCCCAGAAGCAGAGATTTCTCACTTTGGGGTCAGTTGGCTGTAAATACACCGACACAATACCTTTTAATGTGCCCAGATTCCAAAAGTACACTGAAGTTTGCCATGAACGATGTTCTTGTCTCTGACGTTTGCAGCTACAAATACTAAAGCAGATTTTCATACATACGTTTGAGAACTTATCAATTCTGGGTACACAGGGCCTCTGCACAAATAGAGGGGAGTGCGTGTCCTGTTTCATACCACTCCAGTCCCTAACACCCCATTTCTAACCCCAGCTCTCCCCAGATCAGTGTCTCTAGCACATAGGGAAGCTGCTTCTCCAGGTCCTCAGTTGCCACCTGGTCAGTCTCCAGGTCCCATGCCTCATCTTCAGCTCCCACCCCCAACTGCCCTCCTCAAGCCTGGCTGACCCAATAAGGTCTCCAAAGGAGAGTAGGATAAACTATTTTAATAACATAATTGGAAAAGGAAGGACGTTCTTTCTGGATCTTGGAATGAATGTCTCCAAATGTCTGAGGGTACTGAACCCATTTTCCATTTGGTGAATTTCTCTATCCCATGAGTCTTGAAGGGAGGGATTACCTCACTTCAACTACTGAAATTGAGGGCTTTGGTAAAACTAGCAAAGGAGACCTGGATCAGGCAATTAGGCCTTGACTTTTGTGGGACTGATGCAGTCAGTAGAACAGTTAGGGATACTGGTAGCAGTGAAGTTGAGAGACAAGTCTTCCTTCCATCTCTCCTATTTTCAAGCCTGGTTTTCCAGTCTTCCTAGCACTTCCTTAAGAATATCTCTCTTCTGCTGGTCAGGCAGGATTGGTGTCTGTAATCTGTAAACAAGATCCCTCCCCCAAACTATGTTCCAAGTGACATACACACTTCTCACATCAATTTTATTGAGGAAAAAAAAAAAGGCTGTTTTACATAAATTGAAGTGCTCCTCTGACTTTCTTCCCTCTCTCATCACAAAAGGGGGGAACACTACAGCTTTAAAAATCCATAAATTAATTACCAAATACCCATAAGACTTGGGTAAGGCCACATGACAATAATTGGAAGTATCTTGGAAAGGCCAGGCCTGGGTCACCCCCACTCCAAGGGAAAAGCACTGAATAAGCCAGCATCATCCCCAGTTGCCTGGGTGAGATGCGGGAGCAATGATCCCACCTGCACCGCCTGTAACTAAATGAGGGGAGGGGTGAAAGGCGGTTTATCGATAGTACGGGTCCCTGGGGACCAGCCTGGTCTGGGAGATGGGGGGCGATGGCCAAGGTCGCTCCTGACAACGTCCAGTTGGTCCTGAAGGAGTCGGACCCGCTCGTCCAGGCTGCGCTGCTGGGCCAGGACAGCGGCTTTGCCAGCCAGTAGGGCACAGTAGGCATGCAGCTCCCTGGCGGGCAGTGCCTGCACCAGCACCTCCCGCAGGGCCCGCTCTCGGCGCGCCACATGCTCCTTCAGCTCCCTGGCGTCCTCCTGCTGCCGCTGAAGCCCAAGTCGCTGTAGCAGAGAGGCCTGGAGCCACAGGGAGAGGGCGTCGGTGAGTGGGGCGAGCGCGCTTCGCCGCCTGGCTCTCCTGCAGCCTGAACCCCTTTACCTGCTCATCAGGGTCGCAGTTTGCGGCTGTCCGGGCCAGGGCGTGGCGCACGCGGACCAGGCGACTGCTCAGCAGCAGCAGGAGGCCAAGTACGCGCTCCAGGTCGGCCATGAACCGGCTGAACCGCTCTAGCTCGCGGGGTGCACAGGCCTGGCCTACTGCGACCTCCAGGGCAGCCCCGCGCCTGGCCCAGGCCTGCGCTGCCCGCTGTAGCTGCTCCTGCTCGGCCTGAAGATCCCACAGCATCTTCTGGAGGAGATGCGCTAGCTCCACCTGCAGGAAGGGCGTGGGCATTTAAGGCTAGGGCCAGGCCTGACTTCTCAGTCCAGACTCTGTGCTCTTGTCCTACTCAGACTCCATCAACCCCACCCCACTCACTTTTTTAGCTTGGATGCTATTTGGCTGGTCAGGTACAGGGTGGGTGGTAAGGTTTTCAGGACTTACATCTTCTTGAGAAGTTGGCAGGAGCTGGGAGGAGCTAATAAGATTGGACCTGGGGACAAAGCCAGAGCTCTCTGGGTTGTTCTGCCCCAGACTGCAGGGACTTAGAATCCCCTGAGTCCCTGATGCCCCTCACTCACCGGGCTCAGAAGTACCAGCACCCTCCTCTCCAGCCTCCCCACAGGCTGGCCTCATTGCAGCCCAGACCTCAGCTGAAGGAATCAGCCCATCCAGCAGGTCCAGTGGTGGCTCTGGGCTGGGATAGGAGGCGAGAGTGTCACTCAAAAGAGGGGTCCAGTCTGGCCAGCTCCTGAACCAGCTCCTAAGGCGTGGACTGGGCCAAGTTGACCTGGAACCAGGCTGGCCAGTGCCCCAAGCCAGCAAGTGTCATCAGGAGGCCCTGGGTGTCATTGCCTGGAAGTTCCAGAGCATCAACTGAGAGAGGTTTGAGGGGGTCGCTCTCCGCAGCTGCAGGGGGGTCAGTTGTCAGCAGTCCAATGGAGTTAGTGGTTGGAATGTCACCATTTGCAGTACTAGGGGGGCTACAGCATGTGGGCCTGGAGACACCCACAAAACCGTTTACCCCTGCCAGTAGTTATCTGCCCCTGCAGTCTCTGGATGCTTATGGAGGGGGCGCTCTGGGGGAACTGTAGGCTGGTCAGGCATTTGGCCCAAGCCAGCTCCATACTGTGGTTCAGAGGCATGGGCACTAGAAGTAGAAGAGACACTGAATCAGAAAAAGCTCTGGCCAAAAACAGGTGGTGGTCTGCAAGGGCCACCTGCCCCAGCCCATCACCCGAGCTCCCAGGTCCCAGGCTCCAGCTTGGAGAGGGTTCCCTGACCCTCCCGCATTTTGTAACTATATGTGAGAAGGAGGTGTCACTCTGCTTGGAAGCAAGATGGAATTCACCTGGTTGGGAGCCCACGCGGGGAAGGGGAGTCTGGAGGTGATCTCATTCTAACCAGCGGAGCTTCCTCTAAGAAAACTTCATCATCAGGAAGGGAGCGGAGCCGAGCAGACACAATGCAGGTCTCTGGAACCTTCTGCTCACAGTCAGTGGGACTGCTCTGGGGGCCCTTTGTAGGACACTCCACTGCAGCTTCCTTCCAAGTCAGGAACCTGGAGGCAGAGACCCTACAGTGACCACCACAGTGATCAGGAAGGAAGCTCTTGGTGCTGCACCAGAGAGACAGTAGGTGTTGGTGGGTGGGGAGAAGTAGGGGATGTGGTCTGCAAAAGACAGAGTCAGAGGGCTCAGGAAGAGGATAAGTGGGATGCCCTTGACTTTTTCCGGCAAGGGCTATGAACAAGCTTCCTCCTAAGAGTGATCCATGTCTCTCACCTGGAATGTTTGGTCTCAAACAATGGTCTGGAGGGTTCTGCTCCATGGGGAACAGCCTGGAAAGGCAAACAGTTGGATGAAATGTGGTTCAAGTTTTCAGTCTCCCAGATGCCCGCCCCGCCCCCCAAGCCTGCAGCCCTTCTCTTCCATACCTGGACGATGGGCATAGCCCCTCTGTAACCTCCGCAGGAACCCAAGGCTTCCCCTGAAGCGCTCTGACTCCTGCGAGCAGGCCTGTAGGCGTCGTTGAGCTTCAAAGACCAGGGTTCTGGGTCCTGTGTGGCTCGGGGGACCCATCTGATCTGGTGACCTTCGAACTCTGCTTGTGCCGGATGCTGCAATTTCTGGGGTTCGGGCTTGGCGAGGCCAGAGCTGGAGCAGGCCCACCTGAGCATTCCCCCGCCAACCCACCGCCCCGACCCATGCGATCCAGCTTCCCTGGTTCCGAGAAGCACCACTTATGCTGCTGGTTGGCGAGGCGGTCCCGGCAGGTCGTCCCTGGTGCTGGAGCCCGGGAGCGCGCCGGCTCCCCTTCCCCGCCGGCGTGGCCAAGCGAGGCGGAGCGCGGGTGCGCCGCGGGGGGCTGCCCGGGGACCGCGGGCCGCAGGCGGGCGGGCAGGCTCATGCGGAGCTCCTTGCGCTGGAAGGACGTTTCGCGAAGCACTCGCCGCTGCGCGCCCTGCAGCCGCTGGCGGTAGGCAGCCCGCGAGGCGGGTGGGCTGGGCGGTTCTGCGGCCGGTGCTGCGGCCTCCGCCTCTGCAGTCAACGCGTGCAGAAGCGGGGTGGCCTGCCGGCTGAGCAGCCCTGGGGCCCCCTGGACTTGCAGGGCCCGCGTCCCACTGCGGGCAGCGGCCACCGGGGGGGCTGCGGGGAGGCGCGAAGGGAGGTGGCGGCGGGCGGGGCCGGGGCCGGGGCCGGGCCGCCCCACACTACGCGCACGTAGTCCCAGTCCAGGTACGCAAGGAGGTCGGTTCCCGGCGACGGCGTGCGCGGCTCGGCACCGCCCGAGGCCGCGGAGAAGGAGCTATAGGCCGAGTCGGCGCGCGTGGACAGCCGCCGCAGGTCCAGACTGCGCGTGGATGAGGCTGGGGAGCCGCGGTCGCCCCCAGGACCCAGGGCCTCCATGGCTGCGCGGATGAGCACTGGGCCGGAGAGCTCCGTGGGGCCTGGGAGAACATCAATGGCGTGGTGCGTGAGGAGCTCAGGGAAAGGGTTAGGACGGCCTGCTGCCTAGCCAACACGGAGCGCCAGGTGCTTATACATCTCCCAAGTCACATGGTCTCAAGAGCTGGCATTACCCCCAAGTCAAGGATGGCATGAGGAGTAGGACCAGCTCCAGGGAGCAACTCTGGAGGTTGAGGGCCTCAGCTCAGTGAAAGGAATTAGAGATTCCCCGCTACGGCTCTCCTGGCTGGCAGTCCTGGCCACTACCCTGGTACCCCCTGGAGCGCTAAGAATGTGCCCATGCTCCTTCCCTCCCCAAACCTGTCCCACCCAAGCTGCTTCCTGGCGCTTTGTTAGCTTCTCCATGTGGTCTTTCCCTGTTAAACAATGGTCAAGAACGTTCTGAGATCACAGGGGAGCCAAGAAAAGAGGGGGAGGGGGGAGACCTAGGTCAGGTGGCAGGGGCAGCTTCATAGCTTCCCTCCCTCCCTCTGTGCCAGTTCTGTTCCAGGTGCTTTATATAAATATTTACCTTGCTCCTCCCAACTGCTATCTGCATTTGACAGATGAAAACACTGAGGTTCTGAGGGGGAAATGATTTGCCCCCCGGCACAAAGCTGGTAAGAGATTGAGTCCTGCCTGGAATCTGGGCCTGCCTCCAAGCTTACTGCAGCCAAAATCAATTTCCTAGAAACAAACCCTGCTGAAAGCTAGTCCTCCCTGCCCCGCCCCCAAGCTGCCTGAAGCCTCCAACACAGCCCACTGTGGGGAAGAGTCGCCCCCACGTTCCCTCAGTCTACTGGCAGATTACAGAATAACCGGGTCCCTGCTTTGGAGACTGCCTTTTGTCTAGGAATGACAGGCTCACACCCTCTTTGTCCTGCTACTCTTTCTCCTTGCATAGGGCTCCACTCAGAGGTCTTCTGACCCTTTGGTCACTCCGGTGTCCAGAGCTTCCCCTATCATAGCACTCATCACCCTGCATTGTAATTGCTGGCTTGCCTGTGACTCCCTCTTCCCATTCCCACCCCTAGCTTCCTGAAGACAGGCCCTGCACTGACTCATCACTGGACCCTCAGTGCCCAGCACATAGTCGATGTTAAAGAAATATTTGTTGAATAGCAAAGGGAAGAAGCCGACTTGAGAGTAGATGGGGGAGAAGGAAAAGGGTTCCTATACTTCTGCCTTCTCTTCTCTCCTCCCCATTAGTCTTTTCTGGGGAAGGGGACAGACTGTGAGGCAGTTGCCCCCATGGACACTGACCAGGCTATTCATGCATTATTAGGAACCAAACAAGCAGGCAAGCACAGCTCAGAGCAGGACTAGCTAGCAACCTATACCTCCCCAGCACCGGGAGGGAGAGGGGAAGGGTTGGGTGGGTGTGCCTGGGTCATGGGTGATAGCAGCTTTGAGTCTTAGGAAACTGGGGTTTCCTATGGGCTATGGAGACTTTGGGGGGCTCGCTTTCCCTGAGCTGCTTGGTGGGGAGTACAGAGGAGCATGGCCTGCAGCTAGGGTAGGAACTAAAAATCGGGCTCATCTGAGCCTCCTAGACACTATTTGGAGCTCAGGGTCACTCTCAACCCCCTTTCCTGAAGCCTCGGATGCTACAGACTGCTGTTCAGGGCAGGTAGGGAAGTTAGTGGTGGGATTCTATGGTGTTTTCCCAAAAGGGAAAGGCTACTCCCTTTTTCCCAGGAGGGGCTTCTAGCTGACCTGGGACCAGACCATCTTGACATCACCCACCTAGAGGCAACTTTATGCCCACTAAGGCCAGCCTTGCAGTGAGCCTCACACTCTGGCTTAAGGATATCTTTGCAAAGTGTTTCTACTCTTTGGACTTCATGAAGATAAGAAGCTACTCTGAGTAGTAGCCTTGCCCCTGAGAGGACAGCCACCTCCTCTAGGAGACACACCCTAGCTGCCCAGACATTAGCCCTCTCTCTCTTTATCCTTCTGGGCCCTGCTTGGGAGTACTGTTCACCTGGGCTTATGCCACTTATGTCTGTAAATACTGGCTTGCTGGCAGGTATAGGCATGGGTGACTGTTTGAATACAAAGATGTTTCCTCAAAAAAGGCCTTGAAAATTTGATCTTATTTGTGAATTACCGTGTTGAGAAAAACTCTTGAGTTCTTCAAATAAAAACAGCTTGAATGGATAATAAAAATGTGTGTACACATCTATTTTCTTATTGACCCAACCCTGTCTCAAGGATGCTTTTGCAGTAGTGGCCCCAGCAGGTTGATACCCATGCAGGATGCTCACACTTTTGTAGAACCTGCTATACCAGGAGGGTCCAGCTCCTTTAGTGCCTTTTGGGGCCTCAGCACAAAAAGCAAGTTTCCACACTTGTCTGCCTGCAGGGAGCCTCTTACAGTCCAGCCAGCCACTGTGGCTGGGGGTGGCCACACCCCAGAAGCCCTAGCATCAGTGTTAGTTGCTGTGGGCTGGGCTGCAGAGCTGGTGCCTGTGTTGTGCTGCAGTCCAGGGGATGCAGCTCAAAGAACTCTGCAGACCTTTTCCCAAGCCTCATCAGAGCAGGGGAGCAGCATGGAATCCATGCCAGCAAACCACCAGATTGAGAGCCTGTGTGGGGCGGGGAGGCATTCACGATATACCTGTCACTAAACAGAAGAGGAAAAGGAAAGATGACTTCAGTGTGCAGAGTTGGGGGCCTGGGAGGTGGTGGTGCCAGACTCAGGAAGAAGGAAGCTGAAATGGGGACAGGCCAAAGGGTCGAGTGCTCATTCACTCTGGGCCCTGTGGGCTTTGCAACCTAGAAAAGTCTGGCAGCTGGGAAGTTGGGATGTGGGTCTGGACCTCAGCGGAGAGGTGGGGCCGGGCCAGAAAGCCCACCGGGGTGTTTAGTTCGAGGTTGGTGGGGAAATAGATGAAGACAGCTTCGGGTGGGTAAACAAACGCACACCAAGGCAGCGGGAGCAGAAGCAGGTAAGGCGACCTCATGTGACCAAACATGATCGGGAATTACGCTGTACTTCTCTCAAAGGCCCCCTCACATACAACCTCTCAGTGGAGAAGTTGTCCAAGCCACCCTCCCTGGTGGTCATCCCTCAGTATAACACTCACTGTGGGCGCTGCTGCACGGCAGTCTCCCTGTCACACTGAGTTTCTGGGTCCTGGAAGGTGTCTTGAATCCCAGCACCCCAGACCCGGTCTGGCCAGGCAGTCATTCGGGGAAGTCCCACGGCTCTCCCAGTCCCCAGCACCCCCCACCTCCGTTCCCCTGGAGACTCCTGCTGTGCAGGATGCTGGCGGCACGTAGGGGAGATCTCGGTGCGGTCGGGCCACGTACCTGGGCTTCAGGCTCAGAGTCTAGGCGCTAGAGGCGGGGAGAGGCTCAGGTCTAACAACCGCAGGGGGCAGCAGAGTCACGTCGTGCGGACGGAGAGCGGGGTCCTGCGCACGCCGCGACAGACCATGGCCGCTGGCCGGCGCATTTCTCGACCTTTCTGTTGGGTTTGCCGTCGGGGAGGGAGGGCTCAGAACGTAAGCCGGGGCACGGCGAGATCTTGGGCGGGCGGGAGGGACTCAGATTCTCCAGCAGCCTCGCGGCCAAAGGGCGGGACCGGGAGGAGAGTGTCGCGGGGTGAAAAACCCCTTTGGCCTTTGGCCCCCCGGGCGCTCCCCCCGTAACTCTGGCCGCTCGGCGAGTCTGCGTCGTCCCAAGCTGGCTGCGAAGAGCGCCGGCGCGCCGGGCCCCGGCTGGACCCGCGCAGACCCGCCCCCGCGCGGAGCCCACACCTCTGGCCTCAACCGCGCACCCGCTGCTCCGCGGCCCTGCAGCCACCGTCGCCCCGGTCCCCTCCTCTCCCGGGGCTCGCCCCGTCCCCTCCCGGGAAACAGCCGCGCGATCTCACCGCCGGGCCCCCGCCTGGCTCTCGGCCTCGCCGCATACCTGAGCTCCAGCCCGAGACGCTCTCCGGGCGCCTGCGGCCGTGCGGTGACATCAGAGCCCCGGGCTCCGGCTCCGGACCCCACCTCCAGGCTCCGGCTGCGACGGGGGAGGCGCCACGTCCGGCCACCGGGGGCGGGAGCGCGGAGCCGCGGCGCTGCCCCGGGAGCCTCCTGCTCCTTCTTAGTGTCCGCTCCCCAGCCTAGTCCCAGACCCACGGGGTGGACACTCGTTCCCCGCCGAGCACAGGCTTCTTGCTCTTGGCGGGAAAAGCGGGAACGTAGAGGGGGAAGGGCGAACACGGCGCTTGCCCGCCAGCCTTCAGCGTGGATCCGTGGGGCGCATCCTCAGCGCCCTGGGTGCGTGGGCCTGGGTCAGCCCCCTCGATGGGGAGGCCGGACCCCAAGGCCTCCAGACCGCTACCCCTTTTCTTTCAAACTTGGCCAAGAAAACAGACCCTCCTAGGGCTCATGGCTCTGTCCCTTTCCCTCAGTGCAGTTCTGATGGTAACAGACCTTTTCAGCAACTTTCCAGAACCCCCATTCCCAGAACCCTTCCAGCTCTTTGACTCCCACCGTGAACTCTTTGGTCTCATTCCCCGCCCCCCCCCCTTTTCTTTCCATTTCTCCCACTACCCTGCGTCGTCTAGGCCCTGTTCACTACCGCTGCCCTCAGTGGGTCCCCCTATGGCCTGGATAGGGTTCACAGGCTGGAGTATGGATCTCAGGGTCCTCCCCTTTGGGGATCTCCGTCTTCAAAGAATGCTCTGCATTTGTCTGCCACTGTGCTCCATCCCCCCCCCTGCGACGTCCTTGGCCTCTCCGGCCGCCACTTTCCACACCTCTGTCCTAGGAGTACTGGCTCTGCCAAAAAACGCTCCATCCCTGGAAGGGGCTGGGGACCCTTTGCCGAGCCCCTCAACTCTCAGGTCTCTCTGGTTTGGAGTGAGCTGCCCTCACTGGTCCACAGAATCAGCGTCGCTGGGGCAGGGGCCATGTCCCCCGTCGTGGCACCTTAGCTGATAAAGTTTGTTGGTGGGAATAACTAGGCCCCAGAATTCAGACCAGGGGTCAAGGCTGCGGATTTCTGGAGGTACTGGGAGCCTGGAGAAGTCTGTCTTCTTGGGTTTTCTAGGTGCAGGCAGCAGGCACCTGAGCCTAGATTCTGACTGGTGACCTTCTGGCTCCGCCCCTTCTTCAGACACCATCCTGAGCCAGTCATCAGCTTTAGCTGGAACTCTGGGCTCTAAGATAATGAATGAATGGTTCAGAAGCTCTGGCTTGAAAATCTGCACTTATAAGTCCCTGATCCACATGGTTGGTCTAAGAGCAGTAACACCAAAGAAGGTACACAGCCCAGGAAACAAAAAGTCTATTCAAAATTGCTCGTTTTTAATTTATATTAAAAATCTTAGATTAAAAAAAAAACATTTCTTGAAAACCATGAAGTGGACACAGTGTCCACAGAAATGTTTATTAACCCATTCCACCTTTCTGCCTCCTTACTTCTGCAAATGCAGAAACTCTCTGCCTAACTCCCAGAAAACAGAAATCCTGCCAACCCACTTCTCTCCTGGTCTCTCTTTCTCTTCTGAGAAAGAGAAAAGAGGCCCTGAGGTCTGGAATTTGGCCAGATACTATCAGCTGGACCTTGGTGTTGCTAAGAGCTGAACCTCTACATCGATAGCCAAGGCTTTGTGCTGTCCTGCTGCACTTAAGCAATTTCACAGGACGTTAACATCGGACAAGGCCCTCTGCAACGGAGCAAGACAAAAACAAGACCACTCTGAGATCAGATCCGAGCACAGACAAACCATGAACATTGTCCACGTCTCAAAAATGATCGAACATCTTTCTGTCCTAACAGTGACTGCTGCTTCTTTACCAGCTTTTAGCTTCACTCGTTATTCCTCTTTCTACATAAAATTTATTAATATACCCAATCATAGAATTACTCTTGCTCCCTGACAGCATCTAATACCAGGAAAAGTCCTGCTTCTTTAATTCTCTCCAAAACCACGAACACAAGCCCAAATCCTATAAATCCTTTTTAATGCCCTCTTACCTGGATGCCCCATGGTTCCCCACACTGTGTGTTCCTCTCATTGCACCAAGCAATAAACCCAGTTTGCTCAACTGCAGGTGTCTTCCTGGTGGCCTTTGCCGGAGGGCATTGGCATTTATTACAAGAGGCCAAAGAATCTTGGAGAGGAAAAGAAAGAAACTTCTGCAAAGCTAGAGTCTCCTTTAGAGACCAGGGAGAGGATGGAAGCAGGCATGTATTTATCATGTTTCTCGTCTACACTAGAAGACAGGTACCTGTGTCCCTCAGTATCTCAGTACTTTTGCAGGCCTGGGAGAGTTCTTTTAAAGCCAGGGTTAGAGCCACAGATCTTCCTGCTCCTGGCCAGGCCCTATCTCAAGGAGTAGATGGGTGGGAAGACATTGGGTCTCCATTCCATGTGGTTTGGCCCTTGTAATCTGAACTGACGACACCATACCAAAGCAACTAGCCACCTCACAAGTCTCTGTGATTCCTGGCTTTGGTGCCCATTCTATTGGATTAAGGTGACATGATATGGCAATGATTTGAATGCTAAAGACCACATCTTTGCTTCCAGGCACAGTCCTAAGTGATCAACTTATCTGTTCTAACTCCATTATTCCTGAGCTTAGATTAAACACCTGTCAAGTTCAAGTAGCTCATAATCAGTAGAGGCAAAATTTAACCCATGGTAGCTGGTTCCAAAGGCCATTTTCACATGACCAGTGAAAAGAATTGCAAGATGTGGATGTTATGCAAGCTTCCTAGGAGAGAGGATTTGTACTTCAGACTAAGCAGGACAAGAAATTGAATAGGCAAAATGAGAAGTGAGCAGCAGCAAGACCCCAGTCAGGACTTCCCTCCCTCTGTGTGTCCTCACAGTCCAACACATGCCTGGGCTCTGTCATGTATGGTTTCCAGTGGGTTATTGCAAAGGACTTGTAAAAACATTTCTTTCCATAGGTAACTTTTCAAGATACCTTAATTTTTTTGTGTGCACCTTGATTTTTTTATTTGAAGTTGTTTAAGTTATTTGAAGCTATTCAAGTTATTTAAGCTCATTCAATATCAGTACATAGGCCTGTATCATTCTTTTTAATAGGTGCAGGTTATCTATTACACGGGCATAAATAAATTGGGTTATTTAACCCAATTTCATGGACACTTGAGTTAATCCAGTCTTTTGCTATTACTACTGCTATAATGAATACCCTTGATAACATTTCTTTACCTATATTCACGTCTATTTGTAGAATAAATTCCTACAAAATGAATCGTAAATGGACCCTTCAGTGTTAGCCCACCCCAGCTGACACCATATGGATCAGCCCAACTGAGCCTTTCCTCAAGTCTGGCCCTCAAAATCATGAGGAAAAATCATTGTAAACATGCAAGCCGCTAACCTTTAGGGTAGTTTGTTACACAGTAATAGATAACTACACCAAGGTATGTACATTTCGAGTTTTGGTTGATGTCAAATGTCTTACAAAGAGATTGTACCAGTTTTATATTTCCATCAATATATGAGCATCTCATATTTCTTATGTCCTAATATAATCCATTATCACAATTTGACCTCTGAAATCAGAAAGGTGAAAAACAGTATCTCATTTTTAAATTTACATTTGTTTAAAATAAATGAAATTGCACCTCATTTGTGCTTATAAAAGCCATTTGTATTGACTTCTGTGATCTGTCCATATCCTTTGCCCATTTTTCTATTAGATTATTTGTCCTATTGATTTGTAAGATGTCTTTATATATTAAGGCAATTAACATTTTTTTCCCTATGTGTGGCAAATATTTTTCCAAATGTATGTCTTTTGACTTTGTTTGCAGTAGCAGTGAATCTCTAATCTGTGGTTGGAGCAGGTATATCTTTATTTTAGACAGCAGCTACTTAGCTGTCTTAATAATTCAGAGATGGTCATATATTGGTTAAAGTATGTTAGAGGCCAGAAATCTTTCAACAAAATCACGTCGTCTATTTTTGGAAATACAACAAAGCATGAATCATTGCTTATACACAAATGTCTACTTAAATTATAAATGTTCCCTTGGGGCAAGTTTATTTGCTTTTTAATTATGCGCTGAATTCACCACACTCGTCCAAAGATAGGACTTTATAGGAAGGTGGCCACAAAGAAGAAAAATGCAGGGAGCATGCTGCTCACCCTCTCCTGTGGGGGCTTCTGACAGGCAAGGCCTCTGGGTAGGGACCGATTGTCCTAGGGATTGAACCAAAGTTCCCTTTCAGATAGCAGTTCCTGGAAAGGAATGCTGGATTATCACATTCCTATTGAGTGCACGTATACCACCTTTTCCCTATAGACACAGGGTGACACCCCAGCCTCTGTTCAATTTGCTCGTAATAACTCAGCTTTCCTCCTCTAGCCTGGCTCCAAACCCCAGGCATGGGACTATTCCATCCCCCTGGTCTGCCCTCATTCAGATGTTACCCACACATCCTTGGACTAGCAAGGATGAATGAGTTAGATGAATTTGGATACTCTCTTGCCTATTCCAGTGGTCCCAGGATAGATAAGTTCTTGTGAGCTTTTCTACTTTGATATTCTGGCCTCCTGGGACCCAACTGAAAACTGTTACCTATGTTTCATTTTGGTTCTCAAGTATAGAAATTAATAGGCTCTGAAGTGGACAACCAATGGCATTGCCCAGAGAGGGCAAAAGCTGGCTCAAGTGCAGGAATGGTCAGACTGCCCTCTCTGTGTTCAAGTCCTGACAAAAGGGTAAGACAGTCTCCAAAAAACCCCGCTCCTAAAAGTGCCCTTCTGTTTGAGCTAACTCTCCCAGGTCTCTGCCTGCCAAGGAGTCACCTGGCCAGCATTTTCAATGGGAGAATAATTCAACTCTAGAGCTCTGGGCCCAGGGCCACACATGGAAGCCATGTATAGGACTTGGGGCAGGACTGGCTCACAGTGTGCCGTGTACATGTGGGATGAGTTTTGGCTGCCCACTCTAGAAACATAATGCATATCCTTAGCATTCACTTAGAAAATCTTGGTGATTTTAACTGACATAGTTAGTCAGGGACTCACATGGAAGAAATTTCATTCTAAAACCTCTGAGTGCGTGTGTCTGGCACCCATTATGTCCATGTGTTTTTAGGGCTCTGCCAGGGCTACATGTGACCACACACACAGACACACGATCTAGTTGGCAGCTCTTTGTACTTTAAAGAAAGCATCAAGAGAAGTTAAACCAAAAATAGTAGAAAGTTACTTTTGACTTCTAGCAAATCACGTAGCAAGATGAAGGCGGGATGTGTCTATTACTTGGGTGACACCAAAGGAATTCTGGGGCAAATAGCAACCCAACGGCAATTGCCTGGAAGGGGCAGAGATGGATCCACACAGGCTCATTGGCCACCCTGTGATTTCTCACCGTGGAACAGTGTATCCCAGGTAGAGGGGAATCAGCATAGGGAGAAAGAGAGTGTGAGTCCAACACCTGGCAGACCTAAGTGTACATGCCAGTGGTTATAGGACCCTGGAGGTAGCCCAGCCTTCCCGAACCTCCACCCACTCATTGGTAAAGCAGCTGTACCACTCCATATTCACCACATAAAGATGAGGTGAGATTTCATCATGTATATTCAGTGCCAGACTCACAGTAGCCCATCCGTAAATGGTGTCAGTTATTATTATTCCTCACTTCGGCTTCTCCCATGGGGAATATACTCTTGACTAAATCCCAGCCCCAATTTTCTCTCTAGGATTGCCCCAAACACCAGGGGTCTCGCATGAGTATTGTTCCTGCTATTGGTAGCTCCTTTCCTGAACTCGGTTCACTATTCCCCCAAACAAGGCTGCAGTGGACATCTGAACGCTTCCTTCTTGGGGGGCCTCCCATAATGTGTAGGTCTGGGGGAGTCAGAATCCTCCTCCCCCCTTTGAAAGCCAGCCCGGCCACAGTGCAGGCCGACTCGATGCTCCTGCCAGGGACTGGACGCTCAGGTGAGTGACACGGAGACACAGGGACAGGGAGAAACTATGAAGCAGGGGCCTGCAGTGACAGTGGGGTCCTAGCCTGTCTCCTGCTCTGGCTGCCCAGTCCCCTTTGGTTCCTGCCTATTTCAGAGCCTGGTCCTCCAGCCTTCTAGTCATTCTGTCACCAGGCCTCCTGGCAACACATTCCTTTTCCGAGTGAGTCAGGCACAGCTGGTTGCTATTGCTTGAAACTAAGAATTTTCCTATAGAGAGCCAAGACACCTATTCATATTGGGGTGCCAGTGCTAGGCAGGAGAAAATCTAGCTAGATTTGTGTGTTCGGAGCTACGCTTTCCTTGGAAGAAGCAACCACCAGCCCTTTGATGTGGTTGGCACCCTCTAACAAGTCTTCCACAGTCTCAAAACTGGCAACTCAGGAAACAGGATAAAGCAGTGCAGGAGAAACACAAGGCAGGCAAGTTCCTGGTCCAAAGTCATAAACATGTGCTATAAAAACAAAAACAAGATTTTCCTTGACCAGCATAAAATCAAAGGCAAGAAAATTTGGAGATCAGTTGCTTTTTCCTCTTCCTGCACTAAAGTGGGTTGACCTGGATTCTACCTGTTTTTTCACATGAGCATGAGCCAAAAGACTAAGCTGATGTCAGACTGAGGCACGCCTGCTTTCCCACCCTATAGCTGCCCCCTATAGAGGGCTTGGCATATGATAAGTTTCCTCTTTTTTCCCCTCTCCCACTAGCAAATGTCCCTGGTAAAGACCCCATCACAATCCCTGAGCCAAGTGTCACCTCCTCAGTGAAGCCTTCCTTGATACCCCTGCTCTGCATAACACTTCACTGTAGCACATATAGTCACTGACTTGTCTGTCTGCCCCACTGGACAGACAGTGAGCTCTTGAAAGAAAGGACCAGCCCTGACGGTCCCAAGCTCAGAACTGCCATCAGTGCTTGTTGAATGAGTGCATGAAGGAGACCTGATTTCAGGGGAACAGCTATGTCATTCCTCCATTCTGAGTTCACAGGTGGTAGCAACGTTCCAAGAATGGCCTCAGTCTCTCAGACCCAATGGTTAGCATGTGTGTGCACACACAGTGTGCAGACATGCACATGTTTCGGGGAGATGCGAGGGAGAGTCTATACAGACAGTGCTGTAGGCACCAAGTGGCCCGCCTATGGAAGTGATTGTATAAAAGGAATTGCTTAATTAGCAAGCACTTATTGCGTGTCAGTGTATCAACTGGCCCATAGCTTAAGGTTTGAGGCAAAGGACGTATATCCTAGGAGCCAAGAGCCAGAAGGGAAGTCAGCAGCATCCTTCCTTCCTGTTCTTGCTGGCAACCCCTCTCTACCCTGCCATCGGCCCCCCTTGGAAGGCCTGGTGGCTCTGCCCATGGTCAGACTCATCATCAGCCTTCACGGGGGAAACAAACTTTAAAGCAGCATTAGATCCTAGGCTGGTCATTTCCTTGGGGCATCTACAATTATTGTTTCACCTCTTCCTTTGGGTAGTTTGAACAAAAAGTCATGACTTACCATGGTAGAAAGGGCTACTTTTTTTTCAGAGCGGATTGCCTTAGTCACTTACTCGGGCACAGCAAAGAGAGGTCTGGAGAGCCGCTGCCATGGATGAAAACAAGGATTCCAAAGAGAGTTCGTTTGGATTTCCAAACCTTCTGCATTGATTCTTAAGATTAGATTTATAATCTTTATTAGTGATAGCAGTAGGTCCTAGTTCATAGATAGTCTGTGAACATGGGTTCTTTTTGAAATGATTAAGTACTCGAAAAGAATTAAAAATGAAGTCAATAAAGTCACACTGAAACCCTCCGGTCTTTCTAGAGCAGTGAATGCTTTTTCTAGATTAGATTCACCTTAATGCACTCAATGGCTTACAACTCAACAATAAAAAGACAAATAATCTAATTTTTTAAATGGGCAAAAGATTGAATAGACCTTTCTCCCAAGAAGATATACAAATGGCCAATAAGCACATGAAAAGATGTTTGACATCAAATGCGAATCAAAACCACAGTGAGGTTCCACTTCATATCCACTAGAATAGCTATAATAAAAAGACGTTAAGTGTTAGCAAGGATGTAGAGAAATCAGAATGTTCACGCACCACAGGTGGGAATGTAAAATGGTGCAGCTGCTTTGGAAATTGTCAGTTCATCAAATAAACAGTTTCCGTATGACCTAGCAATTCCATTCTTAGGTATATAACCAAGAGAATGGAAAACATATGTTCATGCAAAAACCTGCATGTGAATGTTTGTAGCAGCATTATTCATAACAGCTGAAAAGTAGAAACAACCCTAATGGCCATAAACAGATGAAGGAATAAACAAAATGTCACATTTCCATACTATGGAATATTATTCAATCATACAAAGAAGTGAAGTACTGATAGATGCCTCTACCACATGGATGAACCTTGAAAATGTTACGCTAAGTGGGAGAAACCATGTATTATTCTATTTATATGAAGTGTCTAGAATAGGCAAATCCATAAAAGCAGAAAGCAGGTTATTGGTTGCCAGAGGCTGGAAGGAGGGGGGATAGGGTGTGAGTAATTGGTATAAAGTTTCCTTTTGATGGAACATGGTGAAAATGTTCTAGAATCAGATAGTGGTGTACAACCTTGTGAGTTGTGCTAAAAGTCACTAAAGACTAAAAATCACTAAACTGTACACTATAAAATGGTAAATTTTATGTGTGGATATACACACATATACACACACAGTTAACAGTTGTCACTGACGTTGGCCTGTTCTGCTCAAAATCTTCATATACAAAGCAAGAGATGGCCTGCACAAGCTCTAACCACCCTGGTATTTTAAGTGTGTGTCTCTAAATGCAGAAAGAAAGTTCACATATTCTCACTAGTTTAACTATTAGTTCAAAGCACCATCTGCCACAGACCTAAAAACACCTGGCAAGCCACATGATCTCAAGTTTATCTATGGGCCACATGTTCTGATAGTCATATGCACACAGGTCACACGACTTTTTAAAAATTACAATTGAGGATGAATTTAATTATTTTCAAAATCAGAGTTTTTAAAAATCAGAGTATTTAGCAGTAATACAAAAGGGGTCCACTCAAAAGTATATAGCCTAGTGCTACCTGTTACCTAATTTCAATCTGACTTGATGAAATCGTAATGAGAATATTTAAATCATTCTCAGGACCTATCAAGTGAGGGCATATCCCAGTCCTGACACCACACATATACCCTCCGTGGGAGTTCTCAGTTTCATGTGTGAAGTTTTGTGAAAGGAAAAGAACTTTGAAAGAACTGGGTCCAGCATCTTCCCAGGGGGCAGAGTTCTATGTTCTATCAGTTCCTTTGTCTGGTAGGGCAGGTAATCAGTCAGCACCTGAGAACTGCACTCCAAAGGTAACTACAGGAAATTACAGGGCGTTCTACATACACCTTCATCTGTGCCTCACTTCTCAGACTATGACTGTTGTCATTAGGGAGAGCTGTGATTCACCTTTTACTATCAGTGATTCCACCATGCTCAGGCAGTTCAACAGTGGGAAAAAAGAATATTCGAGTATCAATATTCAAAAGAGGAAGCTACTGCATAGGAGGTGGGAAATGTATCAGATTAGGTAATAAACATATTATGTGATTAGGTTAGAAATATATGAAGTATCGTAAGCTCTTTCTTGGAGGCAATATTAGAGTGGAGTTAAGAGTGACATCATTCGAGGAAGAGATGGTTGTGTTGTCCAGCAGAAATATAAGCCACATGTGTAGTTTTAAATTATCGACCAGTCACATTAAAAAAGTAAAAACAGGTAAAATAGACTTTAATATATATTAAATCTATGGGTATATTTAATATATTCAAATAGATCCGCTATATCAGAATATTATCACTATGAAGTGTAATCAATATCACAAAATGAGCTATTTTACGTTCTTATTTGCATACGAAGTCTTTGAGATCTGGTGTGTATTTTACTTTCCACAGCTCATCTCAATTTTGATGAACCACATTTCAAATGCTCAATAGCCACATGTAGCTAGTGACTGCTGGATTGGACAGCACAGCTTGAGAGCATCTTAGTCATGGTAAATAAAAGCCCTTAGTGAGAATCTATTTGCTAGACATTGTTCTAAGCTCTTTACATGTATTAACTCATTTAATACTATTTAATAGGTATTATTATATATTATTACTACTATATAACGTTATTTAACAGGTACTATTATTATCTCCATTTTACAGATGAGGAGACTCGGTTCAGAGAGGTTAACTCATCTGCCCAAAGTTATAGCCAGGGTGGTTCCAGGTCTCATGCTTTTAATTACTCTACTCTCGTCCCTTGCGTGTGCCTGCCCTTTCTCTCCCTCGTATGATCCTAATGAGCAGTAATAAACCCAGTGCTGCTCTGTTGGGGTACTTTTATTCTCATTTGCTTGTCGTTTTGTTGGAGAAGGACCTGAGGAAGATGAAGCCATGACCCCTCCAGTGCCAGGAAGTGCTCACTGTGTGGCATCGGTCAGGAGGTCTCCAAGGTTCCTTAATCTCCACAACCCTGCTTTAGCCCTTTACAAATATTTTACAAACTGATCATGGTCAAGGGCATGAACACAAAGAAAAGCTGTGATCCTGGCCACTTTCTCCTCCGATCGCGCAATGATTTGCCAAGTTCATAGCAGAAATTTTCCTGGCAAATGATGCAATGGAAGCTGGCACATTAACCTTTATTTTGACTTTAATAAACGGGTAAGCCTCTTTTTCTCTTTTCTAAAGGTACATTTGAACTCAGTTTTCCTACATTTAGGCAAAACTTCAGATGACTTATTGGCAAGTCGTTTGGCCCTGCTAAGTTATACTATCCAATGAGGTACTTTTTGATGTTAAATATGGTATGCAGTCCAAATACTGGATATGCTCCTGCCTTAGAAATACTTCCATTTTTCTTACTGCAAACTGACTGGACAAGGATGAGATGGAAAAGGTAAAGGAAGCCATCAAATAGAGAGCATGTAGAAAGTTCTTTGCAGGTCACAAAGGGATTACAATTTGCTAGACACTTTTCTTATCCGTTTTTCTCTAAGCAGAGGTTTAAACAAGGACTTTATGTGGTGCTTATAGAAATATCCCGTTTTGACTCGAGAACTGAACACATGACTTTACTCCCTCCCACCAACCTCAGAACACGTGAATATCAAATATACCCATGGGGCAAAGGACAGGTCAGCAGAGCACAGCAGATGAAAGGGAACAAAGCTTTGGAAGCTGGATATTGGCTGGAAGCGTGAGCAGAGCTAATTAAAAGGAAAATCTAAACCTGCTGGGTATGGATGTCAATGGGAGGCTAGCAGGGTCACACCATGGAACCCCGGGGAAGCGTAGGAAATGAAGATGTCATGTGCCGTGGAAGGCGGTGATGCCAACTATGACAGTCCGTGGGTGGGTATTGGCTGAGTCTGTAGATGAAATCACTGGACCCCAATGTACACTCCCCATCCCAAGCAGGTAGATGACTGCTCCTCCCGCAACCCAGCAGGAAGCTAGGGGTTGATTCTGTGGAAGAAGAGTTGAATCAAGAGACTCCCGGCAAGTGAACTCCAGGCATAGAGAAGGTTGAGGGGAAAGGTGCAGCATTGGTATAAAAACGGATGGGAGGAAAGCTCATAGCCCCTTGCACTCCCGGCTCTAAGACCACCAGAAGATGGGACAAGCTTCTGTAGAGACACCTAGAGAATCTTACAGAAGCCTCAAACCACAGCCTTCTTATCACCACACCCCTCCTGTCCTGCACAGCTTCCAACAGTTTTCTAGGGCTTTACACTTACAGATGGACAACAAAAGACACTTGAAGAAGAGCCTCTAACATGAAAGGCAAAGACCAAAACAAACAGAAACAAAGCAAAACTCACAAGAAATAATGCAAGAAGGGAAAAAACAAAAAACAAAAACCAGAACAAACAACAATAATTAAGAAGCACCTCACTTGGACGGAAATAGGAAGCCAGGGACTGGGACACAGTTTATCCTTTCCTTTCACCGTAAGAACATAAGTTTCTTCTTTCTAGAAGGTTTCCGTTCTACAAGCTCAGAGAGATAGGCCAAATAACAAAGAGCCACGAAAATAAATTCCAAGTTCACTTCTCTGCATCCCCACCTCCACTGCCGTAGTCACACTAGCATTGTCCCTCACCTGGACTATGACAATAGCCCCTGAAAACCCAAAGGGTCTCCCTGCTTCAGACTAGTCTCTGATGAACAACTTACATAGAACACTTAGAGTGATATTAAAAAAAAAAAAAGACTCAATTACTTTAGACCCCTGATTAACATTGTCAATGGCTTCCTACTGCTCTTGGCTTAAAAACTGAATTCCTGGGCACTGGCCAGCGAGGTCTTGTGCTGTGTGATCTGTCTGCTCCTTTGACCTCATCTCTTCCCGCCTGTTCGCCAGTCCGCTCATTCCTGCTCCTTTCCTGCTTTCCAGTCACACCCAGCTCCTTCTGCTCTTAGAACACAAGTGTGTTCACCTCAGCTTGTTAGACCTAGAGGTTCCTGCACGTGACTGCTCATGTGGTTTCACTGCCTCTCCCCAGTGTCATACGAGCCCCCTGGGAGCAAGCACCATGTCTCTCTTATTTACCACGAGGACACCAGCCTCTAGAAGAGTAACTGATGTGTAGTGTGTGTCCAATAAATAATGAAAGAATAAAATTTAAAGGGCTCAGAGTTTCAAGGGTAGAGGTAAAATGGTAGATGAAAAAATCGTGAACCATTAATTCCATTGGGGATATCAACACTTATTGACATTAGGATCGGCATTTTCCTTGTCCCAAAGGGTTTCATGAATATATTATATCAATGTTAGTAGTCTAGCTGTGATAGTATGCTATATTTTTGCAAGATGTTTTCATTGAGGGGACTGGATAAATGACACACGAGATCTATAATTTCTTGTAATTGCATATAAATCTATTATTTTAAAATAAAAAGTTTAATTAAAAATATTCTAATCTAAAAGCAAGATTATTGGATTCGCTCAGCCTGCTTTATGTAGTACCACCCCAGAAATGTTCCGTGGTGACAGTGCTCACTGATGGAACTTAGGATAATAAAAAGAAGTCTGTGACTGATAGGTGGTATATCTTTCATGGAGCTGAGAATAGTAGACACTGTTCTAACCATACACAGCACCTGGCCCATAGTCAGTGTTCAGTAAATATTTATTCAATGAGCTAATTATTTCTGAGAAAGCCAAAATGACATCCAGGCACAGGCTGTGAACTCAACACTGTCTGTCATAACATTCCAATGTGGAAAGACACCACCACCCAAGACAGGTCTATAAATGACTCTAAACCATTTGCAAAGTATTTAAGATCCCAAAATGTGCAGCTGAGCCTTATTCACACACATCTAATTACTCAGTTCTCCCATACAAATTGCATTATATAGTAAGGTAGGACAAAGAAATGCTGTCAGGCCATCTATAAAATTCCGTTCTTCAAATGGATAGTGAAATTGTCCTGAGCTTACTGAAAAATCAAGCAAAGCGCTTTCCAAAATTGACCAGTAAAGCTGTGGTTTGGGAAGGACAGCTGCATCAGGAAGTAATTAACTACCAGAAGAGAGAACCTATGTGACTCCTCAATTCTGGGAAAGGATGAAGTGTCGATTCCCTGCTTGTGTTTATTTTTCTTTTATTTAGACAATAGTTAGTGGCTAAAACAACATACTTTTGTATCAATGCATTCAGCCAACATATATACTTAAGGAATGTTTTGGGGACTGACAGTCTCTAAAAGAACATTTTAAATGTTTTAATTTCACTTCATTTGTCATTTTATAAGTTGCAATTCCTTCAAAATTACAAAGTAAAATTAATTAAAGTTTTGCTGTACACCAAGTTCTTCCACTGGAACACTTTTCTTTTATGCCCTATATAATTATGAATGCTTCTTCTTTTACCCCACGGAAAAGCAGCTTTTCCTTCAGACCATTGAACTGAGCTCTAAACCAAGCCCCAGTGGTTGCTGACCTTGAAGTCGATTAGTAAAACACAAAAGTATTCAACATAACAGGAGAGTTGATTTAAACCGATAAAGAGCAGGAAACTCAGAACCAAATGTAAAACCAGCTTCTGACATGCCGCATTGTTCCCTGGCCTAGTAAGGCACTCATCGCATTGAGGGACCTCGTATCTCATCTGGACTAAATACCAAAGCTGAATGCATCTATTTAAGGCAGATGTGGCCTCATCCTTGAATTTCCAGATTTAAATCACGGTTGTCCTTTCTCATTTATTTTCTAAAGTGGCAGGTTTTATAAGAGTAAGCCAAGAAAAACAGGTTCCATATGGAGGAGGCAAGTAGGAAGACTAGTATATCCTCCTCGACTGTGTAGAAGAGAATCTTTGAAGTCTACATTTAGCAGACATATCAGCCCTGAACATTAAAACCGTTTATGAAACTAAATTTACGGATAAAGTCAAAAAAATAGAAAAAAAGAAAAAGCCAAATTTATAGTTCTTCAACCTATCGTTACTCAGCCGCAGCATCAAAACACTGTGCAAAAGTGGCTTGGGTTTTTTTTTTTTTTTTTTTTTGAGCAATTTACAATAATGTTTTTAAGTCAATTTTAGAACTTACCTACAAGGATGAGCTATTTTTCTGCTCCCCATTTTGGCACTGACCCTGACACTTCCATCAGAACTACCCTTTCATTTTCTTCTTTCCGAAACCTTTCAATTGCCGACCGCATTCCACATTCAGCCACAGAACTAGCCCATGAAAAAAATAATAACAAAAAGAAACAAAACGAATTCCTGTTTCAAAAAAAAAGTCCGTTTAGGATAATCGAAGAATATGAGGAATCCTTGATATATATATTTTGATATATATTTCATGTGGTCCATTTGAAAACAACCATATTTAAGGGAGACTTCCTTTCAAATAAGTTTAATTGTATAGTGCCACCATTACTTATGCCTTTTCCATTCCAGGAATCTTTTACTCCTAAGAATTACAAAAGTTGATATAAAACCCTTGAAACACTATCTCTTAGATTTGCAGCCTCATTTACAAAAGAATAATGACTCCTTCAAGTTACACAAGACAGTAAAATTGTTTGGAAACTAGGCCACCTAAAAGTTCTCCCTTTGTTTGAGTCCTATTTTTCTGAAAACGTATTTGAGAGGAAAAAATCATAAGCAAACAGCCTTTATGTCAGTATGTGCAGGTTTGTAATGTGTATGCACCAGGAAACAATCCAAAAATGAAATGAACAATTCCATTCATACTAGCATCAAAAAGAATAAAATGCTTAGAAATAAATTTTACAGTAAGAAAGTGCAAAACTTGGACTCGAAAACTATAAAATGTTGAAAAATCTAAATAAAGGGAAAACCATCCCACACTCATGGATTGGAAGACGGTATTGTTAAGGCAATACTCCCCAAACTGACCTACAGGTTCGACATGATCCCTACCAAAATCCCATCTGACTTCTTTAGAGAATAAATAGTAAGAAAAGATCATTTACAGGGATGGAAAATACTGCTTTCACCTAGAAGTTACTTTTGGTTTGTAGACTAGGATTTCAGAAACTCTGAAGTAGAAACCACTGCATCAGCCCTAACTCTGTGCCCCCTGGGATCTCTCAAGGAACATTTACTGGATACCCACAGGTAAGTCCTCATCTACAAAAGAAACCCATTTGGTAATATAACTAGTCACTGCCAGCTTGGTTTAGTGGGAATAGTCCTAAACCCACCTGAAAAAAATGTGGGGGGGTGGAGTGATGGGAGCTGAGGGAAGTCAGTAAAAATAAGCAAAACAAAAAAAAAAAGGAAAAAATAAAAAATGCTCCTTCATTTCGTTCCATAGGGTCAGAGACTTTACATATATAAAGGAGAAAATACGTTTTTTAAAATCTTGAATATGGCATTTTCCTGGAAAAAATCTTCAAGGCAATTTCTTTTAAATAAATAGAAATGTTATAATGCTTGATGTAAATCAACCAATTGATACAAGCTATCTAATGAATAGAGTTAGTATATTGTGTATGAACCATACTAATACAATAGAAATGGGTTCTTTGCATACTAATTCTATTGAACGTCATTCCACCAGGATTTAGGTAAAAAAGTTAGCTTCTCTTTTACTCTGAAAGAGATCAGACATTGAGCCAAGACTAGCTATTAGGCACACTTCCTCCACCCCCCAAATGATAATATAAGAGCAATCTTTAATAATCACACACAGAAAATGTATGCCACTGATAGAAATGTATTCTTCCATTAAATAAGACTACAACACTGAATTGTCTATTTAGAGCTGCAATTCCATCCAAGAGTAATGCTAATTAAGTTTTTTTAACATCAAAAAAGTCTGCTCAGGGAAAAAAAATTGAAAGCTCGCCAAAATAATCACATTAATTTCCATAGAAATAAAAAAGGCAGGTGTTTGTCTCTTTTCACTGATAGATGCCACAGAATGTGCTAATCCACACCTCCTTAGACAAGACACTCCGCATTATACTTAGAGACTTGACACATTAGGCTTTCTCCTGAAAGCACAGATAGGCACAGGGCATTTACTGTGCCAAAGAGGCTCAAGGTTCAAGTTTAGAGGACCATATATTAACGACAGGTGCACTTAGTGGCTATCATATCTTCGTATTCCTTATAAGCAATTGAGCCATCAGGCTCAATGGTCAACACACTCAAAGGGCTGTACTTGGCAGGCACACATGATGGTCTTGGCACCGCGGAGTCCAGCTTCTTCTCGTAGATGATGTTCTGCACCATGGTGTGAACTGGAGAGCCATATCGGTGCCCAACAGCCCTGGGACAGTCCCCTTTACAGTATCGAGGGTTGTATCTATGCGGGGCCACGATCCAGTTGTCCCACTTCAGCTGACTAAAGCTAAGTCTAAAGTCATGGAGCTCACACTCATTTTGGGGAAAAAGAAACTGTTTGAAGTATTCACTCAGATTGAAAGAAGCTGGAACCAGAGGCTTCTTCAGTTCCCAGTTGACAGCTTCCTGACTTCTGCGGTGACGGAGGACCTTACTCCCTCAGCAGCCTCTTTTCCCAGGGGATGGGCAGACAGACCTCTCTTCTGGTCAGGAGCCTGTGAAGGTCTCCCTTTGTTGCGTAGAGAATACCGGCTGTGATATGCCTGAGCACTTGTGTCGTTCAGATATAAAAGCAGAGAGGGGGTACCAGAAGAGGCAGGTTTGACAGACCATCCTGTGCTGAAGGATGCTGCAGCTGGTCTTTCACGCATGTAAAATTTACAGACATGTGAATATTTCTCTTGTCAGAGGCCACTAGAGGCTGAAAGAGAGTGGTCACATCAACCTCAACCCATCTGTATTTCTTTCTAAATTCAAACTGTGAGTTAAAGGTAAAGGAACGTGGAGCCCTAGGGGGCGTCTTGCTAGAAGACTCTGGCTTTTTCATCACCAGGTTGTAGACGCATTTAACAGCAGAGGGAAAAGAAACTGAGTTGTTGAAAGTGTATAGCAAGACTGACTTGAGTAAGTGCTCCACAGCAGTAACACGATCCAGGTTAAACAGCAGGTCCACTGATACGACGGTTCCTGGGAGAAAACAACCTACCAGTAGTGCTTGAATACAAATCAAACATAATAGGAAGTCAAATCAAGGAAGTAGGACTTCCAGATGCGCTTCCTCCCTTCTCTTTTCTCACTTCAAGTCCCAAAGCGGGAGGGAGATGGTTATACAGTAAATGCAGGTAATTGGTCCTATAGCTAATTCCCAGCAACTACAAGTGGATATTTTATCACTAGAAAGTCAGAACAGCTTTGGTGATGAATTAGCTCCAAACAGAGGAGGCTAATTAGGAGTTTTCTCTTGGAGAGTCTCTAGAGGGCAAACTATAATTAAAACATTTACTAAGCTTGTGAAGATAGACATTCTAAGCCCTAATGGTTGGAATCAATAAAGAAGGTCAATTGTTTAAGTTAATTTGGAACACTTGAGATTGACAACACATGGAGGCTCTAAAAACCACTATAATAAAATAGAACATTAAGGAAGGAGGGTTTTAAATAGCCACAACTGACCTGTTGGGTTAGAATCACGAGGTAGGGAATATAGTTTTTTAAAGCACTTCCCCTTTCACACACTCACTAGGGTGCTGAGTCAAACTGTTGACTAACACTTTGTTCTTGTGAGGAAGGACCTACTGTTCCAAATCAGGACTTAAATTTTCCTTAAGCTACAAAAGGGGAAAACAGCCTGTGTAACAAAGTACACCAATAGCTATGAGATATCTTAGGTACATTTTCAGGCTAGCACTGGTAGAATAAGGAGAATAAGCAACTGGAAGTAAAAATACCTGGTTTCCAGCCTTGATTTTGTGACCTTGGACAAGATGCTAACCTTCTCCAAGAGCACTTTCCTCAGCCTTTATAGCGTTGTCTCTCCCAGCTCTAAAATTCTATCATATTAGCCCACCTTAGCCCATGAGGGCGTTCGAAGGAACAATGAGACCGAGTACCAGATTTGCTTGAATTTGGATACTGAGTATCGTGCAATTCAAGGAGCAAGACCCAGCTCCCTTCTGTGATTGAAATACAGCCAAATCTATCATCTTCCCTCCACCCATTAACCAATCTGCTCCTACACACCTGTCACCTGGTCCACAGGAGTCTGTTTGTGCTGGACATAGGGGGTGAAGAGCCGAACAGTGTTGCAGAGGTGACTTCTGTTGGATTTAGGGATCCCCTCCTTAGTAGCATATGCTTTATAGAGCCTCTTCATGTAGTGCAAAGCTCTGGAGTCTGGCTGTAGCCTAGGGGACCCACCTTGCCCATTATATAGGACCTTGAAAGAGGGGGAAAGAGGCCAGCTCTGTCTCTCCCATAAAGAGGCTGCAACAAGGACCAAGGTTCAGCGTCAGAGTCTAACTCAGCACGAGCTGCAATCTGGGATTCTCCCCTAGCAGCCTGAAAACCAAGGCAAATAGGAAAACACAGCCAGGAAAAGCAGCAAAACCAAAAAAAGAGCTTGCTAGGAAGCGCCATGGCTTGGAAGAACAAGCAAGAACACAACCAAACCAGTCTTCTTCCGCAAAGCCAGGAAGAACTTAGGTTGATCTCTTAAATAAATTTTAGGTGTGTGGGTGAGCCAGGTCTTGAGGGTGCCTCGCAGAAGATAATTTTTATCAGCTGTACTTCAAGCAGCTGTTAACACCTTATTTATCCAATTTCCCTCATTACATACAGATTTATTTATTTGGCTTTTCTCTCCCCTTTCACTGGCATTTAAAACCTTCAAAATTATTATACTAATGCACTAGCTTTGTAGCTGAAAGGCTGAGAAATTGAGGAATGATCTTAAAATAAAACCACTTATTTTGGGGAGATTAAGATTCTTAAAATGTTCCTTAGGTGCTTGCTGAAACTTCTGAAGCACCTAGAAAAGCTGATTATTGATGATGGTATGCAGGTCTGTTGTTATGCAATTTATGGTGTTGGGTTTACTCTTGCTCTCCCTTCATCCTCACCAATTCTCCCACTTTCAGGTGCTTAGATTTGCTGCATGTTGATTTGGAAGGTGAGAGAAAGTCACAACTGGCCTTGAAATTCTGAAGAGCAGAGAACTGTTAGGTTGCCCAGTTCTCCTAGGTACCTTAGGATAGAATATGGACTTGGAATACTCCAATAGCTTAAAAAAGGATGTCACCTTTAACCCTGAATCATTTAAAATATGTATCTTGATGTCTTTATTTTGTTTGGTTTGCAATTCACCTATATATGTTTTGGTTGAAAGGTTTAAAGATGTTTACAGGTCCTAGGAAATACATGAAAGTTTTATTTTTTAATTTTTTAATTGATCACCCAAATGGTGGTATAATTTCCTCGGGTGTTTTGTTCTTAACTGTTTTAAGTATTTATGTTGTTACCCTGGAGATGAGACCAGGCTAGAGATTATATTTTAGAAAAATAAGACAAAAGTGCACCATGAACAGCTGAAATGAGGCAATATCCAGTGCCATGGAAGGAGACTGTGCTAGCAGAAAGGTAACCCACAGTCGCGGTACAAGATACAGAACCAGTGCGTGCGGTACTTAGGATAAAACTGAGATATGTTTGCAAACTAAGTCCCTAGCCTGCCAAGCCTCTCTGGCCTGTAGCTGGGAAGCAGGGTTATTAAACACGACTGTTGAACAGGATCGTAGTCCTAGATTACATATGGCCAGCAATTCCATGAACAAAACATGTACAGACACTATATCAAGTAGAAGAGTCAGTCAGCTGCTCAGGACAGAAGCAACCCTAAGCAGAAAGTACTTTCCGAAAATACCGTAACGTTCCTCGCCTCTCCCCCTGGGGAGTGGAGGGGAGAATGGTGGGCATTCTGACTTCTGCCGCGTCCCATCCGACTCCAGGACAAACCATACCCGGGACGTGGTGGGGCGAGCTGGCTGCCGTGGGGGTAGCCCCCTCCTTCCCCCTTATTGCCAAAAGACCTTTATCAATTGCTTGACATTTATTTGGGGCCTCTTGTGATTGAATTTGAGAAAACGTCTTTATTTTACGCTGGGAAAGTACACCCCGCCAGTGGATTCTCACGCGGCGATGGTCAGAAGCCCCAGATCTGAGTCCCTGATTTTGGTACTGGGGTCGCTGATGGTTTGAAAAGGACCCGATTTTAGATACGGCACCAGACCGAGGAAAACGTTGCGTTGGCTGCTGTGCGGCGGCACCGACAAGGGCCTCAGGAGCGCTCTCCGCAGCTGGAGGACTCACACGTGCCCAGCGCCCGCGCAGCGCGGCCCTCGAGGTTACCTGGCTCCTTTCTCATCACTTCTTTGCCCCCCTCTGTACCCGGCTGCTTCTTGCGGCTCCACAGATAAGAACGACGAGAGCCAGAGGTGGCGCCTCGGGCCCCCAAACCGACAGAAACCTCGTCCTCGACTAGGACCCAGGTCCGGCGGCCCAGGGACCGCCTACCCACAAGGTCACTCGGCCAGGGCACTTCCATCCAGAACGGGGGTCAAACGCACCTTCCCCGGAGACGGCAGGAAAATGGTATTTCCCGGAAGTGACTTCACGGCATCCTGGAGCGGCTTCCGCTCCTACCGGAAGTGGCGGACGGAGGCCGGTGCATCCCGAAACTCCGGAGGGCAAGGTGACCCAGGTGCAGTATTAGGGGCCCGTGGTGCGGTCCTGATGGCCCCTGGGAGGGTGCGGGCGCCGCTTGGGCTGGGAGGATGAAGAGCGCCGGGGAGGGCCTGTCTGGGTGGGGGCGGCGCGTCCCGGACTGAACTAAGCACCTGTGCGCCCTCGGTCCTGCAGGCGCTGCCGCTACCATGGGCCGCGAGTTCGGGAAGCTGTCGCGGGTACGGCATGTGATCACCTACAACTTGTCGCCCTTCGAGCAGCGCGCCTTCCCGCACTACTTCAGCAAGGGCATCCCCAACATGCTGCGCCGCATTCAGGCGTCCATCCTTCGCGCCGCGCCGCGTGAGTGCCCTGGCTGGGGCGCGGGTGTACCCCTGTCAACAGTGCTAACTGCGGGGCCCGTCAACGAGCGCTTGCCATACGCACACGTTGTCTCACTGAAAATTCCCTGAGGCCCTTGAGCTAGTCATATCCTCACCACCTTACAGATGAGGAAACAGAATCACAGCATTTAAATGACTGGGCCAAGGTCACTTGTGTGACCCCAGCGTCTCCCTCTGAGGTCATCTTTACCCACTTCTTAGCAGTGAACTGTTTTGTGTTAAATATGCAGCAGATAGTGATGGAAGTTGCACAAGACTGTGAATTTGCTAAACACAGAAGTGTACACTTTCATGGTTAAGTGGTGAACTTTATTAATTATCTCAATAAAATACTTTAAAATGTGCAAACGGGAGGGAAAAGCTAGGGAAGGTTTGATGACATTTCCTGGGTAGACCCTTTTCTTTCGGTCACCTATAAAATGGGTGTGTGATGTAACTTGGACATCTGGTTTAAAAGTGGTTTTTTGAAAATGAGACAGGAGGGCAAAATCAGTGGTAATTCAGGAAAGAGGCCAGAGATTCCTTTGCTTTACATGTGCTCACTGCTTACTCTTACTTTTGATTTTTAAAGCGTTTGTAGCATTTTATCTTGTCTACACATGGGGGACGGAGGAGTTTGAAAAATCCAAGAGGAAGAATCCAGCTGCCTATGAAAATGACAAATGAGCAACTCATCCGGACAATGGTTCCCTGTGTTTGGAAGACCCTTCTCTGGGAGAGGAGTCTCTACATTGTAGTGTCATGAAGACACAATAAACTTCTTATGGACTGCTCTGTTGTGATTTTGCGTCTTTGTGAGCAGAGTCCTTGGTTTGATGCTAATATTCAAGTTCACGAACTCCCCTCCCCAGTTGAGTCCTGAACAATTTTGACTGGTTTGGGAGTTTGGTGAAGGAGTGGGCCTCACCCCTTGTTCCGTCATCTGCAAGGAAGTAGCTGCATCTACTCAACAGCAACCTGATGGGTTGTGGGTGGCATGGACTGTGGGGGCGCTGGTTTCCATCCCTCTGCTCCCGTAATAACAATAAAACTAACTACTGTCTTTACTATGTGTCAGGTACTCTTTTTAGCCCTTTACACATATAAGCTCTTTTAAACCTCACAACTACCTTTGAAATATCATTACACTCACTTTGTAGATGAGGACACAGGTGCAGAGAGATTAATTCGCCCCAGATTTACAGCTAAGCGAATGGTGGAGTCTAGCACTAAAGTTTATGCTTGTAAAGCTACTCTGTCCTGCTTGTCCTCCTAAGTAGGCCTTCTGTGGCTGGAGGGGAGGTCAGCTATAAAAGGAGGGGGTAAGGTGACCCCTTGGCCTCTAGAGCTGGGGGCAGCACACTGGCAGCATTTGTACTGGGTTGTTAACAGTGGTTTTAACCATGTATCCCCCATAAAACTGAAAATACTATGGCCCTTTATGGAAAAAGTTTACCTATTCTAGAGCCTCTGAATTTTTTTGATAGGAAAGTTACCTTTTTCCTTTGACCAGGAAGGAGATGGCGGGGCTACGTACTGGCTGTTCTATGCTTCTGTTTCCCTGCTGTTTCTAGAAACTTCGGCTCAGAACAGATACTTCCTGCTGATTGAGAGCAACAACTTTCACAGTGTAGCTGTTTCTGGCCCAAGATATAGCCTTATTCTAATGATTATTCTTGACTTAAATGAACCCAAATTAAAATACTTCAAAACAACAAAAAAATCGTTAATTGCATTGATAATTGCATTGATTGTGAGGCAGGATAAGGGCGAGTGGCTGAGTGACAGACTGGGCTAAGACCCTTTTAACTGTTGCTTCCTTCTTGTGTGTTACAGGCAAGAAACCTTCATGTGACCTTTGAACTTGTTACCCATGAAATAGATGTGTTAATACAAAGCCATAAGGTTGCAGTGACACTAGAATGAGTGATATGTAAGAGTTGGCAGGTACTGCAGGCTTAAAGGACAGCTATATGATAAAAACTCGCCTCACTAAACATCCAATTTTCCTGCTTGGCTCTTGGTCCCAATTCTCAGGGCTTGCTGCCTGATTTGTACTGTATTTGGGTCATGGACTTTGAGAATCTGATGAGAGCTGTGGAGCTAAGAAGGTAAATGCACCCATCCTTCAGTTTGCATGGGTTCACGTGCCAGGGGAGGACCACGCCATTCATTATCTCTCACTTCCTCTAATTTGAACCCCACCTTTCGTAGAGGAGGCAGCATCCTTCTCCCACCTTCTTGGCTTCATTTTTCTCAGACTTTGACTCCTTTGGAGATACAAGCCCGAAAGCAAACCTACCCTTTCTTAGCACCGAGCATGTTGCTCTGAATCCCTTTTAAGCCAGGAGCCCTGCCCTACTGAGTAGTTCTTGCTGTAAACCCTCATATGTGCAGGGTTTCTGCTTTTGGATAACACTCTTAGAGGCTGCTTTAATTACTTTAAGTACTTAAGGCTGCTGGTGTACTTAGAGGCTGTCTCTCCAAAGACCTGGGGGCGCGGAGCACTGTGTTAGCAGGGTGTTGATGTGGGAGGAAGTGTGTAGAGTATGGTGAGTTGTCATCGCTCCTGCACATGATAGGGGGTCTGGGACCTTTTTAGCGACTATTCTATCTAGAAATCCATAAAGAGAAGGAAAACGGGTAAAGTCTCCTGAAGAAGGACGACTGTGAGCCTCAGTCCTGTAACCCACCCACCTTTTGCTACCTGCTGCCAGGGCACCACCATTTGCTCCTTCGGCCCTTCTCCCAGCAGCCCCAACAAGGACCTTCATCTCTGGGCTGCAGCATATGGTGAAGGGAACGCTTCAGTCTGCCAACACAGCCCTGGAGATGTAGGCCTGCCCAGTGCCGGCCCAGAAGTCTGAGCCAGGTCCAACTAGCAAAATAAGTGAATATGCTTTGACCCTTTGTTGAAATTTTACCTGGAGAATTTTCCATTTCAGTGAAGTCTTTCATTTTTTATGAGGCACCTACTGCTCAGGGACAGCAGTGTCGAGTTACTGCTTAGCCCTACTGATCTCTCCACCTGGAATGTTTCGAACATCTGCTGGTGTACTACACCCTCTTTCTCCCTTTTCATCCCAGGCACTTACCTCAGAAGCAGAGTTACCAAGCTATAAGCTATCAGATGTGCTTCAGCCTCATTTTCTTCTTGTAAACCAGCAAACATCAGCCCGAGCGGCCTCAGGGACCTCCTATCTCAACAACAGAACGAGACCAAAGCCCAAACTGAGGTAGGGCTGGTCTGTGGTCAGTTACCCGACCTACTCTCCCTCTCCCACCTCCCAGCCAAGCATTCTTTTCATAATGGCTGCAACTGTTAAAGGCTGCTTTTGCCTTTCCCTGAAGGAAAGAACACGTAGCTGTTTATTCAGCAAAATACTTGATTGCAGAGAGCCTGTGACTTTAAAAGTTTAATTTCAGGAATAGGCCTTTATAACTACTCAAGGGGTGTGGGATGGCTGTGGACAACTACTGTCATGTCAGCTTAATGCTGCCTGGATGCCACTTAGCTTTTAAGTTTGATTTTTGCTCCATAATTTAAATAAAACCACTGTAGAGTTAGTTTAGACCTATGTTGAAATACTTTTCCCAACTGTGGTTCCTTCCACAGGCAGTCACTAATGGTATTTTGCTTTTGGGAGGAGAGGTGGCACATAAGCTAGAGGCTTGAGTCACAAAGGCATCTGCAGTGCTGTCACACCCATGATGATGAATGGTCCTTTTTGTTTGTGATGCACAGGGGGCCTGGGACCCCAGACCTCCCCCTTGGATATGGTCTTGGCTTTATAAATTAACACAAAAGTTTGATTTGATTGTGCTTGGTGTATAGGAAGGCAGAACTGGAGGATTAGGAGAAAGTACCCATCTCTGGAATGAGCAGTTTCCAAATCCCATTTGGCACATCACTCCAGGCCGATGGTGGGTGGGGGCGGGGGTGGCTGGCACTGAGTCCACAGACCCAACTGGCTCTAGGACATCACGCTGTTCAGTCCTTTGCTTATCTAATCGGATACGTGTTCTTACCCAGTGTTCACTAGGTCACCACATAGCCTCTTCCCCAACCCACTGAAGTTCCAAGTGAAGCCCCTGGGGCCATTGGGGATCCAAACTGAGGGTAGAGGAGCAGCAGCTGACTAGGCTAAGCGTCGCTCAGAGTCGCGGGATTGGTTAGGCGGGTTTCGCAGAGGTCTGCTTCTCAATGTTCCTGACGTGCCAGCAGTTGGTGTCTTCTACCAGGCCCCACTCCAAGGGCCTGAGGGGACTGGAACCAGGACACACGGATCTGTGGTCACAGCCCACCCAATCCCACCACACCGCCCTTCTTCCTTGGCAAAAGAATTGGTGACTATTCTGTTCCACTGGCAGCTCGGCTGCCATCTCACCCACTCTTCCTTGGGGGAACTGGCTGGCTCTCACCAAACACCCAACCCCTGAAAAGGAGAAGGGCCTTGGGAAGAGATTATTAACAAAATTTTCACGGAAATGCCAGGCAGAGAAAAAATCTTTTGTCATGATGGCTAATCCAGGTCACAGTGAAGACCTGAAGTCCTATAAATCTCCTTACTCAGAATTCACACCTTCCCCAGTTAATTAAAAATGCTCATCATTTAATGGGCACCCACAACTACTCATGATTTAGGGACATGCCCTTTCTTGGTGTAGAACTTCAAATTCCCTTGGTTCCCAAGGTTCGGGGCCTTGGAGATGGCTCAGCCTTGGGTCTGCTTCCCTGAGGCTACTGGAAGGATATGCTCTTTAGGAGCCCCTGGTCAACTCTTGGGAGGAAAGCCCATAATTCAAGGCTTGCAATGTGATTGGTCACCACCATATAAGCTCTCTGTGATTCAGGAGACCCTGCTACCTCCTCCTTCACATTTTAAAAATAACAAATCAACCTATACTCATTCATTCAATTCGCCCTTGGTTCAAGTAAGTCCCACGTCAGTCCTGATGGCCCTTTTGCCTGGGAGAGGGCAGGTAGGCCAGAGATTGACTTCCTACAGCTAGGTCTCCATTCTTCTAGGGAGTTGACCTAGAGCAGATTAGGGTGATAGTCCATCTATAGAAATGGGAGATCTGGGGCACTGTAGGCCATGCATGCTGAAGCATCCTCCCATAACAGAGAGATAAGGGCCTTATCCAAATGCCTGTTAACACAAGAGATCAGTGTTTCTTTCCCAGACAAGGCTGAAAGGGGTCAACACTATTTCTGAAGACCTCATTATCAGAATTCTATTTTGATTAAAGTTATCTCACTGAGCTATTTTGGAATCCAAATGTGGCCAGATGCCTAGCCTCCCTCAATAGCTTCACGTGGCTTTCAAAGGGGAAAGGGTAATGCTGACTTTTGCTAATGGGTGAAAGGGTCCAAGCCAGCAACATAGTCAAAGTCCAAATGAGAGATCAGTAAATACAACGTGCCTGCAAGGCAGGCCTTGAGCACATTCCTCTGGTAGACATTAACTTATTAAATCAACCCTGATTGCAAAAATAAACTTTGCCCCCGTCTCATCTGGCAACCTAAAAGAGGTGGATTTCAGTCTATAAAAGGAAGTGGGAACTCCCCCTGGCTTCAGGCTCCAACGTCCTCCGTGTCAAGATGTGGCACCTCAAACTCTTTGCACTGCTCATGATCTACCTGTTGCTGTTGGGCCAGGTAAGGACATGTATGTGGTAGTGTGGGGGCAGTGGTGGTGCTGGGATTGTGGGCAGAACCCGAGAGCCTGGCTCAGTCGTGAGGAATGGCCCCTCTGCTCTCAGCCTACAGCATCTTGGGAACGATCATTCTTCCAAGGTGCTCTGCAGGGTGTGAACTCTTTCAAGCCTGAGGTGAACCTGTCTTTGCCCTACAGGTAGATGGCTCCCCAATACCGGAACTGAGTTCAACAAAGAGAAGGCTGCGGAGAATGACCCCATTTTGGAGAGGGGTTTCCCTCAGGCCCATTGGAGCCTCTTGCCGGGACGATTCCGAGTGTGTCACCAGGCTATGCAGGTACTCCACAAAGCCGAGCTGAGCTAGAGGCCTGGGAAGCTGGGAAAATTTAAGAATAAAATTGGGATAGGGACTGAGGCTGGAAGCTCCATGGAGAATCCCACAGGAGTTAATAGCCAAGAACAGCTCCACACAGGTACTGTGGAGGAGTGGTGCCATTCCTTTGTTCAGTCTTCCGTAAGAATGGGTAGATCAACCAGAGGAAGCAGCAGGTTGTCTCTGGGCACTGCTACCCTTGGCTTTAAACCACCTTTCTTCTCCTTTAGAAAGAGACGCTGCTCCCTAAGTGTGGCCCAAGAGTGATGTACATACCAGGGGAAAGAAGACAGCACTCTCCTTCAATGCTCCGTTCTATGGAATATTGATTAACTGCATTTTGGCTGGAGACACCTACGTGAAGCAATCTTGTTTTTAAAATTTAAAGACAGATGTATGCTTTAAATTGGTCTCCATTTCTTCTTAGAATATTGTTATTTACATAAACATAACTAAACTTGTCAATTTAGAGTTTATTTTTCTATGTATACTATTAAATTTCTTAAATTAAAATTTTGGCAGTCTGTAATTCAAGCCTTTGAGGGGAAGGATTCATTTTGTGCATTACAGAAAAAAAAAACCAGCATTGCCTAATAATGGTGTGTTATTTCTTAATTGTGGCAAGTTAACAGTGAGTAGTAACAAAAGTAGTGACAGTTGAGATTTTTCTCAAGAAATAAAGAATGCAACAGGCTAAATAAAGGCGTAAGTTTAGTAATAGCTTATGTGATCAGCCTTGGCAAGTTCATAAGCTATGTGATCCTAGCCCTTCCCGATTTCCTGTAAAGAACTCTTCAGTGGGTGTCAAAGAAGGGCAGGCGATGTTGGCACTCGCCACCTGGTGCTGTGCTCAAGTCTGTCTATGACTGAACAGAAGGCAGGACTGGAAGAAAAATCTAGTTTAATAAAAACAATAGAAGCCCAAGCCACTATGAACAGCAAAAACAATTTGTCTGAGATTTCTGGGGAGCAAGGTGAATTCTGATCTACGCTAAGGGACTCATTGCTAGCAGGTACAGAATTTCTGTCATCAGAAAATGAGACCTGGACTAGTGGGACCAGACTTTTAAAGAAGAATAGTGCTGGACCCTAAGACATAAAACAGAAATTACATGAAAAGGGCATAGTAGGAGTTGAAGAATTGTAAAGAGCACAGTGTTTATAAACTTTAATACAGAAAATCTATTTGATATTTATTAAACTTAGTTTCTCCAGCTATGGTTTGGCATTATACAAAGCATCTTAATGACACAGTAAAGTTAAAAAGATCTTTACAAATTGAAATGTGATACCCTTGTCTCCAAATATTTTAATTGCCATAAATTTGTTTAAAAATACACATTAAACGCATGTTTGACACTCTAAACTTTCTATAATCTCAATACCACAAAATACATATAATATACTATACAGATGTGAAAAAATCTAGTTAGTATATAATACTTTGCTCACCATTAACAGCTTTATGATGTGAAATGCACATACTGACTTAGAAATCCTAGCTTTTGAGCCCCAAAGTACCTCTGAAATTTTAATGTATTGCAACAAAAATCACAGTATATAATTGAAATTTTGGTTGAAAATGTCAGATGCCTAAATATTTTGGAAAAAAAATGTAAAACAAAGATTTGGATCGTGCACAAAACAAAGGCATCCACTCAGACACTAACAGTACCTTTCCGCAGAATCGACAGACTTTTATCAGTGGCGTTAGCTCCCCTCCACAACCCTCCCCAAATATCAAACCATTATTCACCAAATAATTTTAACTTCAAATAAGATTAAAAGATTTTAAATAAATATAATACGCATTTCCATCCTCCATATACAAAATTTCTTAAAACCATTCAAAATGGAGGCTAGAGAGAAATTTTCATAACTGTGCTTCCCAACCTCACATCTGATCCTCAAAGGTGGTGCCTTTTCAAGCACTGCCAGTTGGACCAGCTCTGTTGGTGAGCCCCACCCCACGCCCGCCCCAGTACTGTTGAATGTTCACGTCAATGACTTGCCAGGTGTGCGCATAAAGTTGTAAAATGGGGACACTTCTTGAACAGCAACAACAAACTCAACAGTATGGATAACCATGGCATTGACTTGAAAGGCAGCATTTCCAAATGGATAGTTTCCAGAAGGAACATAGCGGGTAGAAAGTTCCAATGGTGAAAAGCTAAAAAGAAACCCCATGTGGTAGCAGGAAGAGGTCAAAACAGTATTACTGGAATTTCTGGGTGAGAGTAATTTTTCCCATGCTCATTTAGAGAATTTTGTTTCTTTTTAGGAATGACAATTTATAATTAGCTGGGCAATGGCGGCAAGGGTAGGTCAACGCTGACATTCCGCAAAGTCATCTTCGTTACATGATGATTTCTTAGGCTTCTATTTTAGGGTGCTTAAAGAGCTACAAGACTTGGTTCAGACTTAACTTTGATGCCTTATTCTGTGACCAGATTCGACAAAAAGAAGAGACTTAGATATTCTTTCCATTCCCTCTTCTGGAGACAGTAAGTTCTTTTAAATTAACCATAGAGTTCAATAAAGCAGAATCAGCATCGGCTTTACCAACTATTAATTTACTTCCTGTCACTTGCCAGCTTGGTTCTAGGGTATAAACTGAATTTCTCTTCAGTGAATATGTGAACCAAATGCTAACAAAGATGACCAATTTGGCCTCTTGTCACTACATATTTCAAGTCATTCCATACTTTTCTATTTACCTTACTGAACAGCAAATGTGCAATATTATTTATTAGTGGGAAAAAAAGTCTGCCTCTCCAACACTTGAAATACTTGATACTTGAAATTGAAATAAAATCTGTGTTCCACGTGTTCCAATAGGGAATATGAGTTATAGGAGTCTATACAGATTTGAAATGTTTTCTTAGCTTTTGTTTTTAAATATATCATCACAATCTGCCTAAAACAGTCATTCCCAGCAGATGTTCCTGGGACCCAGAGGCAAACTCCTATAATTTAAAACGCATAATGAGGCCATTTTGCTCAGCTAGCAACTGGGAAATTAAAATCCCACCCTGTAGGAGCCCTACTTTCCTACAAAAGGGCTCAAATATATTTTAAGAGTTAATTTACTACAAATAATAGTAATTAAGCTTTAAAGATCTAAAAGGAATACACATTGCACCCCTGAACATTAATATTCAAGGTGTCAACAAGAAAGTGTCTTAGATCAATTTAATAAATAATGTGGAAATAGTTGCACTAAGCTAAAATACTACACACACACATTTTGACAAACTAATTTCATGTTTTCATACATACATACATACATATATATAAAGTGTGTATGTGTACATAATTTTAAAATCCGAAGTTGCATACGCTCACACCTAGAAGAGTGCACAGGATGCCTCTCCTCTACAGCTAGGCATCACAGACTGGAGCGACCCCTGGCTGCCCGAAACTCCAGGGTGCTGCCAGCCCCCAGAGCCAGGACTTTCATTTACAACAGGTCTTTGTAGGTGGCTTGCTTCACAATGCAAGCTCATTCAATAAAGGTAATTTCCCAAAGTTTCTGTTCATCACAAATGATGCTGTCTGATCTAGCTGATTACACCTTTCTTTAATGAAAAGAAACAATTAAAAACAACAACAGCAACAGCAACAGTGAATCTAATAAAGCCACAAGTGTGTCATTCAAAGTGCAGCCCGCAGCCCAGAAGCCTATGGATCCATCAGTGCAGGAGCTCCCCAGAGCACAGGCATGTGTGGGCACGTGCACACATTACCCTAGGTTGCTTTTACACTGGAGAGCTAAATTAGTGATGGACAACCTTCTCCACTCTTCAGTAACTATAGCTGTAAACTGATCTGTAGTACTCATTCTTATGAAGTCAGTTCTCAGCTACTTGCCCAGAAAAAGGTGGCGCTGAGGCAAGAAAAGGGCTGAATGCGCCCACCCCAGGCAGACTGGGCCTGGACTGGACTGTGGAAGCTTGAATCACCTGCAGGCAAGTGCTCCCCACAGCCCAGCCCAGGCTGGGCAAGACTGCCATGTAACAACTTCATCCACTGAAACCTCTTGGCTGGTTACCTGTGTAGGCTGCGGCCTCCTGGCATACAACTGTGATTTTAAAGAGTAGTCAACAGAATAAGTTTTTAAATAGTTGCTATTTCTATAATTAACTATATATTAAGTACAAGTCTCAGACTGAGTTAAATTTTTAGCCACTTGTTAAATTCAGTTTTAAATGGTTAGAGAACACTGAAGACACCTAGAGAGGGAGGAGAAATGGTCACTTGTAAAGGAGTCCAAAGTATGTGCTGGAGTGGATGAAGACACAGATAGAACTTCTGAGGAGATGGCCTCAGAGGAGAGGAAGTGGTGTTTTCACAGACTATTACACTGAAAATTATTTAGGATAGGATTTTGATCCATTGCCCATTACCACCTGGTGAGAACATCCCTCCACAGTGAAAAGCTTGAAAAATTCATTCTCCAAGAATTGACACAGTTTCACAGAGAGAACATCTTAGAGCAGCACCATAAAACACACAGGAAACTCTGCTTTAACAAAATATCAGCGTGACCCAGAAGCTCTCCTCCTAGCACACACTGGAACTCAGGTGTGCCTGAAGGCTGCTGTGGCGTAGAGTCTAAAAGCTCAGAGGATCAATTTTTCACTTCTAAGACATCGCTATAAGCGAAGGAATCTGTCAGAGTAGGCAGAGAGGGCCAGGACATATGTCTACAGGGTCAACAGTGGCCAGTTCCTTACTGAAAAACCACCAAGATCACTGAGAATTGTCCTCTTAAGGAAAACTGTTCCTAAAACACACGAAGATTAAATCAGAAAGATATGAGAGGCAATTCCTCCAAGAGACAAAGGTTAAATTCGACATAATCTCGATTTCGATCTCCAACAATATGCAAAAACAACCTGAAGTACAAAGCAGCTAAGAAGCTCTATAAGCAAGAAGCCAAAGGACAACAAAGTTTTCTAGCTTCAGAAGTAAGTGTGAGAGACTCAACACAGAGGATTCACTGCACCACTGCGCTTGGAGGTTTTCTAGTCCTTCTTTCCCAACTTCAAGCCTTAGCAATCATCTATAAATAGCAGGACGGTCCTTTCTCTAATTGGATGGATTCACTATTGGAATGGAGAGAAGAACAAACTATTTTTTGAAGCAGGATTACCCAACAGACTAGATTAAGTCATGTACCAAAGCGTTAGCTTTTCTGAAAGAATCTTTATGTGACCCTAAAGGAAGATTTAAAAGGAAAGAGAATTTAACATTATTACTGCAAAAGACCAACCGTATGGGCGATCTGGTCCTAGTGTAAAACTTCACTTGTAAACAGTCCATAGAGTCTTCACTTAAAGGTAAGATTTAAGGCACACCAGACGTGATAGGGGCACTACAAACAAAAGATAGAAGGAATATGTCTCACCTTTGACTCTTACGTGCACCTTAAAGGGAGGGAAAGGTGCTTTGATAGACAACTCTTACAGAGCTGGCTTCTTAAGCTCTACCCCTACGCCCCATCCCCCATTCCCAAGAGGGCTCACATTGAACCAAGTTAGGTATTTTTCTAATGTGAATTTTCTGATCCCATCAGAAATATACATCATTGATGAGTGCCTTCATAATACAAAGGGAGTAATTACGAAACAGGTTTAAAAGGAGAAACCCATCTCCACACCAGGAATTAGAACTCTAAGTCATATAGCAAAAGCACACACACCAAAGCTCCAGCCCATTCCTATATCACTGTATGTTCCTATCAGAGCATCATAATCTAGTGTGGAAAAAATTTTTTTAAATCAAAAGACTGAAGAAAGATTTTACCTTTCAAATATTATCCACGAAAGAGATACCAGGCAACAACCTTCAGGAGTTGGATCACCCTTTGTTCAATAGTTAACTTACTGTTTCAATTAAGTGTCAAAATAATTAGCAACAAAAAAGAACACATGGTTTTAATAAAATCCATTAAGTCTAAGATTGTCCTTTTACAAAACCCTTCAGAATATGTTTCTCCTAGAAAATCTGCCTGCCCCCTTTTGTAATGCATTAAATGCAAGTTATAGTCACCTTGTGATTGTTATAGTGTTAACACATTCACAGTTCTTGAAATAATGCATACCAAATCAGACATTTCATTTTATATCCATGTAGAATGCTATCTTCTCATATTTAAGTGATTTTTCATACGTAGAACATCCTTACTACTAAGTATAAACTCTGCATTAATAAAATTGTAGTTAAGATTTGAAATATTATCAGGTAGTAGGTGTAGAAAGAAGGTGTCCATATTTTAGATAAACCAACTCTTACTCTTAGAAGAGCTACCACAAAAAAAACATTAGGTAACAAAGCTCCCCAAAAAATAAATAAAAATGCCTACATTAAATTTACACTAAATATTTAACGGGATAAATTTATAGGCAGAAATAATTAAGTTTTAAACTAGCCCCAATCTGGGAACTTAAAAAAATTAAAATAAATAGAATTTCAACTGATTAGTTATGAATTTCAACTGCAATTTCAATTATGACAGATGACTGAAACCATCTTATTGATGTGCTGCAGATTTAAATAATTTTTCATATTGGGAATATTGAAGGGATCAACTGACATGATGACTTTGGGTCATAAAAACAGTTAACACATAAACCAGGGAGGAGAAACCATTCCTCATTCTTAGTGTCGACTAGGTGGTGAGTTATGGCAGTTTCCTTCGTGATGTAACACAGTGTTGTGGAGAAAATCAGAGGCAACGAGAATGTGTTCAGTTCAAGATACCAACTTGGCATCCTGGCGAAGCCAGTGCAGTCCCTGCCGGGTGTAGCGAACTAGGTCTGTCATGATGCTTGCGTTAAAGATGAGAGGGCCCATTACTTTATCCAGTTCAGCAAAGAATTCTAGAAAACCAAAAAGACTCATTAAATAACATATACTCTTTTTGAATCATTGCTTTAAGATTTTTAGTCTAGACTGTAAACAGTATTCATATGAAGTCAAAAAATACTCCCTCTTACACTAACTGTCCATGTCTTAGAACAAACCATCCCGTAGTCTCTCAAGTTATATTTTTTCCTGAGTCACAAAACATTTTTAAAAAACTATGGAAAGGAGTTAAAATGTTATACATATAAGCGGAATTCCACTAATAGAAATTACAAATTGTTAATATAAATGTTATTAAAATGGAGATCTAGTGCCACAATGTTCTACTACTTAATATATTCTCTGTGTACTACTTCTCTTTAAGAAGCAAGTGGTACCCAAAAAGAGGATGATTTTTGCATGTTTCCCCATAAAAGCCCCTGTGAGGTCAGACAGGTATGACAGTCTGTATCCTACCTTTCTGCTGTTACCACATTATGCAACATTGATAAAAATAAATCCTATGTTTTAGACAGTAGTTTAAAAATGTAAGGATAGAAATGAAAGGATTCTTCCTATGTGAATTAATATACGCTGCTGAGCATGTGAGGTCAGGTGCAGAGGGGAGGAGGAGACAACAATATGCTAACATTTGATCCCAATGCAATTTGAGGTGAAGAGGGAGCTCTGGATGGACAACTCAGACGGCAGAGAGTTGATACAGGTGCACAGAAGAGGGGGTCATTCTCATAATAAAGATCTCAGCCTACTTATATAAGACCAGAAATAATCAAAAAGTTCAGGAGAAAAGGGTCTTCTTTATAGAATTCTAGCTAATTAATGCAGAAGAAATACCAGAAGAGAGAATTCCTGATGCATATTCTATTTCCTAAAGGGATAATAAATGTAAGTAATGATGATCAATGGATGCTAAAAGCATAAGTTAAAGTTTAGTAGGGATCTTACATCAAACAGTCAGACTGACACCACCTAAATGAATGAATGGTCAAGTCTTAATATCACTAAAAAAGTGATAACCACCACATGCTTCACACTATGATACAATAATCAATATGAAGCATCCCTGTGAACTGCTCTGATCTAAATAATAAATTCAAATCTAATCAAGCCTCAAGATATAACTATCAGTAGGAAGGAAAGAAAGGGGACAGAATAACAAGCTAAATGATACCATAAAAATTCATCAGTCAAATCCTGAATATGACACATTTTCACTCTATAGTCCAGTTTCTCCTTGACATTGATGGTATGGACACACACACACACACACACAAAAGTGGAGGAGTGGGGAGATAATTAAGAGACTGATTGATGACTGAATCCTGTCTAAAACAAATCCAACTGTTAAAAAAAAGGGCATGTTTGGGATAATAGGGGAAATATGATGGTAAACTAGACCATAAGATGACATAAAGGAGTTACTGTTAATTTTGGTGCCTGTGATAAAGGGATGGTAGTCATGTTTTTGAAAATTCCAAATCATCTAAAGATGCACACCAAAGTTTTCAGGTGTAACCTCATGGTATCTGGTATTTGCTTTAAAACAGTCCAGAGGAAAAGAATAGGCAAGGTAGGGAACCCCAACATACTATGCCAATAGCTACTGTTAATCATCCTAGAATAGAACATATATTTTACTTTATAGTATGAGCTGCATTTAATGTGCCAGAACAAAGGCATATTTGTCTTAGACCAAAAACTATTTTTAGTTTGTTTTACCAGTATAGTGAAAAGCAGTATCTCTTGACCAAATGCAGTACATTCAATATGACTGATTGTTAAGCAATGGAGATTAGCAAACTGATTATCATTAACTCTAGGATAGATAATAAACTAAAAATGTAGACCAGACACTTACTTAACTAGATCATAAAAGTTCCTTTTAAAAATTCCATCCCTCAAAGTTTTTCCAGAGACCTTCTTACCTTTTTGTTCTTTGGAAAGCTGCTCAGCTTGGTCCCAAATTTCTGTGGCATACAGGAAGTTGGATGTAACCTGAACATAGCTGGCTGCCATCTGGTGGATCCTGTGTGGAATGGTCACTGAAGAACCACTCGCTGAAGCACCACTACTGGCCCCAGAGGAATAATTTCCCGAGTTGCCTGGTGACAGCTTTGGAGAAACAGGGGAAGGCATCCCAACGGCTTTGCTAGACACAGAAAACAGAAAGCTTATCCATGTGGATATGGTGAACACGATGAAACCAATGTACTGCTCATGAGCTCTTCCTACTTAAATGTTTTAAAATTTAAAGATTCTTTTCAACTAGAAGGGTTCCCAGAGAAGTACAATTCTAAATAAGTACTTAGGCTTGCTAAAGATCATTGTGAATTATCATCTTATTTAGACTCTTTGTTTTGCCTTTTAATTTTAATTTTTAAGTTAGAGTTGACATTCAATATTATTTTACATTAGTTTCAGGTGTACAGCATGACATTTATATAATTTACGAAGTGATCTCCCCGATTAGCCTAGTACCCACCTGGCACTATACATAGTTATTACACTATTATTGACTGTATTCCCTGTGCTTTACATCCCCGTGACTATTTTTTTACTGCCAATTTGTATTTCTTAATCCCTTCCCCTTTTTCTCCCAGCCTCCCCAAACCCCTCCCCATCTTCCAATCACCAGGTCTCTGTATCTATGAATCTGTTTCCATTTTGTTTGTTCATTTATTTTGTTCTTTAGATTGCACATATAAGTGAAATCATATATAAGTGAAATCATATGGTTATTTGATGACCATCTTGGTCACCCATGTTGTTGCAAATGCTAAGATTTTTTTTTTATGGCTGAGTTAATATTCCATTGTATATATGCACAGACTCCTGGTTTTAATGAATGGCAACAGAACAAGAGATGGAAAAGAACTGAGGAAGTCATACACCTGTTAGTAGCTGAACAAATAAGTTATATCAACTCACTCCCAGCTCAACACACTTTCTATTTGTATATATATTTAGGAACCTTTCAAATTGTTTTGTGGAAAGTTAGGTGGAATTAACAATTTAACACATAAAAATTGTGGCAGAAGATGGGAACATCTTAGTTTAAATTTCATAATTTCTGGTACTTTCCTAGTTTAACCAACATATTCAGAGCTGACAAAGGTACAACTTTCTCGATCAACTAATCATCTCAAGCTTCTGTTGATTAAATATTTCTTAGAAAACTGGCAGGGTTCATTCATTTCAGCAGTACTAAAAGTTGTGAAAATATCCAAGACCATTAAAAAAGGGAAAATCAAATAAAAATTAGAGGAAAAAACCTACTTGTTAAGAATATTTTTATCTGCACTCTTAGCACTATAAATTTGGTTATGAAAATGTGTATGAGTAAAGACAAAGTGTCAATTAACATAAATATAATAACTGAACAGTAAACTTACCAACAAAAAAGGTTTCATGGTATTTTTCCTTCTTTTGGGGGAAGGGTGAGATGGAAGTAATGTGAGTAGAAAGGAGAAATGACAATAACACCACTATTATTAAATTCTGGCCGTGTCAAGATTTGAGTAAACTCACTGTGTGAAGAAGCTCAAGTAGCTACAGAAATCAAATTATGAGAAGAGTTAAGGTGCTGTAAAAACTCAGGTTTCTAGAGGTGAAACTCCCCTCTCTAATCCTGCTATGATGAAGTTCATTACTCTATTTCAGTTTATAAAAAAGAAAAAATGTGACTTAAAACACTTTATTAGAGATGGTTTTATTTAAAAAGTTGTCATTTCCCCATTTTTTAGAAATTGGACCCTACTCATTTTTTTACATAAACAATAAACTTAACAAATAATATTTCACAGAATAAAATTGACCTACCTTCCCAAGCCAGGTGATGGTGCTTGAGAATTATTATAAGAATTCTGTGGAGAAAATAAAATATACGTAACCAAAATTAAAATGTAAGAACTGGAGTGTTCCGGAAGACTTGAGAGAGACACAAAGAATAACACTCAGATCAAGAGTAGGAGAGAGGGCACTGAGGTGAGTCATACTACCAACAAAAGCTGTAGAAAAGAGAATGTATGTGACATAAGGAATAAGAGAGACACCCGCAGGGACTTGCGGGTCCAGGTAAGCAGCCAGGACTTGACCCAGCAAGCAATGGTAAACACTGAAGGGTTCCCAGTCATAACCAGGGCAAGGTTTTAGGAGGATTTATGTGCTGCTGTCATGGGGGGGGGGGGGAGAGAAAGATGGTAGTGAAACAAAAGACCACTTTAAAAGTATAAATTAGGTTTCATGATAAAAATAGCCTACATCTACTAAAAAGTTATTAAGAGCTACTGAATCCATGGCTACATAGGTTCTACAATCAAATAGTAGCTTCCCCTTGCCATGGCAGGTAAAGTATGAAGGCACGTTTGGGGTGAGGACAGGAGACTTCACAAATTTTGTTTCCTGGAACATGGACCCTCCTCCTTGGTATACTTACCTTCAGGTGCTCGGTCAGTGTCTTTGAGTACTTCAGAGCATTTTCCTTCTTCAATTTGAACAGCCTCAGGTACAGCAAAGACTGGCATCGCAGGCTAGTCAATGGAAAGGGCAGTTCATTTACAGGACAGCATGCTCTGGCCTTATTTGTACAGACAACCTTTGCATTATGCAAGAGGACGGGACTGGCTCATGTGAACATACCAAGGCATAAAGTCAACAATACGAACCCTTAGGCTAAACCAAAAGCTGTGTTCTTATTATGGTATACAACCTAGGGAGGGGAAGGAAAGGGAAGGAAGGGGAAGAGACCTAGAACTACTAGCCTCCTATTTGTTGACATCCAAAAATTTAAACCTCACCCACAGGACCCAACACTGTTAACATGCATTAAAAAAAAAAAATTGTGGAGGGCAGAATCGCTAGATCGAATTATAAAAATATCTAAAATAAAACAACAAAAATTAAGAAACTCAATTATGAATATTACCACTGATTAAACACATATAAACCTTGACACAGCTTACAAAGGCCAGGCGCAACCGTCACCGCCTATCTCTCCAATCACTTCCACTTCTCACTGGTCTTTCAGTTCCTCCACAGTTTCCATTTCTTTCCTCTATCCAGCCCTTGTACATGTTTCCTCTACCTAAAGACTAGGTCTCTTGCACTCTACTCTCACTGTTACATATACTTTTCTTTCAGAGGACTTAACTTACATACTTGTGCGATTATTTGATAATCTGTCTACTCTCCCTAGACACCAGACTGTAATAAATAGGACCGTGTCAGTTTTATCCACAGCTTCCCGTCCTGGTAAATACCGGTAACAATGAACTGATACCTCTCCCTGGCATACAAGCAACAGTCTTTATTCTGAGCAAGCTAAATGTCTGCTCCCCCAAAAAAGGTGTGTATGTGAATGGAGAGAGAGGATACCAAAGGAAGAGCCTGGAAAAAATAAAAATGGAAAATTCTAGTATCAGTCCCCTCTACCCAGGCCTTTGTCTAGAGGGCGATGGATCAGAGACTGACAACTATTAAAATCTTTCAGTAGGGATTTTGAGTTATTTTCTACTTTACCAATTAAAAATCGATTTATGACTGGGTTATGGAACATTGATTCAAGGATAACTTCTAGAAGAGCAAAGACAGCACAATTTATTATGGAACTGCCTGTCATCTGACAGAGGCTAGAGCATACAACACTTACCAAAGTACTGTGAGTCTTTTATCTGCAGCTGTAGCATCTGGTGCTAAGTAATTCTTTAGCTTCATAGTGTATCTGCAAATTAAAATAACAAACAGATGACACAAAATATTTCACCTTGATCTTATGACTTCCTTAGTCCTTAAAACATTAGAATCAAACCTACATAAAGGCAAAATACCTACTGGGAACATCTAGCTGTCCTTATCCAAGGACAATAAGAGACTAAGCGTCCTCTTTAGCTTTATTGTATATAGTCGTGCTGGTTAATAACAGGTGTTGTTAGGCGACTTCGTTGTCGTGCAAACATCGTAGGGTGCACTCACACAAACCTAGATAGGATGGCGCACCAGACACCTAAGCTAGATGATACAGCTTATTGCTCGTAGACTGCAAACCTGTACTACGTTACTGCACAAAACATGAGATTAAATCAGGCACAAGAGAACATGATGCAATCAAGAGGCAAACACAAGATGTATGAGGCTGCTGCCAACGTGACAGAGCATATTGTTTTAAAACAAACTTTTTTATAAGTAGAAAGAGCACACTCTAAAGAACAGTAAAAAGCATAGTAAATATGTAAACCAGTAACAGTTGTTTTATCATGATCAAGTATTATGTACTGACATAACTGTATGTACTATACTTATATATGATGGGCAGCACAGGTTTGTTTACACCAGCAGCATCACCACAAACACCTCAATGCACTATGACATTACTATGGACCAGACCACATTAGGACATAGGAATTTTTCAGCTCCATTATAATCTTATGGGCACACTGTCGTATATGTGGTCTGTTGCTGACTGAAACGTCATTATAGTGTGCATAACTGTATAGTTTTATCAGCCTCTTCCTGAATAGACCATAGAATCAACATTGCCAATGATACGGCAAGTTTTCCCACTTACTTGATGAGCTCCACTGTCTCTGAATACATAAGGAATGGGGATTTGGATTCCTGAGCATTTTTCTCTAACGCATTCCCACATTCAATGAAAGATACCACGGCATCAAGATAGTACACAGCTTTCTCAAACCTGTCAGACTGAAGAAAGGAAAAAAAAAGGGTAATGAGAGCTACATGTACTATGGGAACAAACAACAAATTAAGATTTAGTTAATTTGATTAAATACATAAATGTGAAGAGAATGTTTACATACCAATGCATCTGCATTGTGCTTTAACTTTTTTGCTTCTTGTAAATAATGGTCTGCTGAATAATTTCTGCAATGTAAATTGTTATTGTAAATAAAGTGGTAAATATTTTCATAAGTAATATTAGTTCATTTTAGACTACAGCATCCTTCAGTTTTCATGCCCTCAAGTAAAGAAAATGAGCTATTACTAAACATTTGATTCAGTTTTTTCTGATGTTTATATCGGGTTCAGAACATAAATCATTTTGGTCAACTCATGGCAAATTCTCTACTTAAATAGAAATCAAGCTCCCTAGTATTAAATACTAACTTAAGTAAGTTGTTTGAAAGATTTACAGTAAATAAAATATAAGTAGGAGAAAGAATAGTTTACCAGAATGAAGGAAAAATCCAACACAGCTCTTGCAAATTTAATAAAGCCCCTATTTTAAACAGTGACACCAGCAGCATTAAGGTTCTCCTGGAACGCACTTCATTCATAAACCCGAAGAGAGTCGTGGAGTTAAGTTAAAGAAGCAATACTTGGGACCAGTGGGTGCCTTTCAAATTAAATTCTGAATATTCTGTAGGTCCCAGCACAAATATGAAACCTTCTAGTCATAGACAGAAATTAAAATGAGTTTCTTATATGCTGACTGGAATGATTTCTTGAATGCATTAAAAAAAAATCTTATCTCACCTGTCATCAAAGGCAAGCTTTGTTCTCCGAGGCTTAGAAGAATCAGGAGTTGGTGTAGATGGAGGACAGTTAGAGGAGCTATTTGAAGCCTTTTCCTGACCAAAAAAAATATATATATACATACTATTGTGAAAATGGTGAAGACATTAAGATTAAACTAAAAATATTTCCTGAGCCACTGGTAAAAAAAAAATTCCACTGCCTTCAGTAATTTGTTATAAAATTTTTAAATTTCAGAATGTAAACAACCGTTTGACAGAGTAAAGCCATTTTATATAACCAAAAATATTCATTCTACTATTAAGGGGTCTACTATGTGCCAGCTACTAACCTAGGAACTTGTTAAAAACATAAGATACCAAACTTAATATAAAAATACCAGTACTACCTAAAACAAAATTTATTAGTAATTACTGGTCAATGAAAACAGTAATAATATCACTTAACACTTACTTTGTGCTTACTTACCAAGCACTACATTAACTAAGTGCTTAGCACAGTCATTAATTCTTCAACAACCCTATGAAATATATGCTATTAGGAGAGAATAAAAAGTAGTGTCAAGGAAGTTAAGTAATCTGCCCATTTGAATAACTTTTAAGTATCACTGCTGGAATTTACGTTTTAAGTCCAGATCTGTCATATTTCAAAAGCCTAGCCATTTTCTTCAACTTTATTCTGCCTCCTACCAACATAGCCCTTTATGCCAGGGCTATCTATAATCTGATCTTCCCAACTGTTTCCCCACTCAGCCTTAACTTTTACTAAAAAATGAATATACATTTCTCCATAACAAAACATCTTAAGTAGAATTTATCTTACAAGTGCAGGAATGTTTCAATTCAACATCAGAAAACCCAGTAACATATCATGTAACTACTGATGCTTAAAATTGATTTAAAAAAAATAATGTAACCATTTTTTTTTCTTTTCTTGTATAAGAGCTTTTCAGTTCCACCCTTCACAGCTTACTTCAGGGAATGAAAATAAGTCTCAAGATATGACAAAACACGTAAGCTCTTTATGGTAAAGTTTGTGTGTTTATGAAATAGCTTCCTGAATATGATGCTGCAATGTAACGTTACTAGAACAGCTTTTAGATATATAGTGCCTAAGTTCAGATTTGGCTGAAGACTGAAGTTTCTGAAAGATAAAAAAATGTTCCAGCTATTTCAATACACTTTTCTTATACAAAATTATGTATCTGATATATAAAATCATTAATGTGTGGTGATGGATGGTAATTAGACTTATTGTACTGATTATTTTACAAAATACATATATGTAGAATCATTACGTTATACACCTGAACTAATATAATCTGTCAATTATATCTCAAATTTAAAAAAGGCAGAACTACAAAAATAAACAAATCCTGTATATTTGTGGAAATAATGGGAGCGAAACACATTTCTCTCAATGAATAGGCTAAAATCACAAATATCAGTCAGCATAGAGGTCTAAAAACATGATTAACCTAATTGTATTATATAGATCCCTGTCCCCAATGTATATAGAACATACTTTCTTTTCAAGCAAATATAGATATAAAAATCTGCCACATACTGTACTCTCTTATAAAGCAAATCTCAAAAAATTTTGAAAAGATTGCTAACGTGCAGACCACTCTCCAGCCCCAATGTAATTAACATAGAAGCCTTAACCAAAAGATAACTGGAAAATCTCCCTACATTTGGAAATTGAGTAACATACTTTTAAATGACTAGTCAAAGATGAAATCATAGTGGAAATTAGAAAACATTTAAAATGGCATTATAAAAATATTATATACCAAATCTTGTGTAATGCAGCTAAAGCAGTATTTAGAGAAAAATTATATATAGACTAAGTGCTTATATTAAAGAAAAACAAAATAAATTTAAACATTAATGAAATATCCATCTTTAAAAGCTAGTAAACAGAACAGCGAAACAAAAAAAAAATAAAGGAAATTATAAAGATTAAGAGTATAAATGAAATAGAAAACAAAAATAAACTAGAGAATCAACAAAAACAAAGGTTTTTTGAAAAGACAAAGTTGATAGGCTTCTGATGAGACTGATCAAGAAAAAATGATGGCACCCAGAGCTAATATTAATAGAAGAGGAACATACATAGAAATGTCACAGATATTAAAAGCATAAGATACTACAAATTTATGCCATTTTCAAAAATTTGACAATATGAGCAAATAACTAGAAAAGCAAAAAAAAAAAGTAATTTGTTTTCCATATTAGTGAATTTTTCTTCAGTTGATGTGAGAAACAGCATATTTTCCAACTACAGCTTTTTCTTTAATAAACCTATATAATTGTTTAAATTGAAAATTGCCAAGACTAACAGTTAACACTTTTAACAACTGTTAAGCGCCAAAAAATCTTGAAATCAAAGTGGTCAGGGCTTCTATTTTATATTTTGTCAATAATAACAGAGTATTGAATAACTACTTTTGATCCAACAAATATTTCCTGATTAGCCAGTAAGTTAAACGCTGGATGAAAAAGAAAAAGCAAGTTAAGATACAAATTCCTGCTTTCAAGAAGTGGACAAACCAATAAGGAAGAAACAGAGGCAGTGAGTCTTACCTATGAGAAGCAAAATGAGCAGGGTGAGCTCATTCAATGAGTACTTCTTTAAATAACAGTAATAAAAAAGATACTAGGTTTCAAGAAATAAGCATACAGGCTTCAAAATCCTACAGTTAAAGAATGGGAAATGGAGAAAGAGACAGGAGGCAGGTAGCAGAAAACTGGGACAGTGAAAGAAGCCAATAGGACACTCCTGTCCCTTAGGGACACCAAGGACTAACTCTAAACTACTACAGAAGGGTGCCCAGTTGGAGAAAAAACCTTCTGCATCTCAATTTGAGATGCTGTTTATAATTAAAACTTCAATTTGAACTTCAATTTGAAAAGATTTAATTACCACATTTAATAAGCACAACTCACTGCTTTTAATTTAACAGTCTAATTTTTCAACTCTCTAACCTTTGCTTACTTAAGTTACAAATAAATAATCCAGTGAATTATACTGTTTAAAATCTAGGTATTTTCTTTAATTTGTCAGGGAGTTTGCTCCTGATTAAAACAGTTTAGAAAGCAATGCAAATAACCTAGTAAACAAATTGAAGGTGAGAGTACAGCCCTGAAAAAGCTTCTTTGATCCAATTCTCCATCCACAAACATTAAAACAGTATAAGAATATTCCCGTACATTATGATCATGCTATAGAAATAATTCTAGTGTTAGCTCAGCTAAAGAATTTTCTTCATGAATCAAAGCCAAATGGTTGCTTTGTCACTTTACATAATATAACCTGCTTGCAAAATCCAATTCTAAAAAATCTGAAGCCAGTTTCAAACCATAGACAAGCAACTAGGGTTATTTATAACTAGATCATTATCACTGTTTTTCCATAACCAACTTTTCTGATTATGGGTTTCTATCTTAATTATATACACATGGCCAGCTGACTTGCTGCTTTCAGTTTCAGATCACTGCATAAGTTTATTATCAAGATCATGACATTTTATGAGTAAAACACAGGCCTATAAATTTAATGAGATGTTTATAAAACTTTCAAAGCACAGTGTCATCTTGGGTAAGTCACATGGCAACGAGATCGATTTTCAAAAGACTCAGGCCCAAATGTCTTACCTTGACCTCCTTAGAGCTACTGGAAGTCTTCCCTTCAGTTTTCTTCTGCTTGGAAGTGGAGGAACTGTTTTTACTGCTGCCACTATTCTCCTTGTTGCTGTTTACTACTTGACTTTAAGGAAGAAGACTGACTAATAGTCCTCTTCCGAGAGCCATGCTCCGATTTTGGGTCTTTTGCCGGAGCAGGCCCAGCAGGAGAAGGCAGTAGATCCTTTCCTTTGCCGCACTCTGCTTAGATGACCTGCCAAACCAAGCAAATGCCCTCATTTCTCCACAGTCATATAGGGGTGACAGGTTTTTCCCATTTCTCTTTGCCTGCTTTAAAAACAAATTTGTTTTTTCCCCCGATTACTAGGAACACATGATTTCTGCAAAACAAAACTGTAAATTTCACGAGGGCAGGAGTCTTGTTTCTCTCCCCCGCCCCCGATGATGGTTGTATATCCAGTGCCTAAACCTTGGCTTGCCACACACAAATATTCAATAAATACTGGTTGAATAAATGAACAAGGTGAATGGTAAATGAAGATAATGCTCATAAATTAGCAATTAGTGTCTTGCAAGTTACAGATAAGTTTGTCATTTAGCCAGACAGTAATAAAGCCTTACTCTAATTCTTATCCTATCTCACCCCTTCACTAAAAAAGCAGAGGAAAAAGTGCCTGAGTCGTCAATGCTTTCTATCCCTAGTAACTACTAGCAAAAGCTCCCACTATTTGGTATATAAATGTGTACACATTTATCTGACATATACCTGCTAAAAGGAGCATTCTAAGCACATTAGAAAGTACTCGACAAGAAATAACAGTTAACACGCCTGTAATACGTTTGGGGACGTGTACTCTCTGTTGCTGGGTGGCTTGTGGCCTGCTGAATTCTTGTCCTCCATTTTGGGTTTCTTGCTCTCATTGGTTCGGTTTCATCTTCATTCTGGATGAAAAACAGAAAAAGAAGCTGCTAGGTTTGAACTTCATTCATCTAACTTCAGGTTCCAGCACATCACCCCCAAACAGTTTTATCACTGATAAACTTCAGAAAGATACATGTGAAGTAAAAGATCCTTTAAAAAATGTTCAGTAAATAAAGTTTTAAGTCTCAGAAGAGGTCTCTTATTTTAGATTAACAGAGCCCAAATACTGAAACAAACTGCCTAGTCTTTAAATGACATCTTTTCAGACTAATGATTTTGAAGAATAAATTTTTAATTAAAATATAATTCACATACCATATAAAATTGACTCTTTAAAAGAACATAATCTCAATTTCAATGTTTAGTATATTCACAGAGCTGTACAACCACTAACACAACCAATTGTACAACACTTTTATTCATTCAAAAGACAACCCTTGTACTCATTAGCAGTCACCCCTACCCCAGATGCTAGCAATCAGTAATCCACACATTTCCGTCTTAATGGATTTGGCCTATTCTAGACCTTTCATATATGTGGCAATCATATAATATAAATATGACCTTTTTGTGCCTGGCTCCCTTCATTTAGCAAAACATTTTTTAAGGTTCATCCACGCTGCAGCATCCATCAGTATATCATTCCTTTTTATGGCTAACTATATCCGACTGTATGGTTATACCACATTTTATTTATCCACTCATCACTTGACGGCCATTTGGGTTATCTCCACTTTTTAGCCAATATGAACAATACCGCTAAGAACATCTGAATACAAGTTTTTGCGTAGACACGTATTTATTTCTTTGGGGTTTATGCCTAGAAGTGAAATGGCAGGGACATAATAAGATAACACTATGTTTAAACTTTTGAGGAATAGCCAAACCGGGTTCCAAAGCTGCTATATCATTTTACATTCCCACCAGCACTGTATGAAAATTCCAATTCCTCCACATCTCATCAACACTTGTTACTATCCACCGATTTGTTATACCCAAGCCTAATAATTTTTTAAAAACTTTTTTTTGCTGTGAACAAGCTATGGGCCCATCTGTAATTGCCAATCCTACTTTCCTAGGTGAATCTAAGTTTTACTCTTTGATATCTGCTTCAAATATCAGGACACAAAATTATGTGTTTTGCCAAAACAAAAGAATCTGTTCCCCTATACAAAATGATTAAAGATGACCACATGAAACAGGAGAAAATTAATCTACATCCTTCATTACTCTTGGCTGGGTCTCCTCTCCATTCCACTTGCTTTATCTTTAGGAATTCCCTGACATTTAATTTTACTGAAGCCACGAATCTCAAAAGTCACCACCCAAGTTTCCTGGTGTTACACATTTTACAGAATCTAAATTTGACTCACAAGTATTGTTGGAAATACTTGGGAGGATTATATACCAGAGAGATATAAGGGAGGAGAGGAGGTACTGGGGCACTTCTTTTAGAGGAAGGGAATTTTTTAATGACAAGTTATATGTATTGTAAAAAGGACTTTCTTTCTACATTATAAACATTTTAAAATCTTACAAACAACATGTTATACTTGTTAAGCACATAAGAACCCATTTTTCTATTCTATAAGAAACATCTTAGTTTTCTAAAGGGTAAAGCATGTCACATGCATGTTCAATTTCATGCAATCTATGAATTAAGGCCCATAACCACATCTGGCAATCTGAAGCTGTGGGCTATAGGGGCCAGCAGCCCTAAATAGCCTACTAGTCAAATAAAGCATCCCTATACTACAATAATGAAAACTCATCTATAGCATTGAAAGGAGTAAGCTCCAGTTTTCTAGAAATTCACATTTTAAAATACTTCAACTTTTGAAGATACTAAAAGAAAAAAAGAGACAAGTATTATTCTACTTTGCCAAATATACATCATCATCTGCATATAATACTGTGGTTTTATGGAGGGGGGGGGGAGAAAACCCCTGGCTCACTTCATTTAGGAAAATGTTAGTCTTTCTATCCTGCCGTGTGAAATTCTCCAGGTCAACGGAGATTGGGGTTTTGTTCTGAGACTACCTGGTATAGCCAGCCGTTCTGGTGCCTCTCTGGCCACCTGCTCATGCTTCCAGTCTTTACAATCACACTCTCATATATGTATCAGGAAATTACACCATTCTTCAAAACAGATGATTAAAAATGTACTTTTCTCTAAAAATTCCTCAGGAGACCTGAATAGATCAAGCTGTTACATTCTATTTAAATATATGTTATTCAGCTCTTTTCATTTTGTCCGTTATCTTACAATCATAGACATCTGTGTTTTCACATTACGTGGACCTAAAAAAAGCTGACCTTAAATATGTGCACCAAGCTTTGTCTCCAAATCCAAATTATCTTGGAGATATTTAGGGATAAGACTGGCAGTGTGCCAGCAGATGTTTTTGTAGTTCTGAGCTTGCAGATATGCATGTTCAAAACAGAAAAAAGCTGGGGCATACATATGTGCACTGGATTGGTGAAATTCTTAAGAATGTGTCAAAACTGGTGAGTCAATTTTTTAGCTAGAATTAGTAATTTCAGAAGTGTGATTTGGTCTGGGTGTAACAGAGAAATATCAGGGACTGTGATAACCTGGAGAGTACGCATCCCAGCCAAAGATATTTCAAACCAAAGGTGAAGCACGCAGTGCAGGACAATGTGCAACCTCTGCCTGACACCCACCTCTGCACTGGCCAGTGTGTACTCGGGGTGGAAGCCCCGGCTCCTTTCTGACCTGGCTACTAGGAACTACCTGCTGGACTGAAAGGCAGGTGGAGGCACCGGGGACCTCAGGAGACTCTTCTGTCTGCAGCTTCAACTGGGCCTTGGGCTCACCCTCTATTTTCCCTCATAGCTACAACTCAACTAGTTAGTTATTTTTTGGCTGAGATTTCCATTGCATTTCAACAAAACCTTTTACAAACCTTATGTTTCCTCTTGCCTTTGTTGGAAACTTTTTCTGAGGCTTGTTTCTGAGCTTCTCTTGTGTGCTTTTCTGGCACATTTTTCTTTTCCCCCTTAGGTGGCTCTGTTTCTTTGTAAGGCTTTCCTGGTATTCTAGTCAAGAGATTCAGGTCAATCTTCACAATAAGTGGATACCTGTCATCAGGCTCACTAAGGGGTGAAAGAAGTTCCTTCTCTTCCATAGGAGAGAACATTCGTTGACGAAAAAAGCTATCTTCTTCCTCCACTGAGGAGGGCTTAACGGGAGTCCTATTACTCTCAGGATACTTAGGAGTTTGTGAGGAAGGAGGAAGGCTCTCGCTTTCATCCGAATCTGAGGATGAGGTATCTGTTTCTATGATTTCCCTCGATTTCTGGGAAGATTTACTGGTTGACTTGTATTTCTTTTTCTCTGCTGAAGGTCGAGGGGAAGATTTCGACTCCTTTTTTATGTTGGGTTTCCTTGAGCCTTTGGTGGCTGCCTTGTGTCTGCTGGAGGGCATGTTGGTAGCCATGTCTACAGGGGTTTCACTTTCTATCTTCAAGCCTCCGCGGGGCTCTTCAGCAGCCGCCTTCTCAGCCTTTTTGGGTTGTTTTTTGCCTACAGTTCTCCTCTGTGTTGTGCTGTCACTCTGCGCAGGAGATTTCTGCCTCCCGCGCCCACTTTCAGATCCCTTTTGGACAGTTTTGGAGTCTCGTCCAGGAGTAGCAGAACTTGTTTCTTTAGGTCCACTTGGATCAGTGTAGCTATTCCCAGAGCCCTGTTCTCGGCCTTCCTTTTTATAGCCTTGAGATGATGGGATGTTACTGTCCACAGAAGAAGCTGGTGACACTTTATGTGGGTTCACTTTATTCAACCAATTATCAAGTTGCCATTTGTTTGTTGGTGGTGGTTCAGGCTGAAAGAGAAAAGAGTACTTTTTTCAGTACTGAAGCTTACTCCCTCCTTTACAAGAGGGATAACACAATGCCCAATACCACAAATACATTTGTTTTTCATAGTTCTGACTGGGCCAAAGCAAAGGCTGAATACTGACTATTAGGTCTAATTAGTTGAAGGAGAAGGTAAGCTTAATGTTACAGATAACCTTTAAACATTAAATATTACTGTCAGGACTCTATCTTCAAGGCAAAATTTTAAGAGGCCACATTTAATTCCAGAAAGTAAACAAACAATGTAGGTACCAACAGAGATTTTTTTAATCACATTTTATCAACCTATAGGAAAGTTATACCATATAGGACACTTTTTAATCCACAATAACTACATAATATGAATTACCATGTTAAGCACAAATATAAAGACCAAACGAAATAAATCCAATATTTTCAAGACTTGAAATAAGACCTCCAGTAGTTCCTAATCTAGACTTTGTGTTTGAATCACAAGGAAACTGAAATATCTAGGTTTCCTCTAAAATAGATAATTCAATTTCTTTTTGTCAGAATATGTAACCTTTTATATTTGAATCAGGTCTCCACTGGCCATCCCAGGGGTCCTGAGAGGGTCTACGGAATATGCCTCTGCCTCCCTCTCACCTCAGGAGATGCACTCTGGGACGGCTCATTTGCCTCGCTGTCACTGGAACTACTTTCACTCTCTGAATCAGATCCAGAACTGCTTTCAGACCCACTGTGGCTGCTGGAGTCATCACGGGAGTTATCTGCCCCTTCACTGTTGTGATGTGAAGGTTCAGAGTTACTAAAAGAGATAAAACACACACACCACCAAAAGTTGTTTATCTTACAATGACAACAGGAAACCATCCAATTATGACAACCAACTTCGTTTAAAATGTTTACTATGTGTTAAGCTGTTACAGTTCTATGAATCCAGAAATTCACTATAAATACTTCCTTTAAAAGTATCTCATCTGCTCTCAGTATTTATATCTTTAAAAGTAAGATTCACTTTTTAAGTGTACAAAATTCAATGATTTTTAGATAATTTACAGGGCTATACAACCACCATCACAATCAATAATATTGATAAGGCCAATTATTATATTGCTACAATGTTATCAGGCTGACCCCACCCCTCCAGATAAAATAAGAAAAAAGGATGCCTACCTTCCTGGTGTACTCCTTGGCATCGTCTTATCACAATCCTAAAATTAAAACATAAGAAGAAATCCATGAATGAATAAATAGCACTCCACCTGCTTAATGTGAATATCTGAACTCTTTATAGAAAAACTGTTTTCTCTAACGTGTGTGTCAATGTTTACTTAACACTTACCACACACTGTTTTAACCTAAAGACTAACTAAATGCCATGATAAGATGGGGAGTTTTGTTAATAATTCTTCTTGTCAACAATTTCATGCTTCATGAATATGTTCTGATCCATAATAAGTATTAAGGAAAAACCAATTTTTTAAAAGAAAGAAGAAAATGGAGGTTTAAAGACAGAGCAGAGAACTACAACATTCTAGGGTTGGAAAGCACAAACTTATTTTAAATAACCAGATAATAAATGTATTATTTATTCATAATTCTTATTAAAAAAAACAATGAAAACAAATATGTATGAGACTGGCAAATGTAGTAGCAGACACACCTGTTCCCCATCACTGTCTTCACTGCTGCTTAGCTTTAAGTCATCTTTTAACATACTGGAGGGAAAAGGCAGAAAGGAGTATTATTTTTGGAACAGTTTATCATGGCATACCAGAGTATTAAATATCTACTAAGAATTCTAAAAATAATCACTGTGGTAGCCAAAGAGTCAATGTGAAAAACAAATTTTCAAAAAGAAGCAGTAAGTCTTACTCTGTCTGGCTTGGTTCACATCCAGAATAAAAATTGAGAAATAAGGAATTTAAAAGTTGAGAAATTTCAACATTTCCATAAGGATATTTATTTTTCTTTTCTAATTAAACAAAAGCCACCTTTTAGAAACTCTTATACTCACTTCTGTTAATCTCCACTTTTTCCCTAATTGCAGACACACATACTCATTTATTATTCAAACAAATTATCATACTCATACCCTACAGTCCACTAGAGAGATATTAACTCCTAAAAAGAAGATAAAATGAAATGATCAGCAATTCTCTTTCACTGTCCCCAAGGTTCCATGAAGAGATTTGTACAACTAGGTAATTGTGAAAACCAGAACACAAAATCAAAGTTCTACAAAAGATGAGTGCCCTCCATGGAAGTAACAGTTCTAAGACACTTGGCTATACAACAGAAATGGCCATGTATAAATTAAACATAAATTTCAGGTTCCGAATCTTCCTTGATCAAAATTGAAATCAATTTAAAAAACAAAATACTGTAAGCTAATAAAGACAAATTTTCCTTAAGGCCATAAAATCAGAATTAAAATTAAAATCTTGGTAACAAACCAACACACACTCCTTGCATCTTTTTACAGGAGAGGAAAAACTAATACAAAGAACTACAACTAGGAATTTCATTTCTCATTACCAGCCGCTCCATTACCTTTCTTCTGAAAATTTCAGGACCGTCTCCAGTCAATGGGATGGAAATCTTCCTTGACTCACTCCAATTACTACTTATACTTCCCCCTCAAAGCTAATACGAATTTCTAAATCTGACCCCAAATTAAGAGTATCATATACAAGATCATCTAGAAACAAAGTACCAGATGATTACAGTATCATAAAAAATGTTTTAAGGTGGCCCAATTAAATGGGACAGAAGAAAAGAGTTTTGTTTTGGACAAGGCCTTAGTGCATCTCTCTGACTGATCTCCTGTAAGCAAATGTACTTACTACTCTGAATTCTCTCAGCTCTTGTTTAATAATGGCAACTCAGCAAAACTGTTTACACATGTGAATGTGTCAAAGCTTTTACCAGATTGCTCAAGGTCCTGCCTGCTTTTGTTCCTTCAGCAAAAAGTGATATGCACATATCCACAGGCTCCAGTCAGTTCTTTGCATATGAATAAATGATAAATAGGAATATAATCTGAATTCTTCAGCAGTGAAGGGGACTTCTTGCATTCATATATTTTCATTCTCAGTCAGGTTGCCCTACTGTCATCTGATGAGGTTGAGGGTATTAGTATAGACTTGTAGTTATGGCATAGAGCCAACACTGTGGCCACAGATTTTTTAGAACTTTGGTTTATTTACTAAGATGACTTGTGGTCTCGGGAATTGAGGAGTTCATTCTTTAATCTGGAATTTATTACCATCTAATATACTACCCTATTACATTTTGATGTATACTCCATGTTCTACCTATGAAATAAAAGTAGGAAAACTTAAAGACAGCACAAACTATGTTGCTTTAATATTCCATATTCAGTAGTTAAATGGAGAGCTTACTAAGAAGAATGATATCTTTTTTCACGTCGTCTTTATTAAAAACTATCAACATGCACGCGCACACGCACACACACACACCCCTCTGAGAGATGGAAAAATTATCATCTCAGAGCAGAAGTAGGCAAACTATGGCCCACAAGCCAAATTCAGACTACCACCTATTCTGTACAGAAAGTTTTACTGGAACACACCAGACTATGACCACAGATACCCATGGTCTAAGGCCACTTTTAGGCTACAATGGCAGAGCTAAGTAGTAGTAAAATATTTCACTATCTGGCCCTTTACAGGAAATTTTACCTACCATGCTTTAAAAGATTAAGTACATATTTCTAAGTGTTATTCTAAATATCCAGACACTACACATAGACTTTCAGCAAAAAAAGACAAACATTAAGCTTATTAAGAAATAAACTTACGATTTAGACTGATGCCCATTTGAAGTTTTAGAAGAAGGATTGTATCTTTCTAGAACAAAAAGTGCAGAAATCAGCAACTGAAATAGGGTTATTTGGATTGTAAAACATCTACTGATATACTCTCAAGGAAATCTAAGTCAAAACAATGAGACATAATTCTTCATCCATCAAAATGGTAACACATTAAAGTTTGATAATGTAAGATATTGGTGGAAGTAGGCATGTTCATATGCTGTTGGTACAACTATAAATTCCCGCAATCTTTTTAGAGGGTCATCTGGTAATATTATCTTATCAATACTGTTAAATGCACATATCCACCTACTCAGCAATGATAACAAAAGGAATTTACCTTACAGGTATATCTGGAGGAATATATAAACATAAATATAGTATGGTTTGTAATAGCAAAATCTGGAAACAAATGTCCATCAAGAGGGGACTAATTAAATAAATTATGGTACTTTCATACAATATAACATTATTTTAATGTTATAAAGAATGAGCTAGAGCTTTACGCTAATACAGAAACAGCTCTAAAATAAATTAAGTGAAAAACACAAGTAATAAAGGGTAGGTGCAGCTTATGATACTATTTGTCAATAGTTAGCTTTGGAGAGAGAGAATGGGAGGAAGGGGTCAGAAGTTAGGATGACATTCTCAAAAGACTGAGAGAGAAAATATAAACACTTGGCACGCAGCTAGCTATTTTCTGTATGTTCACAATGTTGGGTCCCTTTTTTCTTTAACTACAGCTTTAAGGCATAAGTAAGAAATGGATACAGTTTGTTATTAAAAAGAATATTCTCATTTTATCTTTAGGATCACTAAAGAAAACAAGCTAAGGATCAAAGAGTTCCACATTTTTATCTCCCCAAACAGCTTATTAACAGTGTAAATCTATCTATTAAAGAAGTTACTGCTCTTGGCAAAAAGAACATTTGTTGTTACAGCACCATATGGTGAGGCCTGGACATTTGCTACAATCCCTGCCCTTACCACTATCTTTCCGTCCAGTTCTTCTGAGAGGCCAAGAGAGGAAAGGTAGAAGACTTCGTTCCCAGGCCAAAAGACCCAGGAAGAATAAATAAATATAGAAATAGGAAGAGAACAGCTACTGTAAGCTACAATGACCCCTTCTTACCTGGAGTTTTACTATCATAGAACCAAGTATCTTCATGAAGGATATGGAAAGACAGACTAAGCGCTTGGGTTTATGAGGTATCCATCAAATTGAAATTCATGAACTCTGAACTATTAGTTCAAATACTTAATAAAAATTGTTAAATTTGCTCTCCAATGATCTATACAATTCTTCACTTTAAAGCAGATCAAGTTCAACCCATTACTGATCATCATAAAAATTGGGATAAGACACGCAAATAATTATTACAATAATATATGACTTGACCATGAAAAACGAATGCTCAATAAACAGCTTAATTACAAAACCAAGAGGAAAAGAAATACTCACTTTGTTCTCCAGGGCCAAAGTTGGACTGCTGAGACTCCTAAAGAAGAAGAGATAAAATTATACAGTAACATTGAATGAAAAGGTTCATTAAATTCTTTAATTCTAGCTAATTCAATGAAAGATTATGTTAAATTCCTAAGAATGCATAATAGAAAAAAACACTAGTAGAATTCAAATGCCCTAGTAGTCTATCTTTATCATTCATTTCTTTTCAGCACCATTCAGGGTACTCATATTCTAATTTAGAAACCTGGAAAAGCAAATGATTTAAATTTAAGATTGTTGGTTTTAAAATCCTTTAAAAGTTTTTTTCTCAGGTAATACTAAAAACTGTATACTAGGGTGACAAATAGCTGTGCAACTTATATAGTCTCAAAATATACTACTTTTATGGACTAAAAAACCCTACATGGTATTCCCATGTCATTTTACTACCTTCATCTTCCTACTTCCAATATTTCACAATTAGCAACTTGAAGAGATTGTCATACTAGTACAGTGCCTGGTACTCAGGAAGCACTGAGGCAGGAAACCCAGGGAATATACCCTCCCGCTGCAGGATATGGCTTCAGAAATTTTTCCTTTCTTCAGATCTCCCCCTGTTTTAGCCCAAGCAAGGGGACATAAGTCAAAACTGGTCTTTTCCAGCTTAGACACCATCTTTGGCTAAGGCATGACCTTTGGCTAATTGTAATATCATTATAATATCATCTGCATTGCAAATACCGCAGCTTCCAACATGTACCTGATGTCATGACAGTTCCGGAAATATATAAAAAAGAAAAGTGGGAAACCAAACTCCCCTCTACTGGGAGGAGACATGAGGCTAGTCAGTACCATGGTTCAGGGGTTAGTCTCAAAGAATAACAAAAGCCTGTAATCGAAACATCTTTGCCTGACTCTCCCTCTCTCAAGAGCACCAGTAAAAAGGAAGCCAAAATGTACTGTTGACAGGGGACATCACTCATAAAATTTTTAATCTTTTATCAGGAAATGATATGGGACATCTCTTGCTGAGTTCTTAATCTTGTAGTAAACCTAGTTAAGTTTTCTTCCCTCTTTATTTTAGGAAAAAGACCCTCTCCCTCAAATCTCGTTAACTGCCCTAAAACTGGTGACTCAGATCCTCTGGCTATTGATAAGGGTCATCAACCCACTGTTAGCAGAAATGGTGTTAGGCCAGACAGGGCCCTTAGAGTCTGAAAGGGGAAGAGACTTTAGGCCAAAGATCTTTTTTTTTTCTCTGTTAAGAAATATATTAACCAAGCCTGTTTCCCTTTACTCACTTAATAGGCAAATAAATAACAGAAATTAATATATATATGATTTAAATAACAAGTTTGTATCTTCTTTTCCTTGACTAGGGACTGAGGCAGCACTTCAGCAGGAAACCCAAGACCCCGCCTTGACTAAGGCAGAAAGAAAAGAGCTCCATAAAACCCCAATAGGCAGGGATGATGACCCTCCTCAGCAGGAAGTGGATATGGAAGAGACCTCCTGTCCCTCAACATCCATACTAATAAAAAGAGGGTTCATGGCTCTTCGAAAAGAGTTAGTTCAGGTAGGAAAGTAAGTTAGGGGGTTTTCAGATCTGCCTGCAAAGACACTGAGGTCATCCTATCCTAGAAGGGGTCCATCCTAATTTGCCCACAATTAAGCAAGCCAGAAAGCATTTTTAAGCTAAAAGTAATTTCTACAAAGAAACAAGCAAACAGAGAATTAGGTATCAGTTTAAGCCAGTCATATGCACTTGCACAACGAAGACCCCAACGACCTTTAACTCACCTGAGCCTCATTATACTATCATCATAATATGATGCATAAGTCCAGCACTTCATTAATATCATTTTAACAGACTGAATTCTGAGAATGAACATGCGCAGAAGGCAAATGATGAATCACTGAGTCCTGTCAATCTTAGTTGTCAATCAAGGAAGTCCACCCCTCTGAGAAAAGTAACCATCCACAGCAAATGAGGGGGAAAAAAACCCCAAAAGCTTTGTTATTAGGCCTTTTGAGCCACACTTGTCTTGTTCAAGCCCGCTTCCACGTCTGAAAGTGTACTTTCCCTTCTAATAAAACTTTTCTTTTCTGCTGTATTTCAGCATCTTGCTCAATTCTTTGTTCAAGATATCAAGAACCTGGACAACAGACCAGGAGAGGATCCACACTCTCCGGTAACACTGTCGGTAAAAGAAACATGAGTTTCCAAACTCAACTTTCATGATGAGAATAGTTGTTTCACATATGCAAACTGTCCATTTTTCTAGGTTAAGTCTATGGTACATTATGTAGTACTAAAATTATACAAATATCCCTAAATAAATGCCTACTTAAAAATAAGCGCAATCTTCCTTTAATGACAGAATTTTCTGTCAAAGAGAACAGTATGAAAGCTAAAATACAGTTGTGCTGTTGGAAAAAAAACCCCAAAAACATTGTAAACATACATATATGGTCAACAAGACAATCCAATGGGGAAAGAATACTCTTCAACAAACAGTGCTGGGACAACTAAATAGCCATAAGAAAAAGAATGACGTTGGAGGCTTATTTCAGACAATATAAAAATAAATTAACTCAAAATGAATCAAAGACCTAAATTAAGAGCTAAATTACAAAACTCTTAAAAGAAAACATAGTGCCAAATCTTAACAACCTTGGATTTAGCAAGAATTCTTACATATGACATCAAAAGCACAAGACATAAAAGAAACAGATGAATTAAGACCATCAAAATTAAGTCTTGTGCTTCAAATGACACTATCACGAAAGTGAAAAGACAACTCACAGAATGGGAAGAAAATATTTGCATATCATGTATTAGGTAAGAGACTGATATCTACACTGTATAAAGCACTCTTAAAAATAAAAAAACAAATAACCCAATAAAAAATGGGCAAAAGCTCTGAATATACATTTCTCCAGGGAAGATAAACAAATGGCCAATGAACACATGAAAAGATCATTAAGGAAATGCAAACCAAAACCACAATAAGACTATAGATGGCAAACAACTCTCTAATAAGTTTCACAGTGAAGAGGAGGAGTGGCTGGAGAATAACATGGAATAGAAGGATTTGTGTTGTGTTGTTTTTAAATAGGACAGAATGAGGATGTTTAAGCAAATGATATGGATTCACTAAACTAGCTCTCCAAATACACTAGTCAACCTAGCTTCTCACCCACCCACCACTAGCCACCTGCTGACTGCTCTTTCTGCTAATGGGTGCGAAGTCCTCTCCGTTGTGCTCCCCATCTTCCCATGTGCTTCTGGCACTCACACGCTTCTCTTTCTAACAACCCTAGTTGGTGTCACCTTCTCTAGAATGCCATTTCAAAACACTCTTAAGTAGCAAAATTTTGTCCCTTCTCTGTCTTCTCATTTGACCTAGTCCATGTGGTTAGTGCACAAGGAGAATAAAGACCTATTAAAGCGTTATATAAGGCTTTAAACTATATTACACAAGAACTTACATACACTGAAAATTCAGAGAATGAAGAGCTATAAAAAAGCAAAGCCTGACCTGTAAAAGCAATGAAACAATAATCTTAAGTAGCTGAGGTGTTTCAGAAATACCAAAAATCTAAACAGAGTTACCTGAGTATATATATCCAAATTCGGTCAAGAAACATTTATCGAAAAGCTATTACGTACCAGAAACTAGCAGACGTGCTAACCACTGCACTATGGAGCCATGTCCAAATTGTTTCTTTAAATACCAATCTTAGGGCAAGGGCAACATCTAAATGGTTCAGTGCTACAGCTGCAGCACCCAGAACATTGCCAGGGGTTGTCCCAAACACACAGTGGGTTTAGGCAAGGACAACCAAAAGTTTTAGTATGCTCCAAACTAGCAATAAAAATCTACCAATCTAGCACCAACTATACCCATTCACTCTGCTCTCCCTCCTGCAACAAAGAAGGACCTAACTGTGCTCTAGTCTAAGGATAATATCTTCTGCTTGGGCACTGAATCTCAACTGTTCTTGTGGAGACTTCCCAAAGTTACCCTCTCTCTCTTCCCCACGTATCATCTGTTTTCTTCTTTTTACTAAATCATTATAATCAGCATATAAATGATAAAATACCCTCAATCTTTTAAAAATACTCCCTGACAACATTGCCATACCCTTCTTAGCACCACATTTCTCTGCCCCTCTTCATACACCATGCCTCAAAAGAAAATCTTTTATAGGTTCAACTGTCTCCAATATCCTCTGAGCCTACTGTAATTATTCTTTTGCCCTCCACTTTCTAACAAAGTGTTTTGTCATCCATAAAGAATACATTGTCAAATTTAATACCTGAAACACTGTAAAAACTGAATTTAAATAAACAAATACACAAACATATCAAATTTATAAAGATGAAAACCATAATTCTGAGATCAAAAATATGTTCACTGGGAATAAGAACAGATTAGAAATTGCAGAACAAATGATTACTGAACCTGAAGCTATAGTAATAGAAACAACCCAAATAAAATGATAAAAGACTGAAAAAAATGAATAGGACATACTGAGTTGTGAAATAACTTAAAGTGGCTGAATATAATGATACATGTAACTGAAATCCCTGAAGAGAAAAAGAGAGGAGGGAGTACAGGAAAATATTCTGAGGAAATAGGAGCAAAAATTTTTTTAAGAGTGATTAAAGGAACTATAAACCCAAAATTCCAAGAAGCTAAAAAATGCCCAAGCACAAGAAAGATGAAAAGAAACACACCAAGGCATATCATAATTGAACAGTTTAAAATCAGTCATGAAGAAAAAAAATCTTAAAAGCAACCAGAAGGAAAAAAAAGGACATATTACATAAAAATGACAATAAACTGCATATCAGAAACAATATAAGCCAAAAGACAGTACAGCAATATCTTCAATATAAAATTCTACATCCAGTAAAAATATCTTTAAAAAAAAGTGAAATACATATACAAAAGCTAAAAGCATTCATCACCAGCAAACAAGCACTAAAAGAAATGTTAAAGTCCTTCAGGTAGAAGGAAAATGATACCAGATAGGAATCTGGATGATTACACAGGAATAAAGAACAAAGATCTAAATTTAAGATTAAAAACTATAAAATACTTAGAAGAAAACCGGTTGTAAATTTTTGTTATCTTGGATTTTGCAATGATTTCTTAGATATGACACCAGGAATATAAATTAAAAAATCGATAAATCAGACCATCAAAATTTTAAAATTCTTTGCTTTAAAGAACATTATCAAGAAAGTAAAAAGACAACCCACAGAATGGGAGAGACTATTTTTGCAAATCATATAATGAATAAGGGACTGTACTCTATATAAAGAACTCCTATAACTTAAGAAAAAAACACAAATAACCCAATTTAAAATAATCAGCAAAATATCTGAATAGATATATCTCCAAATAAGAAATACAAAAGCCAGTAAGTCCATTAAGAGATTCTCAGCATTGCTAGCCATCAGGGAAATAAATATCGAAATCACAATGATATACCAATTCACCTACTAAAATAACTAAAATCAGAAAGAAAGATAATGATAAATTGGCCAGGATGTGGAGAAATCTGAACTCTCATACACTACAGGTGGTATATAAAATGGAGCAGCCATGTTGAAAAATCATCAAGCAGTTCCTCAAATATTAAACACAGAATTACCACATGACCCAGCAATTCCACTCCTGGGTATATAAACAAGAAAACTAAAAAGATACAACTACACAAACATTTTTACACTGATGTTTACAGTAGCATTTTTCATAATAGCCCCAAACTGAAAACAACCCAAATGTTAACCAACTGATGAATAAACAAAATGTGATATATCCATATAAGGAGATATATTCAGCCATAAAAAGGAATGAAGTACTGACACATGCTATAACATAGATGAACGTTGAATACATCATACTAAGTAGAATGATCCAGTCACAAAAGACCATATATTGTATGATTTGATTTACGTGAAATATCCAGAATAGGCAAATCTATGGAAATATAACTTGGATTAGTGGTTCCCCAGGTCTGGGGAGTTGAAGGGGTGGGCAGGTGGAAGATACAGAAGTGTGACTCTAAAGCCATGTTAGCAAAGTTTCTTTTTAGGTTGATGAAATGTTCTAAAATAATTGTGGTGATGGGTGCATGACTCTGAATATACTAAAAACCAGTGAACGGTACATTTTAAGTGGACGCACTAAATGGCATGTATATAATATCTCAATAAAACTGTTACCCAAAAAAAGAAAAAGTAGGTACTAGCCAGAATTATGAAGTCACATTCAAAGTCTTCTGATAAAACTCAAGCTTTAATTTTATAATTTAATTTTAATTTTTTATAATTAAAAACAGGCATATTTATTAAATACAAGAGATAGAATATTAAGAAATAATAAATTAAACCAAAAGAATCTCATGAAAGGAACAAAGAAAGAACTGATTGGATAAATAGAAAACAAATAGTAAAATGATACATTTAAACCCTACGATAGCAAAGATTACATTAAAAAGAAATTGTTTAAACACTCCAAAATTAAATGCTAGAGATTGGCAGACTAAATAAAAATGCAAGACCCAATTATATGCTGGCTGTAAGAAACTCATTTTAAATATAAAGGTGCGGATAAATGGGAAAAAAAAAAGAACAGAAAATGTTAAACTATGCTAACAATGAAATGAAAGCTGGTGGTTTATGAATATCAGAGAAAGTAGACTTCAGAACACATATTAATACCATATATAAAAAGGGACATCTTGTATTGAAAAAAAGAGATCAATTCATCAGAAAGACATACCAATCTTCAATGGGTATGTACCCAATGACAAAGCTACAAAATACACAAAGACAAAACTAAAAAAGGGAAGAGATCCACAAATAGAGATGCAGATGTCAACACTCAGTAACTGAACAAGTAGACAAAAAGTCAGTAAAAATATAGATGACTTTAAAAATATACACATAAAGATAACTACTCTCAACCAATTTGATCTGATATATATAGAACATATTGTTTCCAAAGCACATGAAACAGTCACCAAGAGAGATCATATATTAGGCCATTATACATTAACATTTAAAAGGACTGAAATTATACAGCATATATTCTCTGGCAGGAGTATAAATTAGAAATTAATAAAAGAATGATATCTTGAAAATGCTTAAATATTTTAATATAAAACCATATACTTTTGAATAACCCATGGATCAAAAAAGACACAAAATATTTTGCACCAACTAATAAAAACACAATATATCATAATCTGTGAGACACACCTAAAGCAGAGCTCAGAGGAAAACTGGTAGTTTTATTTTTTATTTTTATTTTTTTAAGTGAGGCAACCCTTGGTTGACTTCACAGACTGCAAGGACCTTGTCAACTTACAATCTCTTATTTTTTTATTTTTTATTGTTTACACCTACAGCATCTGGTCTTCCTAGGTGGTCTCCCATACAAGTACTAACCAGGCCTGACCCTGTTTAGCTTCTGAGAACAGATGGGATCGGGCTTATTCAAGGTGACATGGCTGTAGATGAAAAATTGGTTGTTTTAAATAGTTAAAACAAAAATGTTTACAATCTATGATCTAAGTTTCCACCTTAAGAAATCAGAAGAAAAGCAAATGAAACCTAAAATACATAGAAAGAAAATATTCACAATAAAAGCAAAAATCAAAGAAATAGAAAACTAGGTGAAAAAAACCCTAAAAGATGGTTCTAGGAAACAATCAAAAAAACTGAAAAACCTCTAGCTAGAATGATTAAGGAAAACAAAGAGAAACAAAATACAAATCACCAGTATCAGGCAAAAAAAGGACATCAATACATATCCTACAGACATTGAAAGAATAAATATATAGTATAAATAACTCTATGCCAATAATTTTGACTATAAAGATGAAATAAATTACCAAACTGACATAAGAAATAGAAAATCTAAATACCTCTGTATCTAATACAAGAAACTGAATTATTTATTAAAAACCTTCCAATGAAGAACACTACAGGCTCGGACAGCTTCAATGCTGAATTATATTAAACATTCAAGGAAGAATTAATACTAATATTCCAAAAGCTATTTCAGAAAGTAATAAGAGAACATTTCTTGCTCCTTTTAAGAAACCAGTACTATTCTGATACTAAAACCAAAGACATTGTAAGAAAACTACAACCACCACCCCTTGACCCTGCCACGATCACCATCCCACCCCCTTCCCCCCGCCCCCCGCAAAAAAAAAGTGCAAAAGATTTGAACTGACATTTCAAAAAGAAGAATGGCCAATAAGTTCATGAAAAGAGATTCAATATCATTCATTAGTCATCAGGGAAATACAAATAACAAATAAAAGAAACTCTACATGCCCAATAAAATAGCTAAAACTAACCTGACTGACAATGCCAAATGCAGGCAAGGATGAAGAACAAATGAAACTATCAGGCTGCTGGGGAATGGGGTGGGAGGAGGAGTGTGCTATAATTACTTTGGATAATAGTTTTCAGTTTAGTATTAATTTAATATGCACTCAACATATGACCCAGCAATTCTGTTTTTTTTTTTTTTTTTTTTTTTTTTTGCCATATAGCCAGTACTACCCATGAGGAAAGAAAACGTAAGTCTACACAAAGACTTGTAAGTGAATGTTTATATTTTATTCTTAATAGCCCCACTCTGGCAACAACTCAAATGTTCATAAACATGTGAATGGATAAATTTCGGTATTTTTATACAACAAAAATTTAAAAAGGACTCAAAAATAAAAAGGAACAAATTACTAATACATGCAAGAACAAAGAATTCAAAACTATATGCTGAGCAAAAGAAGAATCATATATACAAAAGAAGTAAACACTGAATGAATTCCATTTACATGAAATTCGAGAAAAGCAAAACTTATCTATAGTGACATAAAACAAATCAGTAATTGTGTGGGGCCAGTGGTGGGGGTGAGGTGACTGCAAAAGAACATGAGTGAACTTTGCAGGTGATGGAAATGTTCTAATTCTTGATTAGGGTTGTGGTTACAAAGATGCATACACCTATCAAAACAAACTGTACATTAAATATATGTGCATTTTTTATGTGTAAATAAAGCTAATTTAAAAAGTAAAAGAGTATGGTATGGTGCATATATGGCCAGAAAGTTGTATCTCTACCTAACATCATTCATAGAAATAAACTGAGCTAACTATAAATATAAAAAACAAAACTGAAATCATATTAAAAGAAAAATTAGAGGGCATGTTTATGATCCTAGAGAAGGAATAACCTTCTTTAATAAAACATTACAAAGCAAAAGCTATAGAGAAAGATGTATTTTTTTATCAAAATTAAAATCTTCTAGAGCATAAAACTTAAAAGGACTCTAGGATATATTTGTAGCATATAGTAGAATAAATTATTAGAATCCAGAATTCAAACAAAACAACATAAAGAAATCTTCCTAAAACTCATAGATGATGGAACCCAAAGCGTAAAGGAAATGGGCAAATTCATCCATATGAAATCAAATAAAATGGATGATAAATGTGTAAAGATGATGAACTTTACTAGGGATCTAGGAAACAAAATGCCATCTCTTACTCAAAAGATTGGTGCTTAACAAATGGTGGTGTGCATGTGAGGGATAATAAATAGGGAACACAAGTGTGAGTACTGACTAGTACAATACAACCACAACAGGGGGAATCTGAGAGTATGTATTAAGCATATGCTCTTTATACTCAGCAATTCTACTTATTGCTTTTTACCCAAAAGGAATTTGTACTCACACAAGAAGGCGTGAAAAGATATCCACTAAAGCAATGCTTATAGAAACGAAAACTTGGCAACAACTTAAATACCAAAGAGAAATGGCTAAATAAACTAAGATACATTTATACTATGGATGCAATTAGAAGAAATCTCTCTATATGTAATATATAATCTATATATTATATACTTAAAACGACATGGAAAAGTCTCTAAGACCTATTGTTGATTAAAAGTACAGAACAACGTATCTGTAAAGAACTTAAATGAGAAAATGCTTATAAGTAATGATTATATATACATGCACGTAAATGCATATGAAAGTCTTACAAAGAAAAGTATGTATGAAAGTATCTCTGATGCGATGGAGGAGGCAGAATTGAGGAAGACTATTAGTAGAGGTTCTGTTCAAACTCTACAAAGAGAAGGTATTCTTGTATAATTTATGTAAGTATAAAGTAATGTAAAAAGTCATCTGCTGATTTTTGATGAGCTCGGAACCTTTGTCTGAGGAACCTTTTTCCATGACACACAGGGTTGCTATGTACTATGGAAAGGAATTTCTCAGACAACAGCTTGAGAAGCCCTTAACACCTGTGGCTGGAGAATACCCTCATAGTTTACAACAAACTTAGAAGTCTCTTCCCCATGCTGCCTTGAAAGCTTTTCAAGAACCTCTCAATCTAAGTCACTCTCAATTCCATTATCTTGTTTTATTTTCTTCAGAGCACTTACCACTATCTGAACTTATTTATTTATTCATTTTATTGTCTGTCTCCCACTAGAATGAGAATGGCAAGACAATTTTGAATTCATATAATTTTAGTCAAGCCATTTAGAGTTTTCTTATAGTAGCAAAGACACATTTTATTCACTTACCTTAGTTGGAAAAGGAAATTTGGAAGGTTCTGTTTTGCATGGTGTATGAATAGCCGTTAGAGGGGGAGGCCATGAATGCGTCATCTCCTGAAATGTAATTATTACAGTTTGTTTTCAACCAAGTCAAGGATAAAAATTACACAGCTAAAAACCAGATTTGTATTATAAATGCTGGTTTCATGACCGCTCCTCCAAAAGTATACATATTTAATTGATTAATATTAAGCACTATTGTGTGCAAGTCACTATGGAGTAAGTAATAAAAAAATAATATACTCTCCCTGGCTTCAAGGAGCTTAGAGTTAAGATAATGAAACCTCTAAATAGTTATAGAAATCAGCCTGTAATCAAATACAAGGCACACATTAAAATGCCACTGAGGAAGAGCTTGCTGTGGCAGTGGGAGGAGGGTGATATTAGTTAGAAAAGCAGCTAACATTTATTGTGTACCTGTAATGGGCCAAGTGTTTTACATGTCTATTACTCATACAGTGCTCACAATGACATTATGAGGTAGATACCATTATTATCCTAACTCTATGTAGGATGAAACTGAAACACAGAGGTTAAGTTATTTATTCCAGGTTACACACTTCATAATGGACACAAACTTTATCCTAGGAGGTTGGGTTACAGAGCTCATTCACAGATAGAAAATATGGTCAAGCAGAGAAAATCAGAAGAGATATCAAAAGCACATGAGCAGCAAGACAGACAAGCAAAGCCATAAGTCTGATTTCACTGAATACCTTCTACTAATCCTAAACCCAGTATGTCTGAATAAGATCACAATTTACATGTTAAAGGAGCAGGGGAGAGAGAGGTATCAGACTGAGAATGAAAAGGGAGTGTTTTATTTCTGGTATTTAGTTCAAAGTAAACCATCAGGTATACTAAGAACATATAATAAAGGGGGTATAATTTTTAGGAACTTAAAGCTTATGCCCACACAGTTATCCAAAGAGTCCAAAGATACATGTTCAAGGGGCTCACACTTAAAATGGAAACAACCTAAATGTCTAACAACACAGGTATAAAATTACCAGACATCCATTCAGTGGAACACCAGGCAAGGAGTAAAATAAGAAATTCAATGATATGAAATTATCTCCATAATATATTATTAAGTGACAGACACAAATCAAAGTCTATGTCCTAGTAAATGTTTATATATGAAAAAATCTCTGGAAGGTAGGTAACAGTGACTATCTTTGGGCTACAGAATGACAGAAGGGGTAAGACACAAGAGCACTTGATAGTCTTTACTACCTGAACCTCTGAAACAGCCATCTTTACTATAATTGCTCTTTATCCTCTTACAATGCTTTATTTAAAAGCATTTCACTAATAATATTATATATGTTCTAGAATGTCAGCTCAAAGGGTGCAACACGATCATTATCACCACTGTGTCCCCAGTGCCTGACACACAGTAGGTGTTCAATTAGTAAGAGTTGAAATTAAAAATAATTTTTCAGTAAACATTTGTTTGTTTGGTTGGTTGGTTGGTTGGTTTTTAAGTCTGTGATGGGGTTCCTAGGAACAGTATAACTACAAGTATCAAGAAAACATGAAGGGAACATGGACCCGAGGAAGAGCTTGCTGTGGCAGTGGGAACAGATATATGTACACACTGCACACAGAGAAGGGGAAAGAAAATAGAATATCATGTACCCCAGGTTTTCAGTGTTGACATTTTACATCTCAAATACCAAAATACTCTCAATAGATAATCTATCTAACGCTCCATCATCAAATGACTAAGCACCTCATCTATTATGCCCAAGGCCTTTTGCCACCTTATTTATATATAATGTAGAATGGTCAATAACATCAAAGAAATCATTAAGAAAATCTAAGATTTCCTCCAGGTATTAGAGTACCATGCATTTTTGATGATTCAGGGAAAAGATAATATACTCCTTTAGACTTTTTGTATGCAAGGCAATTGAAAAATGAATGCTATATGAGAACTAAAGGTAAGAGTTTAATCACTGTACTCTCTGATAGTCTAACACAGGGGGAAGAAGGATTTCATTAGGATTATAAGAAAAAACAGATCTATACGTAACTAAAGAGGAAGGAGAAAAACATTCCATAAAAGGTTTCTTTAAAAAGTAAAAGAAAGTGTACGGCTTAGGGAAACCAGTTTGGTGAAAGTGGCCAATTAGTAGCAGGAGAGGTTAGGACTGGCCTATGGAAGGTCTGGACACTATTCTTTCTGTGGGCCTTAGAGAGGCACTGAAAATTTCTAAGAAGGACATTAATTTATGAAGATAAGGGACTGAAGCAAAAAATCTGATAGTAATGGAGAAGACAGAGGGGCAGGGAGATTCTGGAGGCAGAAAGGCAGTGTGAGGACTGTACATTGCAATTACTGAAGCTCAAGGTAGCAGAAATGGAAATAAAGGAATAGATATTTTCAAGGAATTTTCAAAGTCTACCTGTAGTTTTGTGATTAAATAGGACATGAGAGAGAAATAAGAGATCATCGGAATTCTACACTTACAAGCATGGGACAATGATGGTACTACCAATGGAAAGACGTCTGATAAATATGGCATTAGACATGCTGAGAGTCTGAAGCATAGAGACCCAGCTTAAAAGCAATTAAGAAACATAGACCAAAACCTAACGGAGGCCAAGTGAGAAGAGAAAGACTGATAAAGCCAAAAGAGGGGGAAAAAGGCAAGTGAAAGGACAGAGGGAGAGAAGCTAGAAAAATCACCCACATTTAAGAGGTAAAAGAAGACATAACGGTTCAAAAAGGCAGAGAATGAAAGACAAGAAGAGTGGATGGGAAAGAAAACAAAGAAGCTTAAAAACAGTCAAGGAAGGAGGATGTTTCCAGAGGAAAAAATAAAAATTCTTTAAAACAACAGAAAGAGTAGAGAACTCAAATGAAGCCTCCAATGAAGGGGAAGGTAATGCTTACAGAACAGGTTCAGCAGACTGGCAGAAGTAAAAGAGATTACAGTAGGCTAAAGGAAGGAGAGAATAAAATGAAAGCAGCCAATGCAAGCAGTCTTTCAAAAGCATCCATAATGAAATCCAAGCACAGACAAAAATTCAGGAACTTTTGCAAAAAGCACAAGTAATATGTGACTGATGGTTTTTCTTTATTGAGTCAAAAGCTGGAAATGTCACTCATTAATTCACTGGACTTTCTCTTTTTTCCCCAACAGAGGAATGTCGTGTCGTGTCGATTTTAGACATATTCCAATGAACATTCAAAATAGGCAGTACTCAGAGGAAGTCTTTCACTGTAGGATTTGACTGGTAGATACAGATAAATTACAAAGCAAGTTATTTTCAAGGTGACAGTTTGACTAACTACTTAGTTTTTTAGCACTTCAAATTACTAACTGAAAAACCTGAGAAAGTACAGTTATATTTGGTTTCTTCCTCTTTTCAAGGCAAACTGTTAAGACTAAAATTTGTTTTACTTAAAACAAAACAAAAAACAGTTCTTGGAGAACAAGTAGTAAACAAACCAAGTGATTCAGAACCCAAGTAAGAATATAAGAAGAATAGAGTCAATTATTTTTGATAGACATAATCAATCTGCTGCTTCAGATCCTTTGTACAATAGAGGGGAAAGAGGCTAAGAGCGTAGCAGAGCATCATAAATAAGAGTGATTAATCCTATTTCTATAAAAGGACACACAACTTACTTTAAGAATTTCATCCACACAGCTCACATCACCAGAAGCTGATGCCTTAAAAGAAAACAAAAACAAAAACAAAAAAACACACACATTAGATTTGAAGTAATTTATTACTAGATTTTTAACATTTCTTGGTACAGATTTAACATCTGTTATTAGAAATGAAATTCAATTTAAAGAAGTATTATGATTCTATTACTCCAAATCAGAACACTAGACTTTTTGGACTAATTTCCTTAAATACAAATTTTTTAAAAACTAAAAAATTTTAATCACCAACTGTACATGACCTTCGCATTTTTCAGAAACTTTAAAAATCTTATCTTTCTAATACTTAGAAATGATTTTTAAGTGTAATTTTTCAGGTGAGCATCCTGTCGAAAATTTTAAAGTTTATATACAAAATATATCATAATACTGAAATACGGCATGTCACATAAACAGAATAAAACCAATATTACTGAAAGATTACTTGTCTGGAACATGATGGACATTTCACATAGCCTTTCTTAAATCATGGGAGTTGTTTATTCTAAGGTGCAAACAGGAAATAGAGAGCTGAAGTGTGAACTCAAGGCTAATTTTAAGGATGTTGTCTGAAGAACAAATTACCACTTTACTATTCTCTTGAGAGGAGTAATTGGGTGACAAAAGCCATGAACAAGGAGTTTCTCGTTTCTCAAGGCCACAAAAAGATTTTTAAATGTTCTCAAAATATCTTTTTACCTATACCTGACACCTGGCTTCTCAGTTTTAAGTTATGAGCTATGATTTTCAGCTACTAACATTACTTAAAAAAAAATTTTTTTTATTTCAAAAACTACATTAGAAGAAAAATTCACCCTGTCAGTGCCTTTACTCTGTCTCTCATTGTTCCTCTCACTCTGCCTCTGAGAGGAGACCACACTCTGTGGACTGTTACCCCTTTTCTAATAAACTTTCCTTTTGACTCGTAAAAAAAATATTTCACCTATTTCACAATGAATGCTCACTTTTTTGGTTATTCCGTATATGTATGAGGTTATAAACTGTAAATTTCAAACCACCAGTATGAATCAAACCTTAAGTGTAATCAGAGAAAGGGATCATGGCATCCAAACCATACATTACCATCTCTAGAACCTGAAAAATTTCCAACATCTACCATAATGAATGATGGCCCACATCTCATTCATTAGTATCACTATAAGAAGTTACAATTATTTTTAAACAAAAGAACACAAGATGTATTATTCCATAAAATCAATAGGAGGAAATCTAAGGTTTTCAACACTCATGCTTTTATTCTCTGACTCGTCATTTTAATATTTGAACACAGGAATGACATATTCTCTGCTGCCCAAGAGAAGAAGCTAATAACTCTATGGATTTCCTTGGGAGTCAATCACTGTCTTTTTCGTTATTTTTTACATTCCTTACTATTAAGATAAAGAGACAGTTCAAGTTCAATTATAATTTCTGCTTCACATAGTCATGATGAGAAAAGCTCTAAGTGTGAGACTTACATCCAATGGTTGGGAGGGTATTTTCAGCTTGGTGAGATGTGCTTTGCTGCTGGGCTTCAGTTCAGCCATGCTGTTGCCATGGGACTGGCTACTGTAGTGCTCAGAGGACAGCTTCGGTTCCATGGATTCCTGTCCATCCATGGGCCGCACATAAGCAGTGGGTTTCTGTAACATTGAACTGGACTTTGACATCAATGAAGGTGGGAAAGACTGATTTGAGTGCTGCCCACTTGAAAAGGGTACACGGGAGGGAGAATCCCAGTTTGCATCAGGGTCCCGAGGAGATTTGGAACGCTGATGTTCCTTGCTATGGTGATCATTCCCATGAGACCTGGAATGACTGGAGCTTAATGAAGACATAGCCTGGGGCTTTCCAGGGCTGGAAGAGCGTGATTTGGAGTGTTCTGATCCATGCTGGCCTTTTTTTCGGCTACTGCTTCCACTACTGCTATATGAGTCACGGTCATGCCTCTGGCTACTACTATTAGTGCCACCACTGCCACCTGCACTGGTCCGCTGGCTACTGTGTCCACTCTGTAAGCCTGAGGACCGTTTCTGAGACTGAGAAGTACTGGGTGCAGGTCCTACTGGAGTCCATTTGCTACTCTGATGAGAGCTCCCATGTCTCTGTTCAAAGAAATTTGGGTTAGATTTTTCATCTGCTGTTGGTGGTACTGTAGGCTTAGGAATTGCAACAAGCTTTGGTATAGATCTGTCTCCTATGAAATCCTTCATTTCATCGTAGTTTCCAAGCGTACTCTGAATGCGACTTGATAGCTTATCTTCTTTGCTAGTCTACAAAAATAAAATGTAAAATAAAATTTCACAGTTAGCATAACTGGAAATAAAAGATGCTCTTAAACTGACTTTCCAAACTTCAAATGGAAAGGCATTTTCCAAAGGGAGGCCTCAGGCCTCACCTCATATATTTAGGTTAACATCACAAAGCAAACTCCAAATGTATCATTTTTATAATGAAAAAAATGCAGTGAAAGTGAAACACATTCATGCTAAAATAAAAATATTCTATAGGACACTGAGAAATATACACAATAGATTCCAGGAAGACCTTGTATGAAAAGTAAAGATTTACTGACAAAAAAAAGAAAAGAAAAAAAAAAGATTCTAAGAGGGGAAAAAAATCCAACAAATATACTGGAACAGTACAGAAAATCTTCTGAAGAGCAGAAAAAGTAATCTGCCTTTACATAATTAAGTTTCAATTCAGCAGATTAGCTAACACTCATACACTGGTAGTCTAAAAAAACATTGTATTCCTTGTAATTCAATGTCATACTTAGAAGCAGAAACAAAAATTTAGTGAAATGAGTTTACCCAACTTTTTAAAAAAGTTTAATTCCTATAACTTTGACTCATCAAGGTAATAAAAGTTCCAACAACAAATTAAACATGGAAAATCCACTGATGAAAGTTTAAATCCTAGCTATTAATTCTGACCAATAAATGCTCCAACATTTGAAGTCAACAGTATTTAAGCTTCAAGAATTATTCTTGGCTAATAAGAATGTCCAAGATGTCTATAAGCTTTAGGACTCTTTCATATTCATATACATGGAAGACAGTTTACTAATTATATTAAAAAGAAAATCAAGACTGAACTATCACTATTTATTTTGAGGTTGGCATAAATCAATAATGACTTTAAATTATTTGAAAATCAGTCTGATCCATATTAAACAAGCGAGGTAAATATATAGCAATTTATAGACTATCAAGATTACCAATCAAATCCAATTCATTACAATGTGATTACAAAACAAATGGTAGTATAATTCAAAGGTTGTGGACCAAACTCCTATTTTTTCCAATATGCCTTTAAATCCCTAATCCCAAATCTCAGATTTTATGTTACGCTCATATAATTGATATCAGTATAACAGTCTTTAATTGGAAAATCTCTTAAAAGCTCTGAATTAAAAAAAAAAAAAAGCTCTGAATAATTTGGTTTTTATAGATCTCATAGGTGGTTTCTACAAATACCAAATGTTATAACAGTAAACCCAGGACACGATATTACATCTATATTTCATAAGAAAAAGTCTAACATACTCTCAATCTCATATGCTACGAAGATCACTACTGCTACCACATGTAGTATTATAGCTATTATACGCCGTGTAAGACTTTTAAATGTAAAAATAGTTCAAATGAAATCCAAAGCCAAATCAAATATTAGAGAGACATTAGTGGCCACTACATCAGTGATCAGAAGTGGTACCATTCGGTGTTTTATGTAATCCCAAATTAAGCACATAGGTAGCTATAAAAATACCAATTGGTTCAATTTACTGAACACTTATGATTAAACATTAAATACATTAGAAAATCAGAGATTTAGTATGTGATAAGAGAAAAAGAACCAGACTGATACTGAAGATACATTTATTCAAACATACTAATAAGCCGCTGAAACTTAGTAAACCAAATAAGCAAATGGCAAAGAAACGAGGAAACCGAAGAATCTATGACATATATTCAGCTTTGATTGATGTTATACCTAAAGAACCTACAAAACAGCAGATGATGCAGACTCACAAAATTTTAATTTAATCCAAGGCTCAGAAAGTTGAAATGCTTGCCCAGAGGTAATGGTAGGGCCAGGAATACAGACATAATTATTTAAGCTAATCCAGACCACATTTTCAAAAATATAGGATAGCAGCTGGGGATGGGGTGGGGGGAATAAATAAGGATGACTTTAGGGCACAAGTAATGCTCTATTTCTTGATCTAGGTACTGATTATACAAGGTTGTTCATGTTGCAAAAATGCTTTCAGCTATAACACAATTTATATTCTTTTCTATATGCATGTTATACTCCAATGAAAAGTACCCCAGCAAAGTAAGTTCTATTTAGAAGAAAAAAAAATGTTAAATGGTATACGTAGTATCTTTGTTCTAATATAAAAATTCAAGTTTAAACATTTGAAAAGCAAAAATGTCATGGGATTGAGAAAAAAGCATTCAAAGAAGGACAACTTACAACTTTGTATGGCTCAGCAAAGAGAGAGAGCTAGGTGGGGAGAGGGGTCTTCGCCCTGTTGAATTTCCTGATTCCGCCTTTCCCGTTCTTTCATACGCAGCACATTCCGGTCTTATTCATGTTCAAGGTTCAATTGTTGCTATGGAGAGAAATGCAATCTTTACATTACAAAAAGAAAATGAAAAATTAAATGTTCTGTACTGACTCTGTCAGTTTAATGCTTCAATCGGAGATTCCCTTTTGACTTCCAAGTAATAACAGGCATTGGTGCTGAAGTTGGGTTTTGGCAATGGTTTTGCCAACTAATACCATTAGTGTCTTCCACAACTATCCAGACAGGACACGCCAGCCCAGATTATCAGGATCCACCCCATTGAAACACTTAACCTTATCAACTTTTAAAGTATTCTGCTAGCTAAAAAGTCAGCTAAAACTTATACTTTCAGAGAGAAGATAGTACTTAAACGCAAATCCTTAATATTTCCTATAAGCCTTTGGGTGGCTTTCTCTTCAGAAATCTAACTATTCTTTGCCCTTAGAGGCATAAAACCCACTCCCACCTACCACACCCTCCCCCCCACCAGGGTCCAGTGCTTTTCTGTACTTTGCATCTACCTTATCTTGATTTCTTTTTGTCCCAAACACAGCTTCCTTGGTGTCCATCCTTATGGCAGTTTGACCTCAGCTTTGCTGTTGCTCTAGATTCCCTAAAAAACGACATTTCTGCTCTAAATACATTAATATTTCAATTAACACCCAAAATGGCAAAACTGAGGCTTTCAGCAATAGAATCTAAAATTAACTTGGGTTAGTACAGTAGTTGAAATTGTGTTGAAAAAAGAAAGTTTTTTGGAGTGGAGAGAAAAATGGAGGTGTCATTTCTATAATCATGACAGTACGTGTAGTTTCACCAAGAACTAAAGAAAATAAGTTTAATTACAGCAGCAGAGATTTTCGTTAAATAGATAACAAAGATTTTCAAACCCTGGGAAAAGGAATTACCAGGGTTTCTGCAACACACTTCCCTGGAGGTAGATTAAAACACTTGTCCTAGTTTTGATTTAAAAAAATATAAAGTATTTTTGAAGGCCAAAGAGAAAAATCAGTTCTACTTGTGTAGCATTTCTAACCTTATGACTCATAAATCAAATCTAATCAGAAAATTAAAGTCAATCAAGATTGGGGGAAACTATAATTGTAAAATTAGAATGGAGAGCAAAATCAATATACTCTTGAAGACTTTTATTAAGTGGTTAGAACAGTGCAAGTAAACATTCAAAGATAAAACTTCCTGATTTGCACAATTTGTATCTTGCAAATAAAGCAATTCAATATTTTTAAAAATGTTCTGTGTTCCAAATTTCAAGTTGTTTCTTATTGTACAATTTTCTAATAAATTTAGATAATAATATAAGCGATTTTGAAGTACGGAAATAGTGTGTGCTTTCTTTGGTCTCCCTAGCACTACACAGAACCAAAAAAAAAGTGTTTAAATCTTTCTTTAATAAATACCATAGAACATCTACACTTCAGTATTCAGAGAACAAAACCAAAGAACATATATTATTCTCTAGCTCACTTGAAGCAACTAATAATTATGTATACTAACAACTGAGTTTCAAATAAACCTCTTGAGCTAAGGTGCTCTGACATACAAAGTTATTTCTATCTGATAGAGTCTAAGGGACATGTTAACTAACAATTTCTTTATAATTCCTGAATTCAGGTCCTGAAAGATCAGAAAACAATGATGCATTCTTTAAACTATGATTTAATTTATGCATTCAACGGCACTAAAATATAATCATACAACAAGCACTCTACACTTATTGTAAAAATAGATGATTTCCACCATAAAATTCCTCCCATAATTACAAAAAAACCCCCAAAAACCTATGTTTTCTTAAACAAAGAAAGCCATCCAACTGAAAATTTCCTCTTTCAACAAGGCTGAGAAGCAGCTCAGAACTAAATTAACTGACTGCTCATAAAAACTAATATCTCAATTGTGGCTCTTATTCTCTAATTTTTTCTGATCTGACTCATTTTCACATCTAATATATAGGCTCCATTTTTTTTCTTTTGTATCTCTGAACATCAATTTCTGCCTAAGATAAAAGTTTCCCCAAAAGCAATAATTCAAGTAATCTTGAAATTTAAATATGAGTCACTTTGAAGTATATCTTTGTTGTATAGGCAAAACTATTTTATAGTATATTCTTTAGAACACATACAACTATTGTACTGAAATAGGATTCAGTTAAAATTAGCAAATTGCTTCATCACAAGAAAATCTGTGGGACTACTGGATAAAATAACGTTTAAAAGAAAATGATCAAGTACAAAGGAGGGTTATATATATAGGCTCCATGTAAAATTTTAATTACTTAAGGTAAATTGCTTTAAGAACCCATCAAGTACTTAAGGTGATATATTAATTACAAACAATTATAAACAACAGTCTATGGACAAAAAGAAATGCAAAAAAATCTGCAACTTAGAGTTGTTGTTGATAGTGATAATGGTGTAGCAATTTCATTGCTACCAGACTGAGTGAGTAGATATATTGAGACCTTTGGGGAATCAGGAATTTTACTATGAAAAGAGAGATACAAAGAATGAAATAAGGAGAAAAAAACCTTTGGGGATTTGAAATTAGAAGTAATACTATGAATTCATGCTTATATAAATAAATATAAATATACAGTCTCTAGCTCTGTCCACTGAAAGCTTCTAGGAACTGTGATAACCCTGTAGAAAGAAGCACCCTCAGCACCCAAATTTTTATTTCCAGTATCACTTCCTACTGTTAATGGAACAAGACTTCTTGAAGAAATGGCTAATTCCAAGACTGCAGAAGGGAAAATACAAAGTAAGCCTAAAACATCTTGTTGTAACAGCAAGAAAATGTTCAAAAACATATGGAGACACATTAAAAGGGCGTGGGAACCAGCCTAAAGGAGCTCTCACCAGTCAGATTTAGAAACATGAGCATCAAAATGAACAAAGAATGAAATATAACCAATTGAATAAAAAAAGAATCCCTTAGCCCAGAGAGATAATAGCAAAGAATTAAAAGAGAAATAAAACAGGAAGCAAACGCCCTTCTTTAAAGAAGAATGCCAGCTAATAAATGTAGAAGAAATAAAAGAATTAGAAAATGGCCTTTTTCAAATCACTAAAGTAATAACTTAATAATTGAGGCAAGAGTCATCAATGGATGTCAAAACCATTGGGTGAAAAATTTGGCGGAAATGGGATATTCAGTACCGCCCGACAAGCTATTAATTACAAAAGAAAAAATCTTTAAAGTAGAGAAGTACAGTAAACGCTATCCTTAATCAAGTGATCACATTTAATTTCATCAACAATGGGACAAATTAACATCATGTGCCTTCTAACGTGATGCACTGAAGACATATCACCACCTAGGTAGTCTTCCTGTTAAAAATATTTAATCAGAATCAAATTGTAAGTAAACAGAAAAATGTAAACTGAGAAACATTCTGAAAAATTGACATGGACTCTTCAAAAATGTTACTATCATGAGACCAACCCCCCAAACCCCAATAAAAATAGGCTGGGGATTACTTCTACATTCGTCTACAATAGAAGAGACACAACTAAATGCAATATATGATCCTTCATTTCCCAGATCTGGGAAGGAGAAAAATGTCTGTGAAGGACATTATTGGAAAACTTGAGGAAATCTCAATATTGAAAATATTTTGGATAATCATATCAAGTTTCTCAACTGTGATAACTGTATTTGGTTATGTGGGAGAATGTCCTTGATTCTTAGGACATACATGGGTGAAATGTTATCATGTCTGCAACTCTCAAATGGTTCAGCACCCATCAGAATATTTATTTAGTATGTACAGATGTGTATGTGTATGTGTATGTGTGTGTGTGTGTGTGTGTGTGTAAAGGGAGGGACTGAGGGAGGAAGAGTGACAGACAAGAGGAAGAGGAAGAACAGCAGTAGTAGCAATTACAGTAAAAATGTTAACAACCAGTATATCTAGGTGAGGGGTATCTGGGTGTATATTATATTTGCTATAAATTTAAATTTTTTAAAAATACAAGATGGGAGGAAAAGAGTGATACAGTTTAGGTATTAGAGCACCATAGGGTCTACGATCATGCCACCATGAACAAGCCAGATCCTGTCTAATCTTGAAAGCTAAGCAGGGGCAGGCCTGGTTAGTACTTGGATGGGAGACCACCTATGAAGACCAGGTGCTGTAGCGTAAAAAATAAGGGATTGTAAATTGACAAGGTCCTTGCCATCTGTGAAGTCATCCAAGGGTTCCCTTACCTAAAAAAATTAAAAATAAATGAATGAATGAATGAATAATAAAATAGAGCGCCATGGGTGCTTTCCAGCATTTTTCAACCTTGGAATTTACTATCAAACTGTCTCTTCTCTAGGACTTAAGGTATGTTTCCCATTCTTAAGGTGTGCCCCTTACACCTCCAAATTCACACTGATCATTCAATACTCCTCAACTCCTCCTATGTCACTGTTTATTACACTTGAGGAAGTGTAATGCCATTCTTGATAGGAGGGGACACCAACAAGCCAAGCTTCCGTTTCCCTGAAGTAAATGGATGTCCCAAATTTATTTAATAATTATTTGAGTGTACTTAATACAAAACATTAATCAAAATAGCATGACAGTGCACAGAAATGAACACATCAATCAGAAAACAGAAGTCAGAAATTAACCCAGGGATACATGGGATTTTAATAGTTAACAAATACATTTCAATAAGGTAAGTTTTATTTAATAATAACAATTAAAAGCTAAGTAATTCTCTACCAAATTTAATAGTTAGATTTCACAGCTTTTTCATGTGTTAGACATTTGTTTCTCCTTTTGTTCATTTTTCTATTAAAGTGACAGTTTTTGATTAAGTCATAACTATGCTTTGTCACATATCTTAAATGAGGACAATAAGGTTAAGGTTAAATCTTATATTAAACTTGCATCTTAACTGACCACCTCACTTCTTCAAGTCTTCTACCTCCTCCAGGCCCACTCCTAAACTCTCCCCAATCCCTTCATAGTAAGATACAAAACTCATTGCATTGCTGAAATTTGTCAATATTCTCTCCAAACCCCTTATTTGTCTGCTTTCTTTCCTTTCACCTTGATTTGCATCTGTTCTGCCTCTTTGGAATTTTATTTCTGTAGGATAACTATAATTAACCTAAAAAATAGTTTTAAATTTCCATTCTACAGACATTGTACTATCTTTATCTTTATTTTTCAGCTATCTAGTATCCAAAGAGACCAAAGGTGAATTTTACTATGGACAATATGGGGTTAGGGTACTAAAGGAAGGTGATGGCTGGCTTTGATAGACATCCCCTGCCACCCACTGCAATTATTTTAAGTCTCATCCACCCATGAGTAGTAACTACATCCAAGCGAAACTGCATTTTAAAGAAGAATTGGACAAATTAGAAAGAGGTCACTTCACAGCCATTTATATTTCTCTGAATATCCTTAGGACTTCTTGGGGGTGGAGAAGGAAGGAAATGAGAACAAGGTTAAGGATAGTAATCTCAGACGGACATGAGAAATAATTTAGAGATGTGGTACATGTGTGATAACTGTCTACTGGACAAATATGTGAGGGAAAAAAAGAGAGGTCCTCACTCATTTGTCCATAACCACTATTTAAGAGACTACAGTATTAATTCTCAAGATGACCCAATACACAGTTCCTCAAGTCATAGATGCTTCAGGTGATTTAGTTATAAACAAGAACTATTTGACCAGGTATAGAGTGGTAACCTAGCTAACAAAAATTCTTAAACATAAAATGTCTAGTAACTAAAAACCAATAGAGGCAACTACCTTTTAATTAACTTCTTAAAAACCGTAACAAAGTAATGTAAGCTCCAAACTTCGATTGAACTATAAACAGTTGAGGCACTGTAATTTAGTAAATGGGACAATTAAGGATACCTGATTTTTAGTTTTGGTTATATAATATACTAGACATATAATTTAAGTAAATAACTTCCCTGAACCTTGGTTTTACCTCTTATAAACTGTCCATACTAATTTAATGATAAAGATGAGAGAAGAAAGAATATTTGACATTATACAAAAACAAAGGGTAAAACAAAGAATGAGGGGTGACTGCAGATGGGCACAAATCTTTTTAGGGTGATGGAAATATTCTATGATTGTACTGTGGTGATAGCTGCATATTCTAAAAACAGATTAAAAATCACTGACATAAACTTAAAAACAAGTGAATTTTATGGAATGTAAATGATACTTGAAGGAATATTATTAGCTTGAAAAGGATCCTTAATTACTATCATTTGTCAACTCTTCCTCTTTCTTAAGACATGACCTTATTAATGGAATTCAGACTCGTACATTCCCTTAAATAATTCAGGCTCCCAACCTTCTGCTTAAACCACCTGTTTCCCTATCAGAAACAAACTGAGGTCTCATATCATTTAAATAACCTAGTGTTATTCAAAAGATAAAGGATGTGAATGGAACAATTACCATAGTCTCTCAGAATTTGATACATTAAACTTAAACACTATAATAAACTGAATAGACCTAACAAATAAGTATAGAACACTCCACTCATCGACAGCAGAATACACCATTCTCCTTAAGAACACATGGAACATTCTCCAGGACAGATTATATATTAGGCCATAAAACAAGTCAAATAAATTTAAAAGTATTGAAATAATACAAAGTATATTCTTGCATCACAATGGGATGAAAGTAGAAATCAAGAACAGAAGGAAAGTTGAGAAATTCACATTTACATGGAAATTAAACAATAAACTTCTAAATAACCAACTGGTCAAATAAGAATCTTAAGGGAAATGAAGAACTCCTTTGTGATAATGAAAATAAAACCCTGTACTTAACCTTATCAGACGCAGCTAAAGTAGTGTTTAAAGGGGACTTTATAACTATGGCCACTGTTATTAAATGAGAAAGATCTGAAAAAATAAAGATTAAAGGAGAAAAAAAAAGAGACAGAAAAATAGAGGAGATGAACAAAACCAAAAATTGTTTCTCTGAAAGATCAAGAAAATTGACAAATCTTTAGTTGCAATAATCAAGGGAAAAAGAGAATGCAAATAACTAAAATCAGGAATGAAGATGAGTACATTACCAACCTTACAGAATGAAAGTGGTTATAATGGAATACCAGGAAAAAGTGTATACCAACAAGTTCAGTAACCTAGGTGAAATGGACAAAATTTTTAAAAAACATAAAATTACCTAATTTTGTAATTTAAAATTTTTTAATTTTAAAAATAGTTAAAGAGTAATATGTGCCCTTTAACTTGTTTCTGTCAAGTGACATTCAGAACCTGTTAACTTTTTTTAAAATTTGTGTCTTAGAATAACTATTTAACTGAAAAATGGAGACCTTCAACTGTCAGCTTATTAAATGATTTAAACTCCAAGAGTCAAAATGAAATTGAGCTAAGATTTCAATTATTTTAGAATCCAGTTTATTATAACTGCTATTAAACTGTAACGTTATCACAATATTAACCAAAAGCCTTAAAGCACAGAAACCCCTCTTGGCCTCATTTGGCAGGATTTCTTCTCTCTACCCATGAGAGAATCTGAAGAAGTCATTTCCTACAAGGCAGGGAAACAAAAGGTGTATACCTGGAGATCAAAGTCAACAACAACAAAACATCAAGTCCAATGCAGTATTTTGCACAGAAGGACCTTTGCCCCAAAGTTAGTCATGAGACTTCTATAGTACACTTGCAGGCTGGAAGCAAAGATAATTCCATTATCACTTTTGCTTTTTTCATATCTTTATATTATCTCAATTACTCATAATCGTATTTCATAAATCACTCCCAACTAGGCCCTCAAAGTTCCCCAAAAACTTTACTATCTTTCTCTGATAACTTCCATTCCACTAACAACCCCGTCTTACTGAACAAAGATTAAAAATCAGAGAAATCTTCTCATCAACCAATCAACTTTCAAACTACCAGCAACTGCATCTACTCTCTTCTTTCCCATGGTTAAAAAAGTATCTCCTTCTATCAAAGAACAATTATGTCCATTTTGCTATCTTTTCCTAGACTTTTATCAGTTACTGACTTCTCAGAGCAACTTCAACTTCTACCTCTCTAATGAACTCTTTCCATCAGCATCAAGTACATTCTTTAAAAAAAAAAAAAAAAAGTCTTTCTTGATCCCTTATCTCTCTCCAGCTACCACTCTATCTCCTCTCTATTCTTGTTCATGGCCAAGCTTCTCAAAAGGACTCTTGGTGATTGTCTACTTCTGCAACCATTCATTTCATAAAAAGTTAACCCAAAAGGTGTAAGGAACAATACAGTGAACAACACTTGAGTTACCCACAAATCGCCTTAGAAAACACAGCAATGCCAATGTAGTGGAAGGCTCCCGTGTACCCTTCCTGGATCACATCTCCTGAGCTTCCTCCCCCTACAAGAGGTAGCCACTATTCTGATTTGGGTATTAATCATTCTCACAAATTTCTTATATACTTTTACTATATAAACATATATCCCTAAATAAGACATTGAATTGTTTTGCATATTTTTCAACTTTAAAAACAGTATACTCTAAAGACTCTGAGCCTTCATAAAATTAAAAAAAAATTTTTTTTATAGTTTATGCCTACAGCACCCATCCAAGTACTAACCAGGCCCAACCCTGCTTCTATCATCAGATTCATTTTCTATCTCACTATCATCCCATCCCAGTTCCCACAAGGGGCATTTTTGGGGCTTCTTCAACTTGTGGTGCTGTTTCCTGCTTCAGAAAATTCATGTAGACAATTCCCTTTTCCTTCATAGTACTTGATCACAGTTAAGTATATGCTTGTTTTGATGTTTATTAATATTTTCTCTACTACTAGGAAATAATTCAGGAACGTGTTTGTTTTGTTCAGCACTTCATACCTATAACATAACCAAGTGGACAATCCCTTGAATGAGTAAACTAATGAACTTTATAGCCTGATCAGAAAGGAACAGTTACCTCACTTACTAGGAAATGATACCCAGAGATCATTATGTTCTTTACCCAATATCACAAATCCCTAATATTTCAAAAATAAAATAACTAGTACTTCATATTACCCTAAAATCAGACATCATTCTGCAGCAAGATTTAACTTAGCACTCTTAACATCTGCATTTACTTATTTCAAGTAAACCAGAATCGAAACATATTTCTTTACTCATGTCAAGCTATACAACTATTATCTTTTAAGTAAAACTCTATTCGCTCCTCTATGAAGCCTTTTCTGATAAAGCAAAACTTTATTTCCTCATTTTAGAGGCCAAATAGTATTACAAGTGATGCTTATTATGTAATTAGGCAAATATTCAATTGTTTGATAACTAATTTGAAACAGTATTTGCCAGACTTGTTACCAATAAACTGATTTGTTCTTTTAAAAAATACTAGACAATTTAAAACCTCAATTCAAGAGAAAAAATATTTATTACACACACAAGTATGCTCACACTTAAGGGTGAATCTAAGAATATGTGAATATTCATATTACATGTAACCAACTCTTTCCTCTAGATGTTTCTCTCAGTAATAGTAAGCGCTCCTCCCCCTTCTCCACCTGTTGTCCTGCAGAACCAAAACCAAATCGAATTCTACTTCTTTCATTAACATGTGAGATATGCGAAACCAAATTTTACCAGCTTAAACTTATCTCAAAAATTATTGCTATCAAACTCTAAATGCATTCGGACAAATAAATCAAACTGAGAAGTCTATTTTTCATCTTCAAAGATTAATAAATGGGTAGAGAGAATGATTAAATCAAAATTTACAGTTCCTTTTATAAAGAATAAAACAATTTTTTGACTCAGTTTCTTATTTTAAAAGAATACAAATATCTAAAACCCATAAAGGCATCTTACTGGAAACTTCTGTAACAATTATTTTCATAACTTTATAAAAACAGATATAAGACCTTCTCCTGCTTAAAAGCATCAACAGAATTTAAAATTAAAGCTGTCTACAGTTCAATTCTTACCTACTTTTATAAAGTCTTCAGGATTTATCTGAGCCTTTAAATAATCTACTATATTCAGATCCAGGTTTTCACTCAAACTAGCCCCTCCACTTAATAATCCCTTCCTTATTGCCATTTCAAATATATGCATTTCAAAGTTTACCATATATCCCACTTCCTCCAAGAAGGCCACCAAGATTCCTCTGATACTAAAATCGCTCACTTCCCAAAGCATTTCTTTATTTCCTTTGGGGCTTAACACTTGTCTTACATTAAAATTATTTACTATTCTATCTGCCCTCCCTACTCACCTCTGAAAAGTAAAAACCATAGATATCATTTAACTTCCCCCTCTCCCATCCAGTACTTAACACAATGGCTGGCATATAATGGATATTCAAATCATTTGATTTTTATAAAGGTCACAACTGTAGTTTACTGCCTCAAAAGCCAGCCAGTGGGAATACTCAATATAAGCCAGGTTTCAGAATATGATGTCACTCATCTTTATCCACATAAAGTCTACCATTTCTTCCATAACACTTTTGGTTGTATTTGATAACAGTATGAGAACAGGTTTTCTTTTTTTCTGTTAAATATACTATCAATACAATAAAAGCATTAATATTGATACTAAATGAATTGTTTTTAAAGCAAACTTTCTAAAAGGCTTTATCTGAAAGAAAAACAGCATATGTACAAGAAAAAACACATGTTCAGAAATGATCAATTGCTATTTTTACTTAAACCCAATACTCTCGAATGTTAACCAAATATAAGTGCTAGACTGTAAAATCTCAGAATTATACTTGGCAAACAGAAGGTGTAAAAACTAAATGTTTCAGTGTATAACATCCAGAAAGAAATGATCTGCTCAAGAGAGCAATACAAGATTGCTTTCATTTGTAGTACACCCGAGGAAGCCAAGTGAAAATAATACAAATCCAAATGGCAAAATAAAAGCAATTTTATTCCTTAAAAAATGCACATAGCAAATTAAACAAAAATTAAAAAGCATTACACAGCAAAGTCTCCTTAGAACTTACACTAAAATTATTTCTCATTAATTTCATCTTCATTTGCATATGTGGAAGACAGGTGGTAATTAAGTACCAGGATTTCTTGAAATATAATTTGTCCCTTCGAATGTCATAGAAAGGTTAGAAGGAAAACGCTAACGTACTGGGTGAAGAAAGTACTCAAGGCTTCTGAACATAAATCAGCCCCATTCTAATTACCCTGAATTCTGTTAATAAGGTTCTAATAAAATATAATGAAGAATATTGCTTTAAGAATGTTAAGGTCACTTAAGGCTATTGCTCTTTAATCACTGGAATACAAAGTCATGAGTTGTTTATTATGGCACAAAGAATATTTACTTTGAAAAATCAATTTGTGAGTGGTTAAGAGTAAACCTACTTTCAAATGTTTTCTAATTCAGACTTGTAACCTTTAAACAGGATTCAGAAGGAATTTTGAAGGCTTTACAACTCTGATTTTAAAATCTGTCTCTTCAGTACAGGCCTATACTACATATAACATACAATGTTAATAACGTAGTTCATTCAACAACTACTCAACCAGTGCATATACTGTGCCAGACACTGCACTTTGGCTGAGGATATAAAAACAAGAGTACTCTTCAACTCCAAGATTTGGTTGCACCTAACCTGACTAGAGAGAAGTGACAGGAGGGAAGGGGAAGGGATAGTTGAAAAGGGAGGGAGGATGATTCTAAGCAAAGAGGACAACATGTGCAAGGGCCCAGAAGAGAAAGCACAGCACACCCAGGGAATAGAGTAGATCAAGTTAGTAGGAAAATGGGTGGGCGCGGGGGGGGGGGTGAAGGTTGCCAAATAAAAGGTAAGACTAGAGAGATACATGGGATCAGACTAGACCTGCGGGTTTGTTTCTCAAATCTGAAATATATAAGGATAGTTTTTCAAATAAAATGATATCACTCAGCTCTTAAGTGAAGACTTTCTTATATTAATAAAACAGTATAAATATAAAATTAGGCATGAACTCATTTATAGCTTATATAACTGTAAAACCAAAACTTTAAAAATAAAATATAAAAAATTTAAATAACAATGTAACACCTGAAACTAATATAATATTGTATGTCAACTATAACTGAAAAATTGTTAAGAAAATAACATGAATGTAACAGATTATGTTGTTTTGCAGAAACTACCCCAATGATGTATTCAATCCTGTAATAAAGAGTCCCAGGTCTATATTTTTTGACTTCAATAATATGAATGCAGAAAATGCTTATATGTTATACCAAGTGGATTTAATAACTGTTTATTTGCTAGTTTAGGGAAATAAAACCTTATACTATCAGACCAGCTAGCAGTCCTTAAATGTCACTTTAAAAAGGTCCCACTTGTTAACTGGCAATCTTGTCCATTTGTGGTTTAGTACCTTACTAAAACCCATATTAAATGCATATTTAACATAACTACTGCTGAAGTTGGGAACACGACACTCGTTCTGGAAACTTTTCATGTTGATTAATTACAAAGATGGAATCCACTAGACACATCTCACTGTGAAAATGTGATACCACCTCATCTGCCAGGGGTTTTTTTTTTGGGTTTGGCTTACCTATACTAGCACGTACTATGACACAGTCCAGTTTTTCTCACCATCCTTCCCTGTCCGAGCCACTGCAATATCATCATTCATACGGTACATTATAATTTGGCACAAGCACAATAATAAACAAAATCTAAACACAGCAACAAACTCCTAAGGGAGTAGTATCTGGCTATAAAGCTGTCCTTCAGAAGTTACATAAAACTCATTAATATCCTAGTTAAAAGGACACTACTAAAAATGGAAAAAACCCACTCTAGGGGTTTTAAGAAGAGAAGGAACAAAATCTGATTTGCAGTTTAGTGGGAAAGATCATCCTAGTACAGGGTGGAGTAGATTAGAGTGGCAATAAGGAAACAAGTGAGAAGACTGCTACAATAATCCAAGAGAGATGAAAACATGGATTAAGGTAATAATAGTAGGAATATAGATAATGTAGAGAAAGGGTTTGGGTTCAAAGATGTTAAGGACGTAGAATCTAGGGGCCAGTCAGATATGAAAAGTAAAACACAGGAATCAAGGACAACTTGCAGGTTTCTGGGAAGAGCAACGAGAGCGGTGCATTCTCCAAGGCAAGAAAATGAGCAGGATTGGGAAGAGAGATTGAGAAATGGTAGAATAAAGTGTATATAATGAACACTTATATACACTTTTAGCGTCACCTCACCCCCAGATTTTCTGGAAATTCTCACCCCCATTCACATAGCGGTTCCAAGAGCAACTATGTTACAAGGTAACCAACAGTGTGATCCTACCTTCAGTGTATACTTGACCTTTGAAGTCTGAATCTCTGACTACAGCTGGGCCAATGCCTAGACCCCACCCATTTAGATACACAAGTATACTACAATCAAACAAAAACAAATGCCCAACCCTAAAGCAATCTTCAGACCCAAGTACCCAAGAAGGCCCATCTGATGTGCTAAAACAGGACCAAACTTTTTTTAAACCCCATAATAAATATGTAAGGCCTTGCAGGACACACAATCACAACTACTCAACTCTACCTTTATGGCCGCAAAAACCACTATCGATAATAAACAAATGGTTGTGTTGCCTGTGTTCCAATAAAACTATGGACTCTGAAATCTGAGTTTCCTACAACTTTCACAAGTACTAAGTATTCTTTTGACTTTTTCCCCTACCATTTAAAAACGTAAAACCATTCTTAGCTCATAGGCCATATAAAAGCAGGCAGCACTGGACCTGTAACCGTAGCTTGCTGACCCAGGCACCAAGGTGACATAGAAGTACCCTCCCCTAAAACTCCTTTCAAATGTCCTCCTGGTGTTAATCTTAACCTAATTCAATAGACAAGGAAAATCCTCCTAGCGGACACAACTGAAAATCTTCATTTGGCTGACCGAAGAACTCATTTCATTTGCAAGAAAGTGAATCAAGAAATGGACACCCCTGCAATTTGCTGGTTCTATCGTGTCCAGCAAGATATGGAGTAAGTTTTGGAAGAATGATACTTCCTCTCCCCTCTTCTTATAAGAGTTTTAGTTATTTCCCCCCTCCATCAGTGTACCAGTTATGTTACCGATAATTTGATAGTTAGCCCATACTTTTCATGTGGGCTAAACCTGATTAATAAAGAATATCACCTTTAGAATCTGTACTCAGAGAATAATGGCCTTTGGATGTGGCATCTAGACATGAATTTGGATTGTCTCCATAGAAAAGATGAGGGTGTTTGCTGGTATGTTTTATTTTTTTATTTTTTTTTTTGGTATATGTTTCAAAAAAAATATTTTGTATATATATATATATGGGGAAAAGTAGGACTGTGTGTACTAAATAGCCATGGGATGAATGAGGTAGACCAATTATGTTTTAGAGTGCCCTTTACTCCACTTCTCTGAGGGATGTTGCAAATAGAGCATGTTTTTATATGCAGCCCCCTAGCCAAAGTTGTGGTGTAGAGGTGGACACATACCTAATGAGTCTCTTTCCCGGGATTTGGGATTGAGATTCAGGTCAGTCTCTCTCTAATGGCAGAAGATGTAAGATTTCAAACTCAGAAGATATCAGTAAGTATTAAAGTTGATCTGCAGGGAGAGATCTAAATACACAGAGAGCATCTCATGAGAGATCAACAGATATTCCTGACATGTGGAACCCCTGGATCCAGCTGTTCCTAAGTTCTGTCATCCTATGGTTTGATTGCCTTTCTTAGAATTCATGTGGTACCCAGTATGTTCCTAATAAATTCCTCTTTTTGCTTAAGTTAGGTATGTATCACTCTCCTAATGAAAACAAAATGCCTACTGGACAATCTAAAGGGGGGTATTTAGTTGGATGAGAGTTCTGGTGCCCACAAAATGCTTTAGAGATGGTAGCTAAAGCAATACAAACAGACAAGATCAACATAAGAGAAAGCCAAGGCTAAAATCCAGAACTATTAATTCAAGGGATTAGTAAAAATTAAGAGTCTGCAAAAGCAGCATCAAGTAGGAAGAAAGGCAAGAAAGGGACAGAGTCATCAAAGTCAAAAAGAGAACAATATCAAGGAGAAAATGGTTAACAATATCAAGCACAAAAGAGGTAAAAGTAAGCAATGACCATACAATTTGGCAATACAGAAGTCAAGGTGGCCTTGGTAAAAGCAATTTCACTAGCATGGTAGAAGGAGAAGTCAGGCTGAAGGTTTAAGAGGCACAGGAGATGCACAACACTACCTATGAAGTATTCTTGCCATTAAAAAAATTTCAAGCCCTAACCAGATCAAGCTTCTAGATATCACTACTAATTTACAAGAAAAACAGAACAGAGAAACAATTTACATGAAACTACTGGATGCAATCAGCACAATCCAAACTGTGAGAACTCTCACAGGGCAAAGACCTGGTTTCTTTAACAAACCAATTGTATGGGAATAAGAATAGACAGCAATCTATACAGAAAAGGAAAAAAAGAGGGTGGAGACACACACCCAATGTAATATATCAACATTATTTGGATTCTAATTCAAACAAACAGTTAAAATAAAGCAAAAACTATGATCAAGGAAATGTAAACACTGACTGGCTATGTAATGGTATTAAGGAATTAGTACTATCATTTTTTAGTGAAATTTCAGGTTGGACAGTTGTTTTAATTAGTATTTCTTAGAGTTACATGATGAAACAGTGTAACACAATCTTTAATAGTTTATCTTCTCTGATACACTGAGTTCCCTTTTACCCAGTAGCTACAGTCCCAGAGTTATCTGCTGCCTAACAAATAATTAAGAGAGATACAAAGTGATAAAGGGATTCAAAGAAGGTAGGTCACAATTGGAGGAGGGTGAAGAATCAAACTTTAGGAAGGCAATGGTACTTGCACTGGGTCTTAAAAGATGGTGGAATTTGACAAGGTAGGGAACAAAAGCGGAAAAGTGATATTCATGATGGGAAAAAGAAAGCAAAGGAAAAGGGGTGAGAAGACCTAAGTGGAGTACTAGCCTGTCCTCACCTCTCCATAAAACTGTCCCTACCCTAATGATGACAAGAAAAGGAAAACTGAAGTGAAAAGTCATAACCACTAGGCAGCTCCAAATTGACAAATCATGGGAGACACATTCAGGCCCCAGGCAGCCCCAGGGAGCCCAGTCCCAGGACAGATCATGACAATATATAAGTAGCCCAACCATGTTAGCTAGCTTTCCAGGGGAATCTATTCATGTTGATTCCTGATTTTTTTTTTTTAAACCACACATTTTGGGAAAAGAATGTGTGAAGTTCTTTTACCTATTCTAGAAATGGTGATCAAAATAATTAGTTTAAAACAGTACCCACTAGTAAGCTTTGCCTACCTGCCTAAAAGCCACCAACCACAGTGGTTCAACTAGGCATTCCAAGAGAGATAGTTACATGAAATTGCCTTTCTTCAGGTTACAGGTTTTTAAGTAAGTATAGCTGATGAAGGAGGTAGATTTTTAAAAGATTTTTTTCCTTCAAAAATAGAATAAGTAGTCCCAATATTAAAATGTTTTCAAAATATTTTGGAAGTGAATTCAGTGGTTCCAACATTTTCTATGTGCCAGTATCATTAAAATTCTCAGGATATGATGCCAGTGAAAATGAACATCAAGACAAATAGGAATGCAGATGATCAGCCAAAACTCAGTAACTGGAATGTTTATTACTGGCCTCTTCCAAGTACTAAGTATCACTTCAATAACCAAGAAGAGTGAGTGTAGTCAGTCACTACAAGTTCTTCAACCAAAGGAAAAAATAGCAAGGTCAGTTTAGCTTTAAGCAGTCTTTAGTCACTGACTACACCTTATTTCACAATATCTGAGACTGGCATACACCCTCCCAGAAATCAAATATAATCCAACTTATCAGAAGAAATGAAAGAGGAAATAGGTGAAACAGAATGAGGATTGGGGGTTCAAAAGCTGGGAAACCTTTACATCACATAGGAAATTTTACGTAGTAAGGTATCTGTAGAATAGAGCTGAAATAAAAAAAAAACTACAATCTAAATCATCAATTTTTATAATACACACTGCACTTCTGGGTCATTGTCCAGGTGTGCATTCAATACTTAAAAGTGCCTCTTTGATTTTATGAAAAATACTACAAAAAGAAAACCTCTTATTTTGGACTCCATTCTAAACCAGTAGATGGCCACAAAAGAAGAATTACCTGTTTTCCTTGTTCCTCATAAAACCATGACATTTACCTAAACTCTTCAAAAAAGGCAAGACATATCTTTTAGAAGGCTTCATCTTCTGTCATCTTCTATAGCTGACAGTCACTTTTTCCTCTTTCAACATTTGCTCATACAGCCTTCTTTAGACTACCCTTTTGTGAAATCTTAGGTTGGATATCACACTCAAATTCAATCTAACAATTGTATAAAATACTGAAGAGGACACAGAGAGGTATAAATACAGTTCTTGCTTCAAAGACACTACAAGAGACCTACAAGAAAATTACAATATAAAGAATAAGTATCAACTGTTACAAATGGGGTACAACAACTCAAGACCATAGTGAAGAGGATGTATGTCATTTGACATGTATAAAATAAATCTGAATGAAAATATTTTTATCTCTAAGAATTCTGAATCACACACCTTCGCCAAAGCACTATAATCACTTTACACCCCCAAACTGTAAACCACTTTCCAATTAACACAACTAAGTTGTTTTTTTTTTTAACCGAACAGTAAAGGTTGGATCATTCACAGACATCCTATCTTGTCCCCACTTGATACAAATTTTATTTGAAGTAAAATTTGCCTACTATTCCTGTAGAACTAACTAAAACCAGTCATCGGCCTGCAAGTCACTACAAACTGAATATTAAACAAAAATAAAAATAAATTTGATTGCTTCCAGGTGAGTTAACTCTAAAAGATAAATTCTTGAGAAAATTTTTTAATGTCTGGGAACTGAAAAACGCAGCGATGAATAAGAAAAATAAACCTGAGAAATTTAAAGCCAGCTTTGTTAAAAACCAAGTGGCCACTTGCCAACATCTCCTTATATACACATTTGACCAAAGATGATTCCAGGCAGATTCACAGGCCACAAGGGCTCTTTATCAACTGCCAAATTAAGAAAGTTCTCATAAATATTTCAATTCGATAAGTAAAGGACACTTATATAAAAGAAGCACTTTACAAAGCTTTTCAAGACCGACATGGAAACAAAGCTTTGAGCTTCTGAACCTTAAAAAACAACATACATTTTAAACGTCACATTTACAAACATCCCATTCACACGGGCCCCTACGGCTTCGATTCCGTGGAGAAAAACGCCGATTACTGGAAAAGGGACTGGCCTGAGTTTAAAATCATATGGCCAGAAGGAAAGAAATCGCACAGTTCTGAACGGCAACTGACTACGAGAAGCCTAAACCGAACTCTGCGTCTCAGTCTGAATTGCACACACAAGCATTTCAGATTTAGCCTTTCAATTTGCTATAAATGATGCCGTTCGTGTAGAAAACGGCAAGAACAGTCTTCAAACTCCTATACCCCACGATCCATCCTCAGAGAGTGGAAGGAACAGCAAAGTGGAAGGAACAAAGCACTGACGTCAATTACGAGATTAACCCTGGGCTCAGGCAGCTGGAGGAAAGGCCCAAACATCAATATCCAAATACCAGCTACTGAGATAATCAGAGAAAAGGCCGACTTAGAAGTTACAGGGGGGATGCAAGTATTACGCCCCCACATTCCCATTTTTAGTTAACCACCTTCACTGGCTGAAGGCGGAATTTTTTCCCTTTTTTTTTTTTTTTTTTTTTTTGCAAGGGAGGGGTGACCGTGCGCAGGATCGCGAGAAGGAAAGCGAGAACTAGTTGGGTAATGATGGCCAGAATCTAGGCCTATTTTCTCTTTAACTAGGAATAACTTGAAACTGGATATTAAACAGCGGCAAGACGGTCGACAGAATTTCTGAGAGAAGGAACAGGTTAAGAGACGAAAGGAGGAAGGGAAAAACGGTGAAAAAATGGATTTCTGGGAATTTTTGTTAGGATGAGATTAGCTGATTGATTGATTGATTGGGGCGGGGGGAGGATGGGACGCGGATATGAGGGGCGAAGGCGGACTGCGCAGCCCGGGCCGGGAGGGTCTCCCCCAACACCCACGCGGGCCCCTCCCCCGCCCCCCGCCCCCACCGCCGCGGCTCGGCCCGGCCCGGCTCTCAGTCAGACTGTCGGCCTTCTCACCTCCAGTCCTGGCTCCGCTAGGCCCGAACCATTTCCCAGCTACGGCAGCGGCGACGCCGGGCCTGTACCTTCACGGGACGCGCATCCGAGCCCGCCCGGTAGGAGCGGCGACAGGCTGCCAAGGACGGGGGACTCTGGGCGGCTGCGAGGGATCCAGAGATCTCGAAAAGCGCAGGCGGCGGCGCACCTCACGCGGAACAGGCATAGGTCTCGCCCCGCTCCATGACGGTCAGGTACGGCCCGGGACGGCCGACTGAGGCGACGGGGGCGGACTGACGAGGACCTGGCACCCGGATCTCCGCCTCGTCCGCTGGCGGCGACAGTGGCTCGACTCCCGCAGCCAGGACTGTGACTGACGCAGCGGCCGCGCCACCCATGTGACCACGGCCGGGCGGGGGCGAGCCGTCACGTGACGACGCCTCGCCCCTCCCCGCCAGAAAAGCGGGGGCTGCGGGGATTGCAGTGCCGGCGGGCGACGCTGGGGGTGTTGACGAGTGCAGCGGTTGGGCGGACGACCCCCCGGTGGGCCGAGCGGTGACCCGCGAGGCCTAGGCCTGAGACCTCGGGCCCGTGGGCCCCGTGGCCGCGTCGACAGGGCGGGCCTGGCGGGACGCGGCTTGCACACCGCAGCGCGCACCATCCTGCGCGTAGCCGCTAGCGAGGTTCAGGAGGGCGGCGCCGGGCCCAACTGGATCTACTCGTTCCGGGGCCCGGGCGAAGGGCTCAGGCCGCCCGCTCCTCCGAAGCCCCCGCGGTCTGCTTCCCGGACTGATGCTGAAGCCCCGAGTCCCCTGGCCCCCAACGGGGTCAAGCCGGGAAGGCAGTCTGCTAGGATTTTCTGCAGGAGGCTGCTCAGAACTTCGCTCCAGCTTCTCCCAGAAAGCCAAGCCAGCCCTTTTTTCCTTCGTCATCTAACCATTTTCTGCCACTAATTCTGTACTTCAGAATATCATTTTGAACAGTTCCCCTCACCTCCTAACATCCTGCTAGTAAGGGCAAGCTATAAATCACTTAAGAGGAAAATAATAGTTGTAGACCAGAAGAGATTTTTCAAAGGGTCTCATAGAACCCAGTACAGTAATTGTCCAGAGATACTACCTCTGGCTCATCATTGAAAAACACTTTATAATCTTCTGCCTCTTACTTTTCTTTCCTATAAAGGAACTTTTTGAAATTGTGATTTTACTTTCTACTAACTATGAGGCAAACATTTTAAAGATTGCTTTTAATAAAATTCCAGAGTTTTGAAGAACTTTATAATAAACTTATAAGAAATGTGCATATGAAAATTGTCAACCTTAAAAGCTAGTACCGCCATTAATAGAAGTACATATTTTTTCTTTAAAACATTTTTTCCCAAACATGAGTTTGTTTTATTGCATGATGTTTGCATTAAAAATAGTGTTGAAAACTTTAAGACATCATGTAATCAATAAGTTAATTATTAACTGTACACTTAAGATAGGTGGACATACCTAAAATTTAAAAACCAGTTCCAAAAGAGTACATAAAAATTTAACATGATGGGCTTTCAATTATGGTTTATATTTGTAGTTTCATGTTGTTAAAAGGTGCTTCAGATGTACTGCTGGAAAGTTGGCACTGAGGAATAACGTCAGATTATAAACTGTAAAAACTAATTATCTTCATGGAATTAGCTAACATTGTGATAGCCAAAATGACTTGAATCAGTTTTCAATTCTCATTTAGCTTAAGCTGATACAATATTAGTAATCTAAGAAACGTATTCTAACCAACAAAAGGCTTTTGAATTCAAGTTATGTATGTTCAGCAATCGAATCTCTGAATAGGCTTGAATGGCGAGACCTGGACCCGATACAGGTTGGTGTTAATCAATATACTGTGCCATCCAGTGAAAGCCTTCTCCCTACATAACCTTGCCTCATGAGCACACTGCAAGGAAAACTTATAAGGGCCGGGCACTCAGTTCTTTCAGAGATACACTGCCCTTTCCCGTTGTCTGACCACTTAAACCAAACACCTCTCCTAACCTCTCTTATGGCTTCAGGTCTGTTGATCTTATTCCCAACAATCAGTACAGGCATGTTAGCAATGGTTTCATCTGTCATTATGTATCAGGTTCTTTTGATTCTAACAGCCTTTCATGGTCTGCACAATCCACCAGAAACAATTCCGTTGATAGCAGGATGGTAGTTTTTCCACACTCCTCAAGCTCAAACATGTCCACCCAGATCAAAAGTTGTAAAGGTCACACTAGAAATGGTTAGTTCTGAGGTGAGGTGTAATGTTGGGACATGTCGTTCGACTCTGTCATCTTTTAGCATGTGTAGCAATATTCTTTTCCCTGTATTACCCAAGCCAAGAAATACCAATTTACCAGTTTTTTAAATAGGATCCTAAAAACTGTAGCACACTGCTGAAACCACTGTAAATCCAGTCAAATATGAAGGCCATATCCAAATTTTATATGTGATTGGAGAGAATGTGATTCCTTGCTTAGTGTCAGCCCTACACCCTCTGAGACAACTTCAAAGTATGATGGCTGCTGTGGACCCAGCTCGCATCTTCCCTTTTAAAATTCTTAACAGACCATCTATAATTTCTTTGAAGCTTCACTCTTTTTATCTACATCTACATTGATTTTATCTATATATCTGTATTTAACAAAATGTGTTAATGCAAACTCAAAATTAACTATGACAAAATAGAGTGAAAAATAATTGCTGCTCCCACCCTCATGCTTCAACTACTTCAGTCCTGGAGGCAATCATTTCCTGAGATGTGTTATAAAGATACATTAAAGTAAGTTATATTTTTTACACAAAAGAGAATGCACTGTATACAGTGTTAGTTTCCTTCCTTTTCTCACTTAAAATATGTTGGATATCCTTACACCTCACCACATAGAGAACTACTTCTTTCTTCCAAAGGACAATATAATACTACGTTGTATGCAGATATCATAATTTATTTAACCAATCCCTATGGGTGGACATTTAGGTTGTTACCAAGTCATTACTATTGCAAACTAAGCTGTAACTAATAACACCATACAAATGGGTAACTATACCAATGAATGCTTAGACTGGAATCTTTAGAATAAAAGCTATTTTTAATTTTGGTGGTTATTGCCAAGTTATCTTTTATAGAAGTTGTGCCAGTTTCCTTTGCTTCCTTTCAAATTTTGCCTAAGAAGATTTATAAGGCAGTATTGGGAGGGAGTAAGGATGGAGAGTGGCAACAAGAAATTATTTATCATTTTAAATAATAAAGAAGTATTAAAATGCAAATTGAAGACATTTAATAAGCTTTACAAGAAAGTTCCTCTATTATTTTGGAATAGATGTTATTTGGCTAACCAAATTATAATGTGCTTTTTGTTACATAAAAGATCATGATAATTTCTCAATATAAAATGAGCCCTTACTTAAAAACCAAAATGGTTGGGAAGTGAGAAATGTAGTTGTTTCTTTGGCATTATTATGCAAAGAATTTCCTTCCCTTCTGGGAATAAGAGAAAAAATTCCTAAAATTATTTCTCAATTTGTAACATTTTAATACTCTATCACTTTATCACTTATTGGATGCATCCATATTAACAAAAAGAATTTTGTCTTTAATTTTATGTTCCAGAACAATGTAAATCAAATGCATAGAGTTGAGAATAGCAAAAAAAATACCAACCACACAACTGTAAAGGAAAAAGTCTCAAAGAAAAATAGGATTTATTAATTTGCAAGATTTTAACAAGTATTCAATGTATATTGTTACAGTAGCAATTCTTACAGTTCTGGGTTTAAATATCCATGTGCAAAGTTTCACTCAGGCTTTAAAATGATTTTTCTGAAATTTACACCTAGAACTAGGAAATATTGAGTCACAATTACATCTACATAAATATTCCATATTTTTTAGAAACTCAGAATTTATTCATTATGTATCAAACATTAAACACCTATTATATGACAGGTACATGTGCCATGTCTTGGCACATGGATAAAACAATTGCCAAATGCTGTCCCACAAAAATAACACCAGAACAATGTGTTGATAGGGCAAAACTGAGTTTATTACTGATAAGAGAGACCAGTACTTTGACTGACAATCTCATTAGCATTTCCAAGGGGGAAGCTGGGGTATTTAAAAGGTTTGGGGACCTGGTTTAAGGGCACTTTTCAATTCTGGAGACTTGATTAGATTGGGTAACAATCATAATATAAAAGGATTAGAGGACACACCAAGGTAAGGGTTTTGAAGAGTCTTAGTACATTAGCTTTCTACTGCCATTTTAACAAATTATCATAATTTAGAGGCTTAAAACAACACAAATATGTCAGTTTACAATTCTGTAGATCAGAAGTCTGACCAGGTCTCCCTAGGTAAAGATGGGGGTGTTGGCAAGGCTACCCCTTCCTGGAGGCTCTCAGAAAAAAATCCCTTTCCTTGCCTTTTCCAGCTTCCAGAGGCTCCCACATTGCTTGGCTGTGCCCTCTACCTCCACCTTCAAAGTCACAATGGCTGGTTGAGTGCTTCTAAAATCACACCACTCTGACTTTCTCTTCTGCCTCCTTCTTCCAATTTTGAGGATCCTTGTGATTACTGTGTTTCGATTTAGATAATCCAGGATAACACCCCCACTTTAGGGTCAAATAAATAAGCAACCTGAAGTCCTCCCACATTAATTCCCCTGTGCCATGTAACATATTCAAAGGTTCCAGGGATTACTACATGGAGATCTTGGGGGGGGGAGGGGCATTATTCTGCCTGTTACATGACATATGCAGTCATTAAAAGTCATCTATTGAAAAGCTGAGCAGTTCAATGTTCATTTAAATCAGATTCTGAGACATTCCTGAAACGAACAATAAAGCTACTTATAGTTTTTCTCTGCCTGGTCAAAATGTTCCTAGAATAGTAGTTATATTGAAAATGACAATGACATAATAAAATTATGTTAATGTTGACTGTAACCTGTATGGATGTAGATGGTTTCAATTTTCAGTGTCCCACCTTATAGCCATTCTTCAGTCTGAGTTGAAAGCCATTAACATCTGGGGGCCACTATCAATCCAAATCTTCAGTGTTACTTGGGGTATCATAACAATGAATCAAATTCCTGGGGGTGGTGGTTTTAACTTGCGAAATATCAGGTTTTGCCATTCTTAATCCTCCTAGGGAGCTCTAGGGAAAACTGGAGAAAACATACCTCAGATTTACCCCATCTAAGAGGCAAGGGAGCTGGAGTATTTATACAACTACTCCTGTTGATCATTGTTGAGGGCTGCTCTTGGGGATGTTAATGCCCCAGCAGCTCCTGCCTGTTACATGTGAGCAGAGCAATCTTCAGGAAACCAGATAAATAAAATCAGCAACATCTTCACAGTTGAAAGTCAGACTGATAAAGTCAGTGAATGGGAGACCTCAACTATACACGTAAATGGATTTTGAAACATGAACATTTTCTTTACATTTCAAGTAAAATCCAAAAAAATGCTGTAGACACTGTAGTTTGAGCTCAAAAAAGATATATGCTGCAAATTTGTATGCTAATGAACATTTTACTTCTTATTGTAACGTTTAATGGCACAGGAAGTATTTAAAGCAACTTGACATTTTGATTGAAAAAAGTTATTATCACTAAAATGACTTTACTGCAGTAAAAGTTTCACATATAACAGTTTGCTTTGTAATTTTAAGTTTAACTCATTAAGAGGCATTGAGTCTTCAATAAAAGCTAATTTCCAAAGCATTTAGTATTCAACAGTAGTTAAGGGAAGTTCTCATTCACAAAAATGTCAATCTTACAACATTATTCACTACAGGGAAAAGGTAGAAGCAACCCAAGTAACCATCAATGGATGAATGGATAAGCAAAATATGATCTATTCATACAACAGAATACTGTTCAACCTTAAAAAAGATTTTACACACGCTATAATATGGATGAACTTTGGGAATGTTATGCTAAGTGAAATATGCCAGTCACAAAAAAGACAAATTCTGTATGATTCCACTTAAATGAGGTACGAAATGTAGTCAAATTCATAGATAGCAAATACAATGGTGGTTGCTAGGGGCTGTAGAAGGGGAGAAAGGGACTTATTGTTTAATGGAAAACAGATAGAGGTGATGGTGGTGGTGGTTGCACAACAATGTGAATATAATATCGGGGAACTGTACATTTAAAAATGGTTAAGATATTAAGTTTTGTGTGTATTTTACCACATTTTAAAAATTTCCCTCTTAGCCCTAGGCTCAAACCATCACAATAATACTTTACCAATGCTAAGCCATAAAAAATTGCTGTGTGGTAGAGCAAGTCAGAATAGTCAGATTTAATTCTGAAAAAGAAAAACAATTCTTGGAACTCATGATGGTTGTATCTAGAAGAACAATGTTCACTGTTGACATTGTTAATTCAATAACACATGATATATATTTGCCACAGGCTTTAAACACCTTACATTGTCAAAAGCTTTAAAAATCCGAGCTGTCCAACTTTTCTGCTCTACACATATTGGTACCATCATCAAATGTAGCACATCTATCCTACTCAACTTTAGGTTGTACTAAATTAATATTTTCTCAACTTCTTTGAAAATAGTCTCACATGTAGTTATCCCACGTGGACTATTTTTCAAGACTAATTTTTCAATCACTTCAAACTCAACACTGACTCCTTGAATAAACAACTAAACAGTAATAAGTTAACATTCATTTACTCATCAAGAGTCAAGTACATACAAGTTAATGGAATAGAATTGAGAGTCTAGAAATAAATCCTTATGTTTATCATCAGTTGATTTTTTTTTTTTTTTTTTTACTTTTATTAGCATTTATTTGAGGCTAAATTTACTCCCAGGCCATAAGTTTTTGTTTCTTCAGTTTCTTCTGGGGTATCTTTTTCTTCTGTGCAACCTCCTCTTCTGGTTTAGGAACAATCTTCTCTTTTTCAGTAAAGATTATCTCAATGAGGCAAGGAGAGCTCATGTAGGGGTTAATCCACCCATGAGCTCTATTAAGTTCTGTGCCGCATCTGAGGAGCTTTGTTCACCTGGATGTGCTCAATGACCAAATAATCTGCATCTAAACCCTTAAGTTCAGCATTACTCTCTGCATTGTTAAGCATGTGCAGCAAGAATTCAGCACTCTTTTTAAGCCATCGACCCTGTGTCCAGCCCCATTGTTTGGTCTGGGCACACCTACCAACTCCACCATTGTAATGACGGAATGGCACACACTGATTTTGTAAAGTGACATCCTTCAGATACTTGGTGGCTTTTCAGATATGCATATCCTTGATGGCCTGGGCAGTTTCAAGAGTGTTCTTAAAGTGAACACAAAGATTTGAACCTCTTGATTTGCATGATTTTGAGGGTTTTCTGGGTTAAGTGAATAGCAAACCATTTTCGGAGGTCACCTCAGGCCGCTTATGGAAAGAACATCAGTTGATTTTTAACAAAGATTCCAAAACAATTCAATGGGAAAACAGTAATCTTTTCAACCAGTGGAGCTGATACAACTGGATATCCATATGCAAAAGAATAAAGTTGGACTCCCTACTTCATACCACATACAAAAACTAACTCAAAATGAATCAAAGACCTAATTATAAGAGCTGAATCTATAAAACTCTTAAAAGAAAATACAGCCATAAATCTTCAAGATCTGGATTAGGCAATGGTTTGTTAGTTATGACACCAAAAGTACAAGCAACAACAATAACAAAAAATAAAGTGTACTTCATTAAAATTAAAAACTTTTGTGCTCTGAGGACACCATCAAGAAAGTAAAAAGATAAAAGACAGATATCCAGGTTTTTAAAAATGAACAGAAGATCTAAATAGACATTTCTCTAAAGCAGGTATACAAATGGCCAATAAGCACATGAAAAAGATGCTTGGCATCCTTAGCCATAAGGGAAATGCAAGGCAAAGCCACATTGAAATAATCTCTTTCACACCCACTAGGACGGCTATAATCAAAATGACAGATAATTACAAATGTTGGCAAAGAGTGAAGCAATTGGAAGACTTATAGATTGCTGGTGGGGCTGTAAAATGGTACAGCTGCTTTGGGAAATGGTCTGTCAGTTTCTCAAAATGTTAACCATAAAGTTACCATATGACCCAGAGAGTCCATCTCAAGAGAATTAAAAACAAATGCCCACACAAACACTTGTACACAAATGTTCATAGCAACATTATAGTCAAAAGATGGAAAACAACCCAAATGTCCAGCTGATAAATGAATAAACAGTGTGGTATTCCATACAATAGAATATTATTTGGCAATTTAAAATAATGAAATATTAATACATGCGATACTGGAGATGAACCTTGAAAACATTATGCTGAGTGAATAAAGTGGCTCACTAAAAATATTATAATATACGCTTCCATTTATATGAAATGTTCACAATAGGCAAATCTATAGAGACAGAGATTAGTGGTTACCTACTGCTAGGTGGTTGTGGGCAAAATAGGTAACGACTGCTAATGGTGTAGCATTGATAAAACTGTTCTAAAGTGGATTCTGGTTATGGTTGCACAACTCTCAATTGTACAATTTAAGTAGATGAATTGTATGGTATGTTGATTACATCTCAAGAAGCTATTATAAAAAAAAAAAAGTTCAAGAAAACCAGTCAGTATCGCTTACCTTGTTTCTTAATTGACTATTGATGTTGCTCTCAATGGCTTCAACTCTAAGGAACTGTTCTCACAGAAAGGCTAATAATCTCAAACAAGTTAATTTTCTCAGGATGTGTTTCTTGGCTACTACAATGATTTAATGAACTAGCCATCAATAAATGGCTTTCCTTGCTTGGATAACAAATGAGTCACTCAGAAACTTTGATTGGAACCTCCTTTTCATTTTTTATTCTTGTGAAGAAATTCAGCTGTAGCAAGATATTCCATTTAAAAATTTAAATGTCTTTTATGATCTAGCCTCAGAAGTCACTTTTATTTCTCCAATATCCTATTGGCTGCACAAGTCAGCCCCATTTAATGTGGGATGGGAAGGTATGAGAACATGAATACCCGGATCAGGAGTTATTGGGGGCCATTTTACAGGCTGCCTCTTAACTTCCTTTAAAAAAATGAATCAACAAAAAGAAAACAGGTCTGAGCATTACCATTTCTTTTTAAAAAGTTTTTGTTATAATCCTTGTAATGCAAACATTAAGGAAATTAGTTAGTACAAAATCACACATGACTCAGTGTTCACAAATGCCCCGCCAAATAAAATCTAAATTACTATTGAGGCAAATGTGAATATTAATGATTTTATTTGGTATCATTCACGCATTCATTTTTTTTTCAATAATTATCTATAGGGTACCTATCATATACCACATAGCATTATAAGCTTTCTAGGCCTTAGAGGCAATAGTGAACAAAATAGTGCTGTCCTCATGGGGCTTCTGTTTTACTGGAGGAGGAAACACGCACAAACCTTTCAGGTGTAATACCACAAGGAAAAAGCAGGGCAAGGGATAGAATAAGTTCAGGTGTTATTTTAGCTAGGTTGGTGAGGAAAAACTTCTGAAAGGAGATGAACTTTGAGCAGAAACTTGAATGTGGCTTTTCAATAAAGGTTTACTTTAAAACATGAGCATTAGTTGTTGTTGTTTTTTTAATGATTACATAACAAATTATTCAAAACTGAATGGCTTAAAACAACAATAACCATTTCTTGTCTCATAATTTCTATGGGTCAGGAATTGAGGTGTGGCTTCATTAGGCAGTTCTGACTTGCGGTCTCTTGAGCGCTGTAGTCATTTGAAAACTTAACTAGGGATGGAGGATCTGCTTCCCAGATGGCTCCCTGACAAGACTGGCAAGGTGCTGCTGGCTGTGGCTTGAGGACTCAGTTCCTCTCCACAGGGGTCTCTCTACAAGACTGCTTGAGTATCCTCATACCCGGGAGGCTGGTTTAGCCCAGCATGTTTCAAGAGACAAGGCAGAAGCTGTACTGCCTTTTTGACTTACCCTCTGAAGTCACACGCTGTCACTTTTGTACTGTTCCACTGGTCACATACATCAACCTGGATTCAGCATGGAAAGGAACTACACAAGAGCATAAAGAACAGGAAGCGGGAATCCTCAGAACCATCTTGGAGGCTGGTGGTAAGCCATAAGAATCATTCATATCTTTGTAAAGATTTTAAGCAACTTATACAAGAAACAACATCCACTAATAAAAACTAAAGTCTAATTTTTTTTATTGGTTCAATTTTATTCCAGTCCTTATCCATATACATAATTTGTGTACAACATTTCTAGAATACTCCACCCAGTGAGAGAAGAATACACACTATTTTCAAAGAGCACCTAGAACATTACTAAGGTACATTTACCAAGGTGACTCATATTCCAGATCATGGAACAGTCTCAATAAATGTAAAAAGATTCAAGTCATACATAGTATACACAAGGTACACTTGATCACAATGGAATTAAATTAGGAATCACTAACAAACATCTCTAGAATATCTCCCAAGTTTGGAAACTAAATGATACACTTCTTATATAACCCATGTGTAAAAGAGGAATATAAAAGGAAAATTAGAAAGTATTTCTAATTAATAACCAAAAATGAAAGCAAAACATATTTCTATTTGTGGGATGCCTCTACAGCACTATGCAGAAAAAAATTATAGCACTGAATATTAGGGGAAAAAAAAGAAATGTCTCAAATCAAAAAGTTCAGCTTGCACCTTAAGAAACTAGAAAAACCAAATAAATCCCAATACAAGCAAAAGCAAGGAAATAATAAATGTCAGTGCAAGATCAACAAAATAGAAAACAGACAGACAACAGAAAGAGTCAATGAATCCAAAAGATAGTTCTATGAGAAGATTAATACAGTTGATAAATCTCTAGCCAGACTGCTCAGGATAAAAAGAGAGAAGATACAAATTACCAATATCACCACATCACCAATATCATTATATATCACTGTAGATTCCACAGATATTAAAAAGATTCTAAGGGAATGGTATGACAACTTTACACGTTTTATATAGTAGATGAAATAGAAAAATTGTTGAAAGCCAAACTAACAATTTTCACTCAAGAACAGATGACCGGAATAGCTATATATTTACAAAGAAATTGACTTTGTAGTTAAAACTTTCTTGCAAAGAGAACTTCGTTTTTCAAAATGTATTTTTATTTTTTTATAAACATTTAATTTATAAAGTAAAAGGAAATAAAATTCAAACAGGGAATAATTTATAGGGGAATAAAATTCTAGTTTCCACATATTGGGATATTTTCCAGAGATATTTCTGTTATTGATTCCTACTTCAATTCCATCCTGGTCAGGTATACCTCGTGTATGCCTTGTATGACTTGGATCCTTTACATTTATTAAGACTGCTTTATGATCTAGAATATGAGCCACCTTGGTAAATGTACCTTAGTAAATGTTCTGGGTGCACTTTGAAAAGAACGTGTGTTCTGCTACCGTTGGGTGAAGTGTTTTATAAATGTTATTTATGTCAAATTGGTTGATTCCATTATTCAAGTCTTTTACACCTTTACTGAATTTCTACCAGTTATTGAGTATGAGTACTGAAATCTCTGACCATAATTGTGGATTTGTCTATTTCTTATTTTATTTCTATCAGTTTTGCTTTATTTATTTTCATGATCTGTTATTTAGTGTATAAATGTTAAGGATTCGATGTCCTTCTGATGAATTAACCACATTATCATACAAAATGAGCTTCTTTAGCCCTGGTAATATTCTTTCTTCTGAAATCTGCTTTGTCAGATGTTAATATGGCCTCTCTAGTTTACCTTTTATTAGTGTTAGAGTTTCTATTTGTGTGCTTATATTTAAAGTGCATTTCTGATCGGCAGCATGTCTTGCTCTTTTATCCAATTTGATAGTCCCTACATTTCCATGGGAGTGTTTAGACCATTTTACATTTAATGAAACTATTGACATGATTAGGTTTAAAGCTATCATTTTAATATTTTTTGCCTATTTGTCTCATTTGATTTTTGTTGTCTTTTTCCTGCTTGTTTGTTTGTTTTGGATTCCATTTATCTCCTTTATTGGGTTATTAGGTATAATACTTTGTTTTTTTATTCTGTTGGTCACTTTAGGGTTCATAGTATATTTAGTCATTCCACCCAGGACTTACTCCAAGAGAAATAAAAGCATATATTGGTACAAAGACTTGTATATACATAAATGTTCATAGCAGCTTTATTTGTAATAGCCCCAAACTGGGAACAATGTAAATGTCCATTAATACATGAATGAAAAACACATTTAGCATGTTTATACAATGGAATGCTACCCATCAACAAAAATGGGAATGAACTGTGTATAGTCATAAGAACAAGAATAACTCTCAACAAGACAAGTAACAATAAATGTTAGAGAGGATGTAGAGAAAAAGGAACTCTTCTACACTGCTGGTGGGACTGCAAATTGGTACTGACACTATGGAATACAGTATGAAGGTTCCTCAAAAAACTAAGAATTGATCTACCATATGAACCAGCAATCTCTCTACTGGGTATTTACCTCAAAGACTCGAAAACCCATATCCACAAAGATATTTGCACACCAATGCTCTTAGCAGCATTATACATGGTGCCAGGACATGGAAGCAACTGAAGTGTCCTATGATAGATGATTGGATAAAGGAACTGTGGTACATATATATACAATAGAATATTACTCAGCCATAAGAAGAGATGAATTACTGCCATTTGTGACCATATGGATGGACTTTGAAATAATCATGCTAAGTGAAATAAGCCAGACAGAAAAAGTTGAAAATTACATGATATCACTTATATGAGGGATACAAACCTAAAAGCAACAAATGAACAGGACAACAGAGACTCATGGACATGGACTACAGACTAGAGGTTACCAGAGGGGAGAGGGGAGAAGGAAGGCAGTAGACAGGGTAAAGGGGGTCAAATATGTGGTAACAGAAATCTAACTATGGGAGGTGAATGCACAGTGTAAATATATATGCCTTACTGTTAAAAAAATAAAAAATAAAGTGAGAAAAAAAGAATTATTCTCAAAATAATTATGCTGAAAGAGGGTAGACTAAAAAGAGTACATACTAAATCATTTTACTTATATAAAATTCAAAAGATGCAAACTATCCTATAGTTAAAGAAACTATATTTATATATGTCTGGGTATTGGTGAGGTTTTGGTAAGCAGGAGGAATGGTTGGGAAGGATTACCAAGGGGCACAAGGAATCTTTGGGGGCAGTAGTTTAATTGTCTTGTGTGTGGTGATTTCATGAGTGTCTACATACATCAAAGGTTACCAAATTATATACTTTAAATATGTACAGATTATTGTATGTCAACTGTACCTTAATAAAAGAAAATCTGAAAGTAAGGAAAGAAAACATGATCTATAATCTTATCACCTAAATATGAGAACTGTTAGCAATTTGGTCACTATCAAACTCTATTGACACATTTTCAGATACCCAAGTAGTATCTGAAATTTTCAAAAACTACCGTATTCCATTACATTAATAAAAATAGTTTGACCTTTCTCTCACTGCTGGTCAGTTTATACTTGTCAAGGTTGTAGTTACCATTATTATAATTGTACTGAAATAAACATTTTTATTTCAATATTTATTCAGTCATCCCAACAGCAGATCTTGAAACCTTTTCAATATTTATTCAGTCATCCCAACAGCAGATCTTGAAACCTTCTGAGGTATACCTCTCTCACCACCATAATCAACTGATTACAAAATTCACTCATTTCTAACTCCTTAATATCTCTTATATCTTTCACCTCCTTTCCACTCTCATTGTTAATGTGTTAGGTTAGCATAAATGTGTTAGGTTTGTATAAATTATAAACACGGTCCCCAAATCACACAACAGAGATTCTATCATAAGGGCTGTATTCCCTCAGGCCCAGCAGAGAGTAATGGAGGTGAGTCACTGTGTCCAAGGCTCTGATGACCAACAACCCCAGGAGTGACCTTCATTTTACTTCTGCACAGTCTCAAAAATATCATTCATTCCTTTATCTTAATGCAAAATATATTAAACCAATATATTAAACAAATTTTCTTGAGTATTTAAATGTCAATTACAAGCAGATTAAATAGCTATAGATTTCATATAACTGAATATTAATCACACATGTATATATTTACGAACACATTAACATTATGGGATTTATTAACTTCATTATTTCTATCCTAATATTTGTGTCTTCCTACTCCTACTGCTATTCTTTTCTCTTTTGATATTTTCCGAAGGAACTTTTATTATTATTTTGACTTCTTCCTTGATTATATTAGTATTTCCAGATTCTAAAGAAAGGTTTAAAAGTTAGATCATCTCAGACAAACTGAGATTGTAGAATTTGGGTCACAGATGATTTTATTCTTAGTGGAGTCATATAGGGCCTGGCTGCTTCTTACAGGTCAAGTCATTTAATGGGTTTATCTGCTTCCAATCTTGAGATTCTCAAAAAGATTTTAAATGTTTCTGGAATGTGAGGCTTTCTTGTCATCTTTCAGATAAAATACAAAATCCTTAGTCTGATACGTAATGCTCTTGATAATATAGCAATCCTCTTCCCAAGGCCTTGCAGCCTTGTCCTGTAACAGTCTCTCATACAAACAGGCTTCCAGCCATGCTGGGCTCTTTCTCAGCCTCCCTTGAAAGGCTTTGCTGCACTCTTCCAGCAATCGTTTAAGACTTAGTTCTCTAGCAACTTGTTTGCAGCACTTAAGACCTATCTGTAATTGTTTATTAATAGCCCATGAATCCTCAGAGGACAGACAGGTACTTAGTAACAGCTGTTAAATTTTGTATGAATAAGTGTTTTCTCTTTTGTCCACATACTCACTGATTCCCTTTAAGACAGCTAACTAGTTAGGCATGATTTTCCTTGCACAGATATCTAGTTTTACTGGCGTACATGTTTTGTGTTCCTAGACTTTGTTACAGATTTTCCTCATACAGAAATCATGTTTTCAGAGTCACCTCATGACTTCTGAAGGAAGGGAATCATTTTATCAAGTGTACAGCACAACATCCATATAAACAAGCTACTCAGCAGTTCCATGGTTTTTCATTCTTGATTTTGTCCAGAATTTTGGGGAGAGTAAGATCTAGTACCCGGGATTTACTAGTGTGGTCTAACGGCATTTATTGTCTATAGCCCTAGAGGCTCCTAGCATGAGGCAACTTCCGTTGCATTGTATTTGATTTTAAATTAATGTAATATTCATCAATCGTAGCAGGTCGAACACAGGCATTCACTACTGCTCACTCACAAAATGTCACAGTAAAGGGATACAAAATTATTTAAAAATCAACCCACGAGGACAACATGAACAGGAGAGGAGCTCAGGGGTATAGCTTCTTAAACCAACTTTCCACCACCCTTTCTGTCTTTGAGCCCTCCAAGAACCTTGGCTACCAAGTATATGGTGTCAGTAAGGTCGGAGCCTCTCTGTGGCATAAATTGGCTTGCTTCCTGTTGACTTTGACTGCAGGCTTATGCTTTGGTCTTTCTTGGTTGTTTAAGTTGGCATCCACTATCCCAGTAACTTTCTAGTTTTCAAAAGATTTGTATTTCTCATCTCTTTCATCTCCTCTCATTTTCTCTTTGCCTTATGAGTTTATATTTTTTCTTTTCTTTCTGCCATTTCCATTATATTTCAGGAGGAATAATAATAAACACATAGGTTCAATCGACTAAGTTTAACTGAAAGTCATCTTTTCACTGTTCCTTACGTTATCGTGTGTGTGCATGTGTGTGTGTGTATGTGTGTGCGGTCTCTCTAACTAGATAGTGAATTGATTCCAAGGAAACCATTGTTGAAGTGTTATTTGTACATTGGTAGATAGTATCTTCCAAATACCAGGTCTACCGTTTGTGGTTGATATTACTAATTACCTTGGCTAGCAGACACAGGAACTCTTGGGGGTATGCAAAAGATTTTTCAAGAACATTGGCAATTTCCAGGTCAACTTCCATCTGTTTCCTCTCCTAAAGTTCATTTGAGATTGTGAGCAGCCCAGGTATCCTATTGGCTTTCTTGTCTCTCTTCCTCTTTCATAAGGCCTTCCTCAGTCTGGCACAATTTTCCCAGAGTGTAAAAACCTGTAGGGCAGCATATAAAAATACAATTTGAAATATTTCCTTTTTTTGTCAAGCACACAGCCTGGTGTCAGAAAATGGATATTTGTCCTATGCCTGAATTGACATATATTGTAGAGTGGGGGAAGGGAGGCAGTAACGACAATTTTTAACTATCACCCTGAACACGCCCAATCCCGTCTGAACTCGGAAGCTAAGCAGGGTCGGGCCCAGTTAGTACTTGGATGGGAGACCACCTAGGAAGTCCAGGTGCTGTAGGCGTTAAAAAAAAAAAAAAAGATTGCCTCTTCCATTTATTGTCAAAGCAAGCATTGTTACTGAAGAAGAGTCCAGTGAAAGGAAAGCACAGAAAGCTGAGAAATGTTGAAGGTGAAGACATCTTATTTCCTCCAGCAAATGGCAAGCCTCTGCACCTTGTCTAACTACATTAGAACACTATCATTCAAAAAGTGTAAGAAGCATACTAAGACAGCATGCAGATCTTAGATTTTTTTTAGGCGAGGCTGCACATGGTTGACCTTACAGATTGCAAGGACCTTGTCAGTTTACAATCCCTTGTTTTATATTTTATGCCTACAGCACCTGGTCTTCCAAGGTGGTCTCCCATACAAGTACTAACCCATCTCTGCTTAGCTTCCAAGAACACACTAGCTCAGTGTTGTTCAGAGTAGCATGGCTGTAAACAGATCTTAGGTTCTACTGTTCTCCAGTAAAACTCAGGGCAGGTCCCTCAAAGAAGTGGTTGGTTCCAAAGTCCCAGCAGGGAGAAAACATGATGAATGTGGAACAATGTAGAGAGGAGCCAAGAGAAGGTTAAATCAAGCAACATTCACAGACTGCAATCTGCTGATCTGCCCTGCAGCCAAGCCACTGAGGACAATTGCAAAACAAAGGAAGATTTCTGCTGGGATTGCTAACAACTTATTTGCCACACCTGTGAAGGAGAACTAGGAAAAAGAGTCTTTAAGCGGCTGCCCTACACAGAATAATTTGTTCATCCCTATGGCTAAAACCACAGGAAACCTATGGATTAAAAGCTAGAACTGCCAGCAGGCCTTTCACGATATCTTACCTTTCCACCTATCTTTCCTTTTCATGCTATATACTCTTCCCCTTGCCCTTCCTCACTCTATGCCCATATAAAAGAAAATGGGTAAAGAAAGTCTTTAAACTGCAGAACTAAAAGAACTAAAGAATGATATATAAACTGAATTCCCTGAACACTCTGGGTCTGTCTTGACTCTGTCCCTCTCAGTGCCTTCACTCTGTCTCTCTCGCTGTCCTCGTCTCTATCTTCTCTGTCCCTCTTGAGTCTCTATCAGGCTCTCTCTGCCTCCAAAGGGACACCACGATCTGCCAATGGAGTGGTACCCCTTTTCTAACAAACTTTCCTTTTGACTTTAACTTTGGTGTGTGTGTTGAATTCTTTCTCTACTCTCCACCAAAGGACCCTCTTCTCTTGGTATAGGGCTTCATCTCCCTGACCCTTAACTCTGGGAAACTTGCCCTGTCCTGCGTCAGAACATCTTGTGGTCCCAGAAAATAAGAAAATACTTTTTTAAGAAAATGAGGATTTGTTGAAAGAACAAAGGAGCCAACCTGAAGGAGCTCTCCTGATAGCCTAAGGTGGGATGTGAGCAACAAAATCAACAGCAGTATTAGTAGATTTTATCCCATACAACAAAATAAACACCCACAGTCTATACAATAAATAATTAAATAACTGAAGGAGACGAGACAGCTCTTCCTTACAAAATTCCAGTTAGTGGAAGGAAAGCAGGAAATAGAAACTCACCATTGGCAAAACATCACAGTAATAATTGTCATAGATGAGATCTATTAAAAATATTTGGGTGAGTGTGAGAATCAATTTACATCGTCTCAAAGTATTTCTCCAAGATACCTATTAACTAAAAGGGGGAAGCTGATAGAAACTCCTCAACCATGTGATCGATCAAGGTCAACATCGCCAACAATAAATGACATATCAACATTAGGATCCTGTGATTTGATGGACTGAAGATGCAACTTCATTCTACAATATTCTTCCAGAAAGCATAACCTCAGTTCAATCATGAGAAAACGACAAACCCAAATTGAGGGACATTAGACAAAATAACTGATCAATACTCTTCAAAAGACGTAAGGACCTGAAAGACAAAGACAAAGACTGAGGAACTGTTACTGACAACAGCAGACTTAGAAGTAAATGCATTTTCTCAGTAATATTCTGGAACAGAAAAAGGACATTAATGGGAAAATTGGTGGAATACAAAAAGGTTCATGGTTTAATTAAGTGTTTTACCACATATTAATTTCCTTGTTCTGATCCAGTGATAACGATGGTTATGTAAGATGATAACATTTGGGGAATCTAGGTGAGGTATATAGGAATATTGTAATATTTTTATAACTTTTCTGTAAATCTACAATCATGAAGAAAAATAGAATCATGAAGTATACCTTCTCTGCACTTTTTTTCGTTGCTAGTGCCAACGTGTGGCCTGATGTCATACTTTGATTCCAGAACAAAAATTCATTATTGTAGTCATGCCAATGAAATGTTTGTAAAATGAAAACCAATGAGCCAATTACTCCTTTTGAAATAGTTGGGTTGAGAAACAACGCACTTCCTACATTTGCTAGAGACTCAATTTCCAGAGTTTTGCTTTAAGGAAGGACGGGAGAAACTCTTTAAAGTCAGTCTCCATTTTGCAACTGACTCTGCTTTTTTGAGTAAACTGTGTGACTAGAAAATAGTTTCTCACGCTCTCTCCAGGTACACCTTTTACCAGTTGTAACAGTAAAACTAGAACGTGTTTAAATGCCCTTACCTTCAAAAGGAATTAAAACTGATATTATTAAAACAGAGAGGTAACAGAAGCTTAAGCTTGTGAGCACAAACTACGAGTTTTATTTAATTCCAAGTGATGCATACTGTGTACACATTTTTCTTCTCTTCCAAGTACTTTGACTGGCAAATTACCCTTATGGAGACCACAGACATTGTAAAATGTGTTTAACAAGTAATTTATTAAATTTTCCTGTCAATTGACACATTCTGTATGGAGCCTTTGGAAGGATGTTTTGAGAGTTTATTTACAATAGCTGAGCAGATGGTTCTTTAAAACTTATAGGTAATTACAGGCTCCTTAAACTCACAACATATACATATTTCAACATTTAAATAGAAGTCCATTTTCTTCAAAAGTAGTTTTCTATCACTTTCTCATAAAAATATAAAAAAGACAACATCCATAGTTTTAAAAGCCTATGTTTAACTCAAAGCAAGATTTTTCTATAAATGATACCTCTTTCCAAAAAGCTCAAGACATCACAGAATGTGATATTAAACCAAATAATTTCACTACAGCAGAGTATTTTACTTATAAGAAATATTATCCAATATTTCTTTTTAACCTTTCATGCTAGATTTCAACTGTATGTGCTATGTAAACACAGCAGATTAATCCAAGTCATTCATATTTATGCAGTAGACTGTCATACATGACCAGTTACTACTTAAACTGTCATTCCACAATTGCAAAAATGGTAAAAGGCAATCTTTATAAAAGCTTAAAAAATCTTAAAAGGCAACCAACATCTAATTTTCTGTAAAAATTACCTTTCTCTCCTACCCTTCTTTTCCACTTTGAATGGTACCTTTTACTGTATATTAACACACAAAGATATCTACATCACTTTTACTTGTTAGCTTCTAAAATGACTGCTTTCTTTTCTGTTACACCGAATTTATCGAAAGGCACCAAGATTAGATTCCTAAGTAGTTTTAGAATTTTTGTTCCTTTTCGGGCTTCTTTAGAATAATTTTTCTCAGAAAAGTGTACTCTAAAAATCAGAAGAAAACAATGATATTACACAGTAACTTAAAACTTGTGTCATCCAAATAGTATAAATATATTAATAGGTTTCTTGAACTTTTCATTTAGAACAAGAAGTTAACTGAACATAAACATGAAAATAGAGCACATTTATCAACAGTAGGAAAAACTCCTAAACTTAGGAGCAACAATGTTAAATCTGACATAAAAACATACAGCCAAAAGCATTAGAAATTCACTGCCAGATACTCTGATGCATTATCCTGAAAACATGTCTGATACATAATGCTAACATATTACAAAGTATAGGATTTATTTCACAGGGAGAAAACATAAGTTTTATCACAAAAACAGATTTACTGGATTTCAGCTTTAAGTTTTAGAGACATAGTTTAAAGATAAAAAAGAAAAATAAGATTCATCCTTAAAATAAAATATATATTATATATATATTATATATATAATAAATAAATATATATTATATATATATAATCCATTTTAATACTTTTTATGCTCTTACAACATAAAGCATTTAGAAACTTTTGAGCTCTAGGAATTTTGGTCAGTTAATCTATTTGGCTTTAACATATCTTAAATTCCCTTTTGAGAATCAGATTAATGTTTTCAGTCTATCAGTTCTATATGGATGGAGCAATTCTATTTCTTCTTCTTCTTCTTCGGTGGTTCATCCTCAGAGCTGCTACCTGTGCTGGTGCTGCTACTACTGGAAGAGCTGGAATCTGAGTCTGAATCAGAGGACGAGGAAGAGCTTGTGGAGGAGGCTGAAGATGACGAACTGGAGGAGCTTTCATCTGTGTCACTGTCTTCTGAGGAGGATGAGGTAGACGTTTCTTCACTCTCTGATGAAGAATCACTGGCTGAACTGTCACTGCTATTGCTACTGGAACTGGTAACACTCTTAGACCTATTAAGACAATCAACAGTTATTTGCATGGGAAGCTGATTTCATATGAATATTATGTATATGTATAAACTAAAGCTCTGCTGGCACTTATCCCTGAATTTGATGCTTTTGGGATTGCATAAAATGATTTTAACCTCACCCTTCCCTACTTAGCAAGGTCTTTAACTTCAGCAATTTCACTCTTGAATGGAGTTCAAGATAAATGTACCTAATACGTTATGTTCCAGAGCAAATAATATTAGAATAAAGTTGCAGTTAACAATTGGGTTAATTTAAACCTCATGGCGAGTGGCAAATGTTTCATAATCTTAACTACTTCAGACTAAATATAGCTGGTCATTAGTTTCTTACTAGTCTAATATTTCCTATTCTAAGCCAAGAGGAATTATTTACTATTTCCAGAATAAGGACTTTGGAAAGTTGGAGAAAAGGGAGAAATGAAGGCAATTAATTCCAGACAGGTAAAGAGAGGAACTATCAGAAAACAGGATGATAGTCAATCATAAATTGCAAACATGAGATTTCAGATCCAAATCTTATAACTCTTATTTTAAAATCACTCTTCCTATCCCTCCAACTGGTATTATCTATTTATTATCTATATAATACTCCTAAAGCCAACATACCTTTTTTTCTTGGTCTTTCTTTCTACATTAGTTTCTCCAATGCTGATAAATACAAGGGGGAGAAAAAGCTCCTGTTAATAGAGTGATTATACACAGCTCAGACAAACACTTATTATCCTTAAAACTGTTTTACATTGGAGAAACACTCTGCCTTTCATAATATGTACTCAGAGTCCAGCATTTCTCGTTATAACCAAATGGAAAGTTTCCTATTGTAGGCTGCATGTGGTACATGCAGTCAACTTAACCAGCACTGAAGGAAGACAGATGTTATCTATCAACTGTATCTTAGAAGCCAGGTAAGTTAGTGGTTAAGATAACTGAATGCCCCAATTTGATCCTTTTTGTTTTGAATTAAGGTTGACATAGCTACCCTAACTACAAAACAAAGCAAAAATTGCACAATAGCTAGTTTATAATTTGAGTTTCCAGAGTCATATAAGAATTGGCCACTGCATATAAGCTAAGCAACCTTTGATTTAAAATAATCATTTCTTTTCTGCATGTCCCTCAGATATTCATTTACTGTTTAAGAACCAGAGACTTAATACTCGAGACTGTGTTCCTTCACATTATTTACCAAGAACAAAGTTTTTGGATGAAACATACAAATGTTTGCTGTTATATTTCTGCCAAACTACATGCAGGTTTTCAAATTATGGAATTCTATTACTATAGCAATGTTTTGTAAATTTAATATTTCCATATTCTAGACTTTTTATTTCCTATGACTTTTATCCTAATTTCCTAGGTCTTCAATATAAATATATATTTATGTAAAGTTTCACACAATGGAGTTACTTTTTGAATTGTCATTTTGAGGGTAAAATAAGTGGGATAAGTACATTTATTAAGCCACACTACAAAAATCCATGATCATCGAAATTCACATATTTCTTTCATTTTATCATTAAGCCCCAAATCAGCAATCTTTATATAACAGATCTGTATCTAAAATTCATGTATACTATGTATTTTCAAGATCAAGATGCTTATGTAATACAACCAGAAAAACAAAAGTAAATGCTGGGTCGAAATTATTCCTAACTCTTACTCTTCAGGATAGATCTCAAATAATTTTTACTTATGTTCCTAATAAAAGAATAAAGAGTTTTTGAAAAACTATGTATTTCCCCTCATACTTTTTAATTCTAAGTTTTAATTAATCAATTAACATATTTATTTATTATTTACACCTACAGCACCTGGTCTTCCTAGGTGGTCTCCCATCCAAGTACTAACCAGGCCCGATCCTGCTTAGCTTCACAAGATCAGACATCAGGCTTATTCAGGGTGGCATGGCCATAGACCATAGTTTGTGGCTCCACCGGGGCACGAATCCAGGACCTTCTGCATGTAAAGCAGACGTGCTAACTACTACACTATGGAACCATGTCCTATTCTAAGTTTTAATATTTACAAAGGGTCTATCTCTGGCATTTTATATATTGATATTTTAAAAAGAAAATTGCTATATCACTTTGATAATTGTATCCAATAGAAAGTAAATGTCACAATAATTTGATACCTATTGTAATTCACTTAAAAAATATATGACCAAACTTATTTTTAACAGTTGATACTTTTACATTGTCCTTTTTTTTCTCTTTGAACTTGTACTTTTATTCTGCTTTCCCCATAGAAAGTATCTAAATATTTTTATGGTGAAAATTTTACTAATTACCTATATTTCTTTGCAATAAAATATAGACATAACTTGAAATTGTATATTTTAATTACCTGTGACCACTGGCTTTAAAAGTATTTAAAAATTCTGAATTGATCAACCATCACCATTATTACCACAAAATTGATTAAAATGATGTAAAAATATATTATTTGTTAGACAGTGACAAGGTTCAACATCAATTCAATTCCTATACTTAATTTTTATAGACTTAACCCTGACAAGACTTGTTAACCTGAATAGGTAGATGGGAACAGAAAGAGTTCTGTTGTAGCAAAGTGACTCAATTCTCTGAATTCCTCTCATGCTATAGTCTACAAGTAACACAATGATGTATCACTTAAATAGACTTTTTTTACACTCCAATATTCATGGCAGCACAATTTACAATAGCCAAAATATGGAAGCAACCTAAATGCCCATCAACAGACGATTGAATAAAGAAATTATGGTTCATATGTATAATGGAATATTACTCAGCCATGAAAAAAAGAAATCTTACCATTTGCAATGACATGGATGGACCTAGAGGTTATAATGCTGAGTGAAATAAATCAAACAGAAAAAGATAAATACCCTATGATTTCACTTTCATGTGGTATCTAAGGAGCAAAAAGAACAAACTAATCAAAAACAGACTCACAAATATAGTGGATAATTTGGTAACAGACAGAGGAAAGGAGGGTTGGGAGGCTAGGAGAATGGGGTGAAGGGTTAAAGAAGCATAAATTAGTAGTTGATAGTTGGGTACGGGAGCATGGCAGAGAGCATGCAGTTAGCATTAATATGTAAGTTAAGTGGAGGGCCAGGAGAGGGAGGGAACAATTGGGGGGATCGTTTTATGAACATCATAGATGCCTAATCGATATACTGCATACTTTAAACTAATTTAAATAAATTTATTTAAAAATATATAGTTTTTTTTAAAATTAATTTTTATGGTGATATTGGTTAACGAAATCCAGTAAGTTTCAGCTGTACATAAAATATACTTTTAAACTGACAACTCAATTAGGTCCCTTCAATCTTGCTGGGAAAAAAAATTTACAAAACAACTTCCTCCCAATAATTAGGGCCATTCACTTTATCAGTACAAATATTGGTATTTTGAAAAATCTCTGGCTTTTTATACATGAGGATAATACAAGTTAAGATAGATAGATGAGAGGTGTGCCTTCTTTTGTGAAATTAAAGAAGGGTTATTTAGGAAATGGAACGTGAAAATGGAGAACCAGGAAGCACCTTCTTGTACAGATTTATTTTTGGAAAAAGTGCATATTAATGTTGATAACCTAAAAACTGATTACTTATCTATTCCTGTGTAACCTCTGAAGAGCCTTGAGGTCTACAAAGTAGAAGACTGCTGTCTTGAAAGTCCAGATGTTTGAGACACTATTAGAGAGCTTGCAGTCCTGAAGATGCTGTGTGAACGCTACATGAAGCATTAAGTTGACCTGGCATTTTCCTATTTAAGTCTCTTTGAAACATGTATACTTACTTATTTCACAGGAATTTAAAAGCTTTATTTAAAGGACACAAAGGGTAAATAACAATTTTCCAGTTTCCTTCCTACCTAGCTCTCCTTTTAGAAAGGAACTATTATTATCGATCACTTATATTTTCCAAAAATTTCCATTATTCCCTTTTTCTTCTTTTTTAACATAAATGACAGCATATTTTAAATATTGTTCTCTACGTGGTCTATGTACTTAATATAAGTATCTTGGACATTTCTCCTAGAAATCTTTTCATATCAGCTCATATAATCTACCTCACAGTATTCTGTCATGTCATTGGCTGCTGAGGCACTAAAGCAAAAACGATTAAGAGTATGGCTTCTGAAGAGAGCTGATTGGTTTCACTTAACTTTTCCACCTACTAGCTGTATGACACTGAGCAAATTACTGAACCTCTCCGTGCCTCAGTTTCTTCATATTGGGATTAATAATTGTTTACCTTTATGGTATAGATATGACATTTAAATAAGCAAATACTTCTAAGAGCTTAGTACAGTGCTTGGCACATACTAAGCTCTCATTAAACATTAGGTAGTATTATAACCTAAATCTGGATAAACACCATGAAACATTTAACACCATGAAACATTTAGGCCCTTAATAAATCCCATAAATATAAACAAAAATATTCCTTTGGGTACCCCATGTAAACTTACCTTTGTTGTAATAATAATCTGCTTTCTTTTTCTTTTAAAGCTTTCTTTAGTTCTGCTGTTCTTGAAGGCCTATGTAGGTATTTTCTTTTTCCAGTGCATTCATAAGTCCAATGTCCAAATTCCAAGCATTTCTGACACCTTACATGTTGCTTATTTGCTTCACTAAAGAGCAAAATTAGAATACAAGCCTTAAATTTTTCACTTGACATTTTCTGTCATGAAAGGCATAAATAATATAAAGTGAAAAAGATGTTTATTTTTAAGATCCACCTAAAAAATAAACATAGTTTCACACTTTAATCGTTTATGTTAAATTTAATCACAAAGCAGTATAGTGAGTGGTTAAGAGCATGGACCTTGTTTGAGTTCAAACCTTCATTCCTCTATTCTGTTCCAGTAATGGCCAACTACTTAACTCAGACCAACTCTTTAGCTCAGAATACAAAATACAGTAAAAACATTTTAAACGACCTGTTGAGTTAAGTCAACTCTTGCACTGGGGTGTTTGCCCAACTCAACAGGGTCAGGATCACTTACAATAAGCTAGGGAGACAAACTTTGTTTCCAGAGTTAGGACTCTGAGGGGCTACACCCTAAGAATAAACCAACCATTTATTGAGTGCAGCCTGGCTGTTAGTCATTTGGGAGGCTAAGAAAAATCACAATCCCTAAAATTAGGTTAAGATGCAGCAAGCAAAGAAAAACAGATAAAAGAATTAGAAAGCAATAAAATTGTCATTTCTCATTGATGATGTATTATGTATGTGGCAAATCCAAAAGAATCTACAGATAACATTTTAAAAATAATTAGTGTTCATTAGTGAGTTCAGCAAGGTTTTGGATTGGGGTCAGCAAACTGTCTGTAAAGGATCAGGTAGTAAATATTTTAGGCTTTGCACACCAAGAGGTAAAATTAAGGATATTATGTAGACACTTATATAATTAGAGAACACATTTCCACAAATATTTTATTAATAAAAATATTTCACATAAAAGAGGTTTACTAATGAGAAGAATGAAATTCTTTTCTGGAGGATAACATTTCACTCAATTGAGGTTCAAAGTTACTGTTCCCTATCATCAAATTGATCATCTATATACATATGTAAATAATAACCTCTGCTTACAAGCCTACAAGAACAGGTAGCAGGCAGGATTCAGTTTGCCGAACTCTGTGTTAGATAAAAGGTCAACATGTAAAAATCGATTGTTTCTACAAAACAAAAACAGTTAATGAAATTTCAAAAGGTGATATTTATAATAGCCTGAAAAATACCAAAAACCTAAGCATAAATTGAAGAAAATATGTGCAAGACTTTTATGCAGAAAACAAACAGTACTGAGAGGGATTAGACATCCAAAGAAGTGAATAACAGAGGGATGTTTATAGACTGGAAGACTCAATATAGTAAAAATATCCATACTTAATAAACTGATGTATAGATTCAAAGTGATGCCAATAAAAATCTCAACAGGTTTTTGTTTGCTGTTTTGGAACTTATCAAACTTATTCTAAAATGGAAATTCAAAAGGCCAAGAATTGCCAAAATACCCTTGTAAAGGAACAAATAAGGAAGCCTTAGATTAAAGGACACTGACTTATGATAAAGCTAGAATATTAATAATATGAGATTAGAGCAAAGATATACAAATAAGTCAATAGAACAAAATAAAATGCTCAGAAGTATACTAATGTACATATGAATACTTAATTTATGACAACCATGACATCAGAGAGCAGTGGTGGAAAGGACAGATTATGAATAGTATAGGAATAACTAGTTATGTATATGGAAAAGGCTTAAACTCTACTCTTCACTATACGCACACATAAATCACAGACCTAGCCAAATGATAAAGGTTTTGAAAGATAGTATCTTAAAAAGTGACACATTTGAGTTAAGAAGTCTTAAAAAACTAATCACAACACTAATCATAAAGAGAAAGATTGATAAATTGTACTAAAATTTAAAATTAAGAATCTCATCAAAATGTACAATGAAGAGAGTAAAGGGGAAGCCAAAAAGTAGGAGAAGATTCTTGTAACATATATAACCAATGGCCTCATCTCCAGAGTACACAAAGAACTCTTACAAATCAATAAGAAAATGACAGATAATAGAAAAATAAGATGAAGTGGAAAATGGAAAGACAGTACAAAAATGGGATTGGAAAATACAAATTATCAACAAACATGAACAGGTGCTCATTACTAATCAAAGAAAAGCAAATTAAAACTCCAATGAGATAGCACAAGACACCCACCAGAAAGACTAATTAAAAACTGGCAATAGCAAATGTTAACAAGGATACATAGCAAGAGAAACACTCATGGTTAGTCCCAGTGTAAACCGGTACAACCATTTTGAAAAAAAAAATTACCATAGTTGAAGAGATGCATATACTCTATGGTCCAGCAATTCCACATCTAGGTATTTATGCAGTAGACATCCATGTGCAACTATACCAGATAACATGTGTAAGAACACTGCTTCCCTTTAGGGCATTTTAAAAATATTTGAAACAATCACAAATTTACAGAAAAGTTTTAAGAGTTTAAAGAACTATTTTTCCTGAAACATTTGTGAATTGACAACCTAATGCCTCATCAACCCAGAATATTTCAATACATATTTCTATGAACTAGTACATTCTCTTACCAGACTTTGCATTGTAAAGTTACTTTTTGTCCATTTAAAACTTTTGGTGGTTTAAACTACGTCCACAAATTATTTGATGCTCTTCACTTCAAGAGGTGGAGCCTAATTCTCCTCTCCTTGAATGTGGCTCAGACTCAGCGACTTGCTTCTAACTAATGGAATAAAGCAGAGTGATGAAGTGTGACTTCGAAGATCAGGTTTAGTAGTTGCCATGTCATGAAGATGCTCAGTCAGCATCTAGGAAGACCCACATGATGAGTAACTGAAGCAGTTCTGTGAATCAGCCATCCTGGAAGCAGAATGTCTGGTCCTGGTCAAGCCTTGAGAAGACTGCATGCCCTGCAACATTCTGACCACACCACACGGGAGAGATTGAGTCAGACTCTCAGCTAAATGGCTCCTGAATTCCTGACCCACAGAAACTTTGAGATAATGTTTACTGTCAGAAGTCACTAAATTCTGGGGTACTCTGTTACACAACTGTAATTGAAAACTAAGATAGTAATTCATAAATATATTTTCTTGGTCGGTGTTTGACAACTCACAAATATCCTCATTAAATTTTTAGATCATTTATGTATCCATCATTATAAACTCATATTTTTTCTATTTCATTCAATGAGTTATAATCAATGACCACAATTTTTTTTGATGCTCAGATTGTCCCAGACTTGGTCAGTGTGAAATCCCTTCAGTGGATTCTGTGTTGTTTTGACATGGCTCCATCATTCTTTGAGCATATCCTTGCTTCTGGTACAATGAAAAATTCCAGGTTCATCTTACACTTTTCCTGCCCCACTCTGAAATCAGCCTGAGGGGGCCCTGATAATATTACAAGTTAAGATTGGGGGACATGGGTGCTCACTATTATTGGAACGTTGCTGCTCCCACGTGCTCAGTGGACAGAGGTAGGGAACACACAATTTATATCTATAGTTAATTACATATTTTGAAAACCATGAATTCATACCAATTCATTTAATTCCAATCCAAACCCTTCATAGGGTTTACTCTATTCTTTCCTTCCCCAGTGAGAAATCTAGATCCCATGATCCTGAATAGATTTACTCATTTTCTCACTTCTTTTCATACAAGTAATTGCCCATTGCTGCCACTGCTGCCCACTCCTCCATATAGATGTTCTCTTTACTCCACTTGAGATCTGATACTCTGCCCCTCGTTGTCCTCCCCCACCCATTTGGACATGCTTCTCACTCTGCTTGGGCTGACTCCCATTGCCAGGCTAGGTCCCCTCACATGTACACATGTACACATTTCTCTTTCTGACACCCCTACCTAATTCACAACTCCTCACCTACATTTATATTCTCCCCACTCAGGTGACAAACTTGTGCTGAATTGCCTCCCTGTGTGGACACTGCCCTCTTTCTGCTTGGGATCTGACACCTTGCACTGGAGTGTCCCCCCCCCCCGCCCTGGATGTCCTCCACACCCTGCTGACACTGTAGGCCAGTTCACGCCTCTTGTGGATGCCCATCTTATCCCACTTCAGTGCTAACACTCCAATGCCAGGCCAATCCCTGTATGGATGCCTGCCCTGCTCTACACCACCTAAGGGCTTCGGGACCGACTTGTTCGAGAAGGGAAGAGGAAGAGGAAGAACTAAAAGAATATTCTTAACAGCATGCTTTGTAATATCCTCAAAATTGGAAATAACGTTAAAGTACAGTAATTAATTTGTGGTATACAGAGACTAGTACTCCTATGAGAATCTAATGCTGATAATCTGAGGTGGAGCTGAGGCAGTGATGCTAGTGCTGGAGACTGCAGATACAGATGAAGCTTCGCTCACTCACCTACTGCTCACCTCCTGCTGTGCGACCTGGTTCCTACCAGTCCACAGCCCAGGAGTTAGAGACCACTGATAGAGAATACGGTGGAATACTTCATAGTAATAAAAATGGACAAATTACAGCTTAATTTAACTTAGATGGATCTTAGATATAAACCAGGCTCAAAAGAATTCAAATTGTATAATTTTGTATAAAGTTCAAAGACAGGCATAATTAAACTCTAATGCATTAAAGTTAAAGTACAGTTAGATGGTAAATATACAAAGAGAAGCAAGGAAGTAATTACTACAAATGTTAGGATAGTGGTTATTAGCAAGGAGAGAGGAGGTTGTGATTGGGAAAGGGCCTTAGGAGATTGGTATATTGAAATTGTTCTACATCTTGATTTTGGTGATGGTTATATGACTATATATATTTTTCAGAACTCATAAAACAGTACATTAAAAAGGATGAATTTTCCTCTATATAAATTAAACCTCAAAAACCCCAACTTTTAAAAAGTGTCCATACCATCTGACCTAGAAATAATAAGATATATGTAAAAATTCAGTTTCATAAATATTTATTACAGAAAGTATGATATGGTTTATAAGCATAAACCTAACTATCCAACAACAAAGGAAATGGCCAAAAAGTTATTATACGTCCATAAAGAACACTATGAGGCCATTTAAAATATTTTAAATGGCCTGAAAGGTTATACACTAAAATGTAAACAATGACTGTATTTAAGATAGGATTATAATACTTTTTTCCTTATCTATATTTTCTAACTTTTCTACAAGGAACATGGATTGCGTGTAAAATCATAAAACAGAAGTTAAAAGATACTTCTAAAGGACATACAATTAAAGGGTACAGAAACGTTGTAAAGGTGTATAAGAGAAAAAAGTGAAAGCCTCCTGCCCAAATGAGCTAAGACCAGTGAATGATCAAGAACATTGAAAATTGTTTATTTTATGTTTCAGTTATACTTACAGCACAAAAAATCAAAAAAAGAAATAGGTTCACTATTTGGGGTAACAGGCAAATAGGCCACTGATATCGCATTATGGGCAAAGTGGACAAGCAAAATTATTTTTATTTTGCTTTAGTCTGAACTCAAACACAATGATAAACAGAAAGAAAAAAGTAAAAATTGAAGCTCAAGATTCTTAAGGAGTGGGTAACAATGCCCTTATCCATTCTGAACGTGTTTAAGTCACATGGCCCAGGTGACTGCTCCCGGACATACCAGAGATTTTCCAGGTGAGACTGTGGTACTGCTGCTGGTAATCTGAGGAACTCTGGCAAACAGGAGTGATGCTGAAAGACTGGAAGTAGACAGATGCTGTTTTGATTTTCAAAGTGGGGAAGAGGGTAGATTTCACAAACTAGACCAATGAACTCGATATCCATTGCAAGCAAAATTCTGGCTGGATTTATTAAATCCATTCAGGAAAAAAAAAAAAAGCCAAGATCACTAGATATCAAATCATTATAGACTAATACCCTTATTGCCTTTTGGGTATTTATATTTCAATAAGGCATCTTGGAAAGTCTCACAATATTCTTGTGAACAAAACAGAACAATCAGTAGATCAGTTGACTATGATAGAGTACTGTTTAATGGGTTGAAATAAATTATACAGAGACAGGTATCCAGTGATGGCCTGCAGGGTTTGGTCCACAGTTTGGTCTTGTTCAACATTTTTATGACTTGGATGAGGACACAGATGTGTATATTTATCAAACCTGCAGTTGACACAAAGCTGAGAGGGATAGTTAATACAACGGATTGACCGAGTCAGGATCCAAAAGGTCGTGGCAGGCTGGAACTGTGTTGAATCTAATGAGATGAAATTTAACAAGGGTAAAAGTAAGTCTGAAAATCAATACAAGTACAAGACAGGGGAAGCTTGACTTGATGGCAATTCAAATGAAAAACACTTAAGGGTTTTAACTGATTAAAACCAGTTTAGGTCAAAAGTTGAGATGTTAGAAGGGAACAGTTTTTAGCTTAGTAAATATCATTTTTTCCTTTTAGCTCAATATAAACTTTTTGATAGATTTGAAAAATGTAACAGGCTACTTCAGGAGGGTGAATACATCCTACTAGAGGTGGTCAATCCAAAATTAGATGACTACCCTGGATGCTGAAAAGATAGTACTGGAATCCAGGGAAAAGGTTAGTGAAGAAATTATCCCAATAGTGCCAAGATTTTACAATCTACTTAAATATGAAGATGAGTACATGTAATTACAATTTACTAAGTGAAAATAATCTCATTTCAATTGATTTAAAGTTAAGTCCCTGAAAGATCTGCTACGTGGGGAGTTCAGATTTAGGCTTTTTTTCTTTTATATTCCCTCTTTCTCTATTATTCCAAAGACTTTTTAAAAGAAAGACAACAATACTTCTTGCTTCTCATGACTAACTTAAAAACAATTTAAAACTTGTTATTATGGAAACAATATTTACTCTTTATAAATAAAATAAAACCTCTTTGATGACTATGAAATTAAAAGCAAAGGCTCCTTTTTTGCTCTCCCCGCCCTCAAATATTCCCCAAACTCTCCAAGACACCCCTAGCCTCTGAAGGCCCTCTTTTTCTGACTCCTTGGAGACTTACAGTCTGTATACCGTGACAGCTTTTACTATAAACTGTATGTGTTCTTCCCAACGAGACAAGAAGTCCTCGAAGGAAAATTTGTCTTTTGCTTCTGTGTAGCTCATGTACCAAATACAGTCATACTGTAGAAACAGAACATTTGTTTAACACTCTGATACTTCTGAAATAAGAACAGCAATATCCTTTAGGTGTTAAAAGTCTTACTTTCACTTCATATTTAGAGTGGACATTGGCTGATTTTGCCAATCTAGCATTCATTACCTCCTCTCACCTACCCACCCAGCTCATTATTGGTTAATAGAGATCCATTCGATTGCACTGGGAAAAGAATGACATCAAAGTCAATCAGAGCTTCACAATTGCGTAGAGACAAGGTTCAGGAGTGGGCATGTAACCCAATCTACACCAGTGAGATGCCATTAACTTGAAGCTAAGTGAATATAAAGGGCCCTAGGAACTCCAGTCATCTTGGGACCAAAGGAGAGAAATGCTGAGAGAATGAAAAGTGGCAGATATTCACATATGCAGGTTTGTAGAAGAAAAAAGGCTTTAAAAGGAAGGGGAATGTGGGATGACTCCTGTATCTGTCCATGGCAAACATCTTGTGCCACTCTTACTCATTCACCGCAATGGCCATTTTTCAGTTCTTAAAAACAGTTCTTTCCTGTCTCAAAGCAATTATGCCATTGTCTGGATGCTCAAATTCTCTTATGATTGGTTCCTTTCTCACTTTCAATCTCTGTTCAACCGTCACCTCTTCAGAAATACCTTTCCAGTTCAGCCAACATAATCAGGGCCTTTCTCTTTCATCACCTATTTCCTTCAAAATTCATCTCACTGTCTATGGCCATGCCACCCTGAACACTCCAGATCTCCTGATCTCCCAAGCTAAGCAGGGTTGGGCCCAGTTAGTACTTGGACGGGAGACCACCTAGGAAAACCGGGGCTGTAGTCGTACAAAAAAAAAAATTCTTATCACCAACTCCATTTACTTAAAATGTTTAGTTTATCGACTTTTCCCACCGCTAGAATGTAAGCTCTCTGAAAAGCAGAGTCTGTCTTGAACACCTCTTTTTCTCTATACCCCAAATCTGGCACAGATTGGTAGATAATGAATAAATTAATATTTGTTGAAGAAAATGAATGGCAGAAAGTAAGACAATAACTGGAAGAAAAGTTGGCGTTGTAGTCAGGCTGTTCCTAGGGAAGGCGATAGGAAAGGGACAGGAAAAGCTAGTTCGGCTACAGGCTGCATACATCAGCGAGAGTAGGGAGTCCGGATCAGGACTCCATGCTACCCCCGGCCACGAATGTGGTGGGCAGCTGGGTGGGCAAAGGAGCAAAAAACAGCTAGTGACCAATTCCTGTGCGCCCCCTTCTCGGAAACAAAACTCGAGGCTCTTTTCAGAACTCCCCTGGGTCCCGCCCCTTGGACCTTACGCAGCTGTCTTCCACGAAATCGCTGGCCGATAGGCACCAAACTTATTGCCCGGCTAGAGCCCGGAGCAGGCAACGCGTGAAAAAAACGGCCACCCTCTGCTGGTTCCCACTGAGGATCCGACACCGGCCCCATAGCTCGCGCCCGCTCACCCTTCGGCTGACGCGCTTCTCCCCGCCCCCCGACTGGGGCCCTCACTTACGCTTGTCTCCGGGCTATGAGCCGATGCATGGGAGTCGCCATCTTAACGCGGCTGAGGTTTGCCGCGCTGGGTTTTGGGAAACTCCTCGGAGGGGGCGGGGAGTTGGAACCACAGCTGACGCAGGCGTGGGCGGGGCTAGTTCTGCCTCTCCGGTTTCCGGGGCCACTTCTGGGGGAAACCGTGAAGTGTCTCTGGTGCGTGCCATGGAGTGAGGCTGTTTGGCCTAAACAGGGTGTTGAAGGATCGGTGCTTGTACAGTTGTCCTTTGAGCAACACGGGTTTGAACTGTGCGGTTCCCTCATACTACAGTTATTTTCCCATACAGTTGGCCCTTCCTATCCATGGGCATCCAGGGGCTTTGTATTTGTGGATCCAACCAACGCGGATCGAAAATACTGATTTTCATCTGTTGGTTAAATCTGTGGATGTGAAATTCTAACTATAGAGTCAAAAGTTACACATGAAATGAAAAAAGTTATATGTAGATTATCGACTGTGGGGGGAGGGTCTGGGTCCCCTAACCACATCTTCAGGGGTCAACTGTATGCTACGTGGAGAGGCAGGAAAGAACATTCTCTACAAGGAAATATATATAACTTAATTTTATAGGTATAGTTATGGTTTTATATATGCATACTTTTATATACGTAAGTATAGTTATGTTATATATGTATGTATATACATACACAATAAAACGCAGTGTTCAGACATCTAGAATTCATCTGGAAAACAAAAAGGAGTGAGTTAAACAGCATTGGGATCATCAGTTGACTGTCTTTCGCAAACAATAAAATAAAAATATATGTAATTATAGTTTTATGCGTTGATAGGGCTATAGGACCAAATGATACTATATAAGCTGCTTTGTCAATAAGAAAGATTATACAAATATTAATTATTTTAGGATATTTTAGCATTTAGTGTCAGATTATGGAGATTGTGTTACTTTAAATCTACATTCCTAGGTTTTTGAAATGTATATGTATGTTTCTGGGTCCCTGTTCTTTTTTAACATATAAAACGTATTAGGAACTGAGGATAAAGCATTGAACAAATACAGTCCTTGTATACTTGGAATTTTTTGCAGATGATAAAAGGCAATATCCAATGAGCATAAATACCCCCCAAAATAATTGAGTGTAAGGGGTGAAAAGTGATTTAGCATTGGGAGATGGAGGTGAGTCATGTGACCTTTGAGTACATCTTGTTCTTAAAAAAAGTATGGAAGTTTACTATCTGTTCTGCTCTTAAGCTTGCTTGTTCATTCCTCAATGTACCGTAGTATATATAGATCTGTGGGGTTAATTCAGAACATAGCCCCTCCACATACTCAGAAGACAGATGGCAGCTTGGTCAGTAGCCCTAAGAAAGGCAGTAAACAAAAGGGCTCCCTGCGGGCCTGGAGCTCCAAGTACTTTTTCTGCTGCTCCCACGGACAGTATCTGCTCCTGTAACCAGCTCCTGTACCCAAGCAGCACAAGCGGCTGCTCCCCCAGTGAGATAACCCCTCCCTCTGCCTGCGTGTATGAAACGGTGCTAGCTCTCTGCCAGCAGCAGCTTTTTCTGCAGCTCCGGTCAGCCGCCATCTATCTGAATTCCCCTGACTTGTAAGTAATAAATGGCATGCCTTCCGTCCTTCTGGTAGTTTTTTCAGAAATCCAAAACCCAGGTGCAAGTTCCTGGCCTGGAGCTCCTGCGTCACAAGATCTAATTCATTCTTTTGATGTATTACTTATATGAAATACATGGCTCTTCCACAATTTATCCAACCAGTACCCTATTGTTGAACAATTAGATCATTTACCACAGAGATGAGATGAATAGATGTTTAAGCACTCACCCATGTTTCTTAAGATGACTTTCCAGAAGTGAAGTTGCTGGATCAAATGATATGTGCACTTTTAATTTTGATAGATAACCTAATGCCCTTTAGGTTGGTTGTACCCCAAACTGTTTCCTCACCAGACCTGAAATAGTCAATTTTAACTTTTGCCTATCTAATAAGCCAATATGATATATTATTGATGAGGTTAAGTACCTTCGTATGATCATGGAAGACTATCTTTTCATGACTTCTCTTTTCAAATCTCTGCCTATTTTTTCTATTGGATTTTTATTGTTTTAATATTGACTTGTAAATCTTTTAATATTTTACATATAAACCCTGTTTTATACTTTACAAATATTTTTCCTATTCTATCTGTTGTCTTTTAACTTTATGATCATTTACCTTTCGCAGAGGTATTAATTGTTATATAGGCATTTTAAACAACCTTTTTCTTTATGGATTTCTAGATTTGGCTAATATTTAGAATGGCCTATGTCTCAAGATTATTAAAACATTTTCTCGTGTTTCATTGTAATTCTTTAATTACAACTATGTAACTATGATTATAGTCTTAATCCTAATTTTTCGTTTTTGAAACACCATTTACTAGCCTATCACTTTTTTTATTGATTTGCAATGCCACTCTCTGATATACTATATATGCACAAACTTAGTTTGTTTGGACATTCTACTTTCTCTGAAAGATCTATTTGTACTGTATTTGTGTCTTTGTTTAAATTTCTGTGGTTTTATAGGCTATTTTGATATCTGACGGCACAAGTCTCTCCTAATTAGCCCTTTTTCCCTCAATTGTTTTTATTGCCCCTAGGCATTTACTTTCCTAGATGAGCTTTATTCTCAAATTTTCAAGTTTTCCACAAAACAATATTAAGATTGATTTGTCATCTAATTTTTAAAGAAACTGCATTACAACAGTTGTGAAAAGGCAAGACAGAATGAGATACAACAAATCAAAAGGAGGAAGCAAACGACATTATTTGTGATGATTCGGTTGCACACCTGGAAAGCCTACAAGAAATAATCAAAAGCATCTAGGGCATTCAACACAGGGTCCACACACATGATGTCACTGTTTCCCAGTGAAGCCCATGGGCTTGAAGGACCCTCAGGTTTGTCCAGAGGCCCAGGCTAAAATTCAGATGCTAAATTTTATAAATCTTAATGGGTAGAAGCTGAAAAAACAAAAACCCCCTGTGAAAGCTGCAAGTAATTTCTATCTGGCAAGAATGAACACTTCGCTAGTCTTTAAGTGAACTATTCTTTTATTCTAGGAAAACCTTCGCCAAGTATCTTCCGGTTGTGTATGATGTCTCAAAGAACTCAGAGAAGGATGGATGAAAAGGCATGTGTTAGAGGGAAAGTTGCATCTCTCCAGACTGGGCTGCTTTTGGTTAGGATGGTTGTTTCCTGCCCCAACCCTGACCTGTTTATGAGTACCTGTGGATAGATTGCTGCATGCAGAACAGGGCCCACTTTTTGGGCAGTATACAGGGCCCCATGCTTAGAAAAATCCCACACTAGCTTACTGATCTCCTATTGCTTTCTGAAATTCTTAATAACTTTTGAATAGGAAGTCCTGCATTTTAATTTTGCACCTGGCCCAGTAAATTATGTAGCTGATCCTGCACCAAAGTTGGTGAAAATATTTTCACAAGGCACTCTAAAACTGAGCTCAATAAAAACTAGCTCCACCAGGACAGAAAAGGAGAGAGGAATGATCTTCCCATTTTTCCTGGAATTCAGAATCAGTCTTTTTTCTGAAGATTAGTAGCTATTGCTAATTTTTTTTTTGCCTTGATGAAAAATTGCAGATGGGTTCTTCCTTCATATGCCTTTGCATACAAGGAAAAAAATAGTTCTCCTTCCAGCAGGGTAAGAAAATTTGACTAACAGAAAGGTTCAAGCAGGACAACCACTTATTTTGTGAAGAGGAAACTGAGCGAAGGGCATTTGGGTCTCTGGGGTATATCTGGTTCTCTAGTGAAAAAAGGATGGCTCTTCCATCCACTTCTGGATGTGGGGGTGGCAGCTGCCTTCATCAATTATTGCCATTTTCCAAGAGAGCTTGAAAATTACATACTCGAGAGCTGTGTCACATCCTCTTATCTTCAGACACAGTTGCTTGGGCTCCTTAGAGTCCTTGGTCTTTGATGCAATACTTTTCTGTGACATAGCTGTGAGTCCAAGATTTGCTGGTTCCCTTCCTGGTAATTTGAATTTATCTGTAGTAGGAGAGAAAGAAGTTGACATGCTGAGATAGACATAGAAAAAAAACATACCCAGACCTGATTGTTTTCAGTTTTGATTCTTTGGATTATCATAGCTTCCCCTCAGTAAATCCAATATGTGATCAAGATGGTTCAGATTGGCATTCTGATTTTTGCTCCCAAAGAGTTCTTGGAAGTAGGGTTTATTCCCATTTTATAAGTGAAAGGACTAAGACTCAGGCCCTGGATATTGGAGTCAAATTTACCCAGTTCTCTAAGTGCACTGAGGCCCCAACTACAAGTCTCTCAGATGTCTTTGTTAAATATTTTATTCAAGGCTCACATCCCTGAGCTTTTTCCATTATATACCTCCCACCCCGCATCCAGCCAGTTTTGTTTATTTCAAAATACATAGGATCGCTTCCTTTTTATCATTTAGGATTCAATTGCAAGAAACAGAAAACAATTATTTGGCTAAATTAACACAAGGAATTTATTGGCAGTTTATTGGCTAACTCATAGTCTAGAACAGGGGTCTTCAACCCCTGGGCCATGAACAGGTACCAATCTGTGGCCTGTTAGGAACCAGGCCGTACAGCAGGAGGTAAGCCGTGGCTGAGCGGTGTAACTTCATCTGTATTTGCAGCAGCTTGCCAGCACTAGCATCACCACCTCACCTCCAATTTAGATCATCAGGCATTAGATTCTCATAGGAGCACCGGTTCCTGGTGCCAAAGAGGTTGGGGACCACTGGTCTTGAAGGAGGAATTGCACACCCAGTCTTGAATAGGTTTTGAACCAGAAAAGTCCAGATCTTAGTACTGAGAAGTTGTGTTCTATAGCTGCTATCAGCAGTTTGCTTGGCTTCTTACAGACATGTGCTCATCCTTCTACGCATGGGGAAAGTGACACCTTTTTAGGTGCTAATGACAGCTATAAGGAACTTGGGATCCACAATCAGAATCCACCAGAATGAGGAAGATTCGAAGAATACCTCAAGGAATGAATGATGAGCAGTAGAAACAAAGGAAGTACATTCTGTTCTATAGCAGATTAGTTCTGTGAAATCTTTCCATGTAAATTTATCGAGTCTAGGTATAGTGGGAAAGATAACACACTGGTTTGCAAAGGCCTATAAGTGGCCAAACAAATAGAAATGCCATATAGCAAACGCAAAGGACACCAGCTAAAATGAAAATGTCCATCTTAGCTCTCTTTCTCTCTCCCTTTCCTGGCGAGGAAGATAAACTTCTGTGTTCTAGAACCAAACATTTCAATTGACAGGTCAAATATATGATGATTGTTTTATTAAAATTAATGTGAAATTCAGAATGAGGCTCTCACCTTTTTTCCAGACATATCCCCCCCATTCATCAAATTTCTCTGGCTGCCACCCCCTCCACTGGGCCTTCCTTGTCATGTGAGTCCTGAGGCTAAAATGACTTTATTCTAACTTGAGCTTAATGGTCTTGACTCCTCCCCCACCCCACCCCCGTTTTAAACACAAGTAAATCATTTTTATTATGGAAAACTTTCCTTATGAAAAATAGCGATCAAGACAAAAGTAATGCATATTATGTCTTTCTACCTACAGAAAGAGATTTTTGAACTTCTCTTTTGGGAAATGTAGATATTTTCTATATCCATAACTGAATCCTAACTAATTATAACACATTTTCAAATACCACAATGTCAGTTCTTTAAATTCGAATTTGAATTTTGTGCATTAACAGCATGTATTGCGAAATGATCACCACAATAAGTCTGGTCAATATCAATATGAAGGGCTTTTTATCATTAATAAATCCTGAAAGTGCATTTTAATACCCAGCATTTTTATATGAAGATACTTACTGTACTTGCAAGTGAGTTCTAAATGTGGTGAGTTTATTAGTCAGGGCTATTCAGTTTGCAAATGACAGACACTGAAATCAAAGGAAACCTTGTAAAAACAGAGTTTTAAGAAATGGGTACCAGTAGATGCCAGAGCAGGGCAGCTTTAGGCACCTGGGCCCAGAAACAGGGATGTGATGTCTTTTGCCAAGACAAGCTAGTCTCTACTTTCTGCATAGCAGCCTAATTCCCTCAGACCTCTCTCTGGGGCTGGCCAGTGGAACCTTACAACACATCCTTGCAATTCACAGCCTGTAAAAGACAAAAGCCGAACAAATAAGCAAACTGGATATTGCAACAGGGAGAGCACCCCAGACCGGAAGACCACAGTGTGTCAGTAGGATGGTTTTATCTGGAGACATTTGCAGGGAGCAGTAGACAACTTCTAAGTGGGATGATTTTACCCTTGGAATTGTTTTTGTAATCAGGGGAGTCTCGGTCAGCTAAACAGGAAACATTTGTGTCTAGCTAGTTTCACGGGGACAAATAGTTCAGATAATCATTTATGAGACAAGGCATGGGAGTTTGGAGAGTCTGTGTCTGGCCTTGTCATAGGTAAACAAGGGGGTCATCTGTGAGGCTTATCTAAGTTGCATGAAGAAGAGTGGTTCTTTGTAGTAAGCTGAAACATGAAAGGGTAGGGGGAATTTCTTAACCATCTCAGTCTCCTAAGAACACAGGGCTTAGATAAAGTTCAACATTGTTGAGACAAAGAAGAAAGGAAGTTCCCCACTAGCTGCAAGAGACACATCTCTGGGAAGAGCATCCCATGCTTGGTCACATGATCATCTGCCTATCTCTGGGGCAGTCTTCATGGCCCAGTGCTGGGGTTGGGGGGGGGGTGGGGGGTCGGGAGGTACTGTAAAGGATTCAGCCTGGGTTATGCCCACTTCTGTTGTCAGGGTGGTGAAGAGAAGAGTTACAAAGCAGTTAAAGAAAATAGCTCCACAGCAGACAAACTGTCACCATTTAATTCCAGTGGCACTAAATTTGAGAACTTTTCTTTAAAGCAGAAGACAGGAACCTTTGTTCAAAGTTAAACAGTGGCACTGTGATAATGGTACTGGTAAATGACCATGAATCCTCTCTTAGACCTTTAAACCGTTCAAGGAGTCTCACATGATACTCCATGTTTCCTTCTCCCTCTTTACACTCTTAGTGCTATAAAATCAAACCAGCAAATGTTAAGATACTTTAGTAGTATTTCAAATTACTCATTCTTTTTTTTTTTTTTTTTTTTTTTTTACCATTTTTTCCCATTCTACCTCAAGACCATCTTTGGCTTAATGTGGCCTGGAAGTCACAGAAATCCCTGCTCCTATCACCTAAGAGTTTTAAAGCCTCAGGTATATAAATCAACATGGCGAGAAAACAGCCCCTTTCTAACCAGATTTTGGGGAAATTTGATTCTTTGGACCAGTTGTTACCCAAAGAAGCAAATATAGACTGGAGGTCTTAGAGTCTAAGGAACACTTAAGAGTTTTGAAACTCCTTACATCTGAAACTAATAGGATACTGTGTGTCAATTATACATCAATTTTTAAAAAAGGAGTTTTGAAACTCGTCACCTTTCCATTTCACCAGCAAAACTGCAGATAAGGAAACAGAGCCCAGAAACCCCATCCTATGAAGGACCAGGATTCCAATTCATAGTTAGTGGATTTAATTTAACCACATGTTATTTAATCAGACTACTTTTGGCAAAATATTTGTAGTTTCCTCCCTAGCCCCCGTTAATACTGTAACCCTAGTATCACCTAAGGCTTAGGGGCATCAGTGCACTTAGAGAATTGGGTAAACTTAACTGCAGTATCCAGAGTGTGGGATAATTAAATTCAAAGACCATTCTATACTTTTAGAGGTTGAATTCCTCACAGACTTCTCCATCTCTGTTCCTGTCCCAGGCCATACCTGGAATGAAGCTGCATTCGCCTTGCAGGTGCCCACAAGAAATCCGACCACACCAAGCATCCCATGACTTTATTGAAGATTTATGGGCTGCAGTGGAAGGTGGTTACATTGTAGATGATATGACAACTCTCTCTCTCTCTGGCAATCAATGACCTCCTTTAACTCCTTTCAGATCAAGACCCCTCTGCTCCTTCCAAAACCCCACAGTCCCTACACATCACCTTGTGAAACTCTGCGGAAAGTGAGGTATAGTGAATGCCTCTCCCCATGTATCCCCACAAATAATGTTTATCTCAAAGCCCACTCAACCCTATTTGGATCCCTCAGTTCTCTAACTCTGGGACATAACATTTCTGTCACTATGTCAATACTATGAGACATCTTGTGGGGGATCTTTATAGCTAATGATGACAGTCCTCTGAGACTGGGTGTTAGTGACCCTGTATTCCAGGCTATGCTGGAACAATGGGTCTTTTACCTAGGAATTTTATATTAAAACTAAAGGTCTTCAATTTTTATCCCTGTGTAGGGCTGAGCTTGAAGCATGTTCATTCTGAGCTGAGGGGCAGCCAGTCCATGGAGAGAGATCTAGTCTACAGAGAAAGAAGTATGTTAAGATACTTTTAGCTGGAGGTAATAGAAACCTCAACTTCTATAACACTTTTTTTGTTGGTTGTTCTTACTTCTCTAGTCTGTGCTAATGGGCCTCTGTGTTAATGCCCGCTGTGTGATAGGTGTCCAGAGGGCCCCTCCAGGCCACTCACTCCATGGTTCCCTGATGAGGGGAATCCTAGCTTCAGCCTGACCATTCCTTCTCACTGCTACCTTTTGTTGCAGGGTCCCCTCTCTGAGCCTTCTTGGGTAGGGTCTGGTGAGATGGGCTAAGTTTAGCCACCTATTCCAATGTGCAGTGGATCCAGTGGAAGTACATATTCCCATGTCACACCAAACTACTTTTCTCTCCCGGTCTTTTCTTACAGCCAGCTCGCTCCAGTTCTTTTTTGTTCATACATGTCCCTCCTTTGTCAAAGGGGAGAAATTGGCAAGCATGTTGCCTCAGCAGATGGTCAAGTGAAACACAGAGTGCAGGTCTCGCTCCTTGTACTCTTCTCTCTAGTTTTCTTGCTTATCTTTCTAGAAGGGACAACACTTTCTGCCCCTCTCCTATGGGGAGGAAGAGATCTCTTCTCACCATGAATTCTGTACTCCCCACAAAGCAAATCACCATCTCCCTTTCAATCCTCCCCACTTCTCTTACAGAGACTAGAGGATGGCTGGAGTGGGGAAGAGGCTGGAAACCCTAGGCTGTTTTGGCCTACTTTCGGGGGAGTTGGCTGGCTCCAATTACTGGCCATTTTCCTAAGGGTGTGAGTTAGCACTTTTTTTGCTCTCACCTGTGGCCTCTAATGATCAATTCTGGGAAAAATTTAACACAATATCCTGTTAGAGAAACAACGATAACAACCATCTCTAATATTTCTTGAGCTATTGTTGTATATCAGGCTATGTACATTTTATATTAATTGTCTTATTTAATTTCACATTGATCCTATGAGGTCCTATTGGTACCTCCATTTTTCATGTGAGGAAACCGAGGTTTATAGATTATTAAGCCACCAGCTTAAAGTCACTCAGGCAATGCATGGTAGGACTGGTTATTCAAGCCCAGTTGTAGGGCTACAGAGCCCTATGCTGTCTACCATGCTCCCTCTCCTGTACGCACATGGCAAGCAGTCTTGCCCTTTGTTTTTAAAGGATCTATTCCTTGAAATGGGATTGTTGTCATAGTGTATGTGCACTTTCCCCAAAATGCTTCCTAGAAAGACTGAACCAGATCATAATGTCCCTTACACCTTAGCCAGTACTGGGTATTGCAATTTCCCCCCCAATATAATTGTGTTATTATTTTAATTAGCATTTTAAAAAACTTCAAGTGAGGTTGATCACTGTATCTACTCTTTGCTCAACTTTGTCTTCCAACCTTTGGTCCATTTTCCCCCCAGGAAATGAAAGGGAAACTTTTTTGAGGCCCCAGGGCCAAGGGGTTCGGGCAGGAGGCCGCCCTGCAGGTGGAGGAAGTAGTAGAGGGGCCCTGAACTTCTTGCGGCATAGATTGTTGGTGTAGCCACACTTCTTGCAGCAGTTGACAGCGTGAGGATGCAGGCCTGTGTAATACCTGCGGCAGGTGATCTTGGTGCAGTTGTACTTTCGGGTGAACTGGCGGAGGGAGGGCTCGATGATGTATATATATCAAGACTATTACCTCTTTGATGCCATATATATTAAGAATAATTATTTCCAAGTTGTCAAAGAATAAATATTTTATTGTGGTAAAATAAATATAACATAAAATTTAGCATTTTAAGGATACCATTGAGTAGCATTAAGTATATCCACAGTGTTGTCAACCATAGCCATCATCCATTTCCAGAACTTTTTCATCATTTCAAAGAAAACTTTGTACTCATTAAAAAATAACTCTTGATTCACCTCTCCCCACAGCTCATGTTAACCTCTATTCTATGTTCTATGAATTTGCTTATTCTAGATATCTCATATATGTGGAATCATACAATAGTGCCCTTTTGTGTCTGACTTACTACACCTAGCATAATATTTTAAAAGTTTATTCATATTGTAGCTTGTGTCAGGATTTCACCCTTTTTAATGGCTGAGTAACGTTCCACTATACAGGTATACCACATTGTGTTTGTCCAGTCATTTGTTGATGGACATTTGGCTTGTTTTCCCATTTTTGCTCTTGGGAATAATGGTGCTATGAACATTCATGTACAAGTATCTACTTGAGTCTTTGCTTTCATTTCCTTTAGGTACAGACATAGGAATGGAATTGCTGGATCATATGGTAATTGCGTTTAACTTTTTGAGGACAAAGTATACTTTTTAAAAATTTAAAAACATACAAATATGTGTAATAAGGACATGTAAGTGATTTAACTCATTAACCTGTTAATTTATTTAACTCATTAATTAGCATAGTAAAGCTAATTTAATGGAGAACCCAAGACTGAAATGAAAGAAAGAATGCTGAAATCAGTTTGCTAAATCAAATAGAAAACTTGTTATTGTTCAACAGGGCAATAAAAGCTTAACCCCTGGGAATATGTTTTCTACCAGACAGACATTATTTGCATCTCTTCTCTACAAAAACCATTTGCAACTTATCAGGCTTCTATAAGTTAACATCTAATTTTATAGAATCTGGGCCCTAAACAATAGAAAATGGCAAGTCAAGCAAAGCTACATTTTCCTAAAGAATTATAGGGCCCTTAGATGGGCTCGTTAGACGATGTTTTCCTGTGATATTGAAAGAGCAAGCAGTAATCTTTTTGCTTTATATCTAACTTTTTTCCTTAACTTTGCATCTGTTGCCTTTCATTTTGTTTATGGTTCTTTTTGCATTCATTTCCTATCTTTGCTTTTACTTTTTGTCTTTGATGTTATGTTTACAAAAGTTCATTCTGTACTTATATAAATATATATGAATATGTACATATTCAACTTTATTTTCTGATAATTATATGGTTTTAGTTTTGAAATTTAACTTGTAAACCTTTAAATATTTGATTTATCAGAAATATATTCTTTTATATGGTTTGAGGTAGGGATCTAAAGTTTTTTCCCAAATGGTTAGCTAGTGTCCCAGCACCACACCCTCTCCCCTAGTTTGAAATACCATGTATCATAACTAAATTCTCATACTTGGGTTTGTTTCTAGACTTCTATTTGTTTGTCTTTGTCTTTTCTGGCACCAGTTTCACAGTTGTAATTAATAAAGCTTCCTTTCACTGTGTTCCCTCTAAGTTCTGATAGGATGGCTCTGCTACTAGCAACCACACCTTTGGTCAAGAGAACTACTGCGCACAGAGGGGCGCAAGTGGCCAGCCTTGCTTCACAGGTAGCAGCAACTCTCAAAAGTGAAACTGTGTTGCGTTCTTTAGGAAACTCCATTGGAGATCCTGGAGGAAGACACTCATCTAGGGAACCTGAAAGTACATGCTGAGTGGGGTAGGGGTGTAGGAGGTGGGGGGAGGGGGAAGCTCATTCATAAATTTCTTCAGTCACGTGGTTCTACTTTCTGTTCATTTACATGAAGATGCCAGATTGTCACTGTGTCCTCCCAATTTTGGAAGGGGATTTTACACTTAGGGAAGAAGCCCTGATAAAGAGCATCAGGGACAATCCCTAAGGGAGGCATTTTCGGCAGGCATTCTAAAGGACTGGAAGAGATCTTTTAGTACAAGTGGGGCCTTCTAGGGCCCCTGGATTTCGTCTCACTTAGGGGCGATAGACACAAAAGATGAACGTACTCCTGCTTCTGACCACTCACAATATGTGCTAATACTATTAGAATAAAAAAAGATATCCCAAGCTCTGCTCAATGGTGCTGGCTGTCATACCCCATGATATTCAGCAGGAATCTTTAGGGTCACTTCTCTTTCTTCAAAAATAAACTTTGGCCTTTAGTGGAAATGGCACAAAATATTCATATTTAATAGACTATATGGTATTCTTAAAGTGTCAGTAAACCAGTCTTGAAAAATGACTTACTAACCACATTCCTACTCTCTGCTGAGTACATTTGGACCATCTGTATCCACCGGCTCTGCATCAATGCAATGAACCCAGATCAAAAAAAACATATATATATATATATAAAATAAGTTACCTTGTTGCTGACATATACTATTTAGTTAGGCCTACCATGGTTGAGTGTACTGAACATGTACAGCCTTTTTTTCTTGTCATTGTTTGCTAAACAGTACAGTATACCAACTATCTATGTAGCATATTAGGTATTATAAGTAATCCAGAGATGTTTTAAAGTATACTGGAAGGAAGATGTGGTATATATATACAATGGAATATTATTCAGCTGTAAGAAGAGATGAAATACTGCCATTTATGACAACATGGATGAATCTTGAGATAATCATGCTGAGTGAAATAAGCTAGACATAAAAAGTTGAAAATCACATAATATCATTTATATATGGGATATAAACCTAAAGTAACAAATGAACAGGACAAACAAACAGAGACTCAGGGACATGAACTATGGACTAGTAGTTACCAGAGAGGAGAGGGTGGGGAAGGAGTAGGGAGGTAGATGGGGTAAAGGGAGTCAAATATGTGGTGCCAGAAAGAAATCTAACTATGGGAGGTGAACATACAATGCAATATATGTATATACGACTTACTGTTGAATTGTACACTGGAAACTTATTGGATTTCATTAACCAATGTCACCATAATAAATTAAAAAAAATAATAAAGTATATGGAGGATGTGTGTAGGTTACATGCAAATACTGCACCATTTTATATAAGGGGCTTGAGCTTCCATGGATTTAGATTTCTATGGGGGTCCTGGAACCAATACCCCTTGGATACCAAGAGATGACTCATCCTTTCCGAGCATTTCAAGAATGCGTAAAGTTCTTATCATGCTTTTTGTTTCAAAATATTTTCATAGTGGAAGCTTCTTTAGGTCATCTTTTCCAGGCTTGTCTTTGTCTTGCCTGAAAGAGAAACTGTGATGCTTCCAGTGAGCTCAGATCACCTCTTCTCTTGTTTCAGCCTGCTGCTGCTGCTGCTGCTACTGCTGCTACTGCTGCCTTTTGCCATAAGGATGGATTCCTGTGCCATTGCCAGGAAAACATGTTAGTCACTCTCCACTGAGTTAGAGCTTGCACTACTGGCATTCAAGTGTCAAACTGTAATCGTCTGTGATATATTTAGATTTTCAGCTCACACTGCATTTGAACATTAACTACATGTCAACACGAAAATAAATGGTTCTGTTTTGGTTGTGAAGCAATGTATGGGCGGAATGCCACATGAACTTGTTCACAGTAACATTGTTCCTAGTAACACTGATTTTTTTTATCAAATTACAAATATTCACACTCCAAATTCCTCTTTAATCAGGAAAAGTGAGTTATTATCAGAGGCCACAGGGCCTTTTAAAATCATTGTCTTTGAGTCTTAGAGGCACTAAGTAAAGTGCATTGTGTCCTGAGATAAATGAGCTGTTTTCAGCCTTAGGGAAACCAGTACAGAATATACTGAGTTCTGATGAATTAGATAGTTAAAAAAAAGGTGGTGAAGAAAGCTTTGTAATTTGTAGAAAGGAGATGGCAACTGCTACTATGGCAGGATAGCTCCCTGGGGGAGGGAGTGAGGGTGCCTGTTCCCTCCACACTTTGGAAAGGACAGGCTGGAGCAGAACTGGGCTGAGCAGGTCAGAATCATGTCTTCACTCTCAACGGACCAGACCAATAAGTGTGACTTTGGGGTGGAGTTGGAATGCCAGCTGCTAGAGATGGAAAAAGGCTAGGTCTGGGACTGGATGAAAAGAAGCTGAGAGTGATGGATAAGGAGGTTGTGAGTTAGGCCAGGGAAATTTTGGGTGATCAAGGGACCTAGAGGAAGGGGTTAAATACTCATGATCATATCAGCTTGTGTGACTTGGAGAAATCTGTGCAAAGTTCACCCAACATTTTAATATTATAAAGAAGGAAAGGGCTGGGACTGATAATGACATTGCAGGCCAAATGTTGCAGTGTAATCAGCCTGAAAAAGGGCAAAAAGTGGGGCTTTGGAGAGGGACTTCAGAATTAGATCATAGTGCTACTATGCAAGTCAACCATTTCATAGAGTGAGGAAGGACCCTAGGATTTAGGCAATTTGGAGTTAGAAGTGGATTGTAATGATATATATATATTTTATATCAGAAGAGCATTATAAACAGAAAAATGCTTGAGGGGAAAAAGCAGGAGTCTAAATTGTGTTGTACTACACCTGAACCAGTATTTCTTATATTTATACTTATATTTCTGATTAAACAAAGTTAAACAGGACTTCTCAGGGCCTTTAAAATGCTGTTAACCTATTAATATCTCATGGCACACGATCCTGGAGAACACACTTTAACTTAATGTTAAAAAAAAGCACAACCAAATTCAACCACCATATGTAACAAAAACACTAAAAGTATTTCAAAATATCAACAGTGAATGACTCTAGCGAAATAATCTATTTATTTATTTTACACCTATAGCATCTGGTCTTCCTAGGTGGTCTCCCAACCAAGTACTAACCAGGCCCAACCCTGCTTAGCTTTCAAGATCAGACAGGATCAGGCTTGTTCCAGGTAGGACGGTTATAGACTCTCTTACTCTTTTGCATTTCCCATAATCACTTTGATGAGCCTCTATAAGGAACATGAATTTAAATAAAGTAGCGGTGTAGGTGTAGGATATCCATGTTGAAGTCAGTTTTAAAAGCTGTGTGACCTTGAACAGGTTCCCGAACCTCATTGGATCTCAGTTTCCTCAACTATAAGATTGAAAACACCACCTACCTAATGGGTTTGCTATGAAGATTAAATGAATTATGACATTCAAATCACTCAGCACACTGTCTGGCACATACTGTAGGAGTTAGAGACAAGGTAACTACAATTATTATTGAGCTATTAGAGTTTTAGAGTGTAAGAAAGGAGTGCTGGTTTGACTAAAGGCACTGGTCCACTCATTATGATGTCAGGGAGAGCAGAAAAAACTATTTTCTGAGCTTATAGCTTCCTCCTGAAGCAAAGAATTACAGAAGCTGCTACAGAGTGTAGGACAGGATTCTGTAGGACAGTTGGTAGGAATGATTATGAATTCTCAAATGACTGAAAACTTTTTTTTCTCATGGTGAGCAGCCTATAAATACTGTATTTTAAAACAAACGAACGAACGAATGAACAAACACTTTCCTGATTGCTTGGAACTAAATTAATCATTCTACCAGAGAAAGGCATTTGACCACTTCCTTTTTCTAAAATATTATGCTGAATGAAAAGAACTTGAGCTCCAACCACCACAGTGCCTCCAACATTATTCTGGCAACTTCATTGTTTCACAATTGTGATTTTTGGAAACTTGTCATTAAGATTCTTCGGAATTCTTAAATAACTGTTTCTGACTTCATTTATTTAAATAACCCAGAATAGCCTCTTGAGCTATAAGTTTGATGATCCAGGAAACTATTTATAGCAGGATGAGTACTCTCTGTGACTGATATTAGTTATGTTTTATTTTGAGACGGACAAATCCTTAAAAAGTTTGATAGGGTTGATGGTATTTTAAACTGAAAGCATTGCCAAGGCAAATAAGGCAAGTAGATACGAAACTGGAACATAAAGAGATATGAGTGTGCTTTTTGCTAGTTTAGCTAAAGGTTGGGGAGGCCTCCCACAAGAAGGGAGGCAGAGTCTGTAGCCCAGATGCAGTGATTTTTTAGGTGGATTAAACATTTCTGCCTGGGGCAGGCTGGTCTCTATTTGCCCAGGGCTAACAACCTAGAGCAGACAGATGGAGACAGAAACCATCATAATTAAGGCCAATACTGTCCTTGGTGTTACTTATATCCTCCCAGGAAGGAGAAAAATTGGGAATAGAGGAAGGTTAAGGTCAATGTAACATTTCTTTAAAAAAGCTTTTTTTTTTTTGCTGGGGGCCCTTAAAAATAGAATCATAATGTAATTATTTAGAACAAGAAATCACTGGAGACTGGAGATTCAGATGCCCCTTCTTCTGAAATCTCATTAAGCAATATATCAGAAATGCTTATTACGTAAAATTGCTTCCTGATCACAAGCTGTGTACTCTCTGTACCTGGAACACGCCAGTAGCTCTCAGCAACTCTGCTCTCCCAGGTGCCCGTGTTAAGTGAGTGAGAGGCACTTAAATATTTATCAGCTTTTGTAATCCTATCACTTACTGGCTGGCCTGAACGCACCTCACCTAGGTAACGTATCGTCTGTGCCCCTGGCATCCAGCTCAGGACAGGTGCTTGGAATACATCGGGGATTAAAAGGCTTAAGTCTTGTAGGCCCCTCAGTCTGAACAAAGGACATGAGTGGTTTAGAGAACGGTGTGACAAGGTTGAAGGGAAAAAAGCAAAGCGGTTAGATTGCGTGGATTCCTCCTTTCCGCCTGAGAGGGCGCTGTCTTTGATTTTGACACAGCTCAATTAAAGGCCTACTCGGGGCCGGATTCCAACGGCGGCTTTCTCCTCTACCGGCCAACCCACCCCGAGGGTAGAGGTGAGGGGATCTCTGGACTTTGAGGACTAGCTCGCCTTCCCATTTTGGGCGCCCAATACAAGGTGTGGGGCTCCGGGGAGTGGGAACCCTACCCCCGGAAGTTTTTTTAGAGATAAAGAAAAAACGGCGGAAGTAGGCCAAATGCGCCTCCAGCCAGCTCTCCATTCTTTTGGAAGGGGAGGGGCTTCACTGTTCTTTGCCGCCGTGAAAAGTCCCTACGGCAGATTCTGTGTGCAGGTTCAGTTTTCCAGCTCTGCCTCTCAGCCATCTTTCCACCGCCTGTGTCCTTTCCCAGGTTATCGTGCCGGGATATGACGTACGCTCGAACGTAACTGGGGGCGGCACCTCAAAAGGAAAAGCGTCTGAGCCCAGATCTCGCGAGAACATTCCTTTCCTTCGCAGTTATCGCTCTGCGGCTTTACTCTCGTCGCAACGAGATCTTTCGAGATCTTCTCCGCCCCTACCGGCGCTCTCTCTGCGGCCGCTGAGCCGGGGCCGGCCTGAGCAGCGCGCTCCGCTGCGGTCTCATTTCCGAGGACCTAGGCGCTCGCGTCGACACCCGCACGTACCTCACCAGCACCTGTCCCTCGGCCCACGCGGCCCGCTCTACGCGCGCCAGCCCCGCCGGGGTCCGTGTCCTGTCTCGCCGGCCGGACCCGGGCTCGAGCCCGAGCTGCAGCCAGCGCCATGTCGGTGGTGGGCATAGACCTGGGCTTCCAGAGCTGCTACGTTGCTGTCGCACGCGCCGGCGGCATTGAGACCATAGCTAATGAGTACAGCGACCGCTGCACGCCGTGAGTGTGGGCCTGGCCGGTCGCGTGCACCAGGGGTGGGGAGGTAGCAATTGCTCGGGTCTGCGACCCTTGCGGCTAGGGAACGCGGGTCGGGGAGTCTTCCCCATTCCGAACTGAAGGCTTGGTGGGTAGAGGACCCCCCACTGGGTGCCATGTTACTAGTGGCCGTGACCCGCCATGTGGGTCTGCGCCAGGGAGCGAGGCCTTTTCCCGGTGGCGAGCCATCTGAGCGAAGGCTGTGAGCGGGTACTCGAACCAGCGGAGGGCACGGGTAAGAACTGGAGAGAAGGCATAGAGACCTGGGATGTAGGATAGATCGTCGTTTATGAGCGGGCAGAGACCATGACCAGGGCATACTGACGGTTCTTGAGCCCAATACAGCCTTCAGAGTTTTGTACACAGCAAGCGCTTAATAAAAATTGAACGGGGTTCAGGCTTCTGCTGGTGGCAGGACAGCGGAGCGGACGGAGTCCCACGTGCGTGGGGGCGGGGCGGCGCCCGGAAGAGGGAGCCGGAGGATCAAGCTCCGGATGGACCAGGGATCTCGGGATTGGGGTGGGACAGACATATCAGAAAGCTTTTCATAAAATTGATGCTTTCTTGATAACCTTTGCATTCATTTTGTTTTGTTCACATCGTTTCAGTATATTGAACTATGTTGGGTCATTCTCTGCTATTTTGTGCGCATCCACTTTCACAGTAATACATTCCAGCTAGGGTGTTGGCTGCAATTATTAGTGACTCAGGGGCTCACTTGGACTTCTAGAATCTATAGTAACTTATGGACCAGTATAGACATAGCTCTAAAAAACCGTGACTCACTCAGGTCCTTCCTTGGTTAGAATAAAAGAGTCCATTTTTCGAGTACTTAGAGATACCTTTTAGTCCACCGTCTTCCTCTTGGACAAAATCTTTAAGAAGCTTGGTATTATTTTCTAGGTTCTCAGTGTAGCCATTCACGGGCATCTGTTCAAAGGCGCATTTTTTTACCCTGACCTTTGTCACACTTCTTAAACAGATTGCTAACCAGACTAGATAGCCCTTTTAGCCTGATATTTGCAACCTAGAAGGTTCACAGCATTTCCCTTCCACTCGTCGTATTTCTACCCCTTAGTTTAGAACTAATCCAGATGCTTCCCCAGAAAACCCATTTAAGGTCCTCAAACTGGTTTGAGGTCCCTTTCTCGATTGTATTTATAGTTTTTAACAGCTATATGGAGATAAAATTTGAAGTGTACAGTTTGATTGTTTTTGTGTAGTCACAAAATTGTGTAACAGTCCCATAATCAATTTTAAAACATTTTCATTACTCTGTACACCTCACTCCCCCATTTTGTTTTTACAGGTTATAATAATGGGTATTATGTTGTAATTTTATTTCCAGGAAAGGGTATTGTATACTGAAGCTTTTTTTTAAGCATTAAAGTTTGTTTTTAAGTGTTTAGGTATTAATTTCCTATTTGATATTGTCTTCCTCTCTGGATCCTAATTTTCTTAATCTGTAAAGATAGCCGCCAAGGAATTAAAAAGTCTAGAGCGCTGTTAGGCATGTAACATCTAGGTGCTTTCTTGCATAAAATTGGACACTTTTTAGCTTCAGAGGGAAAAGAATCCAAAATATTGAAATAGTATTCCTGTCCTTTCTTTTAGACTGTTATGTTATGCTCTATTTTTTTTTGACAAATAGTAGTTACAGCAGTTTTACCATGAATTCCATTGAAACTGAGTCATTTCAGAAAAATTAATTTTCCCAGATCGCAGTTAAATTTGCCTCAAAGACTAAGTGATGGGTGACCAAATACACCATGTAATTGTGACAAGAAATACCTTTTAAATACTTCAAATGGTTTTCCTTGTATGTTTCCGCTATATTTTCCTTTATATTCCCTCAGGAACTTACAGGGATGCCATACACCCATGTAATTTTTGAACTGATTTTGATTAGCTTATATTTCTCTGTTGGAGTCTGATTAAGTAGAACATGGGAGCAGAAAGGTTATGGAAAAACGGTTTTATACCTCAGGGGTACAGACTGTGATACAGGTTTGTTTTTGTGTGAGTGGAAATGAGATACCATTTTGAGAGGGATGGCTATGATGAAAGTACATCATTTCAAGTTGTGGGAGTAACAGGAGTTCGATTCAGTTTTTGAGGAGCCAGTGGAGCCTTACCCAGAAGAGACATTGCTTTTTTTTTTTTTTTTTTTTTTTGAGAACATCTTAAATTTTTAATCCTTTCTTTACAGGTTACCTAGACCACTTTTGAGTAAGAAAACTGTAGAAAGTTAGTAACTGCTACAAGCAAACACTAGGTGGTGGTGGCAGGTGTCAGTTTTCCACAGAGATCTGCTTTGCAAGTTGTCCGAATGCACTGCTCTTGGTCTCTGCTCACATTGGCTGGAATCAATCATGGCAGATTTTAGGCCACAGGTCACTTTTCCCCATATTTCTTTGTAAGCTCTTCAGTGTTCTTATAGAAGTTTTAATGGTCGTTAACGTATTCTTCAGCTAGGTTGGCCCAAACAGGGTCTCACCTAAGGGTTGTTCACCAGTGCTAGGGAAAACTGGATTACTTGGTCAGCTTTGGTTGCTGCTTCCAGTTTTCAGCACTTAAGACAGACCTGCCACCTATAATTGATGTTAGGGTTATAAATCTTTGTTTTAAGTGTGATCTTAAGTGGTTTGAGTGGGTACTCTGCTGGAAAGTTGATTTCGATTTTGAAGCCCCTCTTATCATCTGGAGGGTTGTCAGGAACAGTAGGCCTTTGCCAAGTCAATAAATTAGCCTCATCAACCTGGATGTTATGGAAATTTTTTATTCCACATTTTTGAATTTCAAGCTCCTTCATTAGCCTCTTCCTGGCTGCCATCTTGGATCTGGGGCTGCTGCGATTCCTCAAGACACTTGCTTTTCCACTAAATTTAGGTTTCCTTGTTTCAGCAAATATCTAGTGCTTCCAAATGCCAGCCTTTGTGCTAACCACTAGAGGTGCTCTGATGAACAAATAAACAAGATCCTGTCTTCATGGACCTGGCTAGTAGAAAAAGCCAGATGCTAAACAAATATATACTTAATTACTGACTGGTAAAGGCCCAGATGGAAAAATACAGGATACGATGACAGGGGGACCTAATTTGAACTTGAGTGGGGTGGAGGTGGTCAGTACTCTTAAAGAAGTGCCATTTAAGTTGATACTTGGAGGTTGAGTACCATGGAGGTTGTGGTGGGTCTGAGGAAGGGCTGTTCCGGCAGAAGGAACAGCAAGTGGGGAAGACCTGAGGGAAGATGAGCTCGGCCCACTTGGCAAGACTTAGAGGTCATAGCTGGTCTTGAGCCACTTGAGAGAATGGTGTGAGATAAATCTGGAGAGTTAGGCAGACTAGATTATGGCAAAGCTTTGTAAATCATGTTAAGGATTTTTATCTAGGTGCAGTGGGAGGTGATCCAACTTGTATTTTTAAAATGTGATTAATTTCTTTGGAGAATGGATTTATTTGAGAAGGGTAAGAGAAGAAGCAGGGTGATAACTTAGAAGGCTGTTGCACTATTTAGTCCACGTGTGAGTTGATGCTGCTCTCCAGTAGTGTAGTAGCATGGGAGAGAAGGGTGGACAGCTTTGAGATGATCTTTGGAGTTCTAAATTAGGAGTTTCAGTGTTGAAGTTTTCTAACTATAGGCTTTGGAACGAGATGGAAAGCTTTTTAAATATTTAGTTAGATTATTGCAGTAGAAAAGGTACAACCACAAAGCTGCTTTTGCAATAAAAATGTGTTTGGACTGCCAAAGATTAGAGAAGTTAATTGAGCCATACTTCTCAAAGTGAACACTTTATAGGGAGGGCAGAAATTAGTTACTTAGAAAATAGTTGTGTGTATGAATTGTTTATATTATTTATCAGTTTCATAGACTTAGTTCCTTATAAAACAATATATTAAGAATTTGAAGAGATGAAATTGGCTGTTAATAACTGCCCTTGAAAGAGCAAGAGCTGAAAATATGTATAGTTTCTGGCAAGAAAATTATTCCTCTATAAAGTGAATGTTTTTACATGTTGTATAGATCTAAGAGCAGTAGGATGACTTGATCTTTTGGATTCAAAGAAAAGAAGTTGGTTTCTTAACTAAAGCTTCAGATACCACTCCCCCTCATATGTCTGATTGCAGAGGGTATAAAAGTAATTTCTTAGAATCGGTTAAGAATTAAAACACAACCTTGTGTACAAAATTGGTATAAGTAATCTACACGACCTTTGTCATTAGATTCTAAATTGCTTCCTAAATCAAAACATTTTTTTCTGACTTAACAAAATGCTTGTTTGCTGTAACAATAAAAACACTAAAGTGCTAAAATAAAATTATGTTTCTTCTTCCTCTAATTATTTGCTCTGTGTTCTTGTACACCTTTCTCTGTATTTGTATAAATATTTCTATAAATACATGGTCTGTGTGTGTTTAATCAAATAGGATTATATTCTATAAATATGATTATCTCCTTAAATATGTGTATTCCATATTATGGCTGTCACATGTTTTCTTCAAACACTCAGGTTATTTTTAATATTTTGCCATTACAAATAGTTCTTCAACAGCAGTCTTATATTTGTTTTCATGTTAATACTTTTTGTTGGATAGATTTCCAGATGTGAAATTGCTGGGGCAGAGGATATATATACTAAGAGTTTCAGTATGTATTGCGAAATACTTTACAAAAATTTTAAGGGATTAATTTATACCAGGAACATAAGTGATTTCTCTTCCTCACTGGGGGTTGTGGGGATTATTGTGAGTTAAGGCGTTCAGGGTAATGTCTGACATACAGTAAATACGCCTAAGTATTTGCTCATTGCTATTACTACCTTTTGTATTTTTTATTAATCTTTATTAATGGATTATATATTGGGACAGTAAAATGAAATCTATTGAAGTTTGTCTAGGGTTTATCAAATATGTTGCATCGAATGTGTAAATATTGTTAACTCAGGAATTTACTGTGCTTTAGTAACTGTTTTGGCCTGTTTGATATCAACTTTTTTTGGGTACTTTTAGTTCGGAATTAAGGCAGTGACCAGAGGATACTACAATTAATATAGTAACCATTTCCATGCCAGATATGCCAACATCTTGTATTCGATAGTCTAAATACTACTGTTCTTTAAAAGCGAATTCTCTTTGTTGAAGAAAGGTAACTAGAGCAACAGTTGTGCTAATATCCTGAGCTTTTATACACAAACACGAAACTACCTTTTAAGGATCTGCCAATAGCAGCTGTTGACAGTATCCTATCAGAATGTACATAAATATTTGGTTAGTAGTTCTTAGCCAGGCAGGGAGATCAGTGCTATTCCCTGGCTTAAAAAGAAAATTTCTAGGACCTAAAGATTAGAACAGTCTTGAACTTTATTTGAATTAACTTCCAATAATTTGGAATGTAGGAAAAGTAATAGTCAAATAGCAATTATCTAAGTACTTACGTTTTTAGCAGCATTAATTTGGTGTCGTTTATAGAGGAAATATAGGGTAAAGATTCTGCTGTCTAGAGATGTAATCATTCTAGTTGGAAATATGAATGACACAAAACAACAGTGAAAGATTATTTAAGTACAGACTTAAAATATCGAGTACAGAGGAGAGGTTACATCAGTCGGGGATGGAATGATGAGGAACGGCAGGAGTGGGGCTTGAGTAAATAGGATTAGAACGCATTCAGGAAAAGATTGGGACAGTTCAAGGGAAGGTAGAAGTAGGAATAAGTATAACAGGTATAGTTTGCAGTACTAAAATATGTATGTATAGGATTTGGAGTCCAATAGTCTTGATTTTGAGTCCTGGACTCCTAATGTTTACTAGTCATGTTTCTGGGCTCATTAACTTGACTTGAATCAGGTCTTCATTATAAAACGGGGTCAGTAGTTCTTTTTCTCAAGTGTATTTGGGAGAATCAAGTGTAGAATACTTAGCACACTTCCTGTGTGTGTAGGCCCAGCCATGAAATCTGTGGGACAGGCACTTCACCTGCTTGGATGAAAGAGAGGTTTCCTCCCGTAAGTATTGGTGGATGCAGACTGCATGCAAATTTTGGAAGTTCCCGGTGAATGGGCATAGTTGATATGTTGCCTTTAAATACCTTGTCATGCTTTTTCCTGTCAAAATCCTGATGGAATAATTCAGCCACTAAAGGCTTTGGGATGTGTGGAGGAGAAACAAACTGTGGGGTGCTTTTTATCTTTTTTTTTTTTTTTAAAGACATATGTACAGGCATATCTCAGATATTGCGCGTTTCATTCCAGACCACTGCAATAAAGTGAGTGTCACCATAAAGCTAGTCATAATCTTTTTGCCAGTGGAGGGTCTTGCCTTCAAGTTGTATACAACAACATTTGTGAGGCACTATAAAGTGAAGTGCAGTATGACAGTATGCCTGTCCTAGGCCAGAACTAAGTTACCTAAATTTGATAGTGGCCATCTTCAGTGGGAGGGTGATGGTTGGAATCAGATAACCTTTATTTTGTTGTTCATACTTTGTTTTCTAATTTTCTACAATGAGCTCACACTAAAGCACTGAACTAGGTTCTAGTGCTGATACTAATATTCAACTTAATCTTTTTGGGCTTTCTGCACATTTATATATTTTCTCTGTGAGCTTTTAGTTTGAAAAACCTTTAATTGGTGCAGTTTGGCATATTGCCCATCATTAAATTTTTTTTTTTAAATGGAAGTAGTATGACTTTATTTCTCATGGGTAGATAATTTTAAAGGTGGCTGACTGGATTTTAGTGGACAGTTTGAGAAGGTGATGCAGAACTTTCATAGCAGACTGGTTGGTATATTTTTGTATGAAACTCGAACCAAGGCTTCATTGTAGCTTTAATAATAGCTAATATTTTATTATTATACCAGTATCTGATAAAGCCCTTTAAAAGTGAATCAACAAAATTTAATCTTTATAGCAGCTATGTGAGGTAGGTGCTGTAATTTCCCCATTTTAGAGACAAATTTCAGAGACGTTAAGCTGTGACTGGAGCTCATGGCTAGGAATGCAGAGAAGGGATTTGGACAGATCCAGGCTCTGATTGTGGAGCCAGAACTCTTTTTACTGCATATGTGTTCATATCAATCAAGTTGATGGCAGAGTGGAAAAAATAAGGATTTCTTTCTTTAGTGCAGTAGTTGGCTTATTGTTACAGAAATTTTAGAATTTAAGAATTATGAGTGATATTGATGATTTTCTTGGATACGGTAAGAAGGGTGGACTTTCCCCATACTTTGCAAGAGTTATATACCTTGTTTGAGGTGTTACTGCTGTTAGGTAGTGAACGCTGATGTTCCATTAGTGACATTTGATTGCTTTGTATGAAGTTGGGAACTGTTTCTAGTGTCTGTGCATAGACCAAAAAAGTATGAGCAACTTGAAGTGAGACAAACTGGTATTTAGCTTTTCAAGATGTATGAAATACTTCCTGTTACTGTTGAAGATGTAGAATTCAAAAGTAAGTAAAAATGTTAACTGATTTCAAGGGAAATATTACTTAGAGCAGCTACATATGCTAGAACATTCTCTGATGATGGAAATGTTCTGTATCTGCATTGTCCAAAGTCCAGTAAGTTTTAAGCCAAGTTTAATAAGTTTTAAGAGGTAGGAATGATTAATTTTGCCTTGAGAGGGATTGGGAAGGTTTCACAGACAAAGTGGGTGATATTTCTGGAGAGTGATTGATTTAGAAAGACCAGAGTATTTCAGGTGGCAAAAATGGCATGAGCAAAGCAGTAAGATTGGGAGATTTTAATTTGTTGGGCCACTATGTTTGTGAGATGCTGCTGGAGAATGGGGATAGGGTTGGATGGTGAGAGACCTTTAGGTTCCACATTAAGGAATCTGGGCTTTATTTCTTGGTAATTGTTTTTTTTGGGGGGGCGGGGGGGGAAGATAATTAGAAGCTCTTGCTTCTAGAGTTACCGAGGTAGACTAGGAACTTAGCCTTTCAGCAGGACATACAGGAAAGTTGGGAAAATTAATGTTTTTTATTCTTAGAGCTAGTAATAGTTTTGAAATGGAGGTCTGAAAAGGCTGCAGGAAGCAATGGAAGATAAAGAATGTTGCCTTTGAGTTACATTGGGATTGAGGTATTGGTGGGATGTTCTTTAGAAATAATCAGATCTGGTGGTTTTTTAGAAAGATGTAGTTTTAGCAACAAAGCTTAGGTTAAGGGGCCTTTTCCAAGTGGAGAGAGTGGATGGAGTGGGTAAGATTGCCTTGAGCATTTCCTAAAGGGCAGTGTGGGCTGTGATAGGGGTTCTTACCCTACTTAGGGCCACTAAGGCACAGGGAGACCCAGCATTCTGCCAATTTGCATAGGGCTGATAAGCTTATTTAAGTAAAATAGTTCTCAGTAGGTCATCTTAATATAGTCATATTTGGACTAAAGCAGCATTTATGTCTCCTGAGCCCTGTTTCTTTCTTACCCTGCTAAATTGAAAGAACTAGGGGTCCCGGGAGGATAGAGAGGGTCAGAACTAGAGTGTAGAGTATGGCAAAATGATCTAGACTCCTGAGTCCCATTACTTTCAGGTTGTATGACCCTGGGTACATTTACTTATTTAATACCTTTATGGACTCAGTTTCCTCTCCTATAAAATGGAGGATAAGATGGGGGTGCTTATGAGGATTAAATGAGATAGTACACATAAGCAGTCTATGCTGTCATTATAATTAAAGTAGGAGGAAGAGAAGGCTTTACTAACTTGAGGGAAATGGACTCTGGGAAGGAAGAGCATTGTCTTTGGGATTTTTTGGGTGGTATGTGTGAATTTGATCTTACATAGCTTGAGAGAAAACAGCTACTAGAAGGAGAGGTGACAGATACATGAGAATAAAGGGAATGAGGGGCAAGGTTGCAGAGGGATTAATTAGAATGAAAAACAGGGTGATACATAGGGAGCATGATATTAAAAGCATCAATTCCAACTAAACCTTTTAAGCTTTAGCACAGTGTTTTAAAATAGTACCTTTAAGCAGGTTTCAGTTTTGCTCTCTAAAATAAGCAGCAGTAGCTCAAACCAGCAGGCAGTATATGAATTGGTGATTTGGAAGAATGTGTTGAGAAGTGGGAATAAAGTTCCGTGTCGGAAATTCTGAGTCTTTGGAAGCTAGTCTTTATAAACAATTACTTTTTATAAACAAATAGGACAAGAGTTGTTTTCAGGGTATATAGACTGTTGTTACAGTTATAAGGTATTTTTGAAAACATTTAATTGATGAGTTGATATGAGCATACATTGTTTTATATTGGGATTTTGAACACCAGACTTAGGAATTAGAGAGTAATGGAGACTGGTTAAGCCACTACATACATCTCTCTGTTTATCATAGACATAAAACTTGTGCCTCAACATCAAAATGACAGGACACCTGTTATTCTAAGAGGCAGCCCATTCCATGGACAGTTTTACTCAAAATAATAGTTAAAATTACAGACTTACTGGTGCCGTTAAAATATATATTGCCTACTGTGGTTTTGGATGTAATGTTGTAATAAGGTTATATGCTTAAATGTTTGTTTTATTTACTAGGGCTTGCATTTTTTTGGTCCTAAGAATCGTTCAATTGGAGCAGCGGCTAAAAGCCAGGTAGGTGGAGTTTTGTTTTTTCCTAAAACGACTTATTTTTATGGTTTGTCCATCTTTCCATTCAGCAACTATTTGAGTGCCCGTTATGTGTCCTATCTAGTACAGGTAGGCCTAGGCATAGAACTGAGAGAGACCTGATCCATATTTGCATGTTTGAGTGAATAACATGAGCAGTATAATCTGTCTAATGCAAACTACTAGAATGCATTTCGCCCTCATCTTGTTTAAGCACGGCTTACATGTTCCTTGACATTTTAAATGCTCCTTAAAGTCTGTCAGTTGGCCTTTTGCCTTACTTATGAAGGTCAGCGTTGGCTGTGGAGTTGGTCTTGTTAGAGCTCTCAAGGAAAAGAGCATGCTTGCTAAAGCCCATCGACTCATCATTGGTTCACTTTGTAAACTAGGAGCCTGATATATTTGCTGGTTCTGACTAACCAGAGCGGCAGAATACCAAGAGTTCTGTTCTCTTGAGTGTCTGAGGTTGCTGTAAGTTAAGGAGTTGTATGTTTGACCATTTCTGTGGTTCAATCTGGAGCAAAATGTATAATGAATAACTATCTCTCTTTTGTACTGGGCAGGTCTAAAATTTACAAGCCTAAGAAAATGGTACTTGGTCAGTTGTTTATTAATTAAACAGTTTTTATAATCTCTTTTTCAAAAACCTCAAGATATTTTTGGGGGCAGTAAATGTCAGTAACATAGCTATTGAAAATCTTTCCTTCTAAAATTCCAGTAAATTCCTTTTGTTGAAATTTGCTTTCATTATATTAACTACCTACTAGTTCTAGTTTGACATAGTTACTGTGATATTGAGTTTCTACTTGGCAGTTACTGACGTACAGCCTCATTTGGGTGGCCTCATACTGTCTTACAAAAGGCTTGTGTGTGTGTCTTTGACATACCTGATGCAGAGTTTCTCTGCAGCTTTTCCTTGGGGCTCGTTATATTTTACTCCTGCATTAGAAGAAGAGCCTGTAAATTTAAGCCTGAGTTTATTCTTGAATTATTTGGATGTCTTTGCCAGTGTGTTTTTTCCATAAATTTTATAGTTCATTCTAGAGAAATTAAAAAGTATAATAGTAGAAGGAATTACCAAAGAATTACCATTATCCAAAATCACTGTTAGTATTTTAATGTGTACATTTTGCACTCTTCCTAAGTGTGTAAATGTGTTTTTGCCCCCTAATAAAGTGAGATCATAGTATGTAGACACTTGTCTTCCAGCTTTCTAAAATAACCTTTCCGCTGTGCGGATATATCATAATTTATTTACTCATACCCATTCAGGCTGTTTCCAGTCTTCTGGTATTATAAATAATGTTCTGTCAATACCTTTTTTGCATTCTTCTTTGTGTATTGGTGTCATCTTCATGGTGTCATCTTTCCCTTTATGGTAACTTTCTTTCACTAGAATTTCTGAATTTCTGACACGTACTTGCAGATTGACTCCTGGAAAGTTTGAATCACAAAGTATGGTAGTTTTTAAAGGCTAAAAATCATTTATGAAATATTATTTGAAGTTTAAGACAGAAAATACCTTTATAAGTGTAACGACGTGTCTTTATAGAGAAGCAGGACAAGTTGGGCAGTGGTCTCTGTGTTACCTGTATAGTCCTTCACCCCTCCAGCCTCACTTCACATGCTAGCAGGCATCACTCAGAAAGTTTAGTGCTGAAGAAAACTAAAACTCAGAAGGAAACTTTGTGGAGTTAAAATGATGCTAACTTAATCATAGGCTGTTGAAATTTTTTTCTACTTAAATGCTGTTAGTCTTTCTACTTTTTGACTCACATTCTCTCTCTCAGATTATTTCCAATGCAAAGACACAGTCCAGGGATTTAAAAGATTCCATGGCCGAGCATTCTCTGATCCATTTGTGGAGGCAGAAAAATCTAATCTTGCAATGATATTGTGCAATTGCCACTGGATTAACAGGTATAAAAGGTTAAGGTTTTCAAGATAATGCCTTATGATTAAAATACAGCATTTTTTTTTATCAAGCCAATGGAGATCAGTACCATTCCAATTTTATGTTGTAATGAAAATACTTACAAATACTTAGGAAGAGATTTTGCTGGTAAAGACCATTTAGCATTTTTTGAACAATCTGGATTTTGTTTGAGAGTCATAGGTGGCACTCTTAGTATGGGTTGAATGGATGGGTAGTGATGGTTAATGCTGCCATTGCTCTCTTGATTACTGACGCAGTGGCCTTTCTGGCATGATTTTAGGGAATGACTTCTGGAAGAACAGGCAAAGGAATGAATATTTTTAAGTCATTAGGCAGATATGTGGTCATACTCTTGACGAAGAATTAGTTTGGAAAAGGTATCGTTTTTGAGAAAAGGGAGTTTAGTCTCCGACATCTCTGGGACATGCAGAAGGGTCTCTTTGTGAAGCATGCTGTGAACCGATGACACAAAAAGAGATGAGAGGCTAGGGGATGCGTGGGGTGGACACAGCTGCCTCTCTAGCGCTCAGAGGTGGGAAGAAGAATCCAAGAGGGTGGTTGAGCTTTCCAGGCAGGTGAGTTTAGAAAAAATTTGGTGTTTGAAACATCCTAATTAGAGAAATAAGAACCAGAACAGGCTCAAAATCCAAGAGATGATGAAAATTGTGATAAAAAAGGTAGTTGTGCCATTGTAGCTGAGAATTCAGTTGAATTTAGAAGTGAAAAATTCTGATAACTGAAAAGTGATCACTCGGTTTACTTGGTGTATCTGTGGCAATAATCTCAGAACAGTTTGGCCTAGCAAGGGATAAAGCTGGAGTACAGAGGAGGGAAAGGGGAAAAAGGGAGGTGAGGAAATTGGGGAGGGGGTATTTATTGTTAAAAAAATGGGATGAGTATTGGCAGTTTCAGTCTTAAGCATTGCAAGAGCAAAGGAGAAAAAGAGATTACAGAGAAGACCTGGGGAGCAAGGTGATCCACATTCAAGGGTGGAGAGTTGGCTAAGATTAGACAAATAGCCGGGAAGAAGAGACAGCTTAGAAGGAGGCTCACTGGGAGGGATATTTTCCATCTTTATCAGGCAGTAAACAGAAACTGTTAGATTGTAAACCAGAATAAATTTATGGTTGGGCTGGGGAGTGAGAAGGTGAGGAGAAGAAGGTGGCTTTCAAGCTGAATTGGAACAGCAGCTAGAAGAAGTGACATTTTTCTGGTGTGGATTGTAGTTGAGGGGTATGGGTACATGTGGGATGGGGTTTAGCCAGTCTTTAAATGTTTAAAGTTTGCAACTCTTGTCAAAGTTGTAGACTTTTATTCAGGGCAGGATATCTTGAACCTTGTTCATCATTTATTCTTTAATTCACCAAGTATTTATTGTGTCATGTCTGTCAAGTGCTGGGGCTCTGGCAGTGAATAAAGCTGACTAAAACCATGTCCTCAGCTCAGATTGGATCCTAATTGGGGAGATGATAATAAAGTCAACTGAGTCAACAAAGTAAAAAACACGTAGTATGTCAGATGGTAAAGTAGTTCCACCACCAAACCCATTATGGAGGGGCGGTGTGGCTCATGGTGAGCTACACCAGTTTGCTTTTACACCGATCAATGGTCTTAAGTTTTATTGGTTGTCACAACATATTGTTTTCATAGTGGTTCTCATCTCCACGTAGGAAGTTTGACACATACTATAAAGCTAAAAAAACCCTTCACATTATTTTTGCTTTTTTAAAATTAGTTTTCATTAATTCTTTCTTAAGATAATATTCCACTGGTGACGTGAAACAGTGCTTATTTTAGGCTCTAAAACATAAGGAAATACATAAATCTAAGAATCTTTTGTTTTATTGCAGGTGAAGTATATGGAAGAAGAACGAATTTTACCAGCAAGTGACTGCCATGCTTTTGTCCAAATTGAAGGAGACAGCAGAAAGTGTTCTTAAAAAGCCTGTTGTGGACTGTGTTATTTCGCGTGAGTTAGATTCCTACACATTATTGGGAACTTGCACAAAGAAGCTTTGCTTTAACTGCAAATGATATATATTTTTGCCTTAGGTTGTATGATTATTTTAAGAATTTATCAAACTAGTCTTCATTTTCCTTAATTTCCTTTTTTGCCCTCTAGTTTTTGTGCAGACTTCCCTTGCTATTTGGCCTGCTTATGTATGTATGTATGTGCGTATGTACACATGTATGTCCAGTGCTGTTTATTGAGTCTTTCGTCAGAAAAGACTTCCATTTGTCACAAAAGGGCAGGCTGAGCTCAGCCATGCAAATTGGGGTGCTGGAGGGTTTGTAGTCCTGTAGAGGACAGGCAGCCAAGCCAGTCTTTCACTTCGGACACACCCAACAGTTGCTGGGCATGGCATCCAGCAGGACCCTGTCCCTCCATAAGCAGTCCCCAAACTAGAGCTGGTGAGGGAGACCAGATGGCCCCAAGGGAAGGAGTGACCCCGGGTGCCCCAGGCTCAGGGCCCGAATACCAGCCTGGTTTGAGGTCCCAGGGAGGAAGGGGACAGAGTCTGGCAGGGCAGAAGTGAGTACAGAATACAGGTAGAGTTGGGCTGTCCTGGCAGGGCTGCAGTCAGAAGTAGAGGGCTGGCTCACTGCGTAAATCCGAGAGGTCCTTGTGACTGGCAGGGTGAGCATATGTAGGCTTCACCTTGCTCGGAGCTGGCTCCAGTGTCTGCTCTGGCCACTTGCTGAAGGCCATGGAGTAATTTGGAGTGTAGCTGGATAGGCCTGAGTGGTCGTCTGGCAGCTGAGGCTCTTGGGTGCCACACAGCTCACGAAGGTGGTCCGGAGCAGGAAGAGCATGAAGGCTGTTCCGCTGCCCTTTTCAGGCCGGGTCCCTCCTCCTCGTTATTTGGCCTATATAAAGAAAGGCTCATTTCAAAGCCAACTTCTTCCTGGATTTTTTCCAGTACCTAGCATATTGTCTGGTAGCCACTCATTTGCTAAATAGTTGAATACTTTCAATGAGAAATGTTGTCTTTTCTTCATTTTTATCTCTGTATCTTTGCTGTTGATTTAGCACAAAAGGCCAGGCAGCAATAATTTCATCTTGCCTTTTTCATATCCCCATCTAGATGGAAGCCTGCCTGGCTGTTTGTAGCTTTGTACTTGTAGTATGGTAGAGTCCTTAGCAACTGTTGAAATTTGGGCAGCTGTATTGGCTTTGCCACTGAATCTTCTCATTCTGCATTTATCTGATATTTTATCTCTGTGGCTTCTTGTCTTAACGTTGGTGCATTGTTGGACAAAGCAGGGACTATTAGGTCCCTTTTTTACCCCATAGTCCTTTATTTGGTAGAATCAGCTCATGGCTAGCTATATCTAGTAAAGCAGAACCAAACATTTGTCAGGAAGAATTGGATTATGGCTGTGGTGCCACATTCTGGGGATGCAAAGCATAAAAATGTCACTTTTCTTACAGATTCAGTATGGGCATTGTATTTTCTAAGATGCTTTCTGTCTTTCCCAAGCTCTCCATTGATTTGTCAGATTTGCCCTTGTTTCCCCATCTAGTCTGGTGCCTTTCACATAGATCCCACATTGTGTTTGGTATAGAAGTAAAGTTTATGTAAAATCATGGAATGCTGAGTGGTTTTCCAGTTTTTGGGCTCAAGTTAAAAAGCAATGTGTTAAGTCATTTGTTGGGAGTCCTCAAGACTGCACTGAGTTTCAGTGATTTGCTAGGAGAATTCATGGGCGTTTGCATATAGCTTTTCTATCGGCTGAGATTTATTATAGGGAAAGGATACAAAGCAAGATCAACAAAGGGAAAAGGTACATGGACAAGGTCTAGAGGAAACCAGGCAAAAGCTTCCAGGAGTCCCCTTTAATGAAGTCAGGCTGTGGCTGTACTTAATTCTCCAGCAGCAAGTTTTGACAACATGTGTGAAATGCCATACACCAGGAAAGTGCTGCCTGTAGCTTAGGAGTCCAGGGTTTCTGTTGGGGGTCAGTCATGTAGGTACCGTGGCATGTACCCAAATTGCAGACTCCCAGAAGGAAAGTAGGTGTTCAGCATAAACTACATTGCACAGTCAGGCACAGTGAGTCACTTAACATTTAGGAAAATTTTTGTCAACTTAGGGAACTGTTTATCATTCAAGTTCCTAGATGCTAGGGAAGGGCCAACTTGCCAGCGATCTTTCTGGGGCAACAGTCTGGCCTCTGTATGAACTCTTCTACACAGTCATCTGTTCTCAGTACTAATGATATATCTGATTGCTGTGTAAATGGAGCCTGGGTGTTTTTTGCTTTATTTATAAATTATCGTTAAAACACAAACTCAATATTTTAAGAAAATAATATTTCCAGTGTCCAAAATCAAAAGTGTAGAAAGGAGGGTGGATGGAAAGCTTCAACATCGTCTGCTACCTAGTAAGTTTTTTCTTCCCAGGGTTACCAGTTTGACCACTGTGTTAATCCTTCCAGACGTTTTTATGTCCTGAAAGCAAATATGTATAGGTCCTTTTTTACTTTCATTTTTCTTTTAACAAATTTTGGACAATTTATCTTGTAATTTGTTCCAGTTTTTTTTTTTTTTATTGCAAAGAATGCAGCAGTGAGTAAACTGGAATACCATTTTCCTCTTATATGATAAATCTGTGGGATTTATCAGTTAAATTCTCAGAAGTTCAGTTGCTGAGAGAAAGGGTATGTATGTAGTAGTCTTCCATCATTAGCCATTTTCCTTTCTGCTGTTTCAGTTACAGTGAACCATGTTCCGAATATGTTAAATGGAAAATTCCGGAAATAAACAATTCATAAGTTGCATTGCTGTTCTCAGTCCTACTCTGTCCTGCCCAGATTGTGAATCATCCCTTTGTCCAGTATATCCATATCGTATATATAGAGCATAACTTTATTACAGCATATTGTTGTAACTGTAATATTGTTAATCTCTTATTGCACCTAATTTATAAATTCAATGTTATCACAGGTATGTACTTACAGGAAAAAAACAGTATATGCAGGGTTTGGTACTGTCTGTGGTTTTAGGCATCCACTGGGGTCTTGGAACACCCCTGTCTCTACTCTCTCCCCATGGATAAGGGGGACCACTGTATTTGTAATTTAACAGCTATTCTTTAATTGCCCTATAAAGAATTTGTACTGATTTATACTACCGCCAGCCATGAATAACAGGACTTATTTGACCACAGCCACACCAGCACAGCTTATTATGTATTATAGCTAATTCTAACAGGTAAATAATGGTATCAAAGTGTATGTAATTTTAATATTTTACTCTTTAGGTGAAGATGAACATTTTAAAATTTAAGAGCCATTTTGTATTTCCTTTTTTGTGAAATGTTCCTATTCTTTGTTCATTTTATTTTGAGTTTATGATTTTTGATTTGTAGTTCTTCGTATATTAGATTAATTAGTTCTTTGCACTTTTATGGTGTGAGTTGCAAATATTTTTCCCCATTTGGTCATTAGAATTTTTTATGAGTCAAATGTTATTCACCTCACCTCTTTTTTTCTTCTGGGTTTTGTGTTTGTTTAGGAATGGTTTCCTACTCTGATGGTGAAATTCCCTTTTCTGGTACTCTTGATTTTTGTTTTTTGTTTTTTTTACATTAAATCTTTAAACTATATTTTGGTATAAGGTGTTCAGTAGGGATGCGAACTCTTTTTTTTCTGTATGGCGGCTATCTGTTTGTCCCAACACTACTTATTATTGAATTTTCTTATTTTCCCCTTGATCACATATAGAATAAATTGCTGAAGGTATTTAAGGGCGTTTCTGGATTGTACTGTTTTTGGCAGGTGCATCTTACATGAAGAATCTTCATAATACAGTAAACTTTCAAAACATTTTTTTGTAGGTTCCTTGTTTCTATACTGATGCAGAAAGACGGTCAGTGATGGATGCAACACAGATTGCTGGTCTCAATTGCCTGCGACTGATGAATGAAACTACTGCAGGTTAGGGGCTGTTAACCACAATTTTTGACTTTCTTAATCTTGAAGACTGAAATCTGAAAACCCTAGAGTTTTGTTACTTATTTTGCTTGGAGTGCTTGCCACCTATGTGTCATAGTATTTTTGGTAACTTACAGCAGTTAGGATGATGTGTAATGACATAATTCTTTGGAAAGGCAAGCATTTGTTGTCTATCTGGAGCAGTGATTTAGTTTGAGGATTGACCTTTTCCACAACTTGCGGACTGGTGGAATCAGGAATGGGGTGTAAAGGAACATCTTAGGGACAGGATATGTGGGAATGTTGAGATGGCACAAGGGTGGAAGGAATCCAGGAAAATATGTTTGGAAACTGGTTTGGGAACAATTGCCAAAATCATTGGAATTGGAAATGTGAAGGAACCCTAAGTGACTACTTAGCGGTTAACTCTTTGAAGTTTATGTTCTTCATGAATAAATTATGCAACGCTTATAAAGAATTTGATTCTTTCTGAAACATAGTATATGATATAGCTCTATTCATTATGAATGAAATCTATTTTTTCTTACTTGAATGGATTTTAAGTTTACTACCTGGGTATGTTGAACTTAATTTTTTTCTTATGTAGTTGCTCTTGCGTATGGAATCTATAAGCAAGATCTTCCTGCCTTAGAAGAGAAACCAAGAAATGTAGTTTTCATAGACATGGGGCATTCTTCTTATCAAGTTTCTGTATGTGCATTTAATAAAGGAAAACTTAAAGTAAGTATTTTTTTCTGTAAGACTGTATTACAAGTATATGGTAATTAGGAATTTGTGAGAGACAATTTAAATAATTGGTTAACAAATTTTGTTTCATTAATAGAAACTTGCTGTGAGCCATCTGAACTAGAAAGTAGGTATGTAGGGATGGGTTGGAAGTTTCAAGCCCAAAGTAATTTATTAAGAGTTGGCATGGAGTGAAGTTAAAAACATAGGCCCTGAGGGAAAAACTCAAGATTCCTGAGCTTTATTTTCCTTAATCTGTAATGTGAGGAAAATAATGCTTCCCTGCAGGCTTATTAGGAGGCTTCTTTAGCATGTAGTCCCTGACATTTTATGCTAAGGGCTGAGAAAATGATGGTAAAAGTATTCTCTTCTTCAGGTTTTGAGTGTCCTGGGGCAAGGATAGAGGGGCTATAACTTGCATAGGAGGTGTATTTTAGATTTCTGGAAAGTTTAGAGCACTGAAGAAAGCAGGTTTGTCCATAGAGAAGTCTAGCCGCTTTAAAGGTGAGGAGGGGCCAGAAGATCATGGTCACAGTGACTTTGCTAGTATGTGCTGGTTCCACAGTGGGGTTTAAAATCAGTTCTCTAGTGTGGTGATTTTTATTTAGAATTTGCTTAAGAACCAAGGATTTTTTGAGTGTTTAATTATTTGGGTTGTATTATCAGTGTTCGTGGTGCCAAGGTCGAAATTGGCTTTTTCCCTCAAATTGGGGAGCGGTGGGGAGGGGACTATATCTCAAAATAAGTATTTGTTAAGTTTGGAGGGTGTTTTGAGACTATTTGTTACAGTCATGTTTCTCTGAAAACTTACTTTGCTTTTACTTCATATTCTGGTTTATATTGTTTCTAGTTTTTGTTTTTATTTTTTTGAAATCTTCGGTATGGTTAAGAAATTAGAAGTTTGTGATTTTAACAGACATAAGTGCTGGATCAAGTGTAATTCTCAGTGTTTAAACTTTGATTACTAATAGAATTATTTCTAAAATTCTGTATTTTCACCTTTTAAACAGAAGATACTGGTCATAATTTAGCTTAGATTTTGGGTAAAGTGAAGTATCTTAGTGGTCATTGCTTTTTTTTTTTTGGTAAATTGCCCTTCACTGTCAGCTGTCTCTTGTCAGTTTTCCAGTTAAAATTAAAATTTAATTATAAAAATACTCATCATAAAAACATTCTCAAACTTGGAAAACACTTATGTGTAAAGAAAAAATATTAATATCTTACTATTAAGTTTGTTGTGTTTGATTCTAGTCTTTTAAGAAAACAAAATTGGAATCACATAATATTCAATTGTGTTCTGTTTTTCTTCAGTTAGCATACTAAGAAAATTTCCCCATGGCATTTAACATTCTTTGAAGAGATTGTTTTTACTGATTTTATTCCTTTATAAGAATATCATCACTGATTTAACCTGTTTTTTTTTTTTTTTATTGAATCTGGTTAGATGTAGTTAGCTTCTAATCTGCTAGAAAGCTAATTAGACTTTTGTGTTAAATAGAAACAAATCACTGGGAGTAAAGGCTTTAGCATCTTTCCTGGTAGTAAATTGCATTGAGCTAGGCATTTGGTATTATTTTCATAGAAGTAAGGCTAGAACTGGGTACATGACATGTTTGTATATTTGAATTTGGATTGATATTTGCTGTTTGGAATCAGATTAGTAGAGGGGCATTAGAGTTTGAAATTTAAGAGATGGGGTTTTTAATTCTACGTCTGCCACTTAACTAGCTCTGACCTGCTGATTATCTGATCTTTCTAGGTTTGTAGCATCATCTGTAAATTGGGGATTACAGTGCCTGTTTTCACAGTGGTCATAACTGATTAAATGACACATGCATGTTGCCCTGTTTTCAACCTTAATATCTTCCCCCTTTTTTATTAGAGTTTATCAGTTAATATATCTCATGATAACAATTTAAAGTAATTGGTTTATTTTTGAATTAATTATCTTTTTTCTAAGGTTCTGGCCACTGCATTTGACACAACACTGGGAGGCAGAAAATTTGATGAAGTGTTAGTAAATCACTTCTGTGAAGAATTTGGAAAGAAATATAAGCTAGATTTAAAGTCCAAAATCCGTGCATTATTACGACTGTCTCAAGAGTGTGAGAAACTCAAGAAACTGATGAGTGCAAATGCTTCCGACCTTCCTTTGAGCATTGAATGTTTATGAATGACGTTGACGTATCTGGAACTATGAATAGGTAACTATATTAATATTTTGATGTCAAACCGAACTATGATTTTTCTCCACTTATATTAGCCTTAATTAGCTAATTCTTGAAATCATTTTGGTTGGTATATGATAACTTCAGTTCTATAGGTAAAAATTAGAGACCATTCAGGACCTTGCTTTTTATGTGAATGTTGGGTTGGTTATTTAGTAATATAGACTGATGCTTTTGCTCTAATTGACTATTTCAGAAATTGGTAGTTCTTTAATGTACATGAATTAATACATGATTACCAGTTTTCCTAAAATCAGGGCAAAGTGCTTTATGCAGAATTATGTTGAATTTGATTTAGTCATTGATTCATAAATTGGTGTTTTGGCATAGTTCAGGATCATTTGAGGACAACAGCTCTTTTTGTACAGTACTACAAGAGTTCTGGGTAATTGATGTTTCATTGTTGGCCTCAGAATCACCCATAATGTTACCGTTGTTTGGTTGGGTTGCTTGGATGGTAAGTGAGATATTCTTTAGGATGTGAACTACATTGGTAGAATTTAGGCAGGGCTGCTGGCTTGTTTGGGGAAGTGTGGCCTGAGCTTCCCTCAAAAATTTGAGGTGGAATTTAAATTGCTTCACATCTGCTAGAATTATTGTGCAGCGATCAAATTTGTAGTAATCTTTCTCCCCTGCTTGAAAGAGATGGTTTTCATTTTATGTAGCAGTTTTGTGTGTGTATTGGACTAGGGGGGCTGGGGTGTAGAGGCTTATTGGTATGTTTTATAGGGAGTTTGGGGTGTAGGAGTGTATTAATATGTGTTTCAGAAATTGTTAGTGGGATCTTGTGTGATTATGAGAGCCAAATAAATACTTCTTATACTTTTGAAAACTGAAAACAGTTAATTAGCTTATGTGCTGCTTTTTTGAAAAAGTTTACTGTATCTACATTGTAAGGGCACATCGCTGTTATTTTCTCTATTTTGTAGCCTTCATTTAGTCTTTAATGCTCATTAGCAGACTTTTTTTTTTTAAACGAATGAAGCCAGATGTTTATTTCTGATATTGTAGAATTTCTTCTAATTACATTTTTTTAAAAAAAGTCGAGGTAAAATTCTACCATTTTTAAAGTGAACAACTCTGTGGCATTTAATACATTCATAGTGTTGTACCATGACCACCTCTATCTAGTGACAAAACACATTCATCATCCTAAAAAGCTCAGACCCATTAAGCAGGGACTTCTTGTTTTTCCTTACCTCTGTCTCTTGGCGACCACTAGTCTACTTTTATCTCAATGATTTACCTGTTCTGAGTATTTTTTATAAATATGTGTTTGGCCTTTTTTTTTTTTTTTTGGTTTAGCTTTTTTTTAATGCCAGTTTATTTTTTCATACTATATATACATAATTTTTTTTTAACATTTTATTTTTTTATTTTCTCCTTCCTCCCTCCTTTCTGGTAACCACCATTGTCCATGTCTCTTTTTCTTTGTCCTGTTCATTTGTTGCTTTTAGGTTTATATCCCACTTATGTGATGTCATGTGATTTTCAGCCTTTTCTGTCTGGCTTATTTGGCTTAGTATGATTATTTCAAGGACCATGTTGTTGCAAATGGCAGTATTTCATCTCTTCTTATGACTCAGTAATATTCCATTGTATTTATGTACCACAGCTTGTTTAGCCAATCATCTATAGTAGGACACTTGGCCTCTGTGAATAATGCTGTTATGAACATCAGTACGCAAATATCTTTTTGAATATGAGTTTCCAAGTCTTTAGGGTAAATACCTAGTAGAAGGATCGCTGGATCATATGGTAGGTCAATTCTTAGTTTTTTGAGGAACCTCCATATTGTTTTCTATAGTGGCCATAGCAATTTACAGTCCCACTAGCAGTGTATGAGGGTTCCTATTTCTCCACATCCTCTCCAACATTTGTTATTACTTGTTCTGTGATTATAGCCATTCTAACAGGTGTGAGATGGTATCTCATTGTGGTTTTGATTTGCATTTCCCTAATAGCGATGTTGAGCATCTTTTCATATATATTTGTTGGCCATTTGTCTGTCCTCTAGGGAGAAGTGTCTGTTCAGATCCTCTATCCATTTTTTGATTGGATCATTTGTTTTTTTTAATTGTTACTGAGTTTGAGTCTTTGTGTATTTTGGATATTAGGCCCTTATTGGAGGCGTTACTTCCAAATATATATTTTCCCATTCGGATGGTTGTCTCTTTACCTCATTGACAATTTCTATGCAGAGCAGAAGCTTTTTTGTTTGATGTAGTCCCATTCATTTATTTTAGTTTTTGTTTCCCTTGCCTTTGAGGTCAAATTCATAAATCCTCTTTAAGCTCAAGATCTTGAGTTTAGTTCCTATGTTTTCTTTTATGCATTTTATTGTTTCAGGTCTTATATTCATGTCCTTAATCCATTTTGAGTTAATTGTGGTGTGTGGTGATAGACTATAGTCTAGTTTTGTTCTTTTGCAGGTGGCTTTCCAGTTTTCCAGCACCATTTATTGAAGAGGTTTTCCTTTCTCCATTGTATATTTTTGACGTTTTTGTCAAAATGTTCTTGCCCAAATAAATATGGACTATTTCTGGACTCTCGATTCTGTTCCACTGGTCTGTGTGTCTGGTTTTTCCACTGGTCTGTGTGTCTGTTTTTCTGCCGGTACCATGCTGTTTTGCTTACTATCACTTTGTAGTATAATTTGAAGTCGGGCAGATTGATGCCTCCAGCCTCGTTCTTTTTTTTCTCAGGATGGCTTTGGTACTTTGGGGTTTTTTGTGCTTCCATACAAATCTGATGATTTTTGTTCTATTTTTTTAAAAAATACTGATGGGATTTTGATGAGGATTGCATTAAATCGGTACAATGCTTTAGGTAATATAGTCATTTTAACTATGTTGATTCTTCCAATCCAAAAACACTGGATATCTTTCCATTTTTTTGTATCTACTTCAATTTCTTTTAATAGGGTCTTATAGTTTTCATTATATAGGTCCTTCATTTGTTTCATTAGATTTATTCCTAGGTATTTTATTCTTTTTGTTGGAATTGCAAAGGAATTATTTTTTTCCACTTTTTCTCACATTTCATTATTAGAGTATAGGAACACTATGGATTTCGAACATTGACGTTGTATCCAGAGACTTTACTGTATTTGCTTATTGTTTCTGGTAGTGTTCTTGTGGAATCTTTAGGGTTTTCTATACAGAGAATCATGATTTAACTTCTTTCAGTTAATATGGTTTAGGTTCATCTACGTTGTAGCATGTATTAGTACTTCATTGCTTTTTATGGCAAATAATATTCCATTTGTATGGATATACCACATTTTATTTATCCATTCCTCAGTTGATGGACATTTGGGTTGTTTTTACCTTTTACCTGTTGTGAATATTGCTGCTATGAAATTCCTGAACAAATATTTGAGTATCTTGCTTTCACTTCTTCTGGGTAAATACAGAGGGGTGGAATTGCTGGGTTCGGTAGTAATTCTGTTTAGCTTTTTCAGGAATCATTTGCAATTAGAAATAAAACTGTCATTTTTACATCCCCACTAACATGTAAGAGTTTTCGTTGCTACATATCCTCACCAGCCTTTGTATTAGTGACCTTGAATTTTTGCCATTTTTTGGGTATTTCTCTACCTCTATAAATTTTTCTCTTTTTGAGATATAATTCATAAAAAGTGACTTATTTGTTTGTTGTTTATTTTAGGTGAGGCAACTCTTGGTTGACCTCACAGATTGCAAGGACCTTGTCAGTTTACACTCCCTTAATTTTTTTATTTTTTACACCTACAGCACCTGGTCTTCCTAGGTGGTCTCCCACCCAAGTTCTAACCCGGCCCGACCCTGCTTAGCTTCTGGGATCAGACGGGATCAGGCTTGTTCAGGGTGGCATGCTGTAGACAAAAGTGACCCTTTTAATATGCACAGAAATGTGCAGCCATCATCACAACCCAATTTTAGAATATTTTCATCAACTTACAAAGAACCCCTAGATGAGCTGTCAAGCTGCGGAAAGTCATGGAGGAACCTTAAATGCATATTCCTAAGTGAAAGAAGCCAATTTGAAAAGGCTCCATACTGTATGGTTCCATTCGGCTTTCTGGAAACAGCAAAACTATGGAGACACTAGAAAGATCAGTGGTTGGCAGTGGTTCAGAGGAGGGAGGTGTGAAGCATGGGGATTTTTAGGGTAGTGAAACTATTGAAACTGTGTGATATTGTAGTGGTGTGTACTAACCACTAACTGTTCATTATACATTGTCAAAACCCTTTGAACCCTAATGTGTATACTATCATATGTAGCAATATTGGCTCATCAGTTGTTAGAAATGTATCACGCTAATGCAGGATGGTGGGGGGAACTGGCAGGAGGGGTAGGGGATGAGGGGCATATGGGAATTCTTTGTATTTTCTGTTTATTTCTCTGTAAACCTAAAACTAAATCTGTAAATCTAAAAATATAAAGTGCTAAAAAAATTAAGTAAAGAAAAAGAAACTATTTCATTAGTTATTTTCTCTCTTTCCTCCCCCAACCCTAGGTAGCCATCAGTCTACTCTCTGCATCTTTAGATTTACCTATTTTGAACATTTCATATAAATGTAGTCATACATGTTCTTTTTTGATTGAATTTTTACCTAGCCTGATGTTTGCAAAGTTCTTCGTGTTCTAACATGTGACAGCCTCTTTTATTGTATTCATTCGTTTCTGTTGCTGAATACACTTGGTGGACTTCAGGATCACCCCCCCCCCACTTTTTTTGACTGTTTACAAATAATGCTACTGTGAACATTCATATGCAAATTTTTGTTAGTCATGTTTTTAATTCTCTTCAGTATATACCTCAAGTAGAATTGATGGGTCATATTGTAGGTAACTCTATGTTCAGATTTTGAGGAATTGTCAAACTCTTTTCCAGAGTGACTATATCATTTTATAGTTCCATCAGGAATGTTGTGAGGATCCATTTTCTCCACATCCTTGCCAATACTTGTTAATACTGGTCTTTTTAGCTATACTTTCCATATAAAAGTAATGAATGTAATTTAACTTTTTGTGTTCTCTTTTTCATAGAGGTAAATTTCTGGAGATGTGTGATGATCTCCTGTCTAGAGTGGAGCCACCACTTCGTAGTGTTTTGGAACAAGCCAGTGAGTGTTTATGTGATTGAATTGTTTGTGTAGCTCATGCTCTTTGGAAATGTTGTTTCTGACTTTTTTTTCAGTTATACAGATTTTTATTGTATGAACTACTTCAGTGCTATATTAAGCATTGTATGTTCCTTCTGGAGTGCCCCTTTTCCTTAGTAATCTTTTGGTAATGGTGTGTAGGGAAATCTAAACATTTTCCCAAGAAACATGGTTCAGGCTCAAAGATGGATTTAAACTTTTCAGTTATTTCACCTTGGTAAAAATTGTCTTGCAGTGCTGCTTTAGTAGTCTTGTGGGCTTTTGTGTCAATGAAATCTTTTTGCTGAATGACAAATAGAGCAAAGGGAGGATATGATGACCACATTTGTACTTTACTTTGCTGCTTTTTTAAATTATGGAATAAAAGGTAGAAGTTTGATTTAAGAATATATTACTAATTTTCCCTAAACCTTGAGAAAAGTTTACCTGGAATCCACTGTGGGGTTGGTTTGCTAACTATTTTAGAGTGTTGAAAGTACTGTCAGCTTGACAGGCTCAGCTCTTAAATCACAGTGATTATTTCAAACGGGCATGTTCTTTCCACACTGGGACAGCCAGCCTGTTTCTTTAAATAGCCCTTCTTAACAAATTGTCCATGTTTATTACATAAAATGTGACCGGGAAACCAGGTGCTAGCTAGTAAGAGGTGTTTTGTGAGTGACAGCAGAGCCGTGGTGTGTACTTTCTTCCCTTCTGATACGGGAGAGTGTGCCTGTGTCACATCGTAGTCTATGCTTACGCCCCGGGTAGAGGGCTGGAAAGGCTAGATGTGCATCTGAACACCTCCTTTCTTTCACGCCCTCTTTACTTCCTTGTGGCTGACTTTACTGTTTACGTTTTAACAGTTCTTCGTATGGGATTCTTTCAGAGATTATAGGACATTGAGTGTTCCTGGCCTTCACCTCCTAAATCCCAGGATTATTGTGCCACTCTGTCCTCGTTATTTTGAGCATCTAAACATACCTACTTGTTTCTAGATGCCATGCTTGTGTGCGTGTGAACACACGCTTTGGCACGCACGCTGGTTGAGGGTGTGAAAGAGTGGTGGGGTTTCGTTAAACATCTGTGAGGTATTTTGTTGTGATAAGGTATATTGCTCTTTTATTTTACTGTAAAATACTAATTTAAAGATTTTAAATTCTTAATATCTAATCATTTAAAATAGAGTTAAAGAAAGAAGATATCTATGCGGTGGAGATAGTTGGTGGTGCAACACGAATCCCTGCAGTAAAAGAGAAGATCAGCAAATTTTTTGGTAAAGAGCTCAGTACAACACTAAATGCCGATGAAGCTGTCACTCGAGGCTGTGCACTGCAGGTGAGCTTTTTTCCACTTATAGGTCATTGTAATAAGACTGCATTGGTTTCATGTATCTGATAATCTGGGGTTAGCTCAGGGTGATCTCTGGTAAGATCTGAAACTTTTATTTTAAAATGAATGTCAGAGGTGGCATTTATACATAGAATTATACACTATAACATTTAATAAGATGAATTAATTTACTAGAAATATAGGTAAGCCTGAAATATTACTAGACTTTGGCATATTATCTGTTGTATATTTATGAAGTAGCATTGTACACCAAATAAAGATTGAGGTTAATGGAAAATGATAAGGAACAGTTAGCTTAATAGGTAGTTTGACAAGTGATAGAAGTTTATAAAGCTGCTTATTCAGACACCATTAAATTATTACTATAAATATTTAAAAACTTTTGATGCTCTTCTGAAGTCTAATTTTTATAGCTCTCCTAATATCAGTTCATAATGTTTGTTCTTATCAAATGGAATTTTCAAAAATTATTATTCTAGTGTGCAATCTTATCGCCTGCATTCAAAGTCAGAGAATTTTCTATCACTGATGTAGTACCATATCCAATATCTCTGAGGTGGAATTCTCCAGCTGAAGAAGGGTCAAGGTAATAATAGCATTTATTGATCTTTTTAAATACTTAAAGTTAATTCAGTGTTAAGTCATTTTGTTATAGTACATGAAGCAAAGTGATTACTTACTTTAGTCATCAGAATAAACTTGTGTCCTTATTTAGTTTCTTATCCTTTATTCTGCTGAAATAACTGGTGTCTTTTTTGTGCTGATTGAAATATATTCCTTTTGTAAAAACTGACGTGTGTGTTTGTGTGTGTGTATATTGTTTTTGGAAACTTATAATCTGGAAATTATGTCAGTTGAGAAGAGTAACTAAAGCTATATAATAATTATGAACCTAGACTGCATGGGCAAAAGTGTTAGGAATATCCTAAATTTCTGTTTCTGTCTTTTTTCTCTGTTCAGTGACTGTGAAGTCTTTTCAAAAAATCATGCTGCCCCTTTCTCTAAAGTACTCACATTTTATAGAAAGGAACCTTTCACTCTTGAGGCCTATTATAGATCTCCTCAGGATTTGCCTTATCCAGATCCTGCTATAGGTAAGTAAAGAGTTGAGAATTGAGGGGGGTGTGGGGGGGTATATACACACACATACACACATACATACCTGGGAGAACTGGGATAAGCAGAACGGGTACAATATTCTGAAATTTGGATATTTTAGATTACCAAAAAAGACCCTCCTCTATTTTTGTTACCAGATTTAGAACTGGTAGGATGGCCAGTATTTAATTGGATTTCCTGTTGTTGGGGCAGTATTTCTTGGTTAATGCATGTTGTAGGTATACCGTGTACATAATGTGGTGCTAGATTGTAAAAGGTGTTAAATTCAATTTTGACCCTAACATAGATTTTTAAGATGCACACAGAAAATGATTAGGAAATTGTGATATCAGTATCATAAATTATGGAACCATATTGTCTAGAGTCTTCATAGACTCCAAGAAACTTAGAATCTGGAAATAGTACCATTTGAGGAGAGAGAAAGCAGAGTTACATGATGCTTAACAGGATCTAAATACATGGGTAAGTATTAGGAATATCCTGAATGGCACTTAGAAGCTGTGGAAAGCTAACCTACTGTTTTTCTCATTTAGTAAAAAAAAAGTTTGTGAATTAAAAAACATAAGTAAAACATTGGTTTAGTAATTGAATCTAGAAATTGCAATTTCTTGGTAAGTGACAAAAACATTCCATAGTGGGTTTTTTTCCAGTAGATGTGAATGTGACAAAATTGTTTTAGGATTTTATCTGGTAGTAACATGTGAAGGTGATTTGGAATACGAGACTGAAGGGGAAGAAATGTTTGGAGTGGTAAGGAGATGTTTGAGTCCTTAATTAGGACAAGATGAGAGTTTGACTATATGTGAAAGAGAGAGGAGAAATTTGATGATTTAGTAAGATTCTGAGAGTATCCACTTTACCTATTTGAGATGTCATGTTACTGACCTGTCATTCAGAAATGGGCATAACTAGCTGTCTGGGTGCGTATACTCAAGTTTGCATTCCTCCTCTCAGGTGATTTGTTCTCTTTTGTCTTTCATCTCTCCCTAGCTCAGTTTTCAGTTCAGAAAGTCACTCCTCAGTCTGACGGCTCCAGTTCAAAAGTGAAAGTCAAGGTTCGAGTAAATGTCCATGGCATTTTCAGTGTGTCCAGTGCGTCTCTAGTGGAAGTGCACAAGTTCGAAGAGAATGAGGAGCCGATGGAGACAGATCAGAATGCAAAGGAGGAAGAGGTAATTTGGACATTTATACCATTTACAGTGCCCAGAGGTGACTTGTCTAGAAATTCTAGCACATAAACTGGATGACAAGAGAGGAACATTGTGACAGAGCTGTTGAGTGTGGGTTTGCAGGCAATGCCCCGCCCCCCCCCCCTCGCCCCCGCTCCCCGCCAGTATGGGTGAACCTAGCAGAAAGTCTTTACACAGAATTTATATAGAAATGGAACATAAGTGACTCCCTCCTTTAGACCATGCACTTCCCAGTTTGAGTTTTTAATTCTTCCTGATTACTTAAGAATCTTGAGTCTCAGTTGATTGTTTTCACAAGTAGACTGGATTTTACACTCATTTGTTGGAATCATGCACTGAGTCTCGTCTTTATTGTGCATCAGGATCAAGGTTTTATAAAACTGCAGATGTCTGGGTCTCATCCCCAGAGGTTCGAGTTGATCTGGGCGAGGGCCCAAAGATCAGTCGCTTTAAAAGCCTTCGAGGTCATTCTCTTGTGCTGTAGGCATTGAAAGCCACTGATGGAGGGTCTCCACAAACTTCTCTCTTCTTTTTCATTATTGAGTCTTTTAACAGCTCTCAGGGTATTCACCTCCCCTAATACTTGCCATGGTTGTACTTTTGAGAATGAAAAGGCTGATTTAAAAACTGTTTGAAAAGTTAAGATTTTTTAGAGAAATTTACTCACGCAGAAATTGGAGAAACTCATGCTGTCTTCAGATTGTGTTAAATATTGCCACACTACTGTGAATGCTTAATGGTTTATAAAGCAATTCCATAGTCACTCTATTTATATACAGGTAGAGCAGGGCAGGTGTTATCTCCAGTGTACAGATGTGGTAACAGGTCCAGAGAGGAAAGTGTCTGCATTCCAGGTTAATGTTTGTATCATAGCAGGTACCTGAGCTCGGTCTTCTGATGGCTGGGAATTCAGCTGGAATTCAGTACCATGTGATTTTGCTGCTGTGTCATGAAGGTTGCTTAGTCTTTGGTATTAACTCGTTTAGAATTTGATGCGACCTGTTTTTCAGAAGATGCAAGTGGACCAAGAGGAACCACATGTTGAAGAGCAACAGCAGCAGACACCTGCAGAAAATAAGGCAGAGTCTGAAGAAATGGAGGTATAAATTGTATTTCAGAGGATGAGTTAGAGTCTCTTCACATACATGGGTTTTGGTCATGTATTTACTGTGTCTTGGAGAGAGTAGTTATTAGGATTTTTTCCTGTATTTGAATAGTTTTTAAGGAAAATTTTGTCGTATGTTTGAGAGTACCTATGGTGAGATGGTTTTTAAACTTTATACTGGTCAGTGTATGAGAAGAAAGCTCTAGTTTTATTAGTCTGGTAATTGGTTCATGCTGGTCTCTGAATGGCTGTTGATAGTTATCCTGCCTGTTCTTTACTGATAAACAACTAGATAATTCTTCCAAATTTTATCAGCTCTCGAAAACTTGTCCTTCAGTTAAAAGTTACTGTTTTAAATAATAATGTAGTTAAACATTTTCTAAATAATGTAATATATTTACTCATTTATTTAAATGAATATGTAATATACTTGTTTAACTCTAATTTTTGAGTTTTCATCTTAAATTTGTTGTCAGCATTGTAAACTCTTTCACGCTGTTTATTACATTGTAATGTATAATCTAACCTTTGGTGTTTCTGATTGTGGCATTTAAAAAAGTTTGGCAAAGCCTTGATGAGGTGGCTTTAAGTCTTTTATCAATTTTCATTTCAGTTAACAAATTTTAATTTACTTTAGCTGCATAAAGAATTGTAAAAAAAATAATAAGAGGAAATTATGGTCACAGATGGTTTAGTCTGCTACAGGCCTTTTCCCCTCATTTTGTTGGCTGGGTTGGGGCAGTGGAAGAGTGAAGTGTGCATCCTCTTATGTATTTGAGGAAGGTGGGGGAGGAGGAGAAAGGAGAGGCACCACCTGCCACCTCCCCAAATGCCAAGGAGCTATGGGAAGTTTCAGGGTGGTTATTACTGAGACTTCTTTCATGAGGTGGCTTGGGAACTGGCACTTTTCACAGTATGTGCTGTTTCAAAGGGAAATGAAATACAAGTGACACATAAATTTTAGCAATTGACTTGTTACTTGGATAGGAGGTGGGGAATGGCTTTGAAATCTTGCCTTATGTCACAGAGCAAATTTAATTCTAAATGAATTTGAAAATTAAAACAACTTCAATGAATATTTTTCTAATCTGTAGACCAGGAAGGGCTTTCAAAGCATAAAAGCAATGAAAGTAAATCACAGGAAAAGATGGATAGATTCAATAATAAAAATGCATAGATAAATAATGTAAAATTAGAAAAAATTAGGAAAAATTTGAAGAGTCAGTCACTTTGGGGACTAAAAGAATGATGGATGAAATATGACTAAGCAATTTCAAAAAATAAGTATGGTCTATAAGTGTGTGAAAAAAGGTTATTGACCCAAAGAAAGTAATAGTGACATGATGGTAAACAAATTTCTGTTTGTGGCCAGGGTGCAGTAGAGTGGATTCTCTCATTCCTTGTGAGAATGTAAGTAGGTACAGACATTCTGGAAATCATATCGATAATGTTTCTGATCCAAAAATTGTATACCTTCTCCCCACTGATTTCTTTTGCATGTCTGTATGTTTAGATAAGATTGGAAGAATATTAGAGAAGAGTTAATAGTGACTATATATTGATTGTGGGATTATGGGAGGTTGTTGTGTGAGTCTGACAGATTAGTAATGTTAAATATATTCATGTTGTGATGCAACTAGCCTCCAGAACTTTTGATCTTGCCAAACTGAAATTCTGTACTCATTGAACAGCTCCCTATTTCCCCACCCTTAGTCCCCCTGGCTCCTGGAAACCGCCATTACTTTCTCTATGGATTTGACTACTTTTATAATATTTATATTTTTAATTTTGCAGATATTATAAGAATTAGTCCTAGGTTATTTAGATCATCAGAAAACAAAGTTAATAAAAAAGCAAAAACAGCTTTTGAAATATGATCCATTTGGAAGTTTAAGATCATTTGTTTATGTGTTTGTCCTTAATGATTTCTCTTATTTTAGACCTCTCAGGCTGGATCCAAGGACAAAAAGATGGATCAGCCACCTCAAGCCAAGAAGGCAAAAGTGAAGACCAGTACCGTGGACCTGCCAATTGAGAATCAGCTATTATGGCAGATAGACAGAGAGATGCTCAACTTGTACATTGAAAATGAGGTGGTTATTTCAAGTCTTATAGAATAATAAGCTAATAAATTAATGTGACATAGTGTTTAAACTCTGTGTCTAGTGACCATTACACATTTTTGGTTGTTTTCAGCTTGAGAAAAAATAATTTTAGATTTTTGGGTAATGCAAGGGCAAGTTAATAAATCCCTTGTAATGCCAAGTTCTTTCATGGCAATACTGCATCTACATTGTGAGAAGTTCTATCATGAAATCTTTAACATTATGGCTTTGCTAGGGGAGGTGTTCATGTTTGGGTGTATGAGTAAATTTGTTCACTAGAGGTGGGAATGTTTGAGGTGGTGGGTCCTGGAAGCTAATGGCAGGAGAAACCACACATAGCATTAATGATAGCATTGTTTTTGTTGATTAGCTCCTTCTGTAGCCAGTCAGTATGTAACTCTTGTTACGGTGAGTGATTTAAAATAAAGTTGGGGATGTGGTAGTATATTGAATTAATTGTTGTCTGTGAGGTTTCTTACCATATATGCATTGGATCTTAGAATAGTTTTGTTTTATAGGACATTTAGCATTTACACTATATGAATAAATTTGATTCTTCTTGGTATTCCATAGGAATAATAATACAGCAGAGAATAACACCTTTGAGTTAATAGTTTCTTAGAAAGTTCTTTCCTTAATTTTTTTTTTTTTTTTCTAAGCATACCCCCAAAATTCTCACTTGATCTTCATTTACTGAGGACTTGTGCTTCCAGCGCTTTCTTGGATGATTTGCAGAACTAAAAGGATTTGGGAAAGAAGCATTCCCTACTTTTATGATTGTTATTTAATACTTAAGAAGAAATTGTCTCAGTTGCTAAATGTCTGATTTTTCACTGTTCTCAGGGTAAGATGATTATGCAGGATAAGCTGGAGAAGGAGAGGAATGATGCTAAGAATGCAGTGGAAGAATACGTATATGAAATGAGAGACAAACTTGGTGGCGAATATGAGAAGTTTGTGAGTGAAGATGTAAGTATTTCCCACAGTGTGCATCCCTATTATGTGTGTTCTGGGAGCATCCTTAAATGTGTTAGAAGGGAAGTGTGCATATGTAAGTATATAGGAAAATGATTAAAATGTACTTTTTGGGAATAGTTTCCAAATATGAGTGGAATGTTTCCTAAAGTTAGTCTTTGTGTATCACCTTTTGATACCTTCACATGCTATTATTTATCTAGTATTTTTAAAGCAGCTCACTTTCCCCTCATGGTTTACTTTAACTTACTTATTTTTAAATGCAGTTTTTAATTCTGAAATTTTCAAACACACCCAAATGTCCCTTACAGCAGAGAGAATAATATAATAAAATCCCCCGTACTTAACAAGCAAAACAACATTTGGCCAGTTTTGTTTTCTATATTCCCTGTCTCTCCCCTCATATTTTAAAGCAAATCCAGATACATCATGGTCTGCACCTGTGACTCCATTGACAAATGACCTGATTTTTGATTGACCTAATTACAATATTGTCTTCATCCTCAGGATCGTAACAGTTTTACCTTGAAACTAGAAGATACCGAAAATTGGTTGTATGAGGATGGAGAAGACCAGCCAAAGCAAGTTTATGTCGATAAATTGGCTGAGTTAAAAGTAAGTGACTCTTGAAAGCAGAAGTGTCCGAATGCATAGTATAATTTCCAAGGAGAGCATATCAGAATTGGGAGGAATTCTTTTGTCAGGTAGTGAAGACAGGCTGAAAGTGATTGAAGAACTATATGCTTTCTCACTTAGGTTCATTATGTTACTTTTAGAGCCTCAGTAACAAAAGAATTTTTCTGAAAACTGAGTTTAGACTTAAATATTCACTGAATTGGAAATTGAGGGCATTCTTGGTGTCAAGAGATACAAAGACTAGCAAGATATTCCTCTTCTAAAGGCACCTATGTAGCTGGGGCAGGGTTGTATATATAAATAAAGCAGAACTTCTGGTTTTGTGTTTAAAGAATCTGATCACTAAACCTTAGGGTTGAAAGCACAGAGAACTATTTAAAGTTGAGGTCTTGTGCAAGTGCACAGAAACTTTCCATGATTCTCTGGATCTCTTAGTTTCTTGTCAGAGGGGACTAGGAACTAACCTGGAGTGGCGTACTGCTCAGGGACAGAGCCCACAGTTTCCTGTCATTCTGACAAGAATAACAAGACCTTCCAGTGAGATCCTTCCCGCTGAGTTCATTTATTTGTTTTACATTTTATTATGGGAGATGTCAAACTCCATGAACGTAGAAGAATAGCTTCAACTGTTGTCAACTTATGGCCAGTTTTCTTTGATTTCTATTCCTTCCCACTCTGTTATTTGAAGCAAGTCCTGTGGTATTTAAAACAATATCTATTTAAAAGGAAATGCCACCTTAAGCTCTACCATTATCATACCTAAAAGAAGTTCTTTAACATCACCATTAAAATCACCATATATTCAGTTTTCAAGTTCCAGTTGTTTCATAAGTTATATTTTAGTTTGTTTGACTCAGGATCCAAATAAAGTCAATACATTTGTTGATAAGTCTCTTAAAACTGTGTCTATAGTTATTGCATCGTTTCTCCTCCCTTTCTTAGTTGTTAAAAAAAACTAGATCATTTGTCCTGTAGGATTTTGTTGATTTTCATCTCTATGGTGCTTAATAATATCTAGTAAATTGATGGTTAGATCTAGAGGCTTTGTCAGGTTCAGGTTAAAAAAATTTTTTCGGCAACAGTACTTCATTTTCAGTATTGTATTTTACTCTCAGGAGGCATCTAGTATTTTGTTGTCTCCCTTCTGTGTTTTGAGAATTAGGGCTTAGGTGATAAGTTGAAGTGGCCCCACATGGCACAGGACTGAGGTATAGTATATTTTCATCTAGGCTGAGTATATGTTTCAGTGGGCTGGGGAAAAAATATTTAACTTGTTATATATAGCACATGGAGACTAAATGTACTTTAATCCATAATCAATCTTAGTAATAGTGGAAATAATACTATGATAGTTTAAGCTGCCCTGTAAAGAATTTGTATATTCTCTCTTCTTTTAAGACTCTAGGTCAACCTATTAAGATAAGATTCCAGGAATCTGAAGAAAGACCAAAATTATTTGAAGAACTAGGGAAACAAATCCAACAGTATATGAAAGTAATCAGCTCTTTCAAAAACAAGGTATCTTTTTTTTCCCCTCTTCTCTATTATTTTTTGGTAAAGTTAAGTTTTGAGACATTTACATAGTTTTCCTCTTGTTCTCATTACTGTTATTTAATAATATTGTTTTCTTTTTGGATGTTAATGTAATGTGTATTTTATTGACTCTTATCAAGAACCCTGGGGTTTGCTGTTTCTGTCTAATAGGTGGAATCTAGAATTGAGCAATGTGGTTCCGTTTCCTTTTCTTACTGTGAAATGCTTCATCAGTGACTTAGCCTGCTCCATCCTGGTTTTTCTGAGAACACATAGGCATGTAATTTGGCTTGTTACGCAGATGTGATTTTTTCTTAACAGTAAACTACCTATCAGTTGTTGAGCACTATATGATACACACTTCATAAATACATGATCTCATTAGATCTTCACAGTACCCATATGAAGTAGCTGGTAGTATCGACATTTATATACAACTTCTAACTTCTTTAAGCCTCACTGTCCTTAAAGTAATACTCACAATTACTGCTGTTGAGGAGTTGGGCCTCGGCCTGAGATCTGACTCCAGAGTCAGATCAGGTTCTCAACCACCCTGCTATGGTCTGGGTTCTCAATGTATTGTCTGTGTAAGAAATAAGAAAGATAAATTGAGAGAGTGTGCATTTTAATTTTGCTTCTGAAAGGCCTCCTTTAAAAAAATTGTATTCATTATTATTTTGGTTCCTAATGAGCATGCCTAAACCTCAGCTCTTATATCTAATGGCATTAATTTTTTGAGTTGTGAAATTTTCTTCATAAGATTTTGTGTAAAGCATATTTAATTTATTTCCAAATGTTTTAAAAACTGGGGTCACTTTTCCTTTCTTGAATTTTTAAGGGATTGAATGTCTATTTAGATGGTGAGGCTAAATGTGCTCTATTTTTGGAACGATTGTAACTTCCTGAAAGATCGTGAAGTACTAGATGATACTTGGGTAGGGAGAGTGTCATCCTTTGACACTGTCTGGTTGGCTCTCGGTTGCAGGAGGACCAGTATGACCATTTGGATGCTGCTGATGTGGCGAAGGTAGAAAAAAGCACAAATGAGGCCATGGAGTGGAATGAACAAGAAACTGAATCTGCAGAACAAGCAGAGTCTGACCATGGATCCAGTTGTCAAGGCAAAGGAGATTGAAGCTAAAATTAAGGTATTTTACAGCTTTAAATAGTCTTTTCTTGTCAGCCTTGTTTTTTATTATTAATAGTTCTTAAAGGGACATTTAGGAGGTAACTTCATTATTGCATTTTAGCTTCTGGCTTGGGCATTGGGTAGGAGAAGGTGGACTTGGGTTTCATGTGTCATGTAGAATTTGTTATAAGAAACCAGTTTTCTCTTGTACTATTTTAGGAGCTGACGAGTATCTGTAGCCCTATAATTTCAAAGCCCAAACCCAAAGTGGAACCCCCAAAAGAGGATCAAAAAAACGCAGAGCAGAATGGACCAGTGGATGGAGAAGGAGACAGCCCAGGCCCTCAGGCTGCTGAGCAGGGTACAGACACAGCTGTGCCTTCGGATTCAGACAAGAAGCTTCCTGAAATGGACATTGATTGATTCCAACAATTGTTTATATTAAAACAGACTATTATAAAGCTTTAAGTTGTCAACTTTGTTCTAAATATCTACTAGAGCAATCAAATACTGGACATTTCTTAGTCAGTTTTTAGGGGATTTGCGGGGAGGGGATATAGGTACTGTATGGAGCATTTTGACTTCTAAATAGTTAGATACAGAAATTAAGTGCATTGTATCTTTTTCATAATGGTACTATTTAGAAGCCCAGTTAGTCTTACTGAGCTTACGCTTCACTACTTTTATGTTTAAATCATGCTTATACAAAGATAAGTTTGTTTTGGAAAAGCTATAGCAAAAACTATAACTAGCTATCAAGCAGACTTTTTGTTATGACATATATGGCAGGAACTCTAATTGTGCTTCAAAAATCTGTTGTGGAGATTGCCACAAAGTCTCCCCACCTGGTGTGGGGATGGGGTGCGGTCTTCCTCTCTCCTGAGGGCTAGAGCATGGCCTGGCATGGATTAACACAGAATAACAAAGGTGTGCCCCAGCTTCTTCACACCTCACTTCTCCACGTCAACTGTCCCCCCGCCCCACCCTTTTCCTGTCCCCTCCTGCAGTAAGGAGCTCCCATTATCAATTCCACATGCTCCCGTGAGAATAGACCCCCTTCACCTAGAGGAGTTGTTAACTGAGGATCTTAGGCCTGGAGGCTCATCCTGAAAGAGTATGTTCCTGAAAGTGTGTTTCACTAATATCCCAAGCATCAAAGTCTAATAACTTTCTCTTTGGAGGGTTAGAATTGGGGTAGATGTGTTGTCGGATATAGGCATAATACGTTTAACAGAAATTAATCGATTCTTATTACAGTGTAAAGATTTGTATCCTGGCCTACTTTTTGAGGTGAGAGATGTCCTGTGTAAATTTTAGGTATAGCTTAACGTCCTAGGACAAGAGTTAAAAGTTTTTCTTAGCTCATTCAGAGTGACTTGTGTGTTAAGTGTTAATATCTGTCATGAATCTGCCAATTTGTATGTGTTAAATAGCTGACAGATGATACAAAAAAACTAAGACACTGGGCTGTCCTGGATGAGTCTGAAATGAGTGTCAAAAAAGGGCGGTGTCTAAAGCATTGCCTATAACTGTTGATAGGAGTGGCATTCTGGAAACGCCAAGAAACACCTGTATTAGAGGCCAGAGCCGGCACCTGCCTTAGAAACTGTTACAAGCTCTGTTGGTTACATTTTAGATCTCTGTAATAATTGTTATTCTGTATAACAGAGTGCTTCTCTGTTAATTTTGGCCTATGTTGTTAGAAATATTATACCTTGCGTATATAGAGTACGTGTCTGTCCCAGCTCTGCACTAAAAAATTTGAGTGCTATAGAGAAACATTGCTTAGAAGGAAGGCAGAAGTATATTTATGTTGGTGCGTAAGCATGCAGGGACGCCCAACGGCACCAGGAATTGGCCCTGTTCCTAGAGCATTCTCTATCCATTCTCTACCTGTCATGCTTCAAGAGTTCCGACTGGCCTGCTGTGAGGCCAATAGCTACTTGGGAGTGCTTGCTGCAGGAGTAAGCCAATTCTTATGCAACTGACTCAGTCCTCAATGGCCATTTCTTCTCAAATAATTTTTTTCGTGTGTGGGGGTGGGGGCGGGTATGGGTGTTGGATGGGTGTGAATTTGAAGTTTAAAGTTTAAACTAGAAATAAGATGATGTGGTCTGCTTGCTCTCTGTTTAAGCAGGCTCTAAGACCAATTGGATTACATGGAGGCCAGGCCAGACAGTGTGAATTGATGATTTATGTGCAGACAAGCATTTATCCAGGTTGCATTATCCAAATTGGTTTGTTAAAGCTCCAGGTTACGTTCTTACACTAAGAAAAACGTTCAGTGAACATGAGACAAGTTTAGGAAAATTAATAAAACCTGTCTTACACTCAAAGGAATGGTTTCCTCAATTTCATAATGAAGAGCGAGCGAGTGAGTGTGTGTGTGTGTGTATTTGCATGTTTTCAATAAAAACTTCTCCAGAGGTAAGAACCCTCTTAGCTAAACTCCTGTTAACTTGTCAAGAGACCTCCATTCTGAATAATCAAGGCACAGCACATCGAGTGGCAAGAAGCTGCTCCTTTCCTGTACTCATTCTGTGTTGTCCTCGCGCAGTTCTTCAATGTAGGAACCTTGTCCCTGTATTGGCCCCGCTTTCAGGGTTTTAACAATAGCAGAGGGTGGGCTATGGCCCCATAAATGCCAGTGTTATGACTGATATCTCGCTGTTTAAAGAACAGGGCGTGGCCCAGTGTGCTAGTAACAGTTGCCACGAGGGCGTGTGGTGGGTGCTTTTGCACATGTGTGTTGGTGTATATGTGGGCTGGTGATGAGGGTTCGAAAGGGGTCGAAGTCTTCAGAAGAGACCTTAACTGTACAAGGCATGGGGCCTAGATGGGGAGGGAACAAGGGCCTTACTCTGGAGTCCTGCCACTGAATAGTCCCCGGGCTCTGGTTGTGCTAGGAGGAGCTTACCAACAGAGCTCTGTGCCAGTCACCTTCAAGAAACGTGTCTGTAGGAAGGTTGGGCCTCCATCCACGGGGACCAGCTAAGGTGAGTGGGGAACCTGGGACTGGCCAGCTAGCGATCGTACAGAGCACAGTTATTTTACAGGGGTGTTGGGTCACCTTGAAAGAGTCACAGGCCTGTTAACCCAGAAGAGGTACCAGTGTCCCCTGCATGTCCCTGGGGAAGAGGGTGTTGGAGGCAAAGCCAGGGCAGGTGTGAAGGTATTAAAATGGGGCAGCTTCAGCTCAACAAGAGCTTTCTTTCAGAACTCCCATCTGGATGGTGTGGATTCAACCAGTGAGGCCTTTCAAGGATCTTAAGTGGTTTTTGTAGGGGAGCTGTCACAGGTGGTAGGGCTGAGATCGGAGTTTTGGTGTGGAGCACTGGGCTACTTAGATCTTGTAGCCTGAGAGTATCAATGTTTCAGGGATGCTCATGTGATGTATGTAAAATGGGGAAGTTGGAGGTGGTAGGACTTGTCAAATAACTCATGTTTGAAAGGATGAGCCAAATGAAGGGGGCAATGTTAGGACTTGGTACCTGGAGGAAGAGGGAAGATTCAGAAGTGGCCTTATGGTGAACATGCTGTTAGAAGTTGGGAAAGTAGTTGACCTAATGAGAAGGCAATGGGAGACAGGCTTTGGCGACCAGATGATATTTTGTTTATGGCTTTTGCTAATACACTAGTCACATTTCAATCATTTTTCTTTAAATGGCTTTGAGTAAAAGATTGTTTTTACACGAGAAATGTAGCTTATACAGTATGCAGTTTCCCATGTTTGGAAAAACAAATATTTTTAAAACCAACATGGATGGATGTTTCAAATGAAATGGTTTCCCAAGGTGATTTCTATTTGTAAATTTTTTGCTTGTTTGTTTTTTCTAAGATTTATAATAAGCATTTTGGAATTTTACAATGCTTAAAAAAGCTAGGCGTGCATTAAAAAAAAAATGGCTCCAGGTTTCAAACCTAGAGTAAAAGACATAATAATAGGCACGTGGAGCTTCAAGCGTGCAGGAGTCAATGGAAACTTTGGTGGGAGTCTGCATAAGATGAACACGTTGTACGCATTGGAGTTGAGAGATCCTGAAACTTAGGGAGGCTGTGGAAGAAGCTTGGAGGTTGGGGTGCGTTTTTGGTTTAGTGAATGAAGGGTCATGTTTGGCTGTATCAGGAAGATGAAGCGGACGCCAGAGAGGACTGATCCTGCGTGAGGCATGTTAGGGAGGAGGAGAATGTGGGAACAGGTGGCTGTGGCCTTTGGGGTTAGGTCCTGTGGGAGTGGGAGCACTTTAGAAGGGTGAGGCAGGGCTTCAGGGGCATGCAGTAGGACACAGGTAGAGAGTGCTTGGTGAAGAAGCCTGGTTGAGATGAGAGGTCAGCCTGAAGAGGAAGGAGGTTGTGCAGCTCCTGGGCCCACTGTCCTGTGTGTAAATAGAATTCCCACAGTTATCTAGAGACCATGGCAGTCATGGAGTTGCCAGGACATCCCTTTCTGGAGTGGCCCTCCCTTGCCTCTGGCTGGGGCCACCCTGGGATGTGATCCTCAATGCCCTGTCTCCTGTGAGCTTGGTGCCACTGTGTAGAGTAGGTGCTGGAAGTGTGGAAAGGAAAGGGGTGACCTCTGAAGCAGCAGACTAGGAGGCAAGATGGAAAAATGGTCACGAGGTAGGAGCGACACTTCCAGGAGGCTGAAGGAGGCAGCAGGTTTCTGCGGGATCAGGAAAGAGGAGCCCTCGGGGTGTGAGAACGATACAGAATGCTTTTCAGATGTGTCCAGTATCCAAGGGAAAGGGCCAGGCTAATCCTGACTTGCCACTCCAGTTTTGGCACATGCTCTAAGGACAGGGAGGGAGAATGGGGATGTTTACTTCAAACTCACTCTTAAGTGGGATTTGTCAGGTTCAAACACAACAGGCAGGAAAAAATAAGAATGTAGATAGCTGTGTAGCTGTGTTTGGGGCCTTTCTCATTAGTTGTGTCTGGATTTACATCCTTTGAAGGCCAGGTGGACTTGTTAGATTTGGAGTCCTGGATCAATGAAAGGAGAGAGAACACTTAAAATACTTCTCTTATCAGAAGTCAGCAGACCCTTTCCACCACATACATTGTCCTAAATCCATTTAAAAATTTTAAATATGCTGGCCTGCCATTCAGTTAAGATTTGGCTAATGCTTAGGGAAGAAAAAGCTGGAAACACTTGGAAAACCGTCTTAATGGCTCAGCTTCCAAGATATAAATCCCAGCAAAGCATTTCTGAGGATGAGCTGGGCCAGAAGATGTTTGATGTTCCAGAAAAGGGTGGGGTATCTTTCAGCAATGCCCGTGGGGAGGCTTCTGGGACTCGTGAGGTTGCCAGGCCAATCGTGGGATAGGACTCTGAAAATGGAGAGGGCCCATGCGGTCGTCAAAGAAGCCCAGGCTGGGCGAGGGGCCCGTCCTGTGACTGGCCCCATCCTTGTCCATTCTACATCCTACGACTGAAGGAGGGACTCTGCCTAGTTCACAACTGCCCCCTTGTAGCCCCCGTGAAGCACGGAATACGGGTGCTCAGCGAATATCTGAAACACAAGTGCAGCATTTTCAATGTAGAAAAAACTCCAGAGTCTTAAGGCTATACTTGAGATCGCATCTGACTCTCCACTTTCTGGATGAGGCGAAGGCCGAAGCAGGCGAAGCTCACAGATTAAGTGGATGGCAGAGCCAGCAATCCTGACTCCGGCTGTCATAAAGAATGTTAACCTTCTGGAGAGTTGCGTGTCTAGCTAGGATATGGGGCTTTCGACCTCCCCCAAAATCTGCTCTGAATAGAGCATTACCTGGAGGATCCCTGGCTTCCTGAGTCTGAACACCCTCCTCTGATTTGGCCTTGCGGGAGCTGCAGTGCGGGAGCTGCCAGCTGAGGGCGCCATCGCTCTTCTTTGCCCTGGTCGGACTTAGGGAAGACTGCACTTCGAGGCCAGTCACAGAGTTTGGAGCATACAGATGGCCATCTCCTCGCCTTCAGGGTAGCTCAAAGCAAAATGTGTGTGCTTTAAAAGAAGTCTTGAGCTAGAGAGCAGAAGGTCTGTTATGTGCTTTTGCTGGAACCCGTTACGTGCTCATCACTCAAAGTGTGGCAGCGCTTGTTATAAACTATTGGAGTGACCCCAGATCTTGGGTGGATGTTTTCAGCCCAGTGCTTCTCACACTTGGCTGGGGATCTTGCTGAAAGGCAGATTCTGGTCAGTAGGTCAGAGGGGCTTGAGAGCCTACAATTCTAACAGGCTCCTAGGGGATGCTGATCATGGGCTGCATTTTGACTCAGAAACCAACCTCTAGGAGCCTTGGTTTCTTCATCTGTAAAGCTGGGATCACACTGGTCCTCTCCATCGTGAGAAGATGGATGTGGAAGAAGTTCAAGACAAACAAGAAGGATAAATGTATTGTGAGCACCAGGCAGGTAACTTGCCGTTTAAAGCCCCGCTAGCAGTGCAAGGAGCAGCTGGCTCAGGCACCAGTGCTCCTAGGGTTAGGGAGGAACCTACTTTCTTGTCCCTACCTGCCGGGGCCCAGGCTCAGGAGCAGAGAAGCACTGACCTCCTCCTGGGGGCCCTGGGTTGAGTGTTGCTTCTTGCCCCTGGAGTGACACATTAATCTGTCCTACCCAGTGCCAGAAGTCTCCCCCCCCCCACTCCTGTTGACTTGAGTCACTCCTCTCGACGTAGTGTTTCCCATTAGAAGCTCAGAAGTGGGCTGACCTTGAGTTCTTTGGAGGCTGGGGTCTCCAGCTCTGGACAGAGATTCCCAGGAAGCAGCTGTGTGACTAAATACTGGGGTCTGCTACAGAGGCTAAAGACCAGCTCAGGACAACTAAGGAGAAAGCGAGCCTCCGGACACCCAGCTCAGTCTCCTCTCCTTACCCTGTGGCACAGATCCCGGTTCTGAGTGGCATGACAGATGCAAGGTCCTCAGGCCTTCTCCTTCACTCCCCCCTCACCCCGCCCTTTCAGCAAGGATTGTCTGCCGCCGCTCGCTCTGTGAGTTCTGTCTTGACCAGCTTGTTTTCTAGATTCTGGAACTCCAGATGGGTATAAGAGACTGAACTGAAGCCACAGGGAGAGAGAGGGGTGGGGAGGACTCTCACTGAGGGTCGTCTCCTGGGCTCTCCGTTGAGTTAAAGCAGGGGCTCAGCTGTGCCTCCGAATTCCTGGGGGGCTTGTTAAAACACAGGCTGCTGGGCCCCACCCTCAGAGGTTTGGCTGCAGGAAGTCTGCAGTGGGGTTTAAGATTTGCATCTCCAGCAAATTTCCTGGGATGGGAATCTGGGTGAGGGGAAATAAATGAGGCTCTTGATTGACATAATAAACAACTGAGGATGAGGTGGTTGTGGGTGGGACATAGAGTTGGAGTCCATTTGTGGCCAGTAGGAAGAGAGGAAGGTTCAGTGCTCCTCAAGAAATGCCAAGTTGGGTTTGGAATTTATTTAAAAGTACTTCTGTGAGTCCCTTTGAATACGCCCTTTGAATACCACGCCCAGGGGATCCTGGCGCTGGGGGTGGTTGGGCTACTGTGAACTTGCCCTGACTTGCGGTCACCAGTGTGTGTGGCTTTTGTTCTCCTGAGACCAGCCCTTGGTGCGCCCCTTTCCCAGGCCCTCCGGGCCCTCTGTGGCCTCCTTCTCTGCGTGTCTTTCTGTTGGCCGGGCCGCGAGCTTCACCAGGGTGAGAAGCATTTGCTGAGTTCCCTACTCTAATTAGGCCCACAGTTCTCAGAGCCCAGCTTCAGGTGTGCACCCCTCCGTTTACCTCCTCCTCAAACTGGAGGAGAGCCCTGAGGCTTGGAGGGGTCCCCACAGTTTGAGGGAAAGGCCTCGGTGCCCCTAGGTGAGACAATGTCATGCAAGTTCCATTAAATGCAACTCTACACATCTTTTAAGGACACTTTAATAATAAGCCCTGAATTGGAACAAACTCATCAAGCAGTACTGTCTGTTAATGAAGTTGCTTCCGTTAATTTGTATGAAATACATGGCTCCTGACAATCTGGCATCGCTGTGATGGTGCCCACCTCCCAGGAGTGGGCTGTCGGGAGTGGCCGCTGGGGGACTTTCCCTGGGAGGGGACCGGGCCTGACTGCATCTGTTGGCCTGTGGGTCCCTTCCACAGGCGTTCTCTGAGCAACCACGGGGCTCTGCCCTGGCCTGGGGATGCAGAGCTCCTCAGGGCCCACAGCTGCCTGCATTTAGCTCTTCGTTTAGCGAGGCCTACAAATAAGTAGATAATTAACACTCGCCACCTGTGGAGAGAAGCACAGGTGCTGTAGAGCAACCCGAGGGGGCGAGGCAGGAGCTGGGAGGTAAAGATAGGAGGCGGTGCCATACCCAGGACAGAGAGGCTTTGGTGAGGGTACTCAGACTGCAGGGGGACAGCTCGACTGAAGTTGTGCGGGGACTGACAAACAGCTCTGGATGGAAAGCGGCGGGCAGAGTGGCTAGAGGTAAGGGGCCAGGAGCCCGTGGTGGCGAGTGACGTCAAATGCCCCTCCCGCCGCCTCCCCTTTTTGCTGCTCTTATTGTATATGGGGGTTGGGGCCTTTTAGAATTGATGATAAACACTGTCAGAGATGGGGGTGGTGGTAAGGTCAGGAAGACTCCCAAGGGGGGTCTATAAAGTAAGGAGGGACCTGGCCTGGTGAGGAGGCACCCTCACCCTGTTCCCGCCCTGGAGGTCCACCTGGCGGGGTGCGAGGAGAGAGCTGGTCCCAGGTCTGCAATGCCCGGTCCCAGGCATCTTTGCTGGGGGTGCTGCTGACAGAGTGTGGCTTGCTTGAACAAGCAAGACAACAGGCCACATGGCTCAGTAGGTGCCCCATGTCTGGGGGCTGTCTGTGGCTCCAAGCCCCCTCCTCAGGGCCTCTGCTGAGGTCTGGTGCTCTTCGCTGGACGCTCAGGTAAGCGACTCACACCAGCAGCGTCCGGGGGGAGGGCCGAGTGCTTGGGGAGGAAGCTCCTGGGGCTTGGGACCGTTTAACCTTTGGTTCTGAAACGAAGAGCCTTGGCTGAGGCTGTGGGTAAGCCCTGCATGGCAGGAGAGCAGGGCCAGGTTTTTGCGGTTGTCAGGGCTCATGTGCTGCTCTGAGAAGAATCAGAAAATCTGCTTTTCAGGAAAAGAGCATCACATGTTAGGGCATTGCATTTGTACGGCGCGGGCAGAATAATCCGTTTGCGAAGCGGTTCTCTCCATAGCCCTCGTAGGCTCCCGACCCTGCCGCCTCCTTCGCAGCAGGGGGAGTGGGTGCTGGGATGAGGGCCAGGTGTTTGCTGGAGGAGAGGGCTTCCTGAGGAGGGAGGGGTTGGACTGACAGCAGGACCAGGCGCGTGGGTGGTCTCTGCTGCAGTCACTCTCAGGCCTGTGGCCTTTTGTTGTCCGTGGTCGGCCAGGCTCCCTAGTTTCCAACATCCAGCGGTACAGTGGTGAGGTTTCTCTGGAGGAGCTGACCCCCACACATAGCTGCTCGGATCGAGGTCACTCACCGGTTTCCTGAGGGGTGAGTGACCTCACCTCTAAGGCAGGTTGGGAAGAGAAACACACCTGTCGTGGGTCACTGAGGAAAGAGTCCATCGTGGTGGCGTTAGGATTGCAGGGCTGCCTTCCTCGGGGAGGGCACAGGGGCAGCCTTTCCTGGGCCAGTCCTCGAGTCTCTTCTGCTTGGCCACCTCTCTGTTCCCAGTGGACCTGCATTTGCAATCAATGGCAGTTTTTCTCTTCCTGGAGAAAATATGGATCGATGTCCCTGCCTCCCTCTGACCCTGTGCCCTTGAGAGATAAGCCGGTCCGCGTTTTCAGGAACTTGCATGGGAGCTCTGGTGGTTCCTCTGCACTGGGGCCTTTCCCTTCTTATTTCATTGGCTGACCTGGTGGTAATTAAACTTCTCTTTCTTTTCAGCCCTATTTGGGTTAAAACGGCTCAGTTTACAACTTCACCAAAAACACGTGCGGGGCTGGCCTGCTGGGAAGGGCCTCTGGGCTTGAGAAAAGATGTCAAGAAACTGTGTTGAGAATTCTGGGGAGCTCCATGTTCCCAGACTTCCTTTGCTTTGTTCCCCCTGACTCCACACCTCCCACGTCCTCTGTGGCAGTCCTGTGAGGAGGCATGGTTGAGCAGAGCTGGTTGCACTGCTGGCTTCCTGGAGTCCCTGCTGCGGTGGATCCCAGGGAAATTCCAGAGACACCAGGCATAACCCTACATGCAAATGACACCCAGATATGCGAGAACCCACCTTCCTACTTGGCCGTGCAAGTGTGCCAAGAGTCAGGTTGATTTGGGGTCTAGGAGAGAGAGCAGGACCCAGTCTGCTGGTTTAGATTTGCGTCACCTGAAGTATGGACCACAGAGGGCAGAGGCTGGGGACCCCTTTTGCCTGTGCTCCAGGACCAGGTGGTCCAAAGTGGGCCCTGGATGGCCTGTCCTCTGCTGCTCTTTGTGCTGGGTTTTTTCTGCATGTTGTTCTTGGAGTTGCGGGATAATCACCAGGACACCAACTCCAAATGTAGCCTTGGCTTCAGAAACGTGGAACAAAATGGTAACAACTGAATTTCGGATGTAGATCTCTCTGCGTTTAACATTTATGAGCTGTGATAAAAGGGAAGGTTGGGATCGTAGCTGCAGTTCCCAGCCACGAGCCGTAATTTTACATGCTCAAACATCTGTTTTAAGATCATAGCAGAGAGTGTCGGGTAATTGGCTCCCTTTTGTACTGGCCCCATCAGTTAGGCTCCATCAACTTTACTATAAATTCTCAGGGATTTATTAGTAAACAACATTTGGGGAGCCCAGCACAGCCACACGGCAGCCAGGCAGCTTGAAATATCTGAGCTTGGGCCAGCCACCCCAGAGTTCCTCATCGGGGTTGCAATTCCTCTACAAGGAGCCCTCAGGGCAGGAGGTGGGGGTAAGAAAACGGAAGGTGCAGGTCCCTGGGAGGGAGGCAGGGAGGGGTGGTTCCCGCTGCTCGATGCACCTGGGGGGCCTGCTGCTCCAGAGCTGTCCAGTGGCACCTGGAAACTGAGGGACAGGTGGAAGGTTTTGGGGTTCGGCAGGCCCGGCCTCAGTCCTAGCCCCGCTGCACGTGAACTGGGTGACTGGGTAAGGCGTGAGCTGTCTGTGCCTCGGCTTTGCCATCTGTGAAACGGAGACGAGAATAATGGTCCCGTCTGCTGGTGTGATTGTATCCTCCCCCCGAGGATGCGTATGAGGGCCCAGCACCACTTGGGGCCCCACTGTGGGTGGCGAGTACCAGGGAAGTGAAGGGAGAAGGCCGAACAAACAACGAGGGAGCAGAGGCTGTGCGCAGGGTCGCTCGCGGGCGCTGGGTTCGGCGGGGAGAAAGAGTTGTTCACCCGTGGTTCCATGTGGCTTCCTTCCTTACGGCAGCTGCGGGCCTGCCGCGCAGGAGAGGGGGAAGATGCTGACTGCACACTGCCATCGGGGCCAAGAGAGTGGGCAGCGTCCCTGTATTGCATGGCCCCTCTTGGCTTGTCTGGGTCTCCTAGTCCTTTGGCCAGACCCTTTATCCACCTAGAGGAGCAGAGGTGCTGGGTGAGGCCCGGCGTGGGCTGTGGCTGGGTGTAGGAGGTCCACAGGGGTGGGGTGGTCCTCACTGTCCTTTGTCTGGTGGTGAGTTGCACAGTTCCCTCTGTTCACATGGTGGGGCTTCCCAGGAACAGGGGTAATGACACAGAGAGTCTGCTGGCCTGTGGTCTGGGGTTTTGAGGTGCTTCGCAGGAGCAGGATTGCCTGGCTTGGGGCCTCTCTTTTGTGCCCACTGGCCTTGGCACAAGTCATCTGCCTGACCTGCCTGGAAGAGCTGAAGCCAGAGCAGTTGCTCTGGCCTGCACATTCCAGGATGGTGGCTCCTAGCCTGGGCCAGGGATGGTTTAACTTTCCTCATGGTAGAAAAGCTCCAATCTGTCCTCCCTGAGGATGTGGTGAGGAAGCCCTGACTTCCGCCTGCCCCAGAGCACCCCAGGGTAACGGGGCTCAGCCACAAACACAGGACTGGTCACGGAGCTCAGACAGTCCTGAGCTCAGAGGCCTGTTGCCTGCCCCCGTGATACAGCTCTACAACCTGTAATTCACTTCTCTCAACTCGGCTTCCTGATTTGTGAAATGGGGCAATGACAGAACCTCCCAGTGAGTCTTAAACAAGATAGTGTGTCAGGGGCCGGGCACTGCACTGGCACCTGCATGTAATTGCGACTATTCTTATTCATCAGGCAAAGCAGGCATATTGGCATTTAGTGTGACCCTGGGTCTCTGTTGTAAGAAGATCTGCTTGGGGAGCCATATATAATAGACTCTAGCGTCAGACAGGACCCAGCTCAAATCCTGTCTCTACCACCTGTGTGACCTTGGGAATGTTCCTTACCCCTCTGGGTCCTTCATCCCTCTCTGCAGCTTGGTCGTCAGAACCTTGCCTACCCCACAGGGGTGTTGTGAAGGTTATCCAAAACACACTCAATGAGTGTCTGGCTTAAGGAATGTGAGGTTTGTTATTGATATGATTATTCGCATTCACGGAACAAGTGTTTTCTGCACCTTGCCCCTCACCCTCAGTTCTTGGAGCTCTGGTGTGCGGAGAGGTGAGGAAGAGACAGGCCGGGCAGTGTGGGGCACAGGCAGTGGGGACCAGCAGAGGCCAACAAAGTCAGCCCTCAGTCCCTGAGGTCAGCATATATCCATATTTTCTCACCGTACTTTAAACTGTCAAAGAAAACCTTGCCCCTCGTGGCACAGAACTGGGGTGCAATTAGCTTTCGGACACTTAGAGATCTGGGAGGGAAAAGATGACAATTTTACACCAAATGGGAAGTTAGTGGCAGGAGAGGCCAGCTTGGCAGGGAACTTGTGCCAAATTGTCTGCCAGCTGGATTCAGAGGTGCCCTGCCCAAGAGCTGGGGCTCTGGCCTCTCTCACAAAGGAGCCGCATGTCTCATCCCTCACTGTGGGGCGGGCTCCATGCCACCCCCTGGACGTTTGACACCCCAGGGGAGCACATGAAACCTCTGTTTTCCATCAACAATAAGGCTTTATCTTATTTCGTTCCCCAAAGGCCAGGGTCCAAGGTGCCAGGATCCCACTGGCAGATGAGGAAATGAAGACTTGTCCAAGGTCCCGCCTCCACTTCCCACCAGAACACATCAGAGCATGCCCCACCCCCTTGGGTGCTACGGGAGGGTTTTTTTTTTTTTTGCATAATTTGCATTGAACCCTCCCTCTTTGCCAAGGAGATCTGCGTCTGGCCTCCACTCCCTCCTCCGCCCCTTCCTGCCTCCCTCCTGCCTGGGACTCCTGGCTCACCAGCCTGCCTCTAACTCCTTGATCACACCCAAGCTTGGTTTTACATCTGGGGCTTTGTGCTGCACTGTCTGCTGCTCCTTGTGTGCAGAGTGAGGTGGTTGAGAGAGACCGCTTAGAGGCAGCAGGCGGGTACAACAGTGTTTGTTGTCCTCAATCCCCCGTTTACTGGCTGTGTGACCTCCGTTGAGTTATTTAACCCCTCTGAGCTTCCTGTGAAAATGGAGACGATAATAGAACTTTCCTCATAGTGTTAGAGGAGTGAATACATGTAAAATACGGAGACTAGTGCCTGCCGTAGAGTCACTGCTGAGGAAATATAAGCGGCTATGATCATTATCACAGTCTGTACTGACCCTGTGTACTGGTATCGTAGCCACCAGGACCACAGGCACCAAGACGGGAGCCGGGCCTCACCTGTTCGCTGTGTTCCAGTGCCTGTGACGCAGGGTGTCATGGGCGGTCAGGAAATGCTCCTTGATAATCTGAGTACCGAGGCTGTCACAGTGGGTGGCGGAGCGGGCTTCAGGTGAGAGAGACCTGTGTCAAGGCCTAAACGTTGTTCATTGCACGCTGACATTCCGGGTAAAAACATCCCACATTATTTTAACTCAGCTATTCTGGTTCAGCTTTACACCTTCCCTCAGGAAAGTAATTTAAGGAGTAAAATAGAAGGCCGTCCTCCTTTGCGGCTCACGCTTAGCATCAGCTGCGCTCAGCGGTGGTGTCTGGGTCACCAGTGGTGGAGGGGAAAGGGGGCAGGAGGCTGGCTTGTCCTTCCTTTCCCTGTGCTTGTCTCAAAGGTTGTCTGTCCTAACCGGAGGCCCTAACACAGCGATGCTGCGGTGGGGGGCGTTGGGGGCCTCAGGTCACTCTGCTTTGCTGTCACCCCTCTGGCTTGGGGTTCCTGTGGGGGGCTGAGAAAGGTTCTGGCCTTTCCCTGGCGTCCTCTCCAGCCCAGCCTGGTGCTTGGGTCCCAGAAGATGAGTGGGGAGGGGGTGCTGGGGCAAGATAAGGGGGGCTTTGGGGAGTGGCCTCGTGTCCAGTTTTCCCTCTGGGAAATGCTCTCACGGTGTGTCCAATCCAGGTGGGGGGAGTATTAGCAGATGTTGGCATCTGCCACCTGGGTGGGAGGAGGCCAGACGGGTGGCTGAACCCACCTGGGTACCTCAGCATGGATAGTTTAGCCTCTAAGAGCCTCAGTCCCATGTATAAAATGGGTTGTAGGAATTCAGTCGCTTTCTCTCTTCTCCCTCCAGTGGATTTCTGTGATCTCACAGTTCAGGAAACGTCTAGGGGTGAGCTGGAGCCTCCCTTCTGGTGGCACCTCCACCCTTCACCAGAGCACCCCCAAAACTCCCACACAGACTTGGGGGCAAGGGGGCATTCCACGGTTCTCTGCCTTACCTGAGGATCCCCTTTTTTGGACATCCCTAGCCGCCCCGCTCTGGGCAGGAGGGCTGACAGGGTGGGTGGGTGAAGGGCCTGCTTGGCCCTGTTTCGTGAGTGGGCAAAGCCGTTCTCTCTGGACTGTGCCATTCTCTTGGCCTTTCTTTCCTGGTGTCCTGAGCTTTGGGGCTCAACTCGAACTACAGAACAGGCACATTTCATCTACCATCCTTTACTCCACTTCCCCAGGAGACCGGCCTGGTCTAGGAGCTGCTCTCATGGGCGCTTAATCCTCTCTCCCTGCTGGCCTGGCTGGGGTGCTGTTGTCACAGCGTGCAAACTGTATGAAGTGCCAATTGTGTCACATCCTTCATCCCACAGCATTTATTTACTCAGCACCTGCTATGACCCAGGCTCTGTTTCTGCCTTCTTTTGCCTAACGTCCAAAGGGCACAAGACTTGCAGTGCGTCTGGTTGGGGTTGAGGGGGAGTAAAGATCAGGCATCCCCCCTCCCTGTCCCCCACCCACTCTGAACTGAGTGTCCATGAGACTGAGGTGCGGCTGGCCCGTGTCCAAGTCTCATTACTAATGGAGCCACAGCCTCATTTGTCTGATTTACGTCTAATAGTCTCCCAGTTTGTACTTTTCTCAGCAGTTTAATAATGATCCATAAACCTGTCTCCTTGGGCTTGGATTTGGAAGCTCTGAGTCGCTGGGGACCATTTTGATTTTATAAATTTTGTAAACTAATGGGAGAATTTAAACTCTATCCTGCCTGGTTCATGTTCACACGTGTTTCTTTGAGTCTTGGCTCGTGAGGAACCAATTCCCAGCGTGGACTCCCCATGGATTTTGTGATTCCCCTTCGTGCCCATGAACAGGTTGAGTCAGGAACCGTGGTGGCATCTGGGGTTATATTACTCTTTTTTTGCTCCAGGTCCATCTGCTGGGCCCTGCTGGCTCTGGCTAGGCCCTCCTGGTTCCGAGGGCACTGTCATCTCTCCCTGGAGCCACTTTCCTGGGCATTTCTGGCTCATGCCTGTGGCCCTGAGCTCATGCAGAAGAGAAGGTGGATCTCCCTTTTTCATGTTTTGTCCAGCTGAGGGTGCTGCAGCCAGATATGCTGCAATGCTCAGTGTCTGCAGAACAGGGGCTCTTGGGTTTTGGTTCATAGCCCTCTTTTCCCTTGTACCCAGATTGAGTCATCAGGGCCAGGGCTGGCTACATCTCCAGGCTTGGTCTCTGAGTCAAGTTCGTCATGCTTGGCTCTTTTTCTCTTGGTCCAAGTCCTCTCCTGGGAGATGCCTCAGCATCTCAGCAGATGGACATCCAGGGACCCATCCTACCATGTTGTCAATGAGCCCAGCCAGGCTCAGCCTGAAACATCTCCCATGTACATAATTCTTCCTGGCGATTGTTTAGGGATGATGATCTCTGAAGGATGCTGAGGGACCTGCAAGATAAGAGCTGTGTGTGGGGTAAGGGCATACAAGGTGGGCAGGTGGTTCCTGTTTAGTGGACCCCAAATTTCAGAGAGAAACCTATTGCTTCTTGTCCTGTGGTGTCCCTGGTGTTTCTCAAGAGGGCCTCAAGGGTGTGTCTGGGAGAACACTGCAGTGTATGGCTTTGAGTATGTGGACACGTGGCCCCAAGCCACTGACACTCCCTCTCAAGAGTGCGGCGTCAAGGGCCATTGGGGTTGACATTCAGGCCGAGTCATGTGGGAAGAATATACTTCCTTTGGGAAAAGGCACTGGAACTCTGAACTTGTCCTTATTCACTTTCACAATAATTCTTCCCTGGAGGAATGGGGATGAGCAAGGTAGTCTCTGTGGATCCTGCCTTCATGGAGATTAGATTCTAGTGGGGCTAGACATTTAAAAACCACATGTATGAAAGGCTTATTGTAAAATGTGTTGAATGCTGTAAGGAAATGTATGTGGGGGGAAGACTTCCTGCAGTGGGGCCAGACCGCGCAGAACCGTGAAGACCAGGGGAGGAAGTGTGGTCTTTGCCCTACAAGCAGTGGGGTAGCATTGAAAGTTTTAAGTGAGAGCGACTTACCCTGGCTCCTGATGAGAGCATATCTCCCAGGAGCCAGAACAGAAATAAGGAAACCAGTGAGGGGATGACTACAAATGTGCGGTGAGGGACAGCGGTGGCTTGGACCAGGGTGGTGGGATGGAGATACAGAGAAGTACACTTCTTTGAGAGACAGTTAAGAAATGGAATCCCCGGGACTTGGTGAGGGATTAGGCACAGTGGCAAGAAAGGGACATGTCTGGCTCTCCCAGAGGGGTGGCTAGAAGGATGATGAAGGTGCCACTCCCTTGAATACGGAACATCAGATTTGGTGGAGAAAATCACTAGCCCAGATTTGAGTGGTTGAGTTTTAGCTCCCATCCAAGTGCTAACCAGGCCCGACCCTGCTTAGCTTCTGAGATCAGAGGAGATCAGGCGCATTCAGGGTGGCATGGCCGTAGACGAGTGGTTGAGTTTTAAATGTCTGTTACTTTGCAGTAATGTTAAAATGGCTGAGATGAAATGTCAGGGTGCCAGTTGGATATTTTCATCTGGCCCCTGGAGTCGAAAGCTGGCTGGAGGTAGAGATCTGAGGGTTGTGTGGTAACAGAACCCACAGGGATGAGGGAAATGGCCTAAGGGGAGTGTCTGAATCAAGAGGGATCAATTAGCTGAGCAAAGTGCCCCAGGCCCAGCTTCCTTCCTGTCTGTCTGTCCCAGGTTTGGCAGAGCTGCTCATCATGGTGTTCTGGACTCAGATGTGCAAGTGCTGACCTTCGGGGTTTTTTTTTGGGTACGGGAAATAGGTTACTTTAAACGTGATGGCTGTGGCTGAAGAAGGCCAATAATCCTCTCTCAGTGAGGGTGGCTGGCCTCTGTGTGGCTTGATGTCTAGACACTCCCACCATCTCTACATGGGAGCCGGCTCCCCACCCCAGCCAGGAGCCCTTTAGCATAAGAGTCCTGGACTTTGAAGGCCTAAGATGTGGACCCCTGGAGTCCAGGGCACTCTGGTTGTCTTCGCGAGGAGGACTGCTGTGCTGACTCATCTGGGCTGTCCCAGGAGAGCCATCTGGGCTCAGCCCTACCAAGAGGAGCTGGTGGCCTTCTCTGGGGAGGAGGGAGGATGAAGCAGCTTGCTCACGCAGGGTGACCCTGGTCATGCCTACACGTCATTTCAGGTGGCTGTGACTACTCTGGAAATGATGCCACATGTTTTTTCCCATATGGTGAAAATTGTTAGTGTTCAGAAGAACACATTTTTTGACTAGACAGAAGAGACCCTTTTTCCTTTTCTTATTCATTGTTATGAATTGCAATCAAAGACACTTTAATGGTGAAATTGCTATAAAACGGCAGAGAAAACATTTCTTTGGGTATTAGTTTTGTTTTGGTAAATTACAAGGTAGTGATTTAGCTTGCCACCTCTAGGATTATTTCTCCCTCTCAGTGGGGTCATATAATCAGCAAGATGTACTATGGCCTTCATTTTCTAGAGAGCACAGATAAATAATCTCCCAATATGCTCTTGGACAAACTCAATTACCTGGGACTTTTAATATCTTCCACCCAGAACCAAGCAGATGTCCCTTTGTGTGGTTGGGAGGGGGAGGTGCCACAGATCCACAGGAAGTCTGCGGCAAAGGGGCCCCAGTAGTAAGCTGGTTGGATGGAGAGATGGATGGGCAAGTGGATTCATGGCAGGATGGTTTTTCGAGGACATAAATGAACCTAGAGATTGAAAAACACAGCAGCTGGGTAAATGGATGGCTGGATGAAGCTCAGAGAGATGGACAAATGGAGGGCTGGGTAGAAAGGTAGATGAATGAAAGGTGGGTGAGAATAGAGGTTGGTGAATCCGGATGGGTGGATGAAAGGATAGATGGGTGGTTGGGTGTTTAGAGGCATGCATAAATAGGTGGAAGAGGTAAAATGAAAATGGATGATTTGGTGGATGGATAATTAGATGATGAGTTGATGAGGATGAAGAAAGGTTGAATGAAGGGTTCTAGTTCCAACATAAGAATTGGTCAAGTCCTGAAGACACCACCTCTTAAGGTCAGAATATGGTACATTTCTCTTCCCTAACTCTTTATGTTTTGCCCAGACTTGTCTGGAGCTTCTCTAGGCTTTCGCTGGGTTCTCCAGAGAGTTCTCACTGCTCTGGCTATGCTAATCAATTTTTTCTCCTCAATTAGAACTGTCAGCTCCCTGGCGGGCCACCTCTGTCACTTTTGGGGGGCAGCCTGGGACATGTGAATGGGGGTGCAGATGATGACATGTGTTGGACTGGGCATTCAATATGACAGGCCAATCATCTTTCTGTACAAACCTCACAGGATTTTCCAAGTAATCGAAGAGGCAATAGTGTGACTGAGAAGAGAGAGGAGCAGGTGTCTGAGTTAACGGGGCGGGGGAGACGAGACAGAGAGGCATTTCTTTTTAGGATGCTATTCCTGATGCATGTGGGAGTGTGATAGCTGCCCCCACATATGCAGACATGGACCTTCCAGAAAGTTCTTTCTCTGGTAGCCCATTTTCCTTTCTCAGCAGTAGGAGGCCACATGAAAAGCCTGTCTCCTTTGGGGAAATGATTCTCAGGGAAAAGAAAGGACTGCCTTCCATCTCTGAATCTCTAGGGGTGACAAGAACAGGTGCTGGGAAGGGAAGCTTTTTGTCTCTATAGTGACATGGCCCTGAGAGTGAGTAGGGTAGAACAGACTCTTTCATTGGTTAGGCTGCGACGCTGCCCAGGGCTTTGGGGACTGGGGGGACATTTGGGTCTGACCCTTTCCAGGTTTCAGATTTTCTGCATCAGCAAAGTCCTCAGTCATTGTGATCAGCAGTCAGCTCATCACCATTAATCGAATTACATTTCAAGCAGGATTCCTGGAGAGGTTCCCTTGTAAATGGTGCTAAAGGCTGCCAGGGCCTTTCTGCACACCACAGCTCACTCTGCACCCTGGGGAGTTGTTGGAATGTGCAGTAAACACCATGCTTTCCTCAGAAGATACATAGACCTTTCTGTGGCTCCCTTTCCTCTTAATTTTAGGGTTACAGCCACCAAATCCCACCCTCCTTACTGTAAGTAGTGTACAGATCATTTCCTGCTCCACTGTGAAATCAGAAAAAAAATAACTGGTCCTCCTTTCATTAAGAGAATCTCAGTACAATTGAGCATCTAAAAGAAAGGCACAAGGCTCCAAAAACCGTGATGAGGGTGAGGAACAGTTTTGCTGAAGGTTTTCTTATTGGGACCGCCAGCCAGGAGTTACACAGTACACTGCTTAAATGTTCTCCACTCATTTATGTCCTTGAAGATGAGATCTAGCAAGTGCTCAGACCGCTGCTTTCTCTTGAAAATGCCCAATCTTCAGAAGAACTTTCTTCCTCCATGACTCTTAGCTCTGGCCAAGACCTTTTAAGCAAATCTCAGGCCCCCCCATTTAGATTCCTTCCAGGCAAGACCAATCCATTCTTACATAGGTGGTTTTAGGCTTTCTCCATCCTGACCAGTCCATGAAGGGAGCTAGAACTCACTGTGCTCACCAAGCTGGTTTGGCCACACTTGCCGGGGTGGTTTTAGCTTGGCACACGGGCTGAGGCACCAAAGGTGAAGGTGGGACACTAAGGGCAGAGGCGCCCTCGATTGCCCATGGCACCGTGAGGTTTCGCCTTTAGGAAGGTGCTAGAAAAATCATCCTTGGTTCTGAGTAACAGAAACCCACCCAAACTCGTTAGCGACAAAAAATTATTACACGGACCTAGGAATTTCTTTCGGAACCCAAGGACAGGGAGGAAGCTGGGCTCCAGGAATGGGCTGACTAGAACCCACGAAGTTGCCGGCTCTCTCCTCTCCCCTTCTGCTCCCGCTTTCTCCCCTCTTACTCCCTTCTGGTCCCCCCTCCACCTCCTCTTTCTCTGCAGGTCAGTTTTCCCTCCTCTCTGGGCATGAGGAGGAAGATGGCCGTCCCGAACCCTTGAGCTCTTACTTGGCTCTCGGTTCCAGTCACGCAAGGAGGTTACCATTCTGAGTCACATACCTGGAGAAGATTCTCACTGACCTGCCTTGGGTCAGGTAGTCTCTCCTGGTCTGGTCAGCTGTGATCAGGGAGGAGGGGGTCACGAGGCTCCAACATGGCTGCCAGGACCCACAGGGTGGTTTGGGAAGGCAAGTTCTCAGGGAAGGTGGGACGACTCACGGCTGTGTGCACAACCCCAAGGTGTTTGTCACAGGAGGTACTTGGACAAATGAGGGAGTCCTTTACCCAAGTGGGAGAAATGTGGTGGAACTCTCATTGCTGAGAATACGGTTATGATCAAACTATTGCATTATTGCATTATTGTTTAGTAATTTTCCATGTTATCACAAATGTTATATAGACTTCAAATGGCTTTATTATAAATTACTTAATTTTCTCATTGTGGAACATTAAAATTATTTAAATTTTTTTTTCACAATTACACATATAAAAATAGTCATGTTTCTATATAAGGCCCTTTCTAGGTTTTGGATCATTTTCTCTGGAATAGGTTGCTGGAGGTGGAATTCTGGGAATGAGTTTTTGTTTGCAAATGAGAGAATCCACTATAGATATTTAAACAGAAAGGAATCTATAGAAGATATTGGACAGCTCTGAGGGTTGAGGTGATGATGCAGAGAACTAGGCTTGGATGTCATAGCTAGGAAAAATGCATGTAGGACTGGTGTTCCATCCCATCGTGAAACTTTCTAGTGAAATAATACTGCGGCCACTTCTTACTGATTTGCTCTAATAACCCCAGGTTCTGGACAACAGAAGTTCTATCGCAGATTCTCTAGATGGACCAGTTTCCCCCAACAGCATCCTACTGGAAAACTGAGCTCCTTGCACTTGGCTGTCATTTCACCTCTCCCTCCTGAATGCAGGCCCTGTCTGGATGAGTCACATTGGCAGAACCCTGGACACAGGTCCTCAGTCTAGCAATAAAGAAGTCAGATAAGTGGACTTTTGGAGTCCTCGTACAGGAAGGTGAGAGTCTTGTAAAATTAACAAAATATGTGGGGTTATCAAAAAGATGTGTTTAGATTCAAATTTAGAAGAAAGATTATACAGGCTGGAGCAGTTGCTCGGTGTGTTCATTAAGAGCCCAGGTGCTGTTTTTCAGTGTATTGACAATATGTTCTTTCACAGCCCAAAATAGCTGCCATAGCTCCAAGCATCACATAATTGTTTGATGGAATCCCAAGGAGGAAGGAAAAGGGATTTCTCTCTAAGATCTATGTCTTCCTAGGTATTAAAGTCTCCAGCAGACTTTCTTTTACATATTCTAAGTCAAATACCTACTCCTAGACCCATCACTAGCAAAAGGCAATAGGACGACAATTGGTTGTCTCAGATCTGGGCCAAGGGCATTGCCCTTCAAATTTAGGCTCTGTAAATAGGAAAGAAGCAGTAGTAGCTTTTGAGAAAGCAGTGGTATTTGCCAGAAGAGGTATTAACTTTATTTTTGCATGAATATTTAAAGATTTTTGATACATGTTGCCAAATTCTTTCCAAAAAGGTTGTACCAACTTTAATTCTTATGCACAGCATAGGAGTATGTCTGTTTTACCACACCCTTGTCAACTAGGGAGTTTTGCATGTTTACTAATTTACTAACAACCGTGGTACTACTGAACTCTTTTTCTTATTAATTCCTATGTGTTTTTTTTAGATTAAATTGTCTTGAATTTTGTAGAAATACAATCTTATGAATAAAAATGAAAATGACAGTATAGTCTTATTTTTAATAGTCATATTTTTAAATGCTGTTTTTTATTGTATCGATCAAGCCTTTCTGAACAGTCTTAGTAATCATGATAATGAGCATCCCTGTCTTTTTCTTGATTTTAATGTAAAAACTTGAGTATTAGGCTGCCATGTATGATGCGAGTTGTTCATTTGAGCTGTCTTATTTCTTCAAATTTAAGATATTGGTTCTAAGATGCACCAACTTAATGATAGCTTACGGGAAAGGAAGAGGAAGGAATTCCTTAATATTAACTGTACACATCGCTTGAAGTTTATTATTTCAACAGTGTGAAAGAAAGAGTATATCTATATTTTCTTCCCACTGACAACAGCATCATAGAGTTAAACGTACAATCATTTGATATAACCAGCATCGTCATGGAAGATAAAGTCTTTACATAACATATATTTCTTGTGTTCAGCAAGTATCAGTCTCGTCCCAGGTTTTAGAGTTTCATGAGGAAAAGAGGTTGACTGTAACAAGAGCCTAAGTATAAGGCTATCATCAAAAATGGACGCCCTGACCTGAGAGGGATGGTATGGCCAAGTCCCTGACTCTAATAAATCATCTTGGCAGTCCCCAGCTAGGCTCTCCTCTGTTACGGATTATTCTTTCTATACTCTATTGACTTCTATTTTCTGGTGTTTTAGTTAGGATTATTACACCTATTTTCATAAGTGAGGAGAATACACAGTTGTCATTTTTTACTACTTCTGTCAGATTGTGGTGGCAATTTCCTAAAATAGATTGCTAGTCAACCTTTTTTCATGTAGTAGATCAGTTCATATGATGAGAATCAGCAGTCTCTTGAAAGTTAAATTTAACACGTGGACCTGGAGCCTTTTGTGGAAGTACATATTTAGTAACTTCATTTTTTTTCTTGATTATTGGTCTTACAAAATTTTTATAGGGTTGATTTCGATACTTTAAATTTTCTCCAGAAAATCATCCACATCTTTGAGGTTTTCAAATTCATTAGCAAAGAAGAATAGCTAAATGCTTTATACCTTTTAATTTTTCCATGTATTGGCTTTATTTTTTATCATTAAAAATTTAATATGTTTGTCATTTGCCAGAGATTTGGCCATTTTAAGTCTGGTTTTCTTCAAATCACAACCTTGAATGTATTTATTCATGTTCTTGTTTTACCATGTTTGAATTATTTGGTTCCTCTTTTTTTTTTTTTAATTGAATGTTTTCAGTGAAGTCCATCTTACCTATTTTTCACATAGGTGGTGAAAGTTTGGTTTCTATTTTGATCTGTGACTGAAGGTTTTGCAGCTGAGTTTAGTGTTTCCGGATTGCTCTGTGAATAAGCGCTACACGGTAGGGGTCCTGTTCTGTTTCTCTCTGATGTCTCCCAAGCATCTAGAAGACTTACTGGCACACAGTAGGGGTGCAATACATATTTGTTGGCCAGTGAAAGAATGGACCTGGGGAACTGGTAGGAAGGAAGCTGCTGGAAGGAGGAGAGACCTCCTGGGGGACAAGGGGGAGGAAGAGACAGGTCACAAGCCTGATTGCTTCTTCCTGTCTCCCCGACCCACCACCAGCTCCCCATATGGTACAAAGGACGTTCTTTCTTGGAGAATGTGATAGGCCATGCCATGGGCCATTCCCTTTGGAGTTCCCACACCTGTGACCTAAGGCGGTAAACTCTCTCTGGTCACAGCTAGAAATGCTGGCAGGAGCATGGGGGTGGGGCGAGAAGGCTGTCTCCTGGAAGATGGAGAAGATTAATAGTAGACAGGAGATGAGCCACCTGGATGGAGGAACTAGACAGAGTGGCAGAAGGTCAGGCAAGATGACAGTTATTTCGATGAGAAAGACTTCTAAGTAAGGTTTCATTTCTGGCCCTACAGCGCTCTGAGCTTGAACCCCGAAGACCTGGTGGTTGCTGGGTACAGGGTGACTACAGCAGGCTATGCCTTAGGGTTGAGGAAGACCATTTGGGCTGGTCAGGAAGATGCCCTGCAGTGGACACCTGCTTCCATATCTCCATCTAGAGTTGCCAGATAAAATACAAGAGACATAAATTAGAATTTTAGATAAAGTTATACTAAAAAAGGTATTGTTTATTTCATAGATTTGGGGGCCTCTTGATTTATCCAGATCTGAGGCAGGAGGCTCCCAAAACCTGGAGGGACTACTCATTGGGAGGGCAGTACGGTGCGTGTCCCCTTGACCCCAAACACACCCTAAGATGCTCCCAGCAAAAAGCCATGTTTAAATACATAAAAGCAACACCCTTCTCCCACCCAATCTTGCTCCTCAAAAGCAAGTGTGAACTAAGCAAGCTCTCTACACCTTACTCTACTTGGTAATGGCCTTTTGGACAAGGCAAGTTTGATCTCACGGGCTCTACTAGACAGGGATGAGTGAGATAGGCACTTGCTTTCTAGCCAGTTGAAGGAAGTGGGGCCAGGCCCATGAAATTCAAATTCAGGCAGGTTGGTGGCTTATATAAACTGAATGTTAGGGGCTTGGCCAGATGGTGGACTGGAAGGGTTAGGTGGGTGAGGGGGCCATGCAGGAGATGACCAGAGGGTGAAAGGAAGCTGAGTGGGAGGTGTGAAGCCAGTAAGATCACTCAAACCCTCCTGTCCTTCAGTGCCATTTGCTTGCGGGGGCTCAGGGAAAGCTGAAAGCTGAATCCAAAGTTTCTGGGTTACAAAATAAGTTTTGGGAAGTAAGTGTCATGGAGGAGTTAACCTCTAGGTATTGTCACAAAGTTTGTGATACCCTTAGACTAACCTCATTTATTTCTGGCAGAAGGTTAAAAACTATGCAAATAATTTTAATGGACATGATTATGTTCTCATCACAAAGTAATGTGGCACAGTTCCATAATTACTCAAAAATGATCATTGTGCAAACGGCTATTAATTAGTGAATAGCTTTGGAAAAAAATTTCAATAGATTTGGGAAGCATTGTTAATAACCCATTTCGGTATGTCTGGGGTTCAAATCACCATGTCGTGTCAAAGCACAGATTTATGGCTCCATTTTTAATCTTTTCAAAATAATTAAGAATGTGCTATGCATCTGACTGGGCAGATTTGAGGCACAAAAAACATATATCTGCATTAGGAAAGGAACGGATCATTTCCAGCCAAAATGGAGATCAAAGCTCTTCCGACATTCATTTGGCAACAGCATGAATATTTTATAGCTTCTCAGAAAGTAATAGTGATTTTAGATAAATAGCATTCAGCTTTTCTTTCTCTTTCCCCATGGCCTTCTTTTAAGTCAAAAAAGGAAAATCACAAATTGCCAGGAACTTCTGACCTTGGCTTGGAATTCTAGGGAGTCCAGTCCTATGTGGTTGCCAGTAGAGTTGGTGTTTCTACGTTACTCTTTGCCTTTCTCCAAGTGGCTCTTGGAGAGTAGCTTCGCCCTTTCGTCGAGGGTGACCCTCATTCTTTTGGAGGCAAGGTGCTGGATCCCTTTGGGCCTAGCAACCTTCCTGTGTCCTGGAACATTAAGGCATTTTGAGCCTTTGGGAGCAGCCCCACTGCTCCGGCCACCCTGGAATCCTTGTTGGGGTGGGGGAGGGGAGTAGATGCCTACTAAGTGTCTGTGTGTGCTAGGCGCTGTGCTGGACACTGTGCTTACGTGATCTCAACCCTCCATGGGAGGAGCTGTCATCACCCTTGTCTTACCAGAGAGGCAATGGGTGCCGAAAGGTTGTTTATCTTGGGAAGGAAGCCGAAGGCTGGAGAGGATCTCTAGGTCCAATACGCCAATGCTTGAATCCCTTTGATGGCTTATCCTCGAAGAGGTTATCTAGCCCAGGGTTCGCTGCGCTGCTCGCTACTGAATAGCATGAGTAATGAGTATATATGCTCATTGTTTAAACCAAAAACACATATAATAGAAAAGATGATTGCTGCCTCTATGTCCCTCCTAATCCTGTTCCTCAGAGGAAATCACGTTAGTGGTTGAGTGTGTATCATTCCAAATATCTCCCTTTGTATGTGTAAATATGTAATTTTTTCAGTGTAAGTAGGAACATATGTGCTGTTCTGTGATATGCTTCTCATTCAACAATAAATTGTAGATGTACTTTCAGATGTGTATATGCACCTGCTTCATTCTAGTGATCTATCCTCTTTCAGCAATCCAGCTACCACCTATCCATCAGTTATTTATCTGTCTTTATCTGTCTAATTGGTTCTACTTTCAAATGATCACTTTTCACCACTTCTACCTCTGTATCTTTTATTCGAAGTATTGTCATAGCTTCTTAACTGGAATCCCAGCCTCCGCCCTTGCCTTGCCCTGTAGCCTATTCCAAACCTAGCAGTCAGAGCACGTCTTTCACAATACAAGTTGGGTCATGTCACTTCTCTGTTCAAAACCCTCCCAATTAGCGTAAAAGGTACAGCTCTCCCATGGCCTCAGAAGGCTCTCCATGGTCCTGCTCCACCTACCATCTTGCTCCATTTCTTTGATTTCACCTCCCATCACTCCTCCCACCTGTTTGATCTCTCTTGCTGTGCTGGCTTCCTTGCTGCTCTTTGAACTTGCCAAGTGTACTGATGCCTCGGAGCCTTTGGATTTACTGTTTATACTCCTTGCAATGTTCTTCCCAGAAATCCATGTGGCTCCCTCTCTTCCTTTCAGATTTGTGCTCAAATGTAGTAAAGGCCTTCCCTGACTACCCCTCTATAGATCGATATAATTTCTTAAGGTAATTAAAAAAAATCATGTACACGTACTCCCCAAGTCAAAGCCAGCATTATATTGGTAATAAATTAATAAAAAGTGTTCAAATTTACACGAGGAAAAAGACAAATCTGTTTAATTGGTCTCTCTGTTTATGTACCTGCATTGCACTGGTGGATTGAGCAGAAAAAGGATGAAGGAATGTTCAAAGAGGCAGTAGTCTAACAAGCAAGCTGGAAAGTGGAGGGTGTGGGCAGAGTGTGATGCTTGAATCAATGATGTTGATGGGGGAGTGCTATCGACTGATGACAAGGTCTAGGGTGGCCAACATGGACTGAAGGAGGAGGACACTGGAGTGAGGTGGTCTAGGAAGTGGCGGTCAGGGTGCGGATGGATCATCCACGTGGACACTGCTCACCTAGGAGCGGGGAAGAACTGGGGGCACCAGATGCCCAAGTCTTAGATGAGGGGTTACCAATTGTTGGGAGGCACATTGAGGGGTTTCCTGGAGGTGGAAGTATTGATGTGACAATTGAGAGGAAGGGGACTCTCAACCCCAAGGGCATTTTTCTAACCCCAAAGCCCTGGATAAGGGCCATTTTCCATGGAAAGCCAGGTTTCAGAGGAGGAAGGAAGGCTTTTGAGTAGAGGCAATGATATAGGAGAGTTATCAAGTTTCGGAGCTGTCATTCTAGAAGAGCCAGAGGAAGGCTGTGGTGCAGAGAGGGCTCTGTCCTAGAGAACCACAAGTATTAAAATCTCTAATTGAAAATGTCAGCATTCTTGTATAGTATATTACAGTACAGTATATAGTATATATAATATAGTATATCTCAAGCATTTTATACTTATTTCCCTTCACAGGTTACAATTTAAATATAATTAGCATCTGATTAAGGCCAAAGAAATTGCTGCTGCTTCTTTCTATCTATACACTTAATGATTCTACTGCAGTCTCAGCTGGGGTGTCACCTCCCAATTCTGAATGAAAATCACCTTTGGCTCGAATGCATCTCCTCTTTCATAAGCTCATATCTGAGTCCACGAGCCTCTCTGGACAGTTTTTAGTTGGATTCTCCCTGTCGCATCATCCTCTAGATGCAAAGACTTGGCACAGACATCACCGTCTCCGAGGACACTGGCAACTAAGGCAGGGTGAGGAGCCACCTTCCATGACTTTTTGGCTGTGAACATCAATGAGACTCCCAGAGAGGGCAGTCTGAGTTCATGGGAGGTTTTCTCAGAGACGCCATGTCTACTCCTAGCTCTGGGGAAACTCAGCTTCCTTGAGGATTCCATGAGAGAGTGCTTATAAAACAGTCCAGGAGGTTTGCTGGTGCACAGTAAGTTTTTTGTGTTGTTGTTGTTGTTAGTCAAAAGGGATTCTGGTGGCAGCAGGGTGTCCAAGCCCTTTGCTCAGCCTCTGTGCTGCTGTGTGAAGGCTGCTGGCTACAAGCCTCATCATCTCTCAGATCCGTTGCTGTCATGGAGGAAGTGCTGACGCTCAGCAATGAATCACAATGCGGGAGCTGCTCATAATTGCCTTCTATGTGTTTTCAGTTCTCAAATTTAAAACCATTTACTGCTGGGAACAGATGTTAAACTTAGGACGCTTGTCAAATGTTGGCACTATACACAAAAAAGATGCTTAAAATTAGAAGGCTGATTGAATTTTAAGTACAGTGATCACAGTGGTTAGAACAAAAATAATTAAAACGGTAAACAGCTCATTGTGGGAGATGGGTGTAAACAATGGAAGGAGAAGCTGAACTCGAATTTGAAAACCCATGATGTGGAGTTATAATGGGGATTTGATAGTGATCGTTAAGTGAATCAATACTTAATTGTAATAGAAACTCTCTAGCAGGACTTAGGAGCCACATTCATTCATAACTTGGGTGATCACAAGAAAAGCCATGTGGATTCAATAATAGAGTGGTAACCATCATGTTACCACTATATGCTAGATACTGAACTTAAAACTTCATGTATCTGATTAATGTCTAGACTGTTGATTATTCTTCAAGGCTAGGAGACTGGTAGTTTAGGCGAGTCCTTACTTCGGTTGATTTTAAAAAACTGGGGTAAAATGATATAACATAATACTTCCCATCTTAATCACTGTACGTATAGAAGTCAGTAACATTCAGTACACTCGTGGTGGTGTACGACCATCACCAGTCTCCATTTCCAGCATTTTTTCATTATCCCAAACAGAAACACTGTACTCATGGACAGTCTGACTCTCCATGCCTCCCTCCCCCAGCCCCTGGTAACCTCTATTCTACGTTCTGTCTTTTTGAATTTGCCTTGGTTACATTTGATAAGGCTGATGTCGCCTCTTTCTCACTCCCGACCTCAAAATAACTAGGTTTGCTATTCTCCTGGTGGTGTCCCCTTAAGAGATGCAGAGACAGGCAGGCTGGCCCGTGACACCTCTGGCCCCTGGAACACGACAAGGAGGGTGTGCTCAGAGAAGGCAGGCTCTCGGGAGCTTCCCCGGCGGAGGCCCTGTGCCAGCTCTGCTCTCACTGTCAGGGCTCGGGATGGAGTGCGTGCTGCATGCCCCCTGCAGCAGCTGCTTTTAGGTTTTTTAGATGTACTGGTCCTTCTTCCAGGGACCCTGTTCCCCTAACTGTCTCCCCTACTCTGCCAAACTAATTTCTAATCCTTTAAGTCTCAGCTTAGACGTTCCTCTGGGAAACCTTCTTTGATTCTGCCATGACTCTCCTCTGCTGGGTCTGATGACCTCCTGTCCTTCCAGAGGATTCTGCTTGTCTCGTGTCACAGCTCTGATCACACTGGGCTGTCAGTGACTGTTCACTTGCCCATCGGTCCCACTAGCTTGTGCGTTTTGTGAGGCCAAGGCTCACTTAGCTGTAGTCCCAACATCAGCTCTGTGCCTGGAATGTAACTGATATTTGATCAGTGGGGCATGGATCCTCTCCATGGCTTCCCAGCCCTGAAAAGTGTGCAGCCTCTTCACTAGTACCCGCCTTCCTGTGCTCAGAGGGCTGCTCCAATGCACAGACTCTGGGGAAAAGGGCATGTGTGCAGGGTGTGCAGAGAAGTGACCGAAAGATGGATCTCAGGGCAGCAAGAGGCCAAGGCCAGCCTCGGCCGCTGACATCCCCTGTTCAGGGTACACGTCCCGACTCATTGAGGGGGAACTGTGTTTGTGGAAATGGATGTTTGCTGAAACTCAAGGGAGTTCAGGTCGGGAATCAGTTTTCTTGTTTTGTCCTGAGGTTTTCTGCTCCACCGACGGGCCATGCGTGTCATAGGGCTGCTTCCTTCTAGCTGCTATTATTGATGGGCTGTGAGCAAAGTGGATTTTAATTTTCCTAAACCCACAAGTGTGGTTTCAGTTTGAACTGAAACTTAAATATTCTGTTTTTGCATTGTTATGTGCTTTGTATGGTGGCCAGGGTAATCATTAATAAATACTGTGTTTTAGGCTTGGATCTTGCATAAAGAACTCCATGCAAAGTACCAAGGGAGTGCTAGCTGTCTTGAGAATGTCCCTGTGAGGTTGCAAGGTCACAGATCTAGTCTTCAGCGTGCGGGCCTTGATGTGGAAGAATAACCAATCGTGGTGTCCAGTGGCATTACAGAGGGATAACATCTAGCTTAGAAAACTCGTGATCTTTCATCTCTGTTTGTTTAATGTGTCATTCACAAAGTATATCTTAGAGGTGCATGCATATAATTTTAATTGGTAGAAGGCAATTAGTGATTAAGAGAGCTAGATTTGAATCCAGGTTCCATTGCATACTAACTCTGTGACGTTGGGCATGTCACTTGCCTCTTTGGGCCTTAGTTTTCTCATCTAGAAAATGGAAAACACAACCCCAGCCTCCTCGAATGATTGCAAGAATAAAATGAGATGAAGCCAGTGCTCACCACTAGGCCCGACATGTCACAAATGTTAAATACAGGATAGTATGCTTTCAGTTCAGCTATTGTTTAGAATTCCTTCCACAGACTGAGTCTGGATGTCAGTCAGTTACACGCTCCCAGACAGACTCTGCTCTCTGCAGTCCTTCTTCCCAGAGCTGAATTATCAATGATTCGGATTCTGAGAGAAATTTACTCAGTGGCCCAATAAGAGAACTTTGGGAGGATGTCACAGCCAGCTTTGTGTCTTCCTTGGGGAAGTAGTTGACATATGACCATGACAAAAAATGTTTGGTGTGGTTAAGGGTTCTGCGTGTGGCTGGGGCAGGTCTGGGTGGCCCTGTGTTATCAACTGTGTACTCCTTGTCAGGAGAAAGCTACTTGTGCTGTGCATGTGTGTGCGTGTGCATGCATGTGTGTACATGTGTGAGTATGTGTTGCATGTGTGTGTATGTATAGCCAAGAAGACTTCTCCATGCTTGGTAGGGACCTGGGATTGGCCCAGCTGTCTAATGTTGACTCAAGCTGCTGCTGTGACAGATGTTCTTTTGTTTAGAGATTGTTTTGGAGTATTTAGTACAAAAACCTGAGGTAAACAGTTACTGCTCAAAGATTCATACTCTACATTAAAGCCTCTTTATTAGCAGTCGGATGTAATGGGCAGATAACCAGAGTCCTGAAGACAGTCATTTGGCAGTGACTGAACACCCTTCTTCCGACAACGGTGTAAGGATGGGCTGGATGGCAGTCCTGTGACACCTAACGTTGCCCTCTGAGCTCTGAGGATCCATCAGAAGTTGTTTAGTAAAGTGTCTGCCAGCACTGGCCCCACTCCACTCTCTCAGTTCTGCTGGTTTTGAGAGCACGTAAGCGAAATCCTGGATGAGGAGAGACAGAGGGAAGGAGACGGAAGCTGGCCGCTGCTGTTTGTTGCTCGCTTGTCTCTTTTCCTGGCCTTATACCCATGCCGCTGTCTGTCACTGCATGTTACTGAAAGTTCCCTTGCCGCCCCTCTGGAGGTGAAGTTCTGGCTTCGTGGAGGAGGATGGGTGAACCTTGCAGCTCTGAATCGCTTGTGGTGAAAGGCTTTAAGCTACAGGCACCCGAGGGAGGTCCTGTGAGAACTGCTGCCTGGGGTTGGCTATTCTGGGGTTAGGAAATCGTCAGTGGAAATAAGATGCAATGTTTATCAAACTCCCCTTCTATTTCGTCTTCCAGGGTCTCACTCTCTCTCATGTTTTGTTCTCAGTAGGTTCTAGAGAAGTCTGAAGGGTGGTTGGCAAACGTAGCTGGAATGTCCATCATTTCTGCAAGTATTTCCCGTCCTCAGAACAATTGAAACTGGTTTGCTGGTTAGTCGTGGAATTCTTTTTCTTTTTTCCAATTTGCACCTGAAACAGTGTTTCTTCTCAAAAGCCTCAGTAGTTTGTTTATCTTAAAATAAGGAGAAAAAGACAGTTAAAATGACCTGAAGTAGACCAGGTTTGGAAGAGTGAGATCCCCATCTAGTTGATCTAACTTTGCAGATCTTATTTATCTGGACTAATATTTCCATGTCGCATCTCATTGTTCCTCTGTGTTTATACATTAGATCAACATGGTGTGACTTGCTCTAGTAAAGTGGAACTGAAGGTCGAGACATTTGATTGCCTAGTAGCCACGGGGCACGATTTTTGTGTAACACCTGACCGGTTCACAAATGGAATTCTGCTTATGGAATCAATTAGTGGTCTTCACAATAATTCTCACCACAGAAGCATGGCCGCTTCTCTGTAAAGACCACATCTGCCTTCACTGGTTCCTTCGGGCATATTCCTGGACTTGGGCTGGTGGCGGATGTGTGTGTCTGGCTTTCCAGTCCGCTGTGTCAGAACCATCTTCCTGGTGTCAGGAGCCAGTCCTCAGTGGGAGGAGTGGGCCTTGTGTGTGTGGCTCACTGGGTCACTTTGCCAAAGCTCAGCGTGTTACTGGCTTAGAAAGAAGTTGCGCCCAGTCACTGGCTTTCCTCTTCCATCTGGGGCCCAGTCTGTAGAGGTACCCAGCCGCTTGTGGTGGGGTTTGCAAGGGCAGCGGGAAGGTCTCCAGTTGCCCAGAAACTCTGGCCCCACTAACCTGCTCCTGTGTTTAACTTCCTAGAGTGCTGCCCTTTTTGTGTTAAGGCAACCTCTTGTCCCCAAGGGAGTTTCTGTAAGGCTATGATCACAAAGCCTCCAAAGCCATGCAGAGCCCGGGAGCTTGGTTAGGTGTTATGTCCCTCGTCTTTCTCAGAGTGAGGCAGCCCTTACTGTGTTTGTAAAGAAGGACTTCGTCACCAGGGTGAGGGTGTTTCCAGCTATCCTGTGCTGTGAGCCACTTGACTTGGACCCTGTGATTCAGTAAATCTTGGTATTTATGAGAGCTGAAGACAGAAGTGACAACAGAGACTTCTGTCTTCAAAAGCCTGTGTCCTTGTCCTATCTGCCCAGGTCTACGTGCTGGTGCTGGCCACTACCAGGAGTTAGCAAAGGTGCCCAGATGCAGGATGTTTAAGGGTGGGGGTGGCGAGGGGTGCCAGTTCTTTATTTAGAGTTTGTAAAATGTGTTTTGGGTAGAAAGAAAAATTTTGCAGCCCCAGACGCTGTAAAACAGGGGAGCATAAATAATGAAGACAGATTCCTTTGGGGCCCATGTCTGAGACGAGAGATGCAGATTCGGTAATCGGATTTCATCCAAGTGCCACATGCTGGCCAGGCGGTGCGCCTGTGAGCCCTAGAGCCAGGACAGCATGCCAGCCTGCAGTCTGGCCTCATGCAAGGGAGCATGAGAGTCAGCTAATACCTGTAATTTCCAGAAAAATCAATTTCGGTCACAATCAGAGCACAGAATTAGAGTGAAGAAAGTGCCCAAGGAGCTGATGAGTGTCTTAAAGGGAAGTGGGAGGCCAGGCACAGGTTTTACACTTACCGAAGATGAGCAAAGGGAGCCCAAGGAGTCGGATGTCCCCAGCTCTCCTTGAATGTCGTGTCCTGGACCTGGCCCTCCACCCTGCCTAGAGGAGCCGGTGTAGAGTGTTGTGACTGAAGGCCCATCTTTGTGGTCAGACTCCCGGCACCAGGCACGGAGGGAGGCCAGCTCTTCAAGCAGGAAGACACATCTTCTCTGTTTGCATGAGGAGTGAGTTCTCTTTCGCTGGCTTCAGTCAGGGCAGAACCATTTTGGAGCACTCTTTCTTGGCCTTTGAGCCCTTCGCAGGCAGGCTTGGTGCAAGGCAATGACTGTGCTGCCTGGGGGCTGCAGCCAGGAGAGTGGGCTGGGCTGGGCCATGAGTAAGGAGAGCAGGCTCCTGCCTGAGAGTCCAGCAAAGGCAACAGCTAACAGCAGGTGCAGGCGTCAGTTCCACCTTTAAAATCTCTCCCGATTACATATTTACATTCTTAAATAGGTTATTCTTTTAATGTAGGGAGCTATAAAGAAGGAAAACAATAGGCCATAATCTTTCCACCCAGAAAAGTCCTGATTGTGCGAAAAACAAAACATTTTGAAGTTTAGAAAACTCAAGATACAGAAAGGGAAAAATGAAAAAGCTCTGAACCTTCCCCTTACAGATAACCACTGCTATAGTTTCTTATGGATCCCCTTGGGAAAAGTTACATGTATACTTGCATATGCCAATCTGTATTTTCTTTTTTAAACTCAAAAAGGATTACATTTTTCTATACTTCGCTTTTTTTTTGTTGTTCAACAAGAATAATTTAGCCTGGCAGATTCTTCTCGTCAGTACATACGGATCTATTCCATTCTTTTTCATAGCTGCATACTGGTCTTTGTATGAATATCCTATAGTTTTATTAAATTAGTCCTATGGATGGCCACTTCTGCTGTTTCCAGTTTTCTGCTCTTCCAAACAATGCTGTAATGATTTTATATATGTATTTCTTGGGGGAACCTTTGCAAATAAGTTTGGAGAGTATAAATCCTAGCAGTGGAACTACTCGGTCAAAGGGTATATCAATTTTTTATTTGAATAGACATCATCTAGCTGAAGTCAGTACAGGCAAGCAGGTAGGACAACAGGGAATGGAAATTGGCCTGTTGTATATTTATTTTCCTGTAAATCATTTATATCTCTTGTTCATTTTCCTATTAAGGTGAGTTCTTTTTTTTTGGTGAGTCTTGATAAATTAGACTTTTGTTGCATATGTTGCTATATATGTTTTGCAAGTTTTTCAACTTTATTTTGAGTCATAAATTTTAATGTTTATGTAGTCAAATCTATCACACTTATTTCATTATAACATTTTGGCTTTGTGCCACACTTTGAAAAATTTGGGGTCAATATGTTGGCTTAGGCTCTGACCAACTTCATGACCTATAAACCCTACTGCACAAGGTTCTTTGTGGAAAGAATTATGAGAGGAAGTGTGTGTAAGGTGCCGGTGCTTGATACATGATACAACTTAATTCGAGGCCCCCACATCATCCTACTAGAGTGTGTTTTCCCACTGAACAATCTCTTAAAAGGGAAATTTTCTTTCTCCATAACTCAGTTGGTCTGGAAGGGTATGAGGTTTCCCTTATGAGTGGATGAAGCTGAGAACAGATGATCCAAATCAAGCCGTTGGGTGGGAGTGAGGATGGGAGTGGGGACAGGAGGGTATTAGGGGCCTGGGATGGGAGGGTAAAGTGAGTATGTGCCTTGTGCTCTTGCCTTTGGGGTCACTGTCCTTCCCTGGTCCCAGGCATTCTTTTGACCCTTGATCTGCAGGCATCTTGGTAGAAATCTGGGGGTTATGCTTGGGGCCTAGGTCTGGAATTGGATTCTGTGAAATAAAAGAGAAAGCGACCCCCTCCATTGTCGTGGGGTATTAGAGACAGTGGGATTTGACTTTGGGTCCACAGCCTGGGGCAACGCTTTTTCCTTAAGTGGGTAGTGAACCAGATGGAGCTTTGAGGGGTACAGCAAATCCCTAGGCTAGAAGCCAGGTATCCTCCAGCTCCTTCCTTAGCCCCCGTGTATCCTTTCTATATACTCTTCTGGAGAGGCACTGGGCTTCCTTGGCCCAGACCACTTGGAAAAGTCAGAAGGCCTGTAGGCACAGGTGAACTTTGCTCTTCTGGGCTAGGCAGAGAGCTACAGCTGTCTTGGCAGAGCTGCATTTGACCATCCTGGGGCACAGCGTTGAACGTGAAAGGCATTTTTGACCTTGGCAGAGAACAGCAGTAAACTGCTTTTGTGGCTGACCATTCAGGCCCTCTTTTGAGGCTCTGGGATCACAGAAACCAAATACTTAGCTTTGGCTGACACCTGTACACAGACAGGGGAGGGATAAATGTGTTATGGGAGCTATTTTCCCTGGTTTGTTCTCTCCTTTGTTTATATGAAGTAAATTTACAACCCTTTGACTTATTAATGAAAAATATAATAATCTATCTATACTTGGGTCCTCAGAGTAATTGAGGAATATTTTAAGAACTTTGGTATTATTTTTAAAATATAGTTTTAACTACTCAATACATGCATGACTATAACCTTATTTTTGAAAAGGAAAACCATACTATAAGGCTGAGATCCCCTCTGATCATCCCAATCTTGGTTACTTTCCCACCTTCCTAGTGGTTGCCATGGTTACCAGTTGGGTGTACATCCTTCCTGACCTTTATTCTGTGCGTGTGCATACCTACATGTGTACCCATGGAAAATCTATAGCATTTATGTGCATGTGTCTATCTGTGTAGTATTGTGTGTCTATATGTGTGTTTCAAAACACCAGAGGTAATATACTATATATCATCCTATGACTTGGTTTTTCACTTAACAAAATATCTCGGTGATTCAGCCCTATCAGTACCTAGAGGTCCACCTCATTTTTAAAAACTGCTTCATAGTTGTGGTAGACAGAATAATGTACTCTCGGTCCTCTCTCCTCCCAGATGTCCACACCTCAACCCTTGGCACCTGTGAATAGATCCCCTTACATGACAAGAGACTCTGCAGATGTGATTAAGGGTAAGGACCCTGAGATAGAATGGTTGTTTTGGATTACCAGGGTGGGCCCAGTCTCATCACTCATCCTTAACAGGAAGATGAAGGCTGGAGGGTAGGCAAGAGGCTGCCATGTGAGAAGGACCTGCTGTGGCTGGCTTTTGAAGATGGAGGAAGGGGCCACAAACCACAGAACGCAGGGACCTCTAGAAACTGGGAATAGCCCTCAGTTGACAGCCAGCAAGAAAAGGAACCTCTATTTTACAGCTCCAGAAACTGCATTCTTCCAGCAACTGAAGGAGCAGGAAATGGCCTCTCCCTGAGAGCTGCCAGAAGGAGACACAGCTTGCAGACACCTCGGGTTTAGTCTGGCCAAACCTGCACTGGACTTCTGACTTACAGAACTGTAAAATAATAATACATTTGTGTTGTTGGAAGTCGCAAAGTTTGTGGAAATTTGGTACAGCGGCCGTAGACAACGAACACAATGGGGCTCCCTGGTGTGACCACACCACATTTAGTTAGCCATTCTCTGGGTGACGGTAGGTTAAGTTCTCAATTTTTCTCTAGTACCCAGGTCCAGCTGAAGATGTCTCGAACCCGGTTCCATGTGCACACGGGAAGGTGCTGTTCTAGGACAGTGTTTTCTAAGTTCCTTTGTTAATCTTCAGGAAGAAATACATTTTATATAGAGACCCGGCGTGCACACCCACACATAAAACTTACACAAACATTTTGAGAAATGCTCATCCTTATTGTCTGCGTTGCCCTCTGACAGTTCCTGGGCAACTCAATTCCATTTCATTCAGAATCCGTGCTGGTTGCTAGACACTTTATTTCACGGACCACAAATGGGTCTCAACCACTTGTTTAAAAGTATTGCCTGGTTAGGAGATCCTGTAGTAAGATGGAGTATACATGTGTCTGACCCCAACCCAGCCCAGCGGGAACACTAAAAATGATGTGTTCATTTTTGACGACACAGTCTACAATTCTGCAGTCAGAAAATCTAGAAGTAAGTTATTTTAGCATTTACATTGTATATTATGGTTTAGTTTTTAAAATTTTTTTGTAAAGCTTTTTATTTTGGAATAATTATGGATCCACAGGAAATTGCAGGTCCTCTCTGTGTACTCTTCCTTCAGTTTCCCCTTTAGCTTATGCAATTATAGTACAATGTCAAACCCAGGAAACCGACGTTGGTACAATGTGTGTGTATAGTTCTGGCATTTTATCAGTAGCGTAGATTTACGTGAACACACTGTTGGGAGACAGAGCTATTTCACTGCTGTGGAGATCTTCCTCTTACCACTCCTGAATCGTCATGCCCAAACCCCTTTCCTCAACCATCTTTAACCCTGGGCAACTACTCATCTATTTTCTCTCTCTATAAGTTTGTTATTCTGAACATGTCATAGAAATGGACTCACAGGATGTGAACTCTCGCGATCGGCCTTCTCCTTGCAGCTTCGTGCCCTTGAGACCTGTCGCGTGTTGGGGTGCGTGTGTCAGCAGTTCCTTCCTTCTCACTGATGGGTAGTGTTTGGTGCGAGGGGCAGAGGATGGTTTAACCGTTCGCCCATTAAGGGAGGATTTAGTCATTCCCAATGTTTGGCTGTTCTAAATAAAGCTCCTATGAACAAGCACGTGTAAGTGTTGTGTGGATATAAGTTTTTATTTCTCCAGGATTGCTGGGTCATATAAGTATGGTTTTCGTTTTTTAAGAAACTGCCACACTGCTTTCCAGAGTGGCTGTCCCATTTCATGCTCCCACCAGCAGTGTGCGAGAGGGACGATTTCTGTATTCTCCTGTCAGCATTTGGTGGTGTTACTGTTTACCTCACTGTTCCAGTGGGTAGAAAGAGCTCATTGTGGTCTTGCCCGGCATATCCCTCATGGCCAACCATGTCACCATCTTTTAATGTGCTTATTTGCCGTCTGTATATTCTTTTTGGTAAAGTCTCTCTTTGTGTCTATTTTTTATTTTGAGAGTTGCATGCTTGGTGGGGAGTGTGGTGGAGTGGCACAATATTTTTTGGTGCTTTTTGGTTCTGAATGGATACGAAGAGTTGAAGTTTCTGGTCTTAGATGGCCCCGACATGAACGACATGTCTATACTGGCTTATACTTGTGTCCTTCTGTCCCCATACCTTTGTAAATATTCAATGTTATTAAACTTCTGGTTTTTTTTTTTTTTTGCCAATTTGAGGAGCAAAAGTAGATCCTACTCTTTTAATCTGCATTTATCTGAAGCTGAGCGTCTTTTCATAGGTTTTCAGCATTTGTATTTAGCCTTTTAAGAATTGCCTGTGTGGGGTCTTTGCCCCTTTAAAAAATAAATCTTTATTCATATAAATTAATCTATATCTTATGATTCTCCCTTATCATTTTTTGTAAAATGAAAATTACATGTAAGGTGCACATCCTCTTTGACTACCATCCTATTTCTTAACCTATCACCCCCAAACTTAGTAGCTTTACACAACCACCATTTATCTGTGAGTCATCACATTGCCTGGGTAGTTCAACAGCTTGGGGCGTCCCTTACAATCACCTGGCAGGACGACTGTGATCTAGATGGCTTGGGATTAGATCCACTGTTGTCCTCCTCATATTCTTCCATTAGGATATCCTAGATTTTCTTTGTCTAGCTGAGAGGGTGATAAGACAACACTTAAGTTGTTTATTCAAATTTTTGCTTGTGTCAAGTTTTCTACTGCCTTGTTGGCCAAGGCAAGTGACATAGCTCAGCTCAGAGTGAGTAAGAGGGCATGGATTCAGGGAAAGTATGAAAAAAACCGAGGTAATTGATGGCAATCCAGCTACCACAAAAGCCAATTTTATTAAGTCTGGTGTGTCATCTTGTTGGTGTGTGAGTGTGTGTGTGTGTGTGGTGGATGTGTGTGTACACATAATGTTATACTGTTTAATATGATCTGTTATCTTGCTATTTCCACTCAGTAATATCTTTTCGGTGATCTATTCTTTTCAAATGCGGTAAGAATTTCATGATATGGATGTATAGCTCATTTTATTGAGCCATTTCTGTGATGAATAAACATTTAGGTTGTTTCCAAGTTTTTCATCTGTTACTGTATTTCATAGAGTCTGAAATGTGCCTTTTCCCTCATTTGAACATCTCCGAAATTCGCAATGTCTTCCATTGATTTGACAGTGTTATTATTTTATTGGCACACAAAATGATGATGCATCATATAATCAGCGTCGTCTTAGATTTGATGAAATGTGGCATAAACATTGCTTCGAATGAGCTCCAAATCAGTTGTAACCATCTGCACTGTCACCATTGCTCTCCATCCTTGCCATTAATTGTTGGACTTTTTCATGTTTTGCCAAACCAATAGAAGTCAAATGGTGTCTCACTGCCATTTTAACGGCATTTTCCGATTCGTAGTTAGGTTAAACATCACCTCATTTATTGGCCGTTTACATTTCCTTTCTGTGAGTTGCCTGTTTAAATCTGTTGCTTATTTTTTTGAGGGTTGTCTTTTTCTTGTTGACTGATGGGATTTTTTTTGTAATGGGAGATTCTAATCTTTCATTCATGCATTACAAATATCTTCCATTGAAGTTTCTCTTTCTATTTTACTTATAAAGGTCTTTATTATACAGGTAATTTAAATGTCAATGGAGTTGGATTTTGAAAATCAAACTTTCTTTTTTTAATGGTTGGGTTTTTTGTGTCTTGCTTAAAAATATTTCAGTACTATTACTATTACTGCTACTAGTAGCAGGTACTATTTCTTGAGCAGCTGTTAAATCCAGGCACTATTCTAAGAGCTTTACATGTATTAATTCATTCAATTATCACAGCCCTATTAGTTACTATTGACTCCATTCTATACCACTGAAACTGGAGTCAACTAGCCTGTGGTATGTTGAATAATGCCCTCTCCCTTCCACAGAGCTAATCACATCTTAATCTCTGGAAATTGTCAATATTGCCTTATTTGACAGAAGGATGACTGTTAACTTCATATGACAAACAATGTTATTACATTAAGGATCTTGAGGTGTGGATTATCTGGGTGTGAACTAAATGCAATCACATGTACCCTTATAAGATGCAGGCAGAGGGAGATATTGCCACACACCAGAAGAGAAGGCAATGGGCCACAGAGGCAGAGAGTGGAGTGATGTAGCCACAAGCCAAGGAATGCCAACGGCCACTAGAACCTGGAAGAGGCAAGAGACACAGATATTTTTATGTCATTTTCCATGTGGTTTTTCTCTTTAATGAATCACCTGTCTGTCTAATTTTTCTGCTGGGTTATCTTTTTCCTAGATCTTTATGTAGGCTACTTTGTTAGATGTATGATAAATGCACTCTCCAGTATATAACATGACTTTTCGTGTTTACTTTGTTTTTGCATTCATACTCTTAGTTTTTATTTAGTCAGATTGGTCATTTTTTATTTCTGTATCTACCTATTTGTGATTTAAGGAGACTTTCTCTAACTTCACATTTTCTTCCAAAGGTTTGACTCTTTTTGGAATGTTTAGATCTGTCATCTCTCTGAGAATAGTTTTATTTTGTCTCCAAATGGAGACTCAATTGACGCAGTACCATTGTTAACAGGTCCCATTCCCTCCCACTGATTTGAGATGTCACTGTGTATCATAGACCCATTTCTGAGCTCTCAAGTATATTCTCCTGGTCTGTCCTTATGGTATTAGTTCCTATAGTTGTATATGTTTAGATATTTGGTAGGGCATGCTCCTCCTCTTTTCAAACTTGTTTTTAGTACTTTTGAATATTTACACTTAAAAAATTTTAAAATTTATTTATTATGACAATTTCTTAAAGAGAAGTTTTAGGTTCACAGCAAAATTGAGAGGAAGGTACAGAGATTACCCGTATCCTTCCTGCCCCAACGAATGCACAATCCTCCCCTATTGTCAACATCCCCTACTGGAGTAGTCCATTTGTTACAACTGATGACCCTACACTGACACATCATCGCTCAAATCCATAGTTGTCATTGGGGTTCACACTTGGCATTGTACATTCTATGGATTTGAATAAATGTATAATGATATATATCTATATATCTATATTATCATACAAAGTATATTCACTTTGTATGATTCATTCTCCCCTCCCTCCTAACCCCTGGCAACCACTGGTCTTTTTACTGTCCCCATAGTTTGCCTTTTCCAGAACATCATACAGTTGGAATCATATAATATGTCACCTTTTCAGATTGGCTTTTTCACTCACTAATATGCATTTAAGTTTCCTCTGTATTTTCATGGCTTGATAGCTCATTTCTTTTTAGCACTGCATGATAATAGTCCATTCATCTGCTGAAAGACATCTTGGTTGCTTCCATGATTTGGCAGTTATAAATAAATATCTGTGTGCAGGGTTTTATGTGGACATAAGTTTTCAATTCCTAAGGGAAAATACCAAGGAGCACAATTGCTAAATCATTTGGTAAGAGTATGTTTAGTTTTATACCAAACCACCAGAATTTCTTCCAAAGTGGCTGTACCATTTTTACATTTTCATATGCATTTTAGAATCACCTTATGCAATTCCTTGAAAAATCTTGTTGATATTAGAATTGTGATTGCATTAAATTTTATAGATTATTTGAGAGAGAACTAACAATATTATTATATCTTCCCATTCTCAAAAATGGTTTCTCTCTTTGGTTAGGTCATTTTTTATTATCCTTTAGTTAAGTCTTATAGTTATACTATTTCTTATGAGGCATAATCTAAGATATAGTATGGTACTATCTTTTTCTGCTATGTATTACTGTTGGTTAGTGCTAATATATAGCAGCTATTATTTTTTTTGTCATATAGAAATTTGACTTTGTTGTACTCAAATTTATGTTTTTTTTTAATTGCTTCTAGATAGTGAGTCATAATAAGAAATGTTTTCTCACTCTTTCAATCACTAGATATTCACCATGTTTTGTTTTGAATACTTACATGGTTTCATTTTATACTTTTAGACCTCCAATTTGTTTGGCATTTATCTTGGGCTTTGGTGTAAGGAACCAATCCATTTTTATCTTCTCTGTGACAACCTCGTGCACTGACATCATTTTTTCTTTAAATCTCATCCTTTCCCTACTGATTTGAGATATTACCTTAATGTAAACTACATTTTCATATTTCCAGATTTTCTCCTGTGTTCCATTGCTCTCTCTGTCTAGTCACAAACAGCACCATATTGTTTTACTCACAGAGGCTTTATAGTGTACTTTCATATCTGGTAGGTCTGGTGTATGTGTGTGTGTGAGAGAGAGATTGAGATTCATTTATTGAACACTCAGTGGGTCTTTTCATTCTGCAGACTCATATCTTCAGTTGTGGGAGATATTTAATGTTTATTTTTCTTTCCTCCACTTTTCCTCACGAATTTTCTTACCTTGTTTCTATTTTTCTATTTTTTGGTGCTCTTTTTGCAGAAGAGTGTCTAGCCTCTAATTCACTCTTTAGATGTGTCCATTCTGCAACTTAGCCCTTTTATTGAGTCTTTTTAATATAAACAGTTCAATTTTTATTAAGACTAGTTCCATGAGGATGTGATGTACAGCGCGATGACTATAATTAATGATATCATATGGCATATTTGAAAGTTGCTAAGAGAGTAGATGTGAAGTTCTTACCACAGGGGAAAAAATTGTAACTGTATGGTGATGGAAGTTAACTAGACTTAGTGTGATCATTTTGTAATATATATAAATATTGAAACATTACATTGTACATCTGAAAATAATATAATATTATATGTCAATTATACCTCAGTAAAAAAGACTGGTGCTTTTTAAATAACCTATTTATTACTGGATGTGCTATCCTCATTTTTCCGAGTCCATAAAATAGTCTTATGATTAAAAAATCTTGTTCTAATTGCTCTTCTCCATTTCCTTTGAATTAGCTCTCTTGTTTGCTGAGTTTGTCTCTCATGGTGTTGGTGTTCGATGATCCATCATTGTGCACTTATCTTTAGTTGAAGGTTTTTTAGTGTCTGTCTGCTGTTTGCGTAGTGCATTTGTAGAGATGCATGGGAATCACCACTGCTGCTACTGAGGATATTTGGGGGGCTAATCCAGGCCTGGGTGAGCCTCGTCCCCTTTCTACAAGCTGTCTATTTGGCATAGTACCCTGTCTCTCTTACCTGAGCATCGCATTCATTGCTCCTCCCGGACGCAGACATCTTCATGCTGAAGCTTGGCCCACTAGGAGTGGTGTGGAATGTGCAGGGTTATATCCATGTTCTTCTTATGGTGCCCCTATTATGTCACCGCTGACCTAGGCCTTCTATGGCTCCGGGTTTCCACCAAAAACATGAAACATCTTCTGTTTTGCTACACTTTTTTTTTTTTTGGGGGGGGTTCACCTAAATTACCTTTTATTCTGCTCAAAGGCATCCTTCTGCAGTTTTTCAACTCTACCTCTCTCTCCCTCCTTCCTCCCTTCCCTTCTTTTCCTCCCCTTTCTCTCTCCTCTCTTCCCGCCCCCTTTCCCTCTCTCTTCCCCTCCCCTCCCCTCTTTCAGGGATTTCTCATATTTTGTGGTCAACAAGTGTTTCCTTTCTTGTTTGGAACACAAGTGTATATTATCAAAGATTTTGCTCATATTTTATACATTTGTTGCAGAAGAAGACTGTGTCCTTGATTGAGTTTATCATTTTGAAATGGAAACTTCACTTTTTCGCCTTTCTTTTCTCTTCAGAAATCACAAATGAATTTCTCTTTGCTGAAAAAAATTAAAGAATCATACCCACCATCCAGAGCCATGTTTTAGTAAATAATAGATTACTACTAATGTATTTCACAAGTAAATTAGTATAATTTAGCAGAGCAACGAGTTAATTTTTTAACACTGGAAATACAGCGAAGCATAAAGGTTGGAATTGTCTCGAGATTCTTAAATTATTTACAGTCTGGGTCTAACTTAAAAAGAAGTGTTCACCTTATAGAACACTGGTGTCCCCATCACCTGCTGTCCACTACTCTATCAAATGTCAGCATCGTGCCATATTTCCTTTAGATTAAAAACCAATAGATCTTACAGACACATTTGAAGTCTCTTACATGCCTTTCCCTTCCCCCATCCTCTTTCCTCCCACTCCTGAGCTAACCACCGATATGGATTTTTGGATTGTCTCTATCACGTGTGTTTTTACGCTATCCACACAGGAATGTAGCCCCAGGCAATGTATAGGATACCCTTTTCTATGTTTTAGAAACTTTATGTAAATGACATCATTCTGTGCATATTTATGCAACCTGCTTTTCAAACTCAGCCTTATATTTTTGAGATTTATTCATGTTAATACATTTAACATTCCATCGTGTGACAGTACCACAAATTATTTATCTGTTCTTTTACTGACGGTCATTCAGGTTGTTTCCGATTTTCTTTATTACGAATAGTGGTACGGTGAACATTCTTTAACTGTTCTTTTTGGACATAGGTACTAGAGTCTAAGTATATACTTAGAAATGTAACTGCTGGATTACAGAATATACACATCCTTAATGAGATTTTGTGAAATTGCTCTCCAAAGTGGTGGTGCTAATTTGCGTGCTCACTAGAAGTGTGTAAGAGACCCTATTTCCCCAAGAGCTTGTCGGCACTGGGTGTTCTTGGACTCGTTAATTATTGCCACTCTTGTGAGGGTGAAATTGTGTTGCAATGTAAACTTAAATAGCATTATCCTGATTATTAATAAAGTTGAGTAACCTTTCATTTTTTATTCATCAGGTTTGACTTCTGTGATTTACATGTTCATATCTTTGCTTAATTTTTATTGAATTGTCTTGTTGAGAATTTCTTTATGTAGTCTGGACACATTAATGCTTTGTTACATGACTATAAACATCTTACCTTAGACTGTGACTTGTTTTTTCACTTTGCTTCTGATATCTTTTGAAGTTTAGAATTAAAAAAATATTTTAAAAATAGGTAGTATAGTCTCATGATTAACAATACTGTAAGTATAAATGATTTCCTTTTACTTTTGTCCCTCATCTATTCAAACTACCATCACTGTTATTTATTTCTGATGCACCCTTCCTGAATTTCTTTGTGCACATACAAGCAAGCAAATTCAAATACAACTCTGCATATAAAATGTCAAATTTATCTTTTCCTTTATAGTTTGTGCTTTTAGTTGTTTAAGAAATCTTTTTTATTCTGAGTTTAATGATATTTTGTTTCCTTTTAAAGGTTTTATAATTTTGCTCTAATTTTATTTTATTTTAATATGGATAGTTGTCTTAGAACCACTGATTGAATTGTATGTATTTTCTCCCCGATCTTTTTTTAATGCTAACTCTGAGGCATATAAGTGGCTCCCATATGTATGTGGGTCTGTTGCTGGGCTTTCTGCTCGGTTCTGGTGTTTTTATTCCTCCCCGTAGCAATAAGACCATGTTTTTCAGTTTCTATAGCATGATAAACAATCTTATCTAATGAGATCAACCTTACCATTCCCTACCAGATTGTCTTGGCTCTTCTTGGCCTCATAGAGTTTAATTGGATTTGATTGGAATTACACGGAATTTATAGATTGAGTTGAGGGGAACTTCTGTTTTGAGGATATTGGGCCTTCCTAGTCATAAACATAACATATATCATCATTTCTATGTTTTTTAAGTGTCTTTTATAAACATACAATTTTATTTATAAGACACTTGCATACCTTTTGGTTAGATTTACCCTTTGGTACCTTGTATTGCTATCATAAATTACATTTTTTAAATTGTTTAAAAATTACGTTTTTTCAAATTGTTGCTTTTATGTAAGATCACAAGAGACTTTTCTGTATCTATTGGCTAAGTTGCTAAGTTCTCTTATTTGTTCTTTAAAAGTGTGTTTTTAGAAACTCGGATTTTCTACATATTGATATATACTGTAAATAATAACTTTTTTGTTTTTCCTTTCAATCTTATGCCTGTATGCCACCACCCTCCCACCTACCCATCTGTCCATCTATATCCACCCACCTACCCATCCACCCATTCACACCAGTCAGTCAATCAATCATATTACTGTACTTGCTAGAGCATCCAGCACCCAACTGCAAGGAGGGGGCACAGTGAACATTGTTGATTTTTTGCTGACTTTAAAGGGAACGAGTTTAACATTTTACCTTACATATGATGTAGGTTCCAGTTATCTGTATTAAGATAAAACTAGAATGTATAACAGGCCTCAAAATCTCAGTGTCTGTAGCAAAAGTAAGGTGATTTTTTTTGCTCACTGAAATTTCAAATCATGTATTTGTGATGGTCGGCCAGTTCTCTAAAAGAGTGGTCCCCGACCTTTTTGGCACCAGGGACCGGTGCTCCTATGAGAATCTAATGCCTGACGATCTGAGGTGGAGCTGAGGTGGTGGTGCTAGTGCTGGGGAGCGGCTGCAAATACAGATGAAGCTTTGCTTCCTCACCTGCTACTCATCTCCTGCGGCATGGCCCGGTTCCTAATAGGCCACAGACCAGTACCAGTCTGCGGCCCGGGGGTTGGGGACCCCTGCTCTAAATGATCACAAAGGATCCAAGTTTTTTTCCAACATGTGGCTCCAGGGGCACCATGAACATGGAAGGAACATGGAAGGCCCCACACAGGGGGACTTTACGGATCAGGCCTGGAAGTGGCACACACCACGTGTGCCTACTTTCTCATGGCTGCGACTCAGTTGCGTGGTCACACACAGCTGGGAAGGAGGCTGGATTCTGTAGTCTACCCATGTGCCTGGAAGGAAGAAGAAATGAGGTTGTGCGCTAGGCACTTTTTGCCACAATCCACCCTTTTACTCACCCAAATCTGTATTTCAATCTTCCTCATGTGCATGTAACACAGTACCCTCTCTCCAAGGACACATACCAGGTCACATCTAGTCGTTACTTCTAGATCCAGTACCAGGAGAACTCCAGGTGATGTGCAGGCTGTCCCTTAGGTCCTTATGAATTCATGTCATCTGGTGACCTCGGAACTCAAAAGACAAGTCTCGGCCCTCCCTGTCCCCCGACAGGTGACCAATGGTGAAGCAAGTGTAGGATAGAGCCTAGTCAGAGTTTCTATTCAGAAGGGAAAGGAACGTGCACAGCTGTCCCTTGTCAGCAGCGAGGGCTGAATGCTGTCATGCAGGCATTGCGAGGCCCCTCTGCCCACCCAGGTTCAAACAGCAAGTAGTTGCATCCAAAGGGTGTTGCCAGAAGTAATCCTCAAAACTAATTTATTTCCTAAGGGAGTTCCTATCTATTCCTAATTAGCTAAGAGCATTTTTTTTTTTTTAAACCATGAACGAGTGTTGAATTTCATCAAGTGCTTTTTCGGTATTTTTTTTCCTTTAATGTGTTAATGTAGTGACTTGCACTAATAGATTAGAATTCATCTATACTTGTATTACTGGAATATAGTCTTGGTCATGAGGTATTATCTTCTAAGATCTGATTTGTTAGAGTTTTCTTTAGAATTTGTCTATTGTTCATAGGTGAGATTGGCCCATAATTTTCATTTCTTTTATTCTTGTTGGGAATTTGTTTTAAGAATTTACTACTATTATGAAATGAATTGAGCTTTCCCTTGTTTTCTGAACTATTTTGCATAAGACAGACTAGCTTCTTAAACTGTGTCTGGGCCTGGTGTTCTTGGTTTTGTTTTTGTGAGTAGATTAACTATTGATATGCTTTCTTATTTTATAGATTTATTCAGGTTTTCCATTTCTTCTTGAGTTCATCTTGGCAAATCATTTTTCTAGGAAATAGTTCACTTCATTTAAATTTTCATTTGGATTGGCTAAAGTTATTCATAGTAATTTATGTTTAAAAAAGAACTCTGCTAAATCTATGATAACTGTTTTTATTTATTTTTTTTTCAAGTATCGTTTATACATTCTCTCCTGATCGGTCTTGCTGTGGGTTTGTTTCATTATTAGTTTTTGCAAAGAATCAGCTGTTGGTTTTATTAATCCTCTTTATAATTTGTTTTCTATTTTAAGAATTTCTGCTCTTACCCCGTTTTGGCCTTTTATTTGGATTTTACTCTATTTTTTAAAAAACTTTTCTTGAGTTGAATGCTCAGATCTCTGATGTTACGTTTTTATTCTTTTATGTAGGCATTTTTTTTTCTAATGTTCAGATTTCTCTCTGTTGCTTTAGTGCATCATATAAGTTCTGATATATATCTCATACAGATGTATACATCAAATAATATATATAGATGTATTTCTTTATAACTTTATTTGAAATATGAGTTCTTCTTTGACGTATGAATTATTTACAATTACACATTTAAGTCTCCAAAGGTATGGAGATTCTTTGGTTATATTTTTTGTTATTGATTTCTGTTTTATTTCATTGTTGTCAGAACGTGTTTTATAATTTTGGCTCTGTAATGTTGAAAAATATTTTTGTGGCATCGTGCCTAGTACATGGTTAGTTTTTATTATAGTTTCATGTGAGTTTGAAAAAAAATGTGTTTTCTCTAATTGCAGGGTTCTATATACATGTATGTATTAAACTTATTGTGTGTTTCAAATCTTCTATATCCGTATCAGTTTTTATTTGCATAAGACATTATTGAGAGAGCTATGTTAAAATCTCCTGACATGATGGTAGATTTATCAGGTCCTCCCTGTAACACTATCAAATTTGTTTTATCTGTTTTATGGCTATGTTTTTAGAATTTTAAAATCTGCCTGGAGAATAACCACTTTTATCATGTAGTAACTCTCTTTAGCCCTGCTGTTTGCCTTAAAGTCTATTGTCAGGTATTAATATGACCAGAACAGCTTTTAAAAAAAATTTTTTTGTATTTGTCTTGTATTGCCAATCCATTGTTTAACATTTATTTATGTATATTTTATTGAGATATAATTCACATACCATAAAATTCATTTTAAAAAGTGTACAGTTAAGTGATTTAGTTGCGCAAACCATCACCACTACCTAGCTCTAGAACATTTTCATCTACTCCTAAAGAAACAGTTACTATCAGCTGTCACTGTCCATTTCCTCTTCCCTGGCACTTGGTGAATCTACATTCTGTCTCGATGCATTTTCTTATTTTGGGCATTTCATATAAGTGGAATCATAGGTTCTATGGCCTTTTGTATCTGGCTTGTTTTACTTAGCTTAAGGTTTCCAAAGTTCATCCAGGCTGTAGTCTGTGTCAATACTTCATTTCTTTTCATGGCTGAATAACATTCCCTTGTATGAATCTACCATGTACTGTTTACCCATTCACCAGTTGATGGACATTTGGGTTTTCCAATCCATTATTTTTATATGTACACTCATGTCTTCCAAGTTTCTTTTACAAACAACATGGAGCAAAATTACATTTCTAAAAACTTAATCTAACAATCTGTCTTTGCACTGGTGAGCCTCTTCCATTGTGATTGCTGTTATTGGGATTTATTTCTAGTGTCTTATTTTGTCTTTCCACTTATCTGCTATTCTTTTTTACTCCTTTCCCCTCTTTTTTCCCCTTTATTGCATTTATATAGCTGTTTTTTATTTTTTTTAAGTGTATTAATACCTTTTCACTCCATCTATTGGTTTGGAAATCTTACATTCAGTTTCCAAAGCCAAAAAATCTCTTCCCTCCTCCTAAACAACAAAAGGGCTTTAGAATCTGTTAACTTTGGTTATTCCTCTCTTATCTCATGTATGACTATTGTCCAGCATTTTAATTCCCCTTTGATTTACGTTTCTCCAGCTGAGAATTCTTACTGTTTTTCTTATTTAGATGTATATCCTTATTTATGTTTCTTGAATTCCTTCCTTTTCTTCTCTGTTTAATTCTTGAATTCATCTGGAATCATATACTCTAGTGTTTTTTTTTTTTTTTTTGGTGACAATGCCAGGTTAACTGTTACTTTCTCTAAGCACCATAAAGACACTATTCCATTGTTTCCTATAGTTTTTTATTTCTGTGGAGAAGTCTGTTTCTTTATGATGGGGAGACTGTCTTTTCTCTTTGGTTACTTTAAACCTTTTCCTTGATGATCTGCGGTTTTATGACCAGTGTGGATTTATTTTGATTTTTCCTGTTCAGTAGTCGTTCTCTGAGTCTATTGACTCATGGATTTCATTACTTCTCAGACATGATTGCTGAATGCTGCCTTCGTCCACACTTGTGGTTCTTTGCTTGAAACTCCTAATCAATAATGTGTGTGAGTGTGTGTTGATATTTTCGCTCTGTCTACCATGTTTTTTAAGCTCTGCTTTATAGTTTCTCTTTGTCTCTGTGTTGGATTCAGAACAGGTGTGCCATGCTGGCTCTCAATCCTAATTTGCTGGTTAATGTATTTGTTGAACTTTCCATTTTTATTTCTATCTTTTTCTTTTTCTTTTCTTTTTTTTTAGCCTACAGCAGCTCGTATGCCTAGGTGGTCTCCTATCCAAGTACTAACCAGGCCTGACCTGACTTAGCTTCCAAGAGCAGATGAGATCGAACATGTTCAGGGTAGCATGGCTGTAGACTATATTTTTTATTTAGACGTTCCACGTGGCCGTTTTTTCATTTCTCATGTTATTTTTTGTATAGTGTTTTTTTTCCCTCTTATAATTTCAATTCCTTTTGATTTTAATCATTTGGAACATGTTTTCTCTCAAACTATTTTGGCATTTAGAATTTGTGCAGAATTTATACTGCTGTTTCTTATGTCTATAGACTCTTGCTCATGGTGGATTTTTCCTATGTCGTTTAGTCATTTTTTATTTTGCACTCAAATTGTACACAACTTTATCTCTGAGAACCCCATGTGGCCTGTACTGAGGACTGTCCCTCAAGAGCGGGGTTGTGTGTGCTTCTGCTGGGTGCCCTAGTGGGGCCACTGGCCCCGCACTGATTCATACCCCTGTCTCTCACTTTGGGGGTTCCTGACATTTTCCCTGGTTTCTTTGAGCCAATGGGCGAGCTTTTTTCTAGAACCTCTTTCCTGGAGGATGAAGCCTTCGAATATCTTGAATTTATTCAAGAACCTCGGTTTATAAAGCCTTACCTTGCTTTGGGCTGTATTGAAGTGGCATTGGTGGGATGATTGTCTTGTTCCCTCTCTGAAAGGGAGCACTTTTAGTGTTTTACCATGAAGAATGTTTGCCATAGATGTTCAGCTCTAATATTTCAGAGTTTCTATTTCTACTTTGCAAAGTCACATCGAAGAACGTCTGAGTTATTTCCAGTTTGGGGCAGTTATGAATAAAGCTGCTAGGGACATACATACAGGTTTTCGTGTGAAGATAAGCCTTCATTTCTGTGGATAAATGCCTAGGAATGTATTTATTGGGTCATGTGATAGTAGAACGCTGATTTAAAAAAAACCCTCTGTTTTCTAGAGTTGCTACACCATTGTATAGTCCCATCTGAAATGTACGAGTGATCTAGTTTTTCAGCATCCTCAGCAACATTTGGTGTTGTCACTTTTTAAAAATCTTAGCAGAGTAATATTTTAACAGTTCCAGTAGGTGCATAATGATATGTCATTGTGGTTTGAATTTGCATTTCCCTGATGGCTAATGATGTTGAACATCTTTTTTATGTGCTTATTTATTACCTGCATATCTTCGGTGAAATGTATTTTTAGAATTCATGTCCTTCCCCATTTTCTAAATGGATTGCTTGTACTTTACTGCTAATTTAGAGTGTCCTTTGTATCTTCTAGATCCTAGTCCTTTGTTGGTTTGCAAATATGTTCTCCTAGTCTATAGCTTAGTTTCTTTTCATTTTTTTAGCAGGATCTGTCACAGAGCGAATGTTTTAAATTTTCATGAACTTTAATTTATCAAATTTTCCAGTATGGATCACACTTTTGGTGTCAAACCAGAGAACTCAAACTCTTTGCTGAGCCCTAGATCCTGAAGATCTTCTACTATTTTTTTTTCCTAAGCATTTAATAGTTTTATCTTTCATGTTTAAATCCATGATCTATTTTTGAGTTAATTTCTCTAGAAGATGTGAGATGTAGGCTAAGGGTATTTTTTTGCCCATGGAAGTTCAATTGCTTTAGTACCATTTGTTGAAAAAGCTGTCATTCCTCCATCGAATTGTTTCTGTTCCTTTGTCAAAAATCAGTGATGAGAGAATTCAATTACATTGCCTTATTCCCATTTTATATCAGAGTCCAATCAAGAGACTGAATCTATACTAATTTGAATAGCAGAAATTTATGGGAAGAATCCCTAACTAGTATTGGGTGGTTAACTACTAAGAGATTTTAGAGGATTCTATGGGGTCCAAAAGTACCAGGTGCAAAACCGTTGTTAATACCCCTATACAGAAAGAGTGGGCCACAAAGGAAGTGAGGATTTAGGAGAGCATGCCCCAACCCTCCATGAAGCCGCTTCAAAGGGAGGCATGGGTACTAGAGGGACACACAGTCTGGTAGTGCTGGAGAGACTGCCCAGAGGCAGTGAGACACCTCTGGTTTGCTAGGTAGGGAGACAGATGGCTGAGGGTGTGGCTGGAGCTGTAGCCTGTGAAATGTGGTCTGAGGGTTCCCAGCCAGACAGCCACAAGTGCATTCCTGGTGAGGAGGACATGGCCCGGGGTGTCCCTGAAAGTGCAGCTGGGCTTGTGTATGAGGGCTGCTGGGGTGAGCGCCAATAGATCCTCCACACCCCAGTCCTCTTGCTCCTTAGATTAATGGAAAGGAAGGCTCAATGGACTTCATAAGGAAAGTGGCTTCTTGCCACTCCTGGCTCACAGTGTCCCCCAGAGCCCTCTATAGACAAAGCATTATATTGAGCCAGCTGGCACAGAAGAAAGGTTTAAAGGTCAACTCTATCATCACAATGCAGGGGGAAGAAGGGTGGGTTTGGATTGAGAAATAATAAATTGATGACTGGCCTACTAATCTTAAGGGAAGGTATATTCTCAGAGTTCTCCAGTGAAACAAGACAAATAGAATACACGTATGAGAGTGTGTATGCATCTGTCTGTCTATCTCCCTGTCTAAAGAATTGGCTCACAGAATTGTGGAGGCAAGTCCAAAGCATGCCGGGCATGCTAGAGACCCATGGAAGAGGTTATGCTGCAGTTTGAAACCAAAGGCAGTTTGCTGGCAGAATTATCTCTCTCTCTCTAAGAAGTTAGAAGGTCTTCTAGTTATGCCTTCAACTGATTGGGTGAGGCCCACCCACACTACGGAGGGTAATCTGCTCATTCACAGTCTATCAATTTAAATCAATCTCAAAAAAATACCTTCATAGAAACATCTAAATCATGTTTGAAAAAATACCACATTGACACCTAAAATACACTGTCACAAAAGGCACTCAGTCTTTCACCATTAAATATGATGATGCTAGCTGTGTGTTTTTTGTAGATGCCCTTTATCAGGGTGAAGAAGATCCTTTTCATTCCTACTTTGTTGAGAGATTTTTTTCCCCTTTAATCATGATTGTGAAATTTGATCAAATTCTCTTTTATTGCTTCTATTGACATAATCATATGGTTTTTATATTTTTACTCTATTACTATTGTAAATTACATTGATTTTTTAAATATTAAACCAATCTTGCATTTTGGGATAAATCCTGCTTGGTTATGATGTAGTATTTACACGTTACCAAGTTGGAATTGTTAAACCGTTGTTAAGGAATTTGTGTCTATGTTCTTGTTCTGGAGAGATAAGGGTTTGTATTTTTTTTCTTGTAGTATTTTTTTGGTCCAATCGTGGTATCTAGATAATTGCTTACCTCATAGAATGAGTTTAAAAGTATCCCGTCCTCTTCTGTTCTCAAAGAATTTTTGTAGAATTGGTACTGTTTCTTTCTTAAATATTTGGCAGACTGCACCAGTGAAGCCATCTGGCCTGGAGTTTTCTTTGTGGGAAGATCTCCAACTATTAGTTTTCTTCAATAGATGTGGAGTTATACAAGTTTTTGTTTCTTCTTGAGTGAGCTTTGGTAGTTTGTCCTTTTGGAATCTGAGTGACAGTTTGAATAGTGGAGATATAAACATAAGTTTATATTGATATCTCAAATCTATACTTAAATTATAGCATTTTTAATGGACTTTTTGAGCTTATACTTGTATCTTGTTTCTTGTGTGTTAACATAAATCCTGTGATATTCTTTAATGTTTCAAGTGTACAATTCAATAATACATCACATGTATATTGCATTGTGTGTTCACCACCAAAGTTAAATTTCCTTCCGCCACCAAATATTCTGTTTTCAGCTCCATGTGGTCATGTGAAAGACTGAACTTCCTGGTCCTCCTGTGGTTGCATTTGCCCACATAACATGGTTCTGGCTTATGAGTTGTGAGGAGAAATAGGATTTTTTTCGCTTCCAAGCTAGATCACTTAATTGCCAATTCTGGCTTAAATTCTCTTTCCCTAGCTTTGGCAATTGTGAAAATGTATTGAGATGGAGTTTTTATCAGTCTGGGTCCTTGAGAAACTAAAATGAATAGAGCATCCTGACAACCTCTACTGGATGTAGTGCACGTGCAAGAAATAAATCTATGTTGTTTTAGGCCACGAAGGGTCTGAAGTTGATTATTATTGCAGCAAAATCTCCTATCCTAATTGATACTATTTCTTGTTTGTTTTGACCTGCTAAATACATAAGATAGCTTAAAATAATACAGATGTTATTAACACTGTATTATTATTAGAGTATATATATAACATAGAGTATATATACATAATCTATGTACTATAATAGTACTATTATTAGCAATAAAACTACTGAGCAAGGTTTAATACTGCTTTTCTAGTTCTTTTAGCTCTTAGTATGACCTACCAAGGATGAGCAAATTACTATGTCCCAAAGTCCATTGGAATTGTTATTTTCTTTGATTATTTTATCCATTTGATACATTGCTGAGACCGTTAAATTTGAGGCTTAAGGTTTTTGGCAGTACGTGGATGTTTTGAATTTGGTGGCGACTTCTCAGGGACCTTTTCCCCACCTGCTCTCCCCCAGCACTAAGGCAACTTCCGTTGTAGTTGACTTCTAGTTCACCCTTGGTTGAGGGTGTAGCCCTTTGAGGCTCCAGCTCTCTGTGAGAGAGGGGGTCTTGCCAGAGTGAGTAGGGCCTGCCCCATTCCCCTGGGAGGCCGTCGGAATGAAAGTCCACGTTTGTCTGCGTAGACAAGTGGCCCCAGGAAAATGGCAGCCTCATGTCTTTGCTTCCACCTCTGGGTTCTCACTTATTTCCTCACTCTCTTCTCTCCTCCTTGATATTTAAGGTGTGCATGCTCGCGCGCTATCTCTGTCTGTCTCTCTAACATTTCAACCAGTAATTTTAATGGCAGAATTGTTCTGCGTAATCTAATCTACCAGATGCTCAGGGAGAGAAGCCTGAGGTAGAAACAAGGCATTTATCTGGTGGTGGCCCACGTGAGAATTCTGGGCTGGATGAGAGGAATGATTTTATCGTCTCTCCACTGGCCCTCATCTCTTTCGTTTTCATTCCTTCAGCAGCATGGGAAGGGTTGGGCAGACTTAGCTCTGTCATCATGGCCTACATGTCCTCAGAGTGCCCCACCACAGACATGAGTCCTTCTCGTCCTTGTCTGCCCCAAAGGGAGTAAGAGTGGATGGGAAACCGCTGCCCTCTTTCCTGAACCTGTGTGACTCATGAGTGAGTGTCAATGTTAGATTTTTTTAATGAATTAAAATTATTGGGGTAATATTAATAAAATCAAATTGGTTTCAAGTGTACAGTTCAATAATACATCATATGTATATCTCATTGTGCTTACCACCCAAAGTTAAATTTCCTTCACTACCAAATAGTTGACCCCACCCCCCTTACCCCACTGACATCCCCCTCCCTCGCTTCCCTCTGGTAATCACCAATCCACTGTCCATGTGTCTCTGTTCATTTATTACTTTTAGTTTTATATCCCACACATGAGTGAAAATATGTTCTCAGTTTTTTCTGTCTGATTTATTTCACTTAGTGTGATAATCTCAAGGTCCATCCATATTGTCACTAATGGCAGTATTTCATCTTTCCTTATGGCTGAGTAATACTCCATTGTATATATGTGCCACAGCTTCTGTATCAATCTCCATTGATGGGCACTTTGGTTGTGTCCTGTCTTGGCCACTGTGAACAATGCTTCTATGAACATCAGGGTACATATATATTTGTGGATAACTGTTTTCAAGTTTTTTGAGTAAATACCCAGAAGATGGATTGCTGGGTCATATGGTAATTCTATTCTTATTTTTTTGAGGAATCTCCATACTGTTTTCCATAGTGGCTATACCAGTTTACATTCCCACCAGTAGCATATGAGGGTTCCTTTTTCCCCATGACCTCTCCATCACTTATTATTACTTGTCCTGTCGGTGATAGTCATTCTAACAGGTGTGAGGTGGTATCTTGTTATGATTTTGATTTGCATTTCCCTCATAGCTAGTGATGTTGTTCATCTTTTCATATGTCTGTTGGCCTTTTGTATGCCTTCTTGGGAGGAGTGTCCATTCAGGTCCTCTGCTTGTTTTTTAATTGGATTGTTCGTTGTTTTGTTGTTGAGTTGTATGAGTTATTTATGTATTTTGGAAATTAGTCCCTTATCGGAGATGTTGCTTGCAAATATATATTCTCTCATTCAGATGGTTGCCTCTTTGCCTTTGTTGATGGTCAGATTACTTGCTACAGAAGTGACACACACAGCTCATTGTAGGGATTTTAGAAAATATGAATAAACATATAGAAAAAACTCAGATGTACTTATAATCTTAGAATTCAGCGTTAACATTTGAACCTATTCCTGCCCCTACCCCCAGTATTCCTTTACAAAAATGAGAATATACACCATGAGTTCTCTTCTGTCCTGAAGCAATAGCTCCGGGTCAGCAAGGGCTGACCCAGGCTGCCCTGCGGCTTTCAGGCCATATCCAAAGGCTAATCCGTGTCAGCATGGGGGCTGGCTCCTTTTGGAGTCACACTCTCTCTTTTTTTGTGCCCCGGGGATGCTGACAGTCCCCCTGTGGTGGGTCTGTCTGAGGGGTTCCTTCTGCCCACTGCACACAGTGTGGGCTCCATTGGTTGTCACTTCCCATCCCTTCTTCCTGGGCTGCTCAGGCTACTGCCCAGCAGTTCTGCTGGTCACTGCTGACCAACATCAACTGTCTGGTAGCTGGATTTTATTCAGGAGGAAACGCAGGTTTGGAAGGGATGTACTCTGATGGCCAGCGGCCTCGGAGAAGGGAGCTAAGGAAACAAACTGATTTTCTTTGTACGCATAAAGATGATACCCATCTAGACTTAAAGATGATAATGTATTATTTATTATATAAATAACATTTAATTTTTAAAACTTTAATATTTTATATTCAGGCACAGCCAGGCTGGCTAACAGAGAATCGTGGCTCAGGGATCATCTGCCAGCCACTGTCCAAATTCCCTTCACGGCCTCTTGGTCCCTGCAGATCATGGTGTTTGGACCCCAAACCTCTTTTAGTCTCTTCCTAGTCCCCCTGGGGCAGTGTATTTCTCAGGTCTCTCTCTCCTTTCTGGATATTCCTTGCCTTCCCAACACCTGTTCTCTGTTCTTGTTTGGCTATGTCTCCTCCCCACCCTGTGCAGCCCCAGCTTGTTTGGATACCCCTTTCCTGCTTGTCTCCTGCCCTGTAGCCCCTATAGGAAGCTCCTTTCTGGTCCTCAGAGTCTCAAGACTCTGTACTCTTAGGAGAGATCTGTGCCATGGCCATCTGTCACCTTCTGCCTGCCTCCCTAGGGCATCTGCTTCTGTCTCTTTTTGCTGCCAGACTTCCTGACACCATGGAGTCAGCTTCCCCTTGAGCATAGTGATCACAGGCTGTGAGTAGCTGGGTGCTGAGCTTTGAGGCATTGGGGTCCTGGGTGCAGACTAGTAGACACAGTCACTGTTCTTGGTGGCATCTCTCTTACCTTTCTTCACTGAACCTGGCCACTCTGTGCCCTGTGTCCGTACTGGAAGATGCTCCCCAGAGCCCAAAGGATGCTCTCTGTCTCCATGACAACATGGTGCCCCACCATGCAGCCCCTGCAGCTCAGGCTTCACTGTGTGCATTGACCTCCCCTCACATAGCTGTCGTGCCTGTTGTGCCAACACCCTTGTTTCTGCTGTTCCTGTCAGCGGGCAGGCTCTCTTCACTTGGGCCTTTCCCCTGACTTCTACATCACTTCACCCAGAAAGCCTTTCCTGACCAGTCCCCTGTGTGTCCCCTTGGTGATCCTGTGTCAGTAGTTCTTCTTGTGGCCGTTTGACTCCTGTAGACTGTGGGCTCCATGCAGGCAGGGCCTGGACACAGAGACGGTTTTTGGAAAATGAAGATTGAATAAGAGAGCAGGAGCATAGTGAAGGCTGCGAAGGCATCTGGCTGTGGGTGGAACCGAGGCGTCTGACTGCTTCTGGGTCTCCCAGACCCAGGCATGTAGGGGCTGGCCCACGGACTTTGCCTCTCTCTGAGTGGCCCTGTTAGGAGGGAATGGTTGAAACAAGTAGAATAGAAGCTTCGCCACCTACCTGGGTCAGGTTGTGTGGCAGGCTGCCTTTTTGTGGCCTCTCCCCCAACCCTGACACCTGGCATCCTGGAACAGACAACAAATATCCAGAGTATGTGCAGTGAGGAGCCCAGTGGCAGTGAGCAAATAGAATCCTGCCATCTGCTTTCTACCAAGAGTTCCTACCAGATGCATTTCCTCTTGCCTGAGGGCACTGGCCAGATCCCAAATCTTGAGGGCTAGCCTGGGCAGTCACTCCTCTTGAGATAGAAGTTCAAGTAGAACTGAGCCCCTACCATATGTGGCCGGTGCCACCCAGGAGGTCTGCATGGAAGGGGGGCTGGAGAAGCCATGGTTTGGACTTCTGTCTAGGTGGCTATTGCAGATGGCAGGTATAGTTGTTTAAGAGCATGAGTTTTGGCCATATAGACTTGAACTTTAGTCCTGGCTCTCTCTGTTGCTCTGAGCCTCAGCTTCCTCTTTTATAAAAGGGAAACAACACCTTCCTCACTGCAGTTCAGTAAGGTTTAAAACCAATGCTCATCATGTGCTGATTGCAGGACCTGGCATGTAGCAGGTGACTCCCCCAGGAGAGACGGGATGCAGCAACTTGTTTATGTCACTGTGATAGGTAATTTTAAGTGTCAATTTGGCTAGGCCATGGTACCCAGATATTTGTTCAAACACTATTCAAGATGTGTCTATGAAAGTGTTTTGTGTTAATGAGATTAATATTTGAATCGGTAGACTCTGAGTAAAGCAGATTACCCTCCATAGTGTGGGTGGTCCTCATCTAATCAGTAGAAGGCCTTGAGAGAGCCAGAGTGAGGTCCGCCAAAGAAGGGGGGATTCAGCCGTCAAACTGCCTTTGGACTTGAAAAACTGCAACTATCCCCTGGGTCTCCAGCTGCCAACCTACTCTGTAGGATTTTGTACTTGCCAATCTCCACAGCTGCGTGAGCCAGTTTCTTAAATAACTCTCCATCCCACTCCCCCACCCACACCCCTCCCCCCATTGGTTCTGTTTCTCTGGAGAATCTGCACTATTAGTCACAGTATAGTGGACTTGAAGCTCACCAAGGGTAGAGACTGTGTCTCCTTTGTCCAGCCCTCTGAACCCTCAGCCTAGCACCGTGCTGGCCCATAGTAGGTGCTCCACATCAGTAGCCTGGTGGTTACTGAACACTTAATACATTCTACATCTTTGCTAGAAAGTCTGCCTCAGTGAGAGGCAAGAGTGACTGGAGTCGAGAATGAATCAGAGTCTGGGGACTGGAGCATCACCTGCTGGGGCTGGTGATGAGAAATTTTGAGCCACATGTTGGTTGTGCATTTTGGGAGCTAAACATTCAGCATGAGGAAAAGAGACTTCTGGGTACAGGTGCCTGCCTTTTCCAGCAGCAATTTAGACCAGGCCAGAGCAGGGGCCACTTCGCTTTGACCACCAGGAACCTCTGATGGCTAAGGGGAAGGAGAAGGACCCTGAAGGCCTGCCTCAGTCAGGACTCACTTTAACAGCTACCAACAGACTGGCACCAGAAAAAGATAACTTTTCTCAAGTTTTATTGTAAAATCCTCAGAAAAAGAGCATTTACAATGACAATACTTCATGATAATTTGTGAACCATCTTTATAATCAAGTGGTACTGCCAATACACGGTGTGTTCAATACTGTGTAATACATCAAAGTAAACACAAACGTATTTCAAACGCCACATACAGTTACTGTGCTGGTACAAATTTCTACTAAAATTGATGTATTAAAAATAATTTATATTTTATAAATAAGGAAACTTCACATGTATAGTAAGTATAGGAGGCCTTTTGAGAAATACTGGTGATTACAGAAAATATATTTTGGAATCTGCACAACTGCTCAAAGTAATGTAATCTGCCTTGACATAAGCGATCTGAAAATTTTCTGAGGTCGGAGAGGGTAAGACACATGGTGTGTGTGTGACTTCACATCTAGAGGGTCGTTTAGCTACACTACAGCAGGAAACAGTGTGCCTGACCACTGCGGCAAAACTCCATGCCCAGGTCTGCTTTCAGATGATCTCACACGGCCTTCGGAAAGCGCAAGCAGTGGGGTAAGGCAGGGCGTGAAGGGGCCAGGCCACAGGTGCTGGGCAGTGACAGCGTGGGCCAAGGGGGCTCCACAGAGGGTGGGCAGTGGATCTGGCGTGGGAGGCTTATAGACCTGTTGTCTCCCACCTCTCTGAAGCAGCTGAAATAGCGGCCTGGTTCCTAACAGACCACGGACTAGTACCAATCTGTGGCCCAGGGGTTGGGGACCCCCGCTCAAGGGCCCTCTAGGGCATGGCCTGTGTTCTCTGGGGATTCAGGGGAAAGGGATGGTCCCATATTAGTCAAGGTGAGCCTGGGAAGAGGAGTGTGTGAATTGTGGCTTCATTAAACAAACAAACAAGGCTCAACACTCTGGTGCTGGAAAAAGAAGCCTTGCTGTGAATTTTGAAGACACACTCCCATTCTCGCTCTGTTGTCCCTAATTTCACACGTTGTGTTTGGTTAAATTCCCATTCGCTGCCCACAGTTCCAAAGGGTGCTTGAGACTGACCACGCTTGCTGGGCTCCCGCTGTCGGCTGGACGGCTGGTGCTGGATGCCTGTAGGCCCTGGAAAGATGCTTAAATCCTCAAGTGACTTGGCAGGTAATCTGGTGTAGACCAAAGCAGGAGGTGGGTCACATTCTGCCAGATATTTACGGTTTTTCTGTCACCCCTTGAAGATAAGGCCCTGTGTATTTTCCCCTTAAATCCTATAAGCATCTCTGTCCTGTGATCTCAGTGATTTTGAAGAAAAACCAAGGCAGCTAGTGTCTTTCTTGAACAAAACTACTCTGCCTGCTGGAAGCAAATAGTAGCATCTAGCCCCATGAGTGACTTCTCAGTTGTTCCCCGAAGCAAAGAAGTAGCATGGCAAAGGCCGTTGGGGGCTGGTGTGGCAGTAGGTTGGTTGCCATTTGAATTGCAGGAGCAGGAGGTCTGAGGCATAGAGAGGGAGCAGGAAAGGCAGAAAATAAAATGGAGATGGAGGGAGTGGTAGCTCAGGCCCCCTGGGGGTGAGGCTTGGCTCAGATGGTCCCATCTCTATTCTTGATAGCTTTCCCTAACAGCTGACTTCACTAATATCCTGAGTTCTCTCTAGTCTTGATCACCTAACTCCAAAAGGCTGCAAGCAAGGGTTGGGGAATGTGATTCTGGGTGGCAAGGGGCTGTGTCCCATGAACTTTGACTGCACCGGAGTGGGATCTAGGGTCCTGGCTGGAGGAGAATGGCCAAGGGCTTTATGTCAGCATCGCAGTCATCCTGAATCACTTGTCTGGCCTTTGGGCATGGGGGCAGCACTCAGCCAGTGCTGGATGCAGAGAGGAGAATGTGAGGTAGATTGGAGGATGCATGGTGTGGGGGAGTGGTGTGAACGCTCCTGGAAGCTTGCTTCTGAAGAGGAGGGATGGCGAGATTGAGCTGTGGCGTTGGTGATGAACATGGAGTCTGTGGTATTTGAATGACACACATTCTGAAAAATCAATCTGTCCCTTTTTAAACTGCTTGTAGAAAAATATATCCTGAATACATCTATTTCGCATCTCAGTTTTGAAATGGCCTTTAGTTCACAGGTTACTGGTCAACAGAAAACAAGACGTTGTGACATCACAAAGCCAATTCCAGGCTGCTTTCCTGCATCAAGACTCAGTCCTTGTTCTCTAGGGCAGCAGGTGGTTCTCTGCTTTACTAGGGGTTGAAAGCTGTCCTCCAGGACACTTCCCTGGAGCGGGAGCACTTTTCTACACAGGGAGCAAGGAGGTGGGGAGAGGGCAGGGGTGGGGGTGGGCACGGCAGGAACTGGGCTTGTGTCTGGCAATGTTATTTCTAAAGTACCTGAAGCTTGGTAGTCATTGGCCCCAGCCAAGACATTAAAGGGCTCTTCTGGCTATTTTGGGAGTTTGGGGGAGTAGTAGTCCACTCACATGACTGAGTCAGGGTCGCTGGGGCTGGCATTTGCTGCCTTGTGCGTGGTCCATGCCCAGGATTACTCGTGCGGAAAGTCCATGCATTCGCTTAGAAACAGACAACCCCGCTTCCTACCACTGGTCTGTGGGCAGCTGGGCAGGCTTTTGGATCCAGAACCTCCATTCGGGGTTCTGTTCACTTGTGTGGGAGAATGAGGGCCCCCATTTCAAAGTTTTAATGTTGTCACAGGTGTGGAGTATCTGTGTTTGTTATTTTGAAAAAAAAAAACCTATTGAATTTTTGTGAAATTAATTTTATTTCAAAATTCAGTAATTTTGAATTCGTTCGAATTCATGAAATAGTGAATTTATTATGCAAGTGGCTTTTTTTTGGTGATTCTTTTGGTAAAACGAATACTTCTTTAATGTAAAATAGTAGTTGTTTTTATGTTCAGCAGAAGGAAAATTGGTCGCGTTTGCTTCAAGGCCTGCCTGTTGTGATGACATCTCTTACCCTAGTGGCTTTCAAACCATGTTCCGTAAGCCTATTGTGGGGCCAGCCCTTCCCGTGCTGCCCCCAGCCATTTGGTTGGTCGCACGGCTTGAGAAACCATTTACTCTCCGGCCTTTGTGAATTTGCAGATTTCACAATTTTCAGGCCCATGATGCCTTGCTCCGATCCAGTGTCTGGCATGTGGGCAGCGAGACCAAAGCCACCATCTTTTGTGACTGCACAGTGAGGACAATCAGAGGCAGATAGGCTATTCAGAAATACTTAGAGAGATGGAGGGACTAGTGGCAAAGGAGAGCATGCTGCAGAACTCACTCCCCGTTTAAAAAGCCAGTTGGGATTGGATTGGTCTTTTACTTAGGAATCCTGCACCCCAGATGGGCCGACGTTCAGGCCTGGCAGTTGGTAGACTCTTCCTCAGGTAGGCTCGGAGACTTCTGCCAGGGGCTGCGACAATTTAGAAGATGTTTCCAAAGGGTGAAGTTCATGACAGCTGGAAAATTTCAGTGATTGAAGTGGGAGTTTGGAAGTGAATGTGTCAAGAGATTGAGGCAGGAATAAAAAGGGTGAGGTGTGTTAGCTGTCCACCCCAGCTGTGGTGACAATGGCATATTAAGTTTTTGAAGTCAGTTTCCTCAACCTATATCTACATATTTTACCTTTAAAGAACATCTAACATGTGAATGTACACGTCTAGGCACACTCCTGGGAGTTGTAGGGAACAGGTGTTTGGTGGACCAAGATACAGGAGACACCAGAAGACTGGCTGACCTCAGGAAGCTGGGGGGCAAGGAGTGGGGGACAAGTGGGTTGGGCCATCAGGTGGGAGTGAAAGGGAGTGTGGTGTGTATTTGGAGTGAGGCGGAATCTGTATCTTCCTTTTCCTGAAAGAGGCCAATTCTCAGCAGCACAGGAAAATCGTGGCCGTGTTGGCAGGTAAAGGGGCTACACCAGCTAAGGTCTGCGATGTGACCACATCTCACAACTCCAGGTAGCTTGCAAAATGATCATTCATGCCAGGAAGCATACCCATGTGCTTCTCGCTCTGATAGTGAGAAGGAAAGGGGCATTCTGAGAGCCCAGGGGAGCTTCTTCCTTGCTGAGCTTCTCCGACACAGGCTGCCAGCACAGGGCTGGTTGGGTTGTACTTCTGAGAGCCCCCCATAGCCTGAGATGTTTGGGAACAATTCAGGAGGATAAAACCAACCCATATCCTTATGATTCTGAGTTTCAGAGTGCAGGTTATTTGGGGGAGAGGGGCCTGTGTGTCAGATAAACACTTACTGAGAACACTTACTAAGCTAACTGTTTTGTGATGATGTAGGAGCTGGGGCCACCGGGGCTGAGTGCGAGGGCCACAGGCAGAAAAGAAATCGAAAAGAGACAGCCTAAGGAGCCCATCTGGACCCCACTCATGTCCTTGGGGCTGCGTTGGCCTGGAAGTCACTATCCCGCAGGCCGCTCACGCCTTGCCAGTCAAGCCCAGTCTGCCCGGACCCTGGGGTTCTGGGCCTGGCTAATGAATGTCCCTCCCCCTTCAGTGGTGAAAACTGTCCTAGTCTCTGGGTCCTAGCCCGGAACGGAGTCTCTACCAACGTGGTGGCCGGATCTGTACTTGGGAGTGTCAGTGGTGTAGAAGAGGAATATTCTTTGATGACAGTTGTTCTTTCTGGTTGTGGGATGTGTGTGTGTGTGTGTGTGTGGGGGGGGTGACTCTCAGAGACTTGGCCTAAGGCAGGGAAGAATAGAGCTGGACTTCAGAGTGTGTCTTTCTGCTTACTAGCATTTGAGATTATAAAAAATTATTTTTTTAATCAAAATTTCCAAAATAAAGTGAGTGATTTCCCCATCCCCCAAGATGCAGTAAGTCTTGTGGACTCTCTCGGGCTTCCAACAAGTCAAATGGAAAACGAAGCAAGCAGCAGCTGCGAAGGAGGAATAAAGGTGCAGGGCGAGGACAGCCGTGGCTCTCGTGCCCGGAGGGGAAGCCCCTGCTCCTGGAAGGCCTGTGTTTCCAGGCCGGTTTCAGGCCACCCATCAGAGCGAAGTCTGGCTGGATGTGGCGGTAAAGGAGAGTGACCGTGGAAGGCAACCTCAGGAAGTGTCCGCTGGAAAGCAGGAGCTCTCGGTCCCACGGCGTCCCCGGGTCACATGGCGTGTGGCTGGGCACAGAAATGACTTCTTCACACGGCAGCATGGGTTCTCGCGGTAGCTCGAGGCATACCTCATACTTCCTAACAAAACACCCCTGGTCTGACTCGCAGCGCACACCTTAGACCAGGGAACTTGCAAGGAGACCAGTGTTGAACCACAAAGCGAATACAGGTTTTTGCTTTTGTCTGTAAAAATGTACAGGGCACCCACTCGGGGCTGCGGTGGCAGAAGGAGACGGGGCTCCGTGGCCCAGGCTCTGCGCTGGCCCCCTTCATACCTCGCCCACCCACACCACTGTGGTGCCCCCCTTTATGCCCGACACCTCACACCTCAGTGCGTTTTGTCGCCCACTGATGAGAAATAGTGACTCTTGGGCTGTCGTGAGGAGGTACTGTCCGAACAGCCCACTGTCCCTCACCACCCTGCGGGGCCCTGCCCAGGGCGGGGCTGGCCCCGTGGGCGGCTCCCTGAAGTTCTTCAGCAGGCTCGCCTTCCCCGTGGGCAGCTCCAGGGACAGCAGCGCCGGCTCCGTCTCCAGCGTGGCGTAGACGTAGTACTGATTGCTTTGGGTGAAGGAGCGCTGGAACGCCACGTCTGAGACGCCCTGGCTTATTTTCAGGGTGTAGAGGGTCCGGATCTCCCCCCGCAGCGTGACCTCCTGCACGTACAGCTGGGGGCTGGTGGCAGCAGTGCTGACGATGAAGCGCCCATCAGGGGACACATGTGGGGTGCCGGTCACGTCACCGTTGGGGCCCACGACGGAGTCCGTGACGCTGTCGATCAGCAGCTGTGGAGCGGTGGGGAGGCGCCTTCCAGCCGGCACTGCACGAGGAAGTGGCCCCCCAGGTGCGTGTGGGCCATGGCCTGCGGCAGGCAGCCCTGCCTCTGCAGGCCGATGGTCTTGAGGGGCAGCAGCGTTTCCAGGTCGACTTTGTGAACTGCAGGCTCAGACTTGTTGAAGATGAAGCCGAACCTGGGAGAGCAGGGACTGAGGTTAGAGGTCAGGGGACTTCAGGTCAGGGGTCAGGAATCTGTCATTGGTTCGTGAGACACCAGTGCGGCCTCTCCTTTTCCCTGTATCCTAATCCTTCAAGGAGCTAACAGACTATTGACAAACTCTGCCAAGTCTGCAGGGGATGGCTTCACAAGGGGCTCACCTATGATCTCAAACCAGGATGCTGTGAGTTACAGATGTCCCTGGTCTTACGTTTCGTGACAGGCACTCATCTTTAGAAACAGTAGAGGAGGAGGGTAAAAGTGCCCCCAACAGTGTCTCCCGTTGGGATGGGTGCCTTTGAATCAGCCTCCCAAGGCCTTAGGCTGGCTGGGAAGTGGTGGGCCTGAGCCTGGAGGGACAGGACCAGCGTCGTCCGCCCTGGCTTTGCCCACTGTGGGGACAGGATAGGAGAGCCTCCATCCTGGCAGTTTTCTGGACTAACTCGTGAGTCAGAATTTGAGGGCACAGATGCAAGCAGCCAGCCCAAATTTCCTCTCCGTGTTCCCTTCTCTCTGGGAGAGGAGTGAGAGGGGCAGCCTCTTCTCTGGCCATGTTTATGATGCTGGAAGAAGGACCTGTTGGGCAGGGGCTGAGAGTAGCCTCTGCCTTTGGAACCAGAGGGCCTGGCCCTGCCCCAGTGCCTTGCTAGCTGTGAAGCCTGGGGCAAATTGCTTGCCTGTCTGAGCCTCTGCAAATCTGGAGAGGATATTCCCTTGTGGGGCTGCTGGGAAGATTAAATCTAAGAGGAAGCTTTCTTGGAAGGGCTCAGTAGGTGGTAGCAGCTCATATTTGGACTGTCCGAAATTCCTGGTGGGGACCCAAGCTGCAGAAGGCCTGGCTCCAGGCAGGACTTGGCTTTAACCTTGAGAGCCTCTCACAGACCCTGTTGTAGGGTGCTGTGTGCACCTATGGGAACAGAGGAAAATCCCTTCCATGATTTTCTCTTGAGTAACTGTGCCTCAGAGGGGAGAAAATACCCTCTTTAAAGCATCCTTAAAGAGCCAGAGCAGGAACGAAAACCATACTCTTATAGGGAACTTTAATGTGAAAACCACACACAGGCCCTGCTGAGTCTGAGTTTGCACAGTTCCCAGCAGAATCAGGGCTCTGAGCAGGTGATCCCATTTTGAACCACGTTAGAGGCTCTTCCCAGGCATTCTCTGCAGGGGGTGGCCAAAAGTGGTTATTTTCCTCCTGGGCAAGGAGAAACGGGCATGTCCTATTTTTACCGTCCAGCATCATCTTGCAACAGTGAGTCATTTCTTCCTGTAGGAAGGTTCTTGATGCGAGATTAAAGGAAGGCATAAATAGTGCCACATGACCATTGGGTCTTGGTGCATTTCCGAAGGGCAGCTTAGTTTTCTGGCAGTGGTGACTGGACGGAAAGTGTGGGAGGTGCACTGAAATGAATAGGGTGGGGAGGGGGCAGGTGGGAACGAGGTTTGCTGTTGAGGCCATGGTTGTTGTTATGAGCTTGTTCTTTTGGATGGTGGCAAACCAGGCACCCAGGGGGCCTCGTTTCCTGTGTGCCCTGTGCATGGCTGCTCTGGGGGCTCTGAGAACCATGGGCTGTAATTAGCAGAGAATGAGGCAGAATGGGGCATTGAAAGGAAGCCTGGCTTTGCATTTAGTTTGACTCTGCCAATTCCTGGCTGTGTGACCTTGGCTAGTGTCTTAACTTCTCTGAGCCTCAGTGTCCTCATCTGCAAAATAGGTTTGTGACCACCTCTACTAGTTTTTAGTGTCTGGCAAGGAGAGGGGCTCAATTAACCCTGCTATTTCTTCCTTCTATTGTCCTCACCTTGAGGATGACATTTCCTGACCTCACTGGGCCCCTGAGGGCATTAGAAGCTGGGTACCCTCCTGAACTTTAATAATTAAGGATGAGTCAGTTTCTGTGTTCCTTTCTGATGGAGTCTAAAGCCAGCCTGGGAGGAGTGGGGAGGCAGACAGGAGCAGAGCACAGCTGGAGCATGGAGTCCCTTACGCTTCGCCGGCCAGTCTTACCTGATGTGATTGATGATGAGGTTTGTTGGGGGGATGAAGAAATCGTCCACTCCTGCAAAGGGCGTGCGGATGAGGTGCTGGCTCTGGCCGGTGCTGGCTTCTGTGATCACCTACAGCACAGACCAGGAGTACTTGTGAGGGCCCACCCAAGCTGGGGTGTAGGAACCTGGAGACCTCTGCATTTTTTTGGTGGAGACTCCCAGCAGACAGGCTGCTAGAGAGAGATGATGGACAAGCCACAGCCTTGGGAAGGGGGCAGGAGGAGAGTGGGAGTTGCTCTAGAATGTCATAGGCAGGACACCCAGCTTCCTGGGAGAGGAAGTGATGGGGCAGAAGTGAGTGCCTAGATCGTCCTCTCCTGCTTTCTCAGGTCTGGCCTGCTCCACCTTGTCAGCCATGATGATGGCAGAGTGGGGACTTGCTGGGACCATTTGGAGCTTCTGAGGGAGGTCCCCAGAACTGAAACATCACTCTGCTCAGAGACAATCTCCCCCACAACAGGGAAGCCCCACTTCTCAACACCTAGGCCACCCTAGGAAAAGGAGCTTTGAAATGATGAAAATGTTAAATGGTGGAACTGTTTACTGGTTCTTTATTTTTGTTTGATGTCAGGTTCCTGGGCCAGTTTTTTGAGAATATCTGTCAGATACTGCTCACAGAGGCATTCTCAGAGAGCTGTGACTCCATAATTAATTAGAGAAAGCAGGAATCCTGCAGAGACACCACTCAGAGATTATGGTCAGGCCAGTAGAGAGGCCTTGCAGTTAGAATGCCGGGGAGAGGTTCAGTTTAACAAAAGGGATTTGCTGTGTGAAGGAAAGATTAGACCCTGTGTTTGGTACAAATTATTAGTGACAGAGCATGGCTGTCTCTGTTTGCCTGGAGGTTACACTTTCTCCCCTGTGGATTTGGCAGGAGGCAACTCGAGTCATCCCCTGGTGTGCGTCCTTGCTGTGTCTGCATCAGGGGTGAGCATGCTGGCAGTGCAGAGCAGAGAGCTGAGGGATGTCTGAGGTTAGAGAGGATGAAGGAGTGGTCTGGAGGTCCTTCCAGAACGATCGTGTGGGCGGGCTGGGCATCTGTCCATTAGCTACTGAGGCCTTGGGCCTGGGCAAGCTGGACACACAGCCAGACAGCCTGCATCCCCTTGCCTTCTGCATGTGCTTGTAAACCTCCAACTCCCAGGCCATTGCCCAGAAAGGTGGCTGACCTGCAGCCAGGTGAGCTGCTTGGCCAGCTTGTGGGCAATGTTGGCTTGAGGGCCCCAAGGACAAGCCCAGATCCTCTGAGCAGGACAGGAGGCAGAGGCTAGGCTCTGAACAGGAGGGTGAGGACCTTCTCCTGACCTTGATATTCTGGCCATGTGCACAGAAGGAAAGGTCCGAATTGCTGCAATCTGAGCCCAAGGACAGTCTTGAGTGGGGCCCTGTGACTCCTAAGGCTTGGAGCTCTGGATGCGTTTCTTTTTCGGAATGGGACTGCCTTCTGGCCCTTTTATGGCAAAACAAACAGCACCTGGCTGCCTCCTCAGGCCGATTTGATGTTTGAGTCATTTCGGGATCATGCTTCCCTGGAGGGTCTGCAGGAAGAATGCTGGATTGAAATGATGAGAGCTGTCATTTTCAGTCTTGGGGCAGCTCTAAAGTTCCTAAGTTGCATTGGGTTATTTTCCTGTGATTTAAAAAAAATGGCCAAATGATACTTCCATGGCAAGTCCATGGGGAAAAATTCAGAGAACTGGGCATGAAGAAAATATCAGCATTAGGAAACTGGATCTTATAGAGTCTAGAGGAAAATGCCAGAGAATTCCAAGAAGCCATGCAATCATTGCTTGATAGCAGACCCGTCATTTTAGCTTATAATAGAGATGGAAAATTACAGGCTGTCAGCGGTCAGAGTCATTCACGCTTCACCACTCTGACACCCTATATTCAGAGGTTACTTCATCAAAACACAGTACCATGGGCTGTTGAATTGATGTGGACACATCAGCTCATTGCTCCAAGGAGTGGTGAGTTCCTTCCCGGCCTCGTGTACTAGCACGTGGCTGGGCACATTAGTGCCAAGATGATTAATTTTTTGGCTCTATGGGCTTGTTTCAAAAGATGTAAATATGTAGCTGGATAGCAATGTCATTTGGGCAAAGAACACTGAGCATATCCTTCAGAGGGCAGACAAGCCAGCTAAGAAGTGACACTTGGGGAAGGGCAGGGGACAAGTTATCCAGTGGGACAGGTTGAGAGGCAGCCAAAAGCTGGTCCCGGGTGTGAGTGGGTAGGCAAGTGCTTGGCGGGATTAGAGAAGACGCCAAAAGTTCACACACTGGCTGCTGGGGGAGGGCCTTGAAGGGGTGGGCCTCCTTCATAGAAACACCTTTCTGTTCTCATAGCAAAGTTTGTGTAACCAATTCCTGAGTGTTGGATATTTAGAAACATTTTTAATGCTTTGCTAATAGGATATTTTGAATGTTTTGCAAATATGAACAGTATAGTAACACATCACATTATAGCTAAATCTTTGTCCATTTCCATGATAATGGCTTTTGTGTAAGTTCCGAGAAGTCAAGTTGCTGCATCAAGAAGCACTGTTTTGAGGCTTCTGTTATAGAACCTAATTGCTTACCACAAAGGCTGTGCCAGTTGACCTTTCTGAGAGCAGCTTTTGAACGTCCTGGTTTCCTTAACTGTGGCCCCCAGAGATGAAGGTAGGTTTATTCAATCTACTTCATTTTCTTGTCACAGAACATTTCCTAGATTTGCCAATTACAGTGATGGTGGACATCGTTGTCTAATTCCTGAGATTAATTAGAATGCTTTTAGTGTTTTGCCATTTAGGCAAAATTTGCTCTTGGTTTCTGGGAAATAGTCTTCATTTAGATTTAAAAACTTTCCTTCTATTCTTAATTTTACTTTTTTAAAATTAAGAATGCTGTATTTAATTAAATGCCTTTTTAGCATTTATTGAGAATATGCATTTGTTTTAATTTGTTATATATAATGTTGACTGGTTTCCTGGGAGTGAACCATCGTTGCATCTCAGAACTTGTTCTCTGCGGCAATTCGATGCATGGCTGGACCCTATTTCCAATACCACGATTAGAATTTTGCTTGTGAATCTGTGAGATTAAAAGTCGAATAAAATAATAAAAATAGACCAATTGGTTTTGATAACTACAATTAGAGGGGCTTTTTCAAACAAATGAAAGAGCTGTACACTCTCTCCCTTATGGTCTGGGATAGTTCGAGTAAATTAAAATTATATTTTGAAAGTTTGAGAAAATTTACCTGTACATTTTTCTGTGGTAGCTCTTTCATCTTTTAAAAACATCTCTATGATACTTGTCCTATTTCAAGTTTTCCTAGGTCATTCCCCCCCCCACGTTTTGTAAACAATCGTCCATTTCTTCTAGGTTTTAAAATTTGCCACCCCAGAGTGGCAATGTAGCGTTATCTTATAATTATTTTCATACTCCTGTATTGGTAGTCATACCCTTTCTCATTCCTCATTTTGTCTTATTTTTTCTTTTTCTTTTATCAGGCCTGTGAAGGATTTGTTTGTTTCTGTTCATTTCAGTCTTTTTATTCTTCCTCACCAGTCACTTTGTTCTTCTAATTTTCTAACACGGGTAATTCCTTTGCAGGCTGTTAAGACGCAGATACAGCTTTCTCTGTATCCCGTAGGTTTTGATGTGAAATGGTCTCTTTTCCTTGCCTTTGTGACTGCGTGGGTAATTTCCCTTTTAATTTCGTCTTTGATCTAATAGCTATCTGGGAGTGTTTTCCATTAGGTCACATTTTAATTCTAATGGTCAGATAATGTAGCCTATAACATCTACTACTATCAAATTTGTTAGTTTTCTTTGTGATTACTGATACATTTACATGTGAACATGTGGGAAAATTCTATTTGGCAGATGAAAGGTTTTCTATCTATTTGTTAAACCAGGTTCCTTATTCATATTGTTAAATTTTCCCATGTCATTTTGTCTCCTGGGTATGTACAATTTAAGCGCATTAATTTTAATCAAGTTCCCCTTGTATTTTTAATCACGTGTGTAATTAGTTATCATGTTGTTTGATATCTATTGGCTGTTTATTGCACATAATGCCTCTCATTATGCTGGTTAGTGCTTTTAACCTTAAATCCCACCTTGCCTAATATTAATATTACTACTTATACGTATCTTTTTGTTCCGCTAGCATCACTATTTCCACCCCTTTAAATCTAATCTTTTATTATCACTTTGTTTTATGTGTGCTAGTTTTCTTTCTTTCCTTCTTTTTTAAAAAACCCAATCTGATCATCTCTGCTTTTAATAGGATAATTCATTTTGTCACATTTGGAATAATGAGATAGTCAGTTCTCAGCTATTAATTTCGAATCACATTCTTATATCATCTTATCCCAATAAGATGACATTTTTGAGTGTTCTTACTCTCTTCTCTTTCCTCCACTCCCTACTCATTTTTACTGAAATAATTTATCTTTAGTTATAGCCTAGTGTCAGAGTTTCTCTTTCAGTGTGTCTCCCCCAATGCAAACATCCTTCTTTGGCACTTACTCATTCCCAGGGAGTTTCTCCTCATTCATCTTACTTTCATACCTTCCTTTCTAGATTCATTACTTACAGCTGTCTCCTGTTTCTTCCTCCATCTTGGTGTCTTGGCTCTGGTTTTTCAGATGGGGCATGTGGGTGATACACTCTCCGAATTCTCACATACCCTTATTTCTTTTGTCCTGACAGGTAAATGATATCTTGGCGGGAATGGGATTCTTGGATTTCAGCATTTTCACCTAAGTGGCACGTGGATGTGATTCCATGGTCTTCCAGATCCTGATGCAGGTGAGATGTTCAAGGCCTACGTGATTGCTTCTTTTACAGGTAACTTGTCCTTTCTACTTTGTAAGTTTCCCTTTATTGTTTTACCAAGAAGGGCAGAGATGTGTCGTTGCTCACTAGTCTAGCCTGGAACTGTAGATCCCTTTGTATCTACATAATCAAGTTTTATAGCTCAGAGATTTTATGCCAAATTTATTTAATGTTTGACTCCATTACAGCTGTCACCTTTTCTCGAAATTTGGAGACTTTGTCTCAGTCTCTCTATATTTGTTCTGTGATTTGGGATTTTCTTCCTCTTTTAGGTGACTATTTTGGATCTCAGTAGGAACTATGTGTTTCTCAACTTACCCACTGCAGCTTGGAATTAGGAAATCACTTGTGTTCATTTTTAGTTTCAGAAAAATCCTTTTTGGTGGTTCCTCCCCCCAAATTTCCTTAAGCACTTTTTAGAGCTTCCAGAGGGACAAATAACAACACTATTTCTGTGAGCTCGTGCTCTATTCAGAGTGACCTTTATTCTGGTCCAAGGTCCTCTAATGGGTCGTTTTTACTTGTCGTTGGCTCACGGGGGCCCAGGATTGGTTGATGTGTCCATTGAGTGACAATGGTATCGGCTCACAGGAAGTGGAGTAGGGTCCTCCTGCTGGTGTGGCAGCGCAGAAGAAGGCAGGGAGGTGGTGGTCCTTGGGAAGAAGCTTCTCTAGACCTGGGCATCCCTGGACTCTCACCAGTCTTGGGAACAGGGCAAACCTGGCTCTGTGTACAGCCCTCCTCAGCTGGGGTTTTGAGAGAGAATTAAACCCTAAAGCCTGAGGCATCCATTGTATGCATCTAGAATGGTTTTATGTACCATCTTTGGGAGGATTAAGAAAACAGTCATTTAAATCACTTTTTGTAGAGTGTAATCCTCTCATGCATCCCTGATAAGAATGGACCAGACACAACGTGGGCATGGTGCGGACCTTCCCCAGGTGGGCCTAAGCTTTTCTCGAGGGGCAGTGCAGTAGCTGAAGGTGTGGGCTGCAGAGCCAGGGTTGGACCGTGGACGAATTACCTAACTTTTTTGTGCCCTAGCACACTGTAAACACTTCGTAAATGTGCTTCTGTTTATGGACATAAGTGCTGCTGCTTCTTCCCCTCCCTTATTGGCTGGCATCTGGTGCCTGCTTTGACGCTATTCTCCAGCCCACCCAGCCTAAGGTGAAGCAAGCCTGTCTTCTTCCTCCCTGCCTAGACTCCAGGGCTTCACTGCTGTTTAACCTCAGTAGCACTTGGAGAGACAGGTATCCTGGGACTGGGCGGGGTAGGGCCTGGGAGCCATGTTCTGGCTGTTGCAACATTAGACTCCCATCCGTCATCAGCACTGCTGTCTTTGGCAGCAGGCCTCCCTGAGTGCCTGTGAGGGGCGTTGACCTGAGGCTGTTTCCCACCTTCTCAAGCCTTTGTGGACATATTTTGGATAAATGTGATTAGCCACCTAGGGAAGTAGGAGACGTTTGTGGGATAGGGAGAGAGGCCTTTCCTGTGGGGCAGGTGTCAGCCTCCCTGTCTTCAACGTACCTGGAGGCTTGGTTGGGACTTGTGCACATCCCCCCAGCTCAGGACCCACACTTGGTCATGTGACTTGTCGTAGGACAGCTTAGCAGGCAGAGGGTCCACACCTATGGACTTGAAAAAAAATGACAAGTTGGCTGTGGTTGTTGTAGAGGCTGACATAATGGTCATTTCTGGGTTTTGTGCACGTGGCTGTCACTTCTGGGTGAGTAGAAGGCCAGCCAGCAGCTTGGCAATTAGCCCGTTTGGGAACCCAGTGTAGAAGCCTCCCTTCTGGTTTGTCTTCAGAGGCATAAAAGTGGTTGTAATTTCTCTCTTTCAAAAACTTCTTGTATGTTTTACTTATAGGAGACCCAGAACATCTTGGCAAAAGCCTTAACACAGAGGCTTTAAGCTTTCCACTCAAGAGTCAGCTGAAGACCTTCCCATCATTTCTCCTGGACGCCTTTTGGGTCTCAGCATCCTTCCTCAGGCTACTCTGCACCCCAGATTCTGGTGAGTGGGCCCTTCCTGCTGGGTCATCTGAGACTGACTTTCAGGTCACCCATTATCACCTTACCTGTGCACGGCCTCTATCTGTACATCTTCCAGCTGGAGCTTCTGGGACTCAGAATAGCACCAGGAAGACTATTTTTCCTGCTGTGACTTAAACTCTGCTACCCTCTGGGGATGGAGCTTCCCTTGTGGCCCTGTCAAATGGAGACTGTTTTCTCTTCCACTTTTTATAGTGTAGTTTACAAGTTCCCAAACTCTGTTCTGTGATGCTTATGCCACTGGACTATGACCCTGCCTTATTGTCCTTGGCCAATGTCCAATCTACTAAAGACATTAATACATGGCTCACTGTCTTCTCTACCACTTACTTGGTTCTCATATTTTGTACCTTTGAATCCACGTGGGTGATTCATCCAAAGCTCTGCTTTCCCAGCTCCTTCTCGATTTTAATGGTCTTTTCTTCTTCCTTACCCCTTGAAACATAAACTATACTCTCAACATAATTTCTGAAATTTGTTTCAACTAACTCTATGCCAGCCTTTCTGATATTAAGGGAAAAAACTCGATGAGTCAAAACTTCTCTAAAGAACCAAGGAGTCCCTGAATCCCCTTCTTACTGACATTTCAGCAAGATTCTACACAGTTAATTATTCCCTTTTGGTAAGTTTTCTTCATTCAGCCTCCCACCTCTCTAGCTTATCCTCCTCCTCATGACTTCTAAATTTTACCATGTCCCCGGTCTTCATCTTTGACCTTGTCTCCATCCCTTCCCTGAGTCAGCTCACCCAATAACATGGCTTCAAATAAGCCACTGCACTCTGATGATTTTAGAATTCATTCTGACTCTGTTGAGGACCTCAGCATCAACTTAACATGTACAAAACTGAACTCTTGATTTTTGCCTATCCATTCATCACTGTCATTGAAGTCTCTTTTTACGTTCTTGTTGAATTGTACACCTGAAACTACCTGGATTTGTTAATCAATGTCACCATTAAAAAAATCCCCTTGACTTACACATTTACCTCCAGATACCTTATCTGTCCTCTTCACAGTAAACCTTCCCTCAGGTTTGGACTGTCGTCATTCTATTCTCTTTCTGCTTAACCTTTTCCCATCATAGTTCACAGTCTCAATCTGAGGTGTTGTGGAACAGGAGTCTGAGAGATTTTTGGTTTATGACTTCAGATTCAGAACAGAGTTTTCCATAGTCTCCATATGCTGTGCAGCAAAGACATGGAAGGAAGGGAAAAGGTCTTGAAGTACACAGTAGACTCTCAGCTAAAACCCCCAAAGCCTCTATTCTAGACTGGGAGTGAAGCCTTACAAAAACTTCAACTCAGCTTTGATTCCACTCAGTACTTGGTAAGATCAAAAGGATTCATTCTCTACTCTCTGCTGAGCAGAGGAAAGGGTAAACCCTTGTTGGTGGATGAAAGCCATCTTCATAATATTTTATATGGAATGTTTGGCATTCAAAAAAATTACTAGGTATTCCAAGATACAGAGTATATGACTGAAACCCACAAATATGATAGAAACAGATCCACAGGTGATACATGAAAAGGTAATTTGGAATTAAGTAGAAATTCTAGAATGAAAAATGCAATACCTGAAATTAAGAACTCAATAAGTTTTCTTAATCCACATTAGAGACACAATATAGAATTAGTGAACCAAAAGGTAGATAGACTATATCCAAATTGAAGCACAAAGGGCCAAAAAGAAATAGAAAATAAGAGTGAAAAGAGATGTGTGATACAATGGAAAAGCAACTTTTCCAAAAGAAGAGGCAAGAGAATGAAGCAGCAGATTATTTGAATAATCTAATAACAGCTAATTTTCCAATATGAGAAGAGATAGAAATCCACGCATTCAAAACCTCTGCAAGAACCAAAAAAGAAAAAACCATGCCTGATAAATCATAGTAAAACTGCTGAAGACCAAAGAGAAAAATCCAAAAAATAGTAAAAAGATACATTACCTTCAAAGCATAAGACTGGCAGTTGACCTATTAACAAAAAAAATGGATGATAAGAAGATAGCATATTAAAATGCTGAAAGAATATAATTGCCAATGTAGAATTCTATATCTAGTGAAAATGTACTTTGAAAATAATATTATTTGCCCTTTATTTTTAAACAGAAACTAAGACTCTGTTGTCAGCAGACCTGTACCAAAAGAACTATTATACTTCTTTAGTCAGAATGAAAATGATCCCAGAGATAACTATGTACCTCAGGAAGGAATAAAGAGCAATGAAAAGATAAATATGTGCATGAATGGCTCAACTATACAAAATAACAACTATGGTTTTAAGGGTTAAAGTATTTGTAGTTATCATTCATTCCTACAGTTATTGCAAAAGCAGGAGGGGGGGTTAAAGAAGTTAGTGTTCTAAGTTTCTATCGTTAATGGAGAAGTGAAGCAATTTATATGAAACTATTGAGGCAAGGAAGCATGTTGTAATCTCAGTGGTGGTAACAATATAAAAGGATGCGTTGTCAACAACGTATAGAGGGGAAAATGCGATAATATAAATGTTTTATATTAACCTAAAGGAAAACAAAAAGAGAAAAGCAACATAAATAAGTCAAATTAGAAAAACAGTATGATAGTAGATAATGGTATAAGGATTACATTAAATATAAACAGATCAATACTACAAGTACAAGATCATTAAACTAGAGTGAAAAACCAAAAGACAACGACATGTGGCTTTATAAAAGCTCACCTTAAAAGTGTGGATGCTGAAAATAACAGGATAGAAAATTATAACAATCAATCTGATTTACCTATACTCAGACAAAAAGCAAGAAGCATTGTCAGAGATAAAGAATATTTGGAAGAAAAAACAAGTTTTCCCCTTAGGAAGGTATTACAATTTTAATGGATAGAACTTAGGTCTACAATCATAGTGGGAGAATTCAACACATCTCTCAGCTGATGGACTAAGTGGACAAAAAATCACTTAGAAGAGCTGAACAATACAACGAACTTGACATTCTTGACATGTCTAGAGAATACTGTACCTAACAACATCAGAATACTTATTCTTTTAAGGTGCACATGGAACAGTACCAAAATTGATAAGCTGGGTCATAAAGCAAGCTTCAGTAAATTTCAAAGGAGTGAAATTATTCAGAGTATGTTCTCTGGCCAGGGAAATTGATAACAAAAAGAAAGCTAGAAAGCCTCCTGTCATATTTACTAGCAAAAGCCACTGCTTTGGTTATATCCAACTTGTTCCCTACAATGAGTCTGCACCGGGGCAGTTGAATATTGCTGGCAAAAAGCAACTGTGCACTGATCCCACTGTATATCTCAGACTTAAGTGGACTGACCTCGCCTTATCCTGCTCTGCCTCTCATCACTGTACCCCAGTCCCACTGGCCTTCTCTCTGCTCTAAGGGCTGGAATCCCTCTTGGCTTTTAGATCTTGGGTTCTGTTCACCTCTAGTGCAAGGGCCAATTGCAAATTGTCTTCTGGTTCTTCTGTCACAGTTCACCTCTAGGAAAACAGCTCTTACTATTTACAGCTCCCTAAGTGGGCCGTCACTTTCGCCCAGCAGTACTATTATATTTCCACAGTCATTTCAATTTCACATGCAACTTTCGCCTCTTTCCTCAAACCTCTAGCCTTGGTGATAATTTTTCTTTTTATTCCCTGAGAAAATTAAGGCAACCAGAAGAGAAGTTCATCCAACTGCACTTGTGCCTGAATATTGTTTGTTTCCTCCTTTTACAATGAAAATATGGTATCCAGGCCAGCATCTCCATTTGCATTTCCTGGATTCCACTGACTCCTGACTACATCCATGATGCAGAAAGGGAAGAATCATGGGAACAGTTTTTCCCATTAGCTGTACTATCACCTATTCTAAAAATAAAGTTCCTCCGGCATCTTCTAGTTACAGCTTCATTTGTCTGCTTGTACTCACCTTGACAGAAAACCCCTCAAAATGGTAGTGTATATTCATCACCTACATGTCCTCACCTACCATTCTAAGTTGGATCCACTCCCTCAGGCTTGCATCTCATCATTACCATCCTCTTTGTTCCTGCCACGGTGATTCAGGTACCAAATCTAACAGGCAGTTCTTAGTTTTCATGACGTAGAAATGCTCTCAGCAACATCTGACACCACTGACCACTAACTCTCCCTTAAAACATTCTTTTCCTGGCTTCTCAAATACTCCTCTCTCCTAATTTTCTTCCTACCTTTCAGTTATTCCTTTGGGAGACCCAACAGATGATCTTCTTCCTGATCTGTAAGTGCTACAGTGTTCCAGCCTTGACCTTTTCTCTGTCTATACCTCCTTCAGTGATTTTTCATCCAGTTCTTTGGATTTCACACAGTGACAATGACATCTCCAGACCAGGTCTCTCCTTTGACTCCAAATCTGTTTATCTACTTGTGATCTATAGCTATTCCACGTTATCTTAAACTTAAAAAAGCCAAAACTAATTTCCTAATTGCCCCCTCTAGCTGCTCCATGACCTGCCTTCCCCGCCCCCACTGCCTTGCTCAAAGTCTCTCTCATTTTATATTCATTTTCCTATTGCTTCCATAATATATTACCACGAACTTGGTGGCTTAAAACAACAGAAATCTATTCTCACAGCTCTGGAGGCTAGAAACCTATCATTAATTTCCTTAAGCTAAACCATGTCTCAGTAAGGCAGTGCGCCTTCTAGAGGCTCCAAGGGACAATGTATTTTCTTAACTTTCCCAGCCTCCAGAGCTACATTCATTGTGTTCTGTGGCTCATGACGCTCTCCTCCAATCTTTAAAGCCAGCAGTATAACATCCTGCCTCCTTCTATGTAGTCAGATTTCTCTCTGCTTCTCTTATAAGGATACTCTTGTTGCATTCAGGGATAACACAAATAATCCAAAATAACTCTCCATTCAAAAATCCTTAATTTGCTCACATCTGCTAAGTCTTTTTTGCCATATAAAGTGACATTCACAGGTTCTGGGGATTAGGCTGGGGGCATTTTAGGAGCCATTATTCAGTCTACCACACAGAGTAAAAGGCATCACCATTCTACAGTTGAGGTTACAACAAGCAAGGAAACGAATTGATTCTCCTCTCTCAAACCTTACATTCAACTCAACAGAAAATCGTTTGCACTCCATGTTTAAAATATATCAAGGATCTGATCACTTCTCACCACCTCCACTACAGTCATCATCTATAGCCTGGCTTATTTCAGTGACCACACACTCCTGCTCTGTCTTCCAGTCTGTTCTTAACACAGTAGCCAGATTGACTCTTTAAAATATAACTCAGATTACATCACTCCCAATTAAAACCCCTCCGAGTCTTTCCTTCTCACTCTTTCTAACTCACTAGCCTCCGACCCCATTTCATCCCACTCTGTCCCTTGCTACTGTGCTTCTGTCTCCTCCCAGGGCTGGAATCCCACCTGGCATTTAGATCTCAGATTCTGTTCTCCTCTAGTGCGAGGGCCAATTGAAAATCGTCTTCTGGTTCCTCTGGCACATTTTGCCTCTGATAAAATAGCTCTTACTATTTACAGCTCCCCCAAATTCTGATTTCTGGTGTGTCTCCCCAACTAGAGTACAAGTTCTAGGACTTCACTGCTCATTTCTGTTTTCCAAGCACCTAGAACAGTGCTTAGCACCTACCAGGCGACTGAGACTTGGTGAATCACTGCACGCGAATCTCCGTTGCCTCCCCTCTCAAGCCTGACCAGCTCCCATGGTAGCCGTGGAGTGTGCAGAAAGCAAAGAAGAATTTGGCGGGCTATGCCAAGGACTGGACGTCCCCTCACTCCCTTAGATGTACCTGTAGGACTTTCTGGGCTTGAACGTCGACCACGAGGACTCTGCTCAGTGCCGGCTGGGCCGCGTAGATGTAGCGGTGCCTGACGTTCACTGCCGACGCCCACTCGCATGGCTGGGTGGCGGCTCCTTCCCCTTGAGGACAGATCTCTTCCTGCAAAGGACATAGGCTGCCACATGCCCTCCTTGTCCCTCTTTCCCCCTAATGTCTCTGGGTCCCCTCTCCCGGCCTCCTCTGTCCTTTTCCTCCCTCACTTAGAACCCTTTGGATTCACAGAACACAGCACACAGCCCTCCTGCCTCACCAGCTTTTCACCTAATACTCATTTTCTCATTCACCTCCTTCCACTTCTCTTGAGGCTGTAACTTTCTCTGAGGCCCTCTCACTCCGCAGCATCCAGCTCCATGTCCTTTCTCCCTGACCTCATCACCATCACTCAAAACCCCACCCTACTCTGTGCACAGGGCTTGCTCACTCCCTCACTCACACCACCCTCCCGCACCAAAGCCTTTGCACTGGCTGCTCCGTGTGCTGTGAATGGTCTTCCCCAGGTCGCTGTTACGTGTCACCTTATCGAGAGGACTTCTCTGACCCCATCTAGCTTCGCGCCCCTAGCCCTCCTTGTCCCTTACCTCACTGCACCTTTCATTTACCACTTGACTTTATGTATTTATTTGTCTGCCTATGCTTAGTCTCTTCTTTCGCCAGAGTGTAAGTTCCTGGAGAACAAGCTTTGTTTGTTCAGTTCACTTAGTCCAATGCCTGGCACACAATGGGTGCTTAAAATCTATTTGCACAATAAATAAATGAATGAAAAAGAGGGCCTTCTTGTTCCTTGTATTCCATGATATACATTCTCATGTTTTTCTCATGACTCTCGCCCACCTCTGTCTCAATCTTCTTTGTGGTTCTTCCTGGTCTGCCCCCAAGGCGTCCCTCTCAAATCACTCGCACACACCCTTGGTGATCTCCGCGACCCTGGCCTGGCTAGCCAACATTCTGTGCTGATGACTCACGGATCTGTGTCTGTAGCTCAGAAGACCTTCTCCAGTTCCCACCTAGTTCTCTCATGGTCACCTTATCCTGAACCATCCACACTCGAACTGTTCCTCACCTCCCTCTGGTCAGCCAAGTCCAAAGCATGCCCACCATCTTTGATTCTTCCTTCTCCATGCAACTCACCAAAACACGTCCTCGAGGACTACCGAACCTCCTTCTAAATCTTTGAGTTCATCTACTTTCCATTTCTACTCCATTTCTTTCTTAAATGGCTGAAATAGCTTTAATGTGGGTCTTTTTCCTTTTTCCTTGCTGCTCTGTCCTCACACTTCATCCTGTAATGACCCAATTTGCATATGAGAAAACTAAGGCTTAGAGGGGTTAAGTAACTAAGTAACTTTTCTAAAGCCACCAAGCCTACGGAGTGACAGAGGTGGCATCTGACCCATGTCGGCCCGGATCCAAAGCCTGTACTTTTATCTATGAATCATGCTGCTTCCCGCTGGATGAAGTGGATTTCTAATCCAGCGGAGAGGCCTGAGAGAAGATGCCCCAACCTCCTATTCACCCAGCACTTTAGAAAGAGGGTCGTTCCATTGTAACGACCTAGATGAAAAACTGTTCTTTGGGATTGGTCTACAGCTCACTGTGGTCCAGCGTTTCCTGCAACACCTTAGGACAGTGGTCCCCAACCTTTTAGGCACCAGGGACCAGTGCTCCTATGAGAATCTAATGCCTGATGATCTGAGGTGGAGCTGAGGCGGTGATGCTAGCCCTGGGGAGCGGCTGCAAGTACAGAGGAAGCTTCGCTTACTCACTGCTCACCTCCTGCTGTGTGGCCTGGTTCCTAACAAGCCACAGATCGGTTGTGGACCCCTGCCTTAGAACATCTCTTACTGTATCTTGTTCTAGCTTCTTAGGAAAATTGGGTCCTGCTTAGAAGCTGAGAGATTTCCCCCAGGCTACAGGTTAGGGTACTGCAAATATATGAAAAATTAGTTTTGATGTGACGGGGTACAGTTATTCAAACCTAACTTTTAGAAATCAACTAGGACGATTCTCTCTAGATTGTTTCAAAGCTATTACGTGCAGAGAAAATTCATCAGAGGTAACACTTTTAAAATAATGATTAATTCAAATGACGTAGCTTGGAAAACAGCCAGTCCCAAGCTACAAATGTGAGAAATGCAACCACCTGAGATACACCAACAGCCAGCACCAAGACGCAACACACTCGCTTCAGGAACTTGCCGGGGCCACGCCCACTTCCGCTGGGAGCGCCCAGACCATCACTTTTCCCCACGATTCCCCAGTTCATTCACTGTGTGTCCTCAAGGAGAGGGTGTGTGGGCTTTCAGATGACTCTTGTATTCATGCCATCATTCTAGCTAGGAATTAGTATAAGAGGTCAGACCTCATGCAAAAGACCAAGGCAAAGCCAAGTGGGATATGAGCTGGAAGGGCAGTGTCCCAGCTGGGGTGGGGGGCGGGAAGCACAACCCTGGGGCACGCCTCCTGTCGGCTCGGTCTTGCGGGGCTGTAAGGGCTTTTGAGGATCTGCTATCAGCAGTTATCTCTTGCCTCTGCCCACTGTGTGTGAAGTTGCCACTTTCTACCTGTCGCCTCTGACCCTCTGGGCATTCACGTGTTTCATGCTCTCTATCAAGCGGTTGAGCACCCCTTTCTTTTGTAAACTTGGCCTTCCTTAGGTTCTGGGACCCATGATCTCCAGGCTTCCTTACAGTCACTTCTCTTGACTGCCAGAGAGCTCAGGCCGCTCAGCTCACCATTGTCATCGCCCCACCCCCACTGCCTTCTGGATGTTTCTGCACATGTGTCTCAAGGCCACCTCAAACTCAGCACACTGTAGGCCAGCCTTATCTGCTTGATGGGAGCCCATCTGTCCTCCTTAGCTCCCCAGCAGCCAGCCCTGGCAAGTGGCACAAGCCTGGTAGAATGTTAGAGAGTGAGGGAACTGTGCCCACCCCTGCCCCTCGTGTGAAGGGCACCCTCCTCCTTGCAAGACTCTGCGTTAATGGTGTCTCTGGGTTATCCTAGGGTCCCCTATTGATTTTATCTGTGAATAGCTTTAAAATCTCTTCATTGTTCACTACCCCCACTCCACTGGCTTCACCAGGCCCCGTCATCTCACCTGGATACTGATCACAGCTGTGCCTTCACTGCCCTGTGCTTTAGACCAGCCCTTCTGGTCGCTGCCCTCACAGAGGCCCTACGCATGTTCTGGAGGGACCTGGTCAAGGCCATCCTTTGCCTGCATTCCTTCAGGGGTTCCCAGGGCTTCAGGATGCCATTAGAACCCCTCAGCTGTGCCCCTCACCTGTGTCCTAACCTTAGAGCCTCCCACATCCACCCTTCACTCAGGCATATGGAGGATTTTCGGTTCCATGAACATGACTGGTGTTTGCCTCTGTTCTCCATGGTCATGACATTTCCTCTAGAAACCCATCGCCGACTCCTACCTATTCTTCTAAACTGAGCCAGGCATCCTGTCCCCAGAAGCTGCTATGACCTTGGCCTCCCCCAGTCTGGAGAGGCCTCTCTTGATGTCCCTGTGCAGCTTGCGCATCCTTTTAACAGCACCTACAGGACAACTGTCTGTTCACTTTGCTGTCTCCATCATCTTCCTGTGGACTTGGGAGGCCAAGAACCCATCTGTATGCCCTGAGCCTCACCTGGGGCTCAGTGCACAGAAGTGGCTGCTGGATGAAGGAGTGAGAGTTTTAAATGCTCAGCCTCGTGTGTTCCGTTCTTGGCTTTGGGGCAGACTTGGAGCTACAGCACACAGAGTAGATGGAATTTAAGAATCAAAGGGCACACATGGCGGAAGACTGACTTTTAGGATTCTGTGTGTGATGTAGGTGTGCCCTAGGCACAGAAACTTACATAGCTCATGAAGATCTTCTCCGTGGGTTTGAGGTGCCTCTGGATCTCACAGTCCACGGGGTGCAGGATGACAATGCCATCATCTGAGAAGACGTAGAACATGTTTCCCACACTGAGGCCTGGTAGGAGCAAACGCAGCCATGGTTACATCCTGCCTAGAAGCAGGCCGCCCGGCGGAGTCCCAGGCCACAGTGGCCCTACATGAAACCTGCAGTTTGGGTGTATCTGGTCAAGGGCAAGGTGAGATGAGCAGGTGGTGTGTGGGGGGCATGGGGAGAAACTGTCCCGTGAGCTGTCAATCAATATAGTACATTGCGGGCTCTGCCGTCCCCAGGCCATCCTCCCAGACATGCACATCTGCCCCTGGTCATCCAAGGCTGGCCACCAACACAAATTTTCAAATAAACGACAGCCTTGTCTTGGACATACACTTGACCTTTCCTGTTCTGAATGGGTGTTCGTTGTTGTCTAAAGTCAAAGGATCAGATGGTGGCCAAAGAGGAGAGGCTCCCATTAAACACATTTATGTACAGTACCACCTCCTGGAACGCAGTGTCCTAAAAATACTATGGCTGGTGCTCCTTTGTCCAAACTTAGCCCTGGCCTGTCCGTACCGGCAAACCCCTCCTTCAAGACATCTGGCCCCTCTGTCTCACAAGTGTCTCCATGGCAGCACCATGCCAGGTGACAGAAGCCATAGCCTGGTCGTGTCTGCCTGCCTACCCCACCCTGGCCAGGGCTGGAGCCATCTGGAGAGAAAAGGCCTAGGGGACCAGCTAGTTCAGCTTCCTTCCTTTAAAGATAACGAAACTGAGATCCAAGGAGGGGAGGGGCTTGGCTGAAGCCACTCGCCTTTGTGCCAGAGCTGTGCTTAGACGCAGGGCCCCTGCTCTGGGCTCTGTCTCCTCGCTCTGCCTCTCCATAAAAGGCAAACTTGGCACGAAGATGGGCGAGGTTTGAGCTCCCCCTGCTTTCTCTCTCCCTTTCATTTCTTTTGGAAGGTAGAACAGTGAAAATATTTCTGTAGAGTCTAAGAAAATTACACATAAAACTCTTTCCTTAGCATGCTGAGAAACTGTTATACTGACTTAATTGAATATCTGGGTAAGTTTTTAGTGAGTTAGAAAACAGTAAGACAGGCAAATGGGAATCACCATTCTACTTGCTTCCCATGATTCTGCAGGCAGTTTTCTGGGCCTGGGCCCATGGTGACGGCACTGGTACCTGTGCCTCCCAGTGTGGACAGAGGTCCTTGACTCCATGACACAGCTTCAAGCACCTGCGGTTCTGTGCTGAGAGAGGCTCCAGGCAGGAGGGTTCCTGCCACTGAGAACAGCTTGACTCCAGCCTCTCAGAGCTGGTCCTGCCTGGGAGTGACCGCTTAGCTCCCAGTGGGGGAATCCTGGGTGCTAGGCAGCCTGTCCCTGGGAGCCAGACGAAGCCAGCTGCCTGCAAGTGCCTTGCCTCAGCCCTCACAAAGACCTTTGCGCCTGTACATGCTCACCTGGCAAACTTCTCACTCAGACCTAGGGGCCCGAGGGGATCAAAGTCCTTGCCCAACCACAGACCCCAGAAACAGCATCCTGGGGCTTCTTGAAAAATTGATGTCTGGAAGAACACAAGATTGAAAGTGTAATAGAATCTCCATGGGTTTGCAGCTGTAGCTACATTTCGGGCTGAACGCAGCGAGTGCCCTGCTTACAGCTGGCAATGCACGTGAGGCTAAACAAATACTCGCTCAACAAACAACTGGCTTCACAGGAGACCCAGCCTCAGGCTCTGAGGAGGTTCTGAGTTTGATTTCGACTAAGGGGCATGAAAGAGCTTTCCTTGCTTTTGTGTGCGCTCATCATCTCATTTCTCCTCGTGAGATTTGACAGTGCCCTGCGGCCTGCCAGCCTCTTTGTTTTTGCTTCTGCATTTCCCATGTCTGCAAGCCTCGAATTTTAGCAATGAAGGATTCAAGCGGCTGGCTGCCCAGGCACAATGCTTGCTGCTGGATTGTCTAGTGTTGGGGCAGCACCTGCCAGCCCTCAGGCAGCTGTGGGTCTGAAGAGGGCCCTGGAGCTGCGCTTCACACCCTGAGGGCCTCCTGCCTACTTTGCAGTTCTCTGCTTTTGAAATTTGAGTAACTTCACCTTAGAAAAACACCACCCCAGAAAGACACAGAATGAAAGCTCTCTGTGTGCCTTGTGGCCTAGGCGCTGGGGTCCGGCAGCATCAAGGGACAACTGTCCATGCATAGCGACTGCTGCTCTGACTTATTCTTCCGAGTGTTCCTAAAGCTTATTGGCAGTAATTCCTCATTTTCTGGGCTCTGCCTTTGTTTTGCTCCCAGACTTACTGCATAAACGTTAGTGCCTGGAGCCCAGGAAACTGTCCTGAGTACGAGCTTGCGTGCATGTGCCAGGGTGTAGGTGATACCATGAGATGTTCTTCATGCAAAATGAGACAGGAAATCGGCTGGTTTTTAAGAGGGAGATTTTGTGCTTAACCGTGAAATCACGTAGCACATTCTGTTGCTTCTCACACTCCCACTCTGCCCACTAAACTGGAGAGGTTACCACATGGGGACTTGGTCTCTGCTCTGGTGGAGGGGTTCAGAGTTAGGGCCGGGGACCAGCAGCTCAGGCTCTCAAACCTAGCTTCCGCAGGTCCCTGCTATTTTTTGAACCATCTGAAATTGTCCGTATAAGGCCATTTTTGGTGAATGAAAATGGTAATTTGTATGGCCCAACCTAATGTCTAAAGACGGTTTGCTAAATACAAATTTAAAAATGTATTCATTTAAAAATACACATTTACAGAAATCACGGCAGCTTTTATCTTCACCATTTCCTCCAAGTGTCCACTACACCCTGACACCAACGTCAGCTACTGGGAAAAGTGCTGAGGCTCAGATCTGACCAGGGACCCCTGGTGAGTGGTCTTCACAGGGGAGGTTTCAATTAACTTTAAATGGAAACTTTCCACTTTTAAATCCTAATGGACCAGTGTCCAATAAAGACACTAGTAGGTTTTAAATCTGCTTCTCTGTGTGCCGCTTGAGTTTGACATCGACTTCCCCATTTCCATCCGATTTGGCACGTGGACACCACTTGTGGGGACTTCTTGGCATCTGGAAAAGCCGATGGCGGCTCATGGAAAGATGGCCCATTAGAACCACAAACACACGTGATTGCAGGCACAACACAGAACAAGACAGCTTGGTACCTTCCTCTCGCCAGAGAATGTTTGCAACTGCAGCAGCAGAGAATTAGGAAAGCAGGACATGATTGAGGGGGGGAAAAAAAAAAAAAAAAGAAAGCAGTGTGAGAAGTTCATTGCAGTGATTCAGTTCATGAGCATAGTGCCATCTAGTCTGTCATGCACAGAACTGGCACCACCATGGTCCCTGCAATCGCACTGGGGGACTGTGGACTTGGACAAACGCTTCCTGGCCTCAGGATGCTTTTGATTCCTAACGAATCCTTGAAATCAGGTCCCAGGAGCACAGAAGCTCATGGAATTCTCTACTTCCATGAAACATCTCTCCCGAACCTCCTGGATTACTTCCAGGAGAACTCCGATTTTCAACTAGGATTCTCCCTACCAAAACTCTCTGAAATACTTCTGATTATCTCCCTTGATGATAAAGATTCAGCTTGGGAAAGAGACCTTGCCAAACACCCATGTTCTTGAGTCGCACCAGCAGACTCACTCGGGGAGCAGTGGCTACAGGGGAGAGCACCTTCGGCACACAGGGCTACAATCTCTGGGGTCCAGGCTTGTGCGTAGAGGCCGGTTGGTGGCTTTGGCCTTGCTCAGTTCCCTCCCTGCCGCCAACGCACCTCAACCAGCTCAGTGAGGAGCTGAAGGCAAGAGTGAACTCACGGGTCTTTCGAGCTGAGTCTTCAATGAAGAGTGAGGAGATGTCTTCGTCCACACCCACTTCATTTTTGGCAATGCAGGTGTATGCCCCCGTGTCTTCATACCGAACGCTGCCGATGTGGAGCTCGCTCCCATTGGCTGCAAAAAGGGCAGTGCTCAGGGGGGCCCACTCATCTGGGACCCCCATCACACCCTCCCCATTGAGAGTGTTGGTGTTAAAAACTGAGCCCCTAAGCAGGGCTGAGGGTCAGCCAACATCCCTGATATATGCCCAGAAAGGGCCAAAACAGCTGAAATGAATTGAGGGGGAATTGGGACCTGATGGACAGCTTCTCATCTTGCTCTCAGAAAGCCCTGGGTGAGCCTAGATAGTAGGAAAATCTGGAGAAGCATTTGTTCACTCCAACATGTCTGACTTAGAAACAAGCTACGCCTCTCATTTCCATTACTGGAAGTGTCAATTTAGACTTGTCGGGAACAGCACAGCGACACTGAGGGTTGTTCTTACCTAAAAGGGAAAGCTGTTTGGACATCTGGGTTGAGACAACCATGCCATTTTTCAGCCAAGTGATTCTGGGCATAGGAATGCCCTCTGCGTGGCACCTCAGGCTGGCCGCCACCCCTGGCTCCTGTGCCTGTGTCTCCGGGTAGACGCGGATGACCGGCGGTACTGTGGGTGAGAGTCAGGGCTGGTAAGAGAAGGCCTTTGCCTGGCCTTGGGCCTGTGGCCCAGCCCTGAATTCCTGCTCCTGAGAGGTGAACTGAGAGGCAGCTCCAGACTTCTCTTTGCAACCAGTTTACAATCATCCTATTCAGCAGTTCAAACCCTAAAAGAAAGCTATAAAATGGATTGCAGGCAATAAACACGTCAGGCTTTGTACCCTGTAATTCATGGCTTTCATCATTATTCTAAATATGATCAGAAAGACATCCAAATATTTAATGTGGTTCAGCTGCCACATGTAAAGAGCAATAGCCGCTGACATTTATTTCTGAATGAATAAAATTCAGATCTATTATTTCTGTTATCGGAAAACCATTGGACAGGGGCTTAATTTCTTGCAGGAAGTGCTTCACAAAGCACTTACAGGCACGGAGTGGCAGGGCCACTCATTACATCACTGCTCGGGGGAAGTCCACTGATTTTCCAGTGGGTAGTTTCATTTCTCCACTTCTCACCCTCTGGAACATGAGTGAAAGGCAAGTGTGCCCGCCTTGCTCTTGACTCAGTCATGGGCCCTGGCAGTCAAGTTTGGGGCTGGGGATGTGACCTGGTCCATTCATCAGATGAGCATGGACACAGGCCTCTCCTCTATCACTTGGGCTGTCTGTGGCGAGGTAGCTGGAAGTAAAGATGGTCTGGAGGATTTTCCTTCTACCCCTAGTTCTGGGTCCAGGAAATAAAAAAATTACAATTTTCAGTGGCATTGGGGTTCTTCTTTATTCATATATTTTACTGTACATACTTCCAAAAACGAGCTGTAAAAGCACCTGGATATTAAACTAAATGAAATGAAGACATCACACTCCATTTGGAGAGGTGGGAAATAGATTCTCCCTGAAGTGGGCGACTACTTGTCTGAGCTCCTATTATCCATAAAAGAAAGCGTCCCAGTACTTCAGCAGTGAGAAGACTCTTCCTGGGACCAGATGTGGAGACCAAACAAGGAGGCAGTGGTGTTGACCCTGGAACCTGAACAAGTTTTCCAGTGAGCTGTGCTTGGGTGGGCTGGGGACAAAAGAGAAGCCCCATCGCCTCCAGGGAAAAACAAGGGACTCTATGCCTCCTGTCACAACTCCTCAGGAGGCTGCGAGTAATCTGATCGACTAATCCGAGTTTCTTTGTATGACCTGTAACCGTAGACCAGTGTCAATGGGCCCTGTTTTTCTCCTAGCGAGAAACTAAGTCATTTTTTAGAGATAAGAGAATGAGGCTGCAGATCACACAGTCAGCTAGTCGGACATGTGCACTAAAAAAAGAATTCACCTAGAATAACCTGTTGGTATCATCAGGTCATAATCCACCATGGGCTACACACTAGACCACCTCCCACGCCGCCCCTGGAATTGAACATGCAATGCATGAAAAGCGTTGATCCCCTAGTGCCTGTGAACCAAGCTCTTATGTTACCATAATGAAACTATAGAATATGCAGAACTTCACCTGCTTCTTCCTTTGAATGTAACCCAAAACCCTGATTGAGGATAGAGATTTGAGTCTTGTCTCTTGTTTCCTTGCAGGCTGACTTAACAATGAAGCGTTTTCTTTTCTCAAAAGCTGGTGCCATATGGGCTCCTATGTGCGTCAGGCAGCGGGGCCTTGCTTGGTAACAGATCTATGGGGTGAGGTTGGGGGGCCAAGGAGAAAGTCAAATGGACAACTGGCAAAGGGCATGACCCACCCTCAGACTGGCCCAGAGCTGTTTCTGTAACATGAGCTCAGAAGCATCCTATGACACACAGAGACTCAACAATAATAAAATCAGAGTCATTTCCCCAGTTTTTCTGTGTTTGTAGTTTTGGGGGAGGGTTCCAAGGTGTGGCAGAAGGCCTGTGTCACAGATCAGGCCACTGGGGTTGAAGGAGGTAAATGAGACTCTAGCTCAGGCATATCTGGAGGGCTGTTTAGAACACAGAAGTGGATCTTAGCTCTCTGACTGCCCTTGGTTCAACAAGGAAAGAAATAGTAACTCATCTAGAAAACCTCCCTACCCTCTGAATTTGGTGGAGGGAAGAACAGGGTTCAAGTTGCATGGATGGTAGAGTTTTGGTCAGGAGGCTGCAATTCAAGAACATAGAGCTAGAACTTGGGTGTGGCCAGGACTACTGGACTGCTGGGGAGTGGGAAAAGGTGGTAGGACACCCAGGGTTCTAGAATGTGGGTGGCCAGGCCCTGGGAATTAATAAACTTGGGCTCTTGCTGGACCACCATTTATTTATACAAGCCTGCATAGAAACCACAAAGTAAACTTAAAGAAGGGGAGAGAAGAATCAATAGAAATAGAAGCAGAAATGAACAAATGAATTATCTAAAAAAGAGAGAACTGAGCCTTGGCTGTTAGTGAAAATCAATAAAATAGCCAAATATCTGGCAATTTTGCTCAATGAAAAAAATAAAGAACACAGAAGAGGTTAAAAATACGAGAACACTGTATTAAATTATAGGTAATAAATGTGAAAATCTCAGTAAAATGGATCACTTAAAAGGAAACTTTAAAATATCAATATGAAATCAAGAATATTTAAAATCTTTTAAAGTGCCACTGTTCAGTTTTGCAGGTTAAATGAGTTCTAGAGATTTGCTGTAGAGCACAGGGCATATAGTCAATGATACTGTATTGTACACTTAAAAATCTGTTAAGGGGTGGATTTCAAGTCTTCTTACTACAAACAAAAACAAACAAAAAAGAAAAACAAAGGGACCCGAGGAAACGTTTGGAAGTGATGGATATGTCTATTACTTTGATCATGGTGATGGTATCACAGGTATATGCATATATCCAAACTCATCAAATTGTATATGTTAAATATGTGTATTTTTTTGTATGTCAATTATACTCAATAAAGCTGTTAAAAATAGCACTACTAACCCAAAGGGCACCCTGACTTGTTTCATAGGAAAACTTTTTTGTGTCTTTAAGAAATGGATAATTCCTAGGTATAAACAGAGATGATACTTCAAATTATATCACGAAGCTAGTATAACCCAAACCCAATAACCTGCTGGAGAGAGCACAAAACAGGACTATAGACCTGACTCACTTAGGCCTAAACATACCAAAATCCTAAGTGAAATATTAAGAAATCAAATCTAGCATGGTATTAAAAGAACATACTGTGACCAAGTATAATATGCTTCAATGGTGAACCATTAGGAAATCTATAATCAACCAATGTCAAAGGCAGTCAAAAAGAAAAAAACATTTGGTTTTTTTGCTAGATACTAAAAGGGCCCTTGAAAAAGACTCAAAATTCATTTCTTGGGGGAATAAGCCTCATTAAAATAGGGACAGAATAATATTTTCTTCCTACAATGAAGAATATTGCTATAAAAAGAAGAAACAGCACCATTCTTTTCAGAACAGTGGAACATTAACTCAGGGGAAAAAAGAAGAGGCAATATCAGACGGTCAACAGTATGTTGGATGTGCGTAGAAGGCATGGAATGAGGTACAAATATTAAAAAGGTAGATAAAAATGAAATTTTACCTGGATATGCTCCAGATAATGAACCAAAAAGTAGTTAGGATTAATAAGTGAGTAAAGGGGCCAGCACCAAACCATACAAAATTAATAGCTTGCTTATACCCCAGCAGTGACTAAACAGAAAATACAGTGGACCTAAATGAAGAAAACTATAAAATCTCACTGAAGACATAAAAAAAAAACTTGAACAATTGTGAAGTTATAGTCTTAGATAGGAAGACTTACTATTATTAAGAAACAAGATACTAGAAATTAAGGTATATCTTTAATCTAATTCTAATTAAAATTAATTGGTGGAGTCTTGAGAAAACAATTCTAAAATTTATCTAGAAGGCAAATATGTATAAGAACAGCTGGAGAAATTATGAAAAATGAGAGTGATACTTGTCATTTTGCTATATCAGATATTAAAGTATTATAATACCAAATGCTGTGAAGTGGGAAGAGTGAGGAGGGGGAGGATGAGAAGGAAGAACTGAGGGACTTGTCATCCCTGGGTCCAGCACCACCTTAAGGGTCTTGAATGGTTTACAAAGCTCTGTCGATTCAATATTGTACAGCGAACATCTACTAAGCACCAACTAAGTGTCAGGCATTATGGACAGAGCAGTGAATAAGACAAGCCCAGTCCCTGCCCTGATAGGGCTTTCTCTATAGGGGAAGGTGATTTAACAATGAACCACCAGTGTGATGCATCAGCAGAAGAGGTCTTTGGGGGCATGGGAACGGGGTCTGGGAAGACTTATCAGAATAGAGCAGTATCCACTCTCTCCATCTCACAAAGAACTACTTATCATCCTTACACCTGTAGTTTCTTGTCCCTTTATTGGTGGCAGGTTTGTCCAGTAAACTGGGAACTCTAGACTGGTAGTTTGTGGACTGGTTTCCTGAGTGTGCTGGGCCAGTGGGAAGCACCAGCTTTGAAGACTGGCTTTTGCCCCCTGATCATTTGATAGGAATCTTGTGGACCCACAAAAATTTTAAACTCGAGCGTATATCTGCATCCCCTGCAGGGCTCATTGAAACAGTGCTGGGTCCACTCCCACAGGGTCTGGTTTTAGAGTTCTGGGATGGGCTGGAGGGTTTGGTCTACTTCTCAGGTTCCAGGTGAGACCCTGTCAGCTTTCTTGGAAGCTCTCGCAGACCAATTCAGGGCTAACTTTGAACTGAAATGTGTGACACTGTTCTAGAACAAAATGAAATCTGACTGAAAGTCAAGGGTATAGGATGAGCCACACTTAAAAAATATGACTAAGGTTGGCAGAGGAAACATGGTGGAGTGAGAGATGTCCTCAGAACTCTCCCCCTGAAACAACAATAAGCCGAACATCTAAAACTCAACAAAAAACACCCAAACTGCACACCAGCACAGCTGAGCATGGGATCTTGTGCATAAGAGCTACCACAGGTCAGAACCCTGGTGTCGGGCGGTGAACTTGGAGAAATAAAGTAGCTGCCTTTTGCAGCCACTGGAGTTACTTGAGGGGGAGTGGGAAGAGGAGGGGAGAAGATGTGGTACATCCCTGATCAGCCTGCCTTGGAAGTGCCAGAACTTCTAGCAGCTGACCCCAGGACCCAGTCATCAGGGCAGAAAGTAGAGAAGTGGGATGGGATCGCAAAGAAACAACAGCTGTTTTTTACCGGCCCCCAGTTGCAAAACTGAGGCTGAGCTGCAGCCTCTAACTCCCAACCTAGAGCGCCCTTCCCCACACCCACTGGGACCGAACACCATGGAGCCCTAGGGGAATCTGAGCAAACGCTATCCAAAACTGTTGCTAACACTGACAGGGACTGAAACTGAGAGTAGCAAGTGTGATTAAATATCTACAAGAAAATAAAAAAGACATTTAGGCTTTATATAAAGCAGAGATGCAAGAGGCTTAGATGCCACCTATGGGAAACCAAAAGAAAAGCACCTTCTTTGCAGCAGGCTAAATAGGGACTTTTATATAATAAATCTTCTTTCTGGAAAAACAACAAAATACACTTCCATTAATGCCCAGGCAAGGAAATAGTCCATTAAACACCATGAACAAACCAAGGTGATAAGGCATCTCAGAAAGAAGAGAAAAATTTCCAGAAAATAAGCTTACAGACATAGAAATATCTGACTTAAATGACAGAGAATCCAGGATGGTAAGTCTGAAAAAAACTCAATGAGATTGAAAATAAATCAAACAACTTCAGGAATTGAAAAAACAACTAGATGAGCAGAGCAAGGAGACTGAAACCCTTAAAAGGAACCAAATAGAACTTCTGGAGATGAAGAACACATTGCAAGAGTTGAAAAATGAAATAGCAAGCTTGGGAAATAGAGTCCACCACATGGAGGAAAGGATCAGTGATACTGAAGACAGAAATCTAGAAATAAATCAGAAGGAAGAAGAAAACTGAAGAGTGAAAAATAATGAAAGAGAAAATACAAGAATAGCTGATACCATCAGGAGAGGAAACATAAGAATAATGGGCATTCTCGAAGGCGAGGAAAAGGAGCAGGGACTAGAAAGCATTTTTAGACAAATAGTAGATGAGAATTTCCCAAATCTAAGGAATGAGCTGGAGCCTGGAATTTAAGAAGTCAATAGAACAACCAATTATCTCAACCCAAAAAGGCCTTCCCCAAGACACATTGTATTAAAGTTATCAAAAATCAATTGCAAAGGCAGAATTCTCAGGGCAGCTAGGGAAAAAAGACAGTAACATATAAAGGAAAACCCATTTGATTATCATTGGACTTCTCAGTGCAAACCTTACAAGCCAGAAAGAAATGGAATCAAATATTTACACTATTAAGTGAAAGGAACTACCAGCCTAGTGTAATGTATCCAGCTAAGCAATCCTTTAGACATGAAGGAGAAATTAAGACCTTTCCAGACATAACAAAAATTGAGGAATTCTCCACTACGAGGCCTGCACTACAGGAAATAAAACAAAATAATAGCCTATGGCTATACTACCCTGAACAAGCCCGATTCCTGTCTGATCTTAGAAGCTAAGGGTCAGGCCTGTTTAGTACTTGGATGGGAGACTACCTAGGAAGATCAGGTGCTGTAGGTGTAAAATAAATAAGTAAGTAAATAAATAAATAAGTGATTGTAAGCTGACAAGTTGCTTGCATCTGTGAGGTCAACCAAGGGTTGCCTCACCAAAAAAAAAAAAAAAAAAAAAAAACAAAACCAAAAAAACCTCACCAACAAAACAAAACAAAAAATATATAATTAGGAATAAAGTGACTATCAGACAAATAGAAGCAGAGGAGTGCAACCCTTACAAAGAACAGGGTGTCATAAGCTTAAATTAAGAAGAGAATTGCTATAGCAAGATAGTAATGAATGTTCAGCATACATAGGAACAAAATTGACTGAAAAGGGGAGGATTCAAAGATCCAAATTCGCAAAAGGGAAAGGAGATAAGGCATGTGCAGAAGAAAATGGATGACTCTGTGTGTGTGTGTGTGTGTGTGTGTAACTATCCTTTTCATATTTGTAATGGTAACCACACCAAAGATTCAGAACTGAAGTATATAACATAAAACAAGAAGAATCAGATGCAAACCCACAAAGCCAACCAAAATAAAGAAAACAGAAACAAAGACAAGGAAGCAATGGAAACCCCGAGCTACCAGAAAGCAAAAGATAAAATGGCTATAAGACCTCATATTTCAACAGTCACCCTAAATGTAAATGGACCAAACTCACCAATAAAAAGCGCCGAGTTACAGAATGGATCAAAAAAACAAAACCTAACCATATGCTCCTCCAGGAGACATATTGCAGCTCCAAAGTAAAATATAGACTCAGAGTGAAAGGGTGGAAAATGATATTTCATGCAAATGGCATTCAGAGAAAAGCGGAGTAGCGGTACTAATATCAGAAAAAATAGACTTCAAAATAAAAAGGTAAAGAAAGATATGGGGTTCACATCATAATGATAAAAGGAATCATGCACCAAGAACATAACATTTGTTAATATCTATACTCCCAATCAGGGAAGCCCTGAAATATGTAAAGCAATTACTAACAGAATTAAAGGGAGAAACATACCAAAACACTATTGTAGTAGAGGACCTAAATACCCCACTGTTGGATATGACAGATCATCCAAACAGAAAATCAATAAGGAAATAACATCCTTAAATGACACTTAGACCAATTGGACATAATTGACATTTACAGAGCCTTCCCCCACAAAACAGCTGCTTATATATTCTTCTCTAGTGCACATGGAACATTCTCAAGAATTGACCACATACTGGAGACACAGAGACAGCCTCAACAAATATAAGAGGGTTGAAATCATACCAACTATATTCTCGATCATAATGCTTGAAACTATAGATCAACTGCAAAAAAAAAAAAAAAAAGTAACCACAAATACATGGAGATTAAACAACATGCTACTGAAGAATAACTGGGTAAGAAAAATAAAAAGAGAGATCAAGAAATCATAGAAATGAATAATAATGATAGTACAACATATCAAAACTTTTGGGACACAGCAAAAGTGGTCATAAGGTAAGTTCATATCATTATAGGCTTACTCCAAAAACAAGAACCAGCCCAAAATAAACCTAATGCTTCATCTTAAAAAACTAGAAAAGGAAGAACAAATGAGGCCTAAAGTCAGCAGAAGAAATCATCAAAATTAGAGCAGAAATAAATAAATTGAAAAAAGATAATACAACAAAGGCTGGTTCTTTGAGAAGGTTAATAAAATTGACAAACCCCTGGCTAGACTCACTAAAGAAAAAAGAGAAAGGACACAAATAAACAAAACAGGGATGAAGAGAAGAAATTATGACTGACATCCAGAAATACAAAGAATCGTGCAAGAATACATGAAAAAGTATATAATAACAAATTTAATAACCTAGAAGAAATGGACCAGTACTTAGAAAATACAACTTCCTAGACTGAATCAAGAAATCTGGAAAATCTAAATAGACCGATCAGCAGTATGGAAATTGAAACAATCATCAAAAACCTACCAAAAAGTAAAAGTCCAGGACAGATGGCTTCACCAGTGAATTCTACCAAACATTCAAGAAGATTTAATACCTATTTCCTCAAACTCTTCCAAAAAATTGAAGAGGAGGCAATACTTCCAAACTCATTTTATGAGGCCAGTATTACTCTAATACCAAAACCTGGTAAAGATAACACAAAAAAAGAAAACTACAGACCAATATCTCATGAACACACATGCAAAAATCCTAATAAGATACTAGTGAATACAGCTACATATTAAAAAAATTATACACTACGAACAAGTGGGTTTCATCTCAAGGGACAGGGGCAATTCAAAATACACAAATCAATTAATGTGATACACCACATAATTAAAAATAAAATCAATGATCATATCAATAGATGCAGAAAAAGCCTTCGACAAGATACAGCATCCATTTATGATCAAAACACTTAAAAATTGGTATAGAAGGAAAGTACCTTAACATAATAAAGGCCATCTATGACAAACCCTCAGCCAACATTATACTTAATGGTGAAAAACTAAAAACCTTCCCTCTAAATCAGGAACAAGGCAAGGCTGTCCACTATCACACTGTTATTTAAGGAGGTCCTAGCAAGTGCAATCAGACAAGAGAAAGATATAAAAGGCATCCAAATAGGAAACGAAGAAGTCAAACTGTCACTATTTGTGGATGACATGATTCTCTATATAGAAAACCCTAAAGACTCCACAAGAACACTACTAGAAACAATAAGCAAATACAGTAAAGTTCTGGATACAAAATCAACATTCAAAAATCCATAGCATTCCTATACTCTAATAATGAAGTGTCAGAAAAGAAGTGGAAAAAATAATTCCTTTTGCAATTGCAACAAAAAGAATAAAATACCTAGGAATAAATTTAACAAAACATGTGAAGACCTATATAATGAAAACTACAAGACCCTATTAAAGAAATCAAAGAAGATACAAAGAATTCATGTTCTTGGATTGGAAGAATCAACATAGTTAAAATGACCATATTACCTAAAGCATTATACAGATTTAATGCAATCCTCCATCAAAATCCCACGGCATTTTTTAAAGAAATAAACAAAAAATCATCAGATTTGTATGGAAGCACAAAAGACCTGAATTGCCAAAGCCATCCTGAGAAAAAAGAATGAGGCTGGAGGCATCACTCTGCCACTTCAAATTATACTACAAAGTGACAGTAATCAAAACAGCATGGTATTGGCAGAAAACAGACACAGACCAGTGGCAGAATCGAGAGTCCAGAAGTAAACCATATTTATATGGCAAATAATTTTTGACAAAAAGCCAAAAATATACAGTGGAGAAAGGAAAGCCTCTTCAATAAATGGTGCTGGGAAAACTGGAAGGCACCTGCAAAAGAATGAAACTAGACTGTTGTCTATCACCACACACCAAATTAACTCAAAATGGATTAAGGACCTGAATATAAGACCAGAACAATAAAATGCATAGAAGAAAACATAGAACTAAACTCAAGGACCTTGGACTTAAGAGATTTTATGAATTTGACTCAAAGGCAAGGGAAGTAAAAGCAAAATAAATGAATGGACTACATCAAACTAAAAAGCTTCTGCTCAGCAAAGAAATCAGGTAAAGAGACAACCATCCAATGGGAAAATATATTTGCAAGCAACCTCCAATAAGGGCCTAATATCCAAAATATACAAAGAACTCATATACTCAATAACAAAAAAAACAAATGATCCAATCAAAAATGGGCAGAGGACCTGAACAGACACTTCTCCCTAGAGGACATACAAATGGCCAACAAATATATGAAAGTTATCTATAATTGACAGGACAAGTATAACAAATGTTGGAGAGGATGCGGAGAACCCTCATATACTGCTGGTGAGACTGCAAATTGGTACAGCCACTATGGAAAACAGTTTGGAGGTTCATACAAAAAACTAAGAATTGATCTACCATATGAACCAGCAACCTCTCTACTGGTATTTACCTCAAAGACTCGGAAAACCCATATCACAAAGATATTTGCACACCAATGTTTTAGCAGCATTATTCACATGGTGGCCAGGACATGGAAGCAACCAAGTGTCCTACGAATAGATGATTGATAAAGAGCTGTGGTACATATATCCAATGGAATATTGCTCAGCCATAAGAAGAGATGAAATACTGCCATTTGTGACGACATGGATGGACCTTGAGATAATCATGCTGAGCGAAATAACCAGATAGAAAAGTTGAAAATATCTAATACACTTATATGTGGGATACAAACCTAAAAGCAACACATGAACAGGACAACAGAGACTCAGGGACATGAACAATGGACTAATGGTTACCAGAGGGTAGGAGGTGGGGAATGAGAGAAGAGGTAGATAGGGTAAAGAGTGTCAAATATAGGGGGTTGAGGGAGGGTGAAGTGGGTAAAGAGGATCAAATATATGGTACTGGAGGAAACTGGACTCTAGGTGGTAATCATACAATAGAATATATAGATGTCAAATTATAATGTACACGAGAATTATAGAATTGCATTAACCAATGTTATCCAAAAACTTAAAAAAAATATGACTAGGAAGTCTGGTCAAGATGGTGGTGTAGGTCAATGCTGTGCTTGCCTCCTCCCATGACCCACTAAAATATATAACTAAATTATAGGACAATCAACCTGGAGAACCACCTGAAGACTAGCTGAACAGAACTCCCATAACTAAGAATAAAAGAAGTGGGCACACGGAGGCTGGTAGGAGGGGCAGAGACATGAAACAGGCTGGTCCCACACCCACATGCAGAGTTTGAGCATCATGAGGGCTATCTCAGCTGTGGAGCTACCCCAGAAAATTTAGGGGTCCCAGCTCCACTGGGGCTCCTCAACCCACAATTCCAGTGCTGGGAAGCAGAGTCCCCACAAAATCTGGTCATATAAACCAGTGGGTATTCTGACTATGCAGGTGAGAGAGAAAGCAGCTGGAAACCAGATGTCCCCTTAAAGGGCCTGCACCCAGACTTATTTGCTCACAGGTACTCACCCTGAGCTCTGGCAGAGGGACAGCAGCTCAGGAAGTACCAGAGACATACAGAAAAAGACTGAGTTGTGCAGCTTCAGGGTGAAGGCTGGAGGGATAGCCACCATTATTCCTGTATTGAGCCCTCCCCCTATATGGTCAAATCTGAATCTGCATTAGCCTGGCGACTCCCTGATACCCCACCCACCCAACTCACAAGCTGCCTGTTGCCCATGGCTGGGCAACCAGCCCATCTCAAGCTCTCTGCAGGAAGCTCCTTCAGCAGCAATCAACTGGCCTTGCCACACACCTTGGGATTAACTTTTTATGGCAGGCAACAAGCCTGGCCTAGCTAAAGTATTTCTTGCACGAATCTCTGGGATCTGTGGACCTGAGGCAGGCAGCAGCTGGCCTCCATGTAATCTGAAACTTTTGTGAAAGGCCACAGGCTCAGAACTGGTACCAAATCTGAATCTGAACTAACCTTGGAAACGCCACTTGCCCACCCTGGTGATGCCCTGGGACCCCAACTTGCATACTGCCAGAGGCTCTTTCAGCTGCTGAGCTTTATGGGTAGCTCTCAGGCAGGCTCAGGCCTTTGGGTGTCCTGGGCCTTTTGCTGAGCTGCCCCAGGCTGGTACTGGCGTCAGCTGGCCTTGGTTCACAGTGTAGCTTCTCCTACGTGCCCCTGGGTCACTATAGGCAACAACCGCAGATAGCTTTGTAGCTCTATCAGGCAGCCCTGGCCAGCCATAGGGCCGCAGCTGACCTTGGCCTACAGAGGAACTCCTCCCAAGAGGCCCCCAAACCAACACACCCATAGGCTGGTGTCAGACCACAACAGAGCACCACCTGATCAGCCCCACAAACGTCACACCCAAAGGGTGATCTCAACATGCACATGTGAGCCTGCTGGGGCGTATCACAGTCACAGTTTATCTCCTGTGGACATGGCCAATCCTCACAGCCATTTAGCCTGAGAGTCAATCTCATCCATTGCTGAGCTAACGGCAATCAAGTCTCAACTAGAACAGGAGGGAACACACAACTCACACAAGGGACTTTCCTGGAGCACCCAGCACAGGTGAACATGGGGACTGTGCCACTGGGCCACATAGGGCACCTACTACATGAGGCCACCTGCCTAAGACTGGGAGATGTAGGAGATCTACCTTAATACATAGAAATGAACAGAGAGGCAGCCAAAATGAGAAAACAAAAAGATGTCCCAAATGAAAGAAGAGGAGAAAACTACAGAAAAAGAACAACATGAAATAGAGGCAAGCAACCGCCAGACACAGAGTTCGAAAACACAGATTATAAGAACGCTCAATTAACTGAGGGGAAAAATAGACGATTTCAATGAGAACTTCAAGAGGTAAACGTAAAAAAGGATACAGAAACCATAAAGAACCAGTCAATAATGAAGAATATACTAGAATGAATCTACAGGAGGTTACATAAAACAGAGGATTGAACTAGTGATTTGGAAGACAAAGTAGCAGATAATACCCAATTTAAAATAGCAAAAAGAAAAAAGAATTTAAAAAATGAAGATAGTTTAAGGGACCTAGGGACAACATAAAGTGTAATGACATGTGGGACCAGAAACAGAAGAAAGCAAGGAATTAAGAAGATATCTGAGGAAACAATGAATGAGAACTTCCCTAACCGGGTGAAGGAAAAGAAACACAAGTCCAGGAAGTACAGAGAGTTCCAAACAGGATGAACCCAAAGAGGCCCATACCAAGACACATCATCATTAAGATGGCAAAGGTTAAAGACAGAGAATCTTAAAAACAGCAAGAGAAAGGCAGCTAGTTACTTATAAGGGCACTCCCATAAGAATATCAACAGATTTTTCAACATAAATTTTGCAAGCCAGAAGGGATTGGCACAAAATATTCAAAATGATGAAAAGCAAGGACCTACAACCAAGACTACTATACCCAGCAAGGCTATCAATTAAAATTGGAGGTGAGATAAAGAAAGAAAAAGCTAAGGGAATTCATCACCACCATGCCAGTATTACAAGAAATGGTAAAGGGAACTCTTTAAGAAGAGGAGAAGAAAAAAAAGAACATAAATATAAATAATAAAGTGGCAATAACTATGTACTTATCAATAACCACTTTAAATGTAAATGGATTAAATGCTCTAATCAAAAGACATAGGGTGGCTAAATGGATAAAAACATAAGATCCATACATATGCTGCCTATAAGAGACCCACTTTAGATCGAAAGACACACACAAACTGAATGTAAAGGATAGAAGAATGTTTTATGCAAATTGAAATAAAAAATGCTGGGGTAGCAATACTTATATCAGGTAAAATAGGCTTTAAAACAACAGCTATAATAGAAGACACAGAAGGACATTACATAATAATAAAGGGTTTGATCCAACAAGAGAATATAACCTTGTAAACATTTATCTGCCCAACATAGGAGTGCGTGTATGTATGTATGTATGTATGTATATGTGTGTGTGTGTGTGTGTGTGTGTGTGTGTGTGTGTGTGTGTGTGTGTAGCAAATCTTGACTTACATAAAGGAAGAGATGAAGAGCAATACAGTCATATTAGGGGACTTTAACATCCCATTGGTACCAGGGAACAGATCGTCCAGACAGAAAAATCAACAAGGAAATAGTGGCTTTAAATGACATACCAGACTAGATGGATTTAATTGATATTTTTAGAGCATTTTACTTCAAAGCAGCAGAATATACATTCTTCTCACGTGAACATGAAACATTTTCCAAGCAGACACACGACGATTGCCACAAAACAAGTGTCAGTAAATTTAAGAAGGTTGAAATCATTTTAAGCATTTCTCCAACCACATGGTATGAAACTAGAAATTACAAGAAAAAAACTGAAAAATGCACAAACACATGGTAGCTAGAAACATGTTACTAAACAATTAATGGGTTAACAATGAGATCAAGGAGGAAATTGAAAGATATCTTGTGACAATGAAAATGAAAACACAGTGACTTCAAATCTCTGGGACACGGCAAAAGCAGTTCTGTGAGGGAACTTCACAGCAATAGAGGCTTATTTCAAGAAACAAAAAAAAAATCTCAACCAGTTTGTTTTATACCTAAAGGAACTAGAAAAAGAACAGCAAACAAAGCCCACAGGGAGCAGAAGGAAGAAAATACAAATTAGAGTGGAAATAAATGAAATAGTCTAAAGAAATAATGCAAAAGATCAATGAAACCATGAGTTGGTTTTTTGAAAAGATAAATGAAATTGATAAAGCTTTAACCAGACTCATTAAGAAAAAAAGAGGGGACTCAAATAAAATCAGAAATGAAAGGAAAGTGACAACTGAATCCACAGAAGTACAAAGGATTATAAGAAAATATAATCAATTATATGCCAACATGTTGGACAATCTGGAAGAAACAGATACATTCCTAGAAACACACAATCTTCCAAGACTGAGTCAAGGAGAAATAGAAAATCTGAAGTGACTGTTACTACTAATGAAATCAAATCAGCAATCAAAAAACTCTCCCAACAAACAAAAGTCCTGGACTGGATGGCTTCACAGATGAATTTTACCAAACATTCAAAGAATTAACACCTATTCTTCTGAAGCTATTCCAAAAAATTCAAGAGGAGGGAAGGCTCCCAAGCTCATTTTACCAGGCACCATTACCTTGATTCCAAAACCAAAGACATTACAAAAAAAAATTATAAGATAATATCTCTGATGAACATAGATGCAAAAATCCTAAACAAAATAGTAGCAAACAAATCCAGCAATACATTAAAAAGGTCATACTCCACGATCAGGTTGGATTTATACCTGGGATACAAAGCTGGTTCAGTATTCACAAATTATGTGATACACAACATTAACAAATCGAAAGATAAAAATCATATGTTCATATCAATACATGTAGAAAAAGCATTTAAACAAAATCCAGCATCCATTTATGATAAAAACTCTTAGTAAAGTGAGAATAGAGAGAATACACCTCAATGTAATAAAAGCCATATATGAACAAACCAACAGCTAACAACATACTTAATAAGGAAAAGCCAAAAGTGTTTCCTTAAGATCAGGAAAAAGACAAGAATGTCTACTTTCACTACTTCTATTTGACATAGTATTGGAAGTCCTAGCCACAGCAATCCGGCAAGTAAAAGGCATTGAAACTGGAAAGGAAGAAGTACAACTGCCATTTTTTTTGCAGATGACATAATACTACATATAGAGAACCCCCCAAAATCCACCAAGAAACTGTTAGAACTGATAAATGAATTCAGTCAAGTGGCAGGATACAAAATTAATATTCAGAAATAATTGCATTTCTATATACCAGTAATGAACTATCAGAAAGAGAAATTAAGAAAACAATCCCATTTACAATTGCATTAAAAACAATAAGATACCTAGAAATAAATTTAACCAAGGAGGTAAGACTTGTACCGGAAATTGTAAGTCATTAGAGAAAGAAATTGAAAATACAAATAAATGGAAGCATATACTGTGCTCATGAATAGGGAGAATTAACCTCATTAAAATGTCCATACTATCCAAAGCAATCTATAGATTTAATGCAATCCCACAAAAACACCAATGGCATTTTTCACAGACCTAGAACAAATAATTTTAAAATTTATATGGAACCACGAATGACCCAAAGAGCCATAGCAATCTTGAGAAAGAAGAGCAAATTTGGAGGTATCACGCTGACTGATATCAAACTATAGTACAAGGGTAAAGTAATCAAAACGGCAGGGTGCTGGCATAAAAACAGACACGTAGATCAATGGAACAAAATAGAGAGTCCAGAAATAAAGCCATGCATGTTATATGGTCATTTAATCTGTGACGAAGGAAGCAAGAATACATATGGGGTAAAGACTGTCTATTCAATAAATGATGTTGGCAAAACTGGAGAGATGCGTGCCAAAAAAAAGGACCTGGACCACTTTCTTATGCCATATCTAAGAATAAATTAAAAATGGATTAAACACTTAAATGTAAGACCCCAAACTATAAAATTCCTAGATGAAAACATAGGCAGCAAATGCTCTAATGTTGCTCTTAATAATATCTTTTTGATATGTCTTCTCGGACAGGGGAAACAAAAGAAAAAATAAACAAATGGGACTACATCAAACTAAAAAGTTTTTGCATAGCAAAAGAAACCATCAATAAAATGAAATGACAACCTACTGAATAGGAAGAGATATTCACTAATGATTCATGTAAGAGGCTAATATCCAAAATTTATAAATATATGAAACTCAGCGTGTGCATGTGCACACACACGCCGCACACACACACACACACACACACACAATTAGAAATGGGTAGAGAATCTCAATGAACAATTCTCCAAAGAGGGCATACAGATGGCCAATAGACATATGAAAAGATGCTCAACATTACTAATCATCAGAGAAATGCAAATTAAAACCACAATGAGATATCATCTCACACTTGTCAGAATCGGTATAATCAACAAATCAACAAACAAGTGTTGGCGAAGATGTGGAAAAAAGTGAACCCTCGTGCACCATTGGTGGGATTGCAAATTGGTGCAGCCATTACGGAAAGCAGTTTGGAGGTTCCTCAAAAAATTAAAAATGAACTACCATATGAACCAGCAATTCTACTTCTGGGTATTTATTTGAAGACATCCAAAACATTAATTCAGAAAGACATATGCATCCCTATGTTCATTGCAGCGGTATTTACAATAGCCAAGATATGGAAGCAAAATAAGTCCCCATCAATAGACTGGATAAAGAAGAGGTGGTACATATAAACGATGGAATATTGCTAGCCATAAAAGAGAAATCTTACCACTTGCAATGACATGGATGGGCCTAGAGAGTATTACGCTAAGTGAAAGAATCACTGAGAAAGACAAATATCATGATTTCCCTTATATGTAGAATGTAAAGAACAGAAAAAACAAACAGAAACTCATAGATACAGAGAAGTTGATGGTTGCCAGATGGGAAGAGTGTTGGGGGGCTGGGTGAAAAGGGGAAGGGATTAAGAAGTACAAATTGACAGTTACCAGGTAGCACAGGGATGTAGAGTACAGCATAGGGAACGCAGTCAATAATAGTGTAATACCTATGTATAGTGCCACGTGGATACCAGGCTACTTGGGGATCACTTTGTAAATTATACAAGTGTCTAACCACTATGCTGTACACCTGAAACTAACATAATACTGAATATCAACTGAAAGATAAAAACTGAAAAAAATGACCATCTATCAAATGCAAGACACAGAGGCCTTTATGCGCAGGAATTAAAAGACTGCTCACAGACGCTCAGAGTGAGAGCACCCTCTGCTGGCCCTGAGAAATCCAGAGCCAAAGTCACTCTGAGGGCTAAGGCCACTCCTTCTCTGGCCCCATTCCCCCAGCCACCTGATTAAATAGGGTGCACGCTCAGACCTGGCTATGCTCATACACCTCCCATGCCCCTTCTCCGCAGACTTGCCCCAAGTCTCCACTGAAGATCCTGGGGCTCTTTCCCTCATGCCCCTTATTCAGGTCATGTCTGTCTCAAGAAGCCTAGGCCTCTGTTGCCTCCCTCATTCCTAAAACCTTCCACCGTGCCTTCTGGAACTCACATTCTGCTCTCAGCAAAATATCATATATTCTCAAACTCTTCTATGAAAGTCCTTTCTCGCTCAGATGGAAACCTGATAACACTGCTTCTCCTGCAGCCTGTGAAGTGGCTCACTTTCTCTCTGTTCCTGTCCCTGCCCCTCCCACTTCCTCTTGCCCCACAGGGCTGGGAGGTGGGGCCTGTGTTCTTTGTCCCTCATTGCGGCTGCAGACCATTCTCTTTCCCTTCTCCAGAAAAATGCCATTTGGAATTTCACATGGGCCAGCCTTATTGTTAGATTCCACCCCTCCCCCAACACCGCCTCACACCCCCTCCACGACATTGCCCCAGCCCTTCTCTCACTCCCAGATCGGTTCCCTCCTTTCTACCGGATCTTCTCTATCAGTCCATAAAATACTGTTAATTTATATCTTGGAAAAAAAAAAAACCAAAAAACAAAAAAACCCCCAACCAACCTCTTTTAATCCCAACTTCTCTCCCCAACGATTCCATTTTTCTTCCTGAAAACACCCTGAAAAGTTGACCATATTCAATGGCTCTAACTTCTCTCCCGACTCCCCCTTTGAGCCAGTTCCAGGCAGACTTCACCCCACATGTCACTGACACTGCTCTTTTCTGCCAGTGACCCCCACAGTACAGTGGACCTTGATGCAATGGCCATTGTTCTGTTCTCCTCCTCCTCCCTGACTCATCTGAGCATGTGCACAGCTGACCACACACACCTCTTTGGCCCGCCAACACCACACTCTTAGTTTTCCTTCTCTGTCCTCCTTGCTGATTTTTCTCATCTCTCAGGCTCTAAATGCTGCAGCCTCAGTCACTGGACATCTTCTACCCTCACTCTTATGTGATTGACCCTAGCTCACTGACTTTAAATAGCGTCCACCTTACGAGGCACCTAGGATTCACATTGCCAGCCAAACTGCTCCCTTTGCTCCAGTCTTGGATACGTAATAGGCTGCACACCACCTCACCCACATCACGTCCCCACGAGCCCCGAACCTTCTCCTCCACACTCCTCCCTGTCTCGGAAAGCAGCCACCCGACCCCTCTTATCGCTCACACATTCTTTGGAGGCACCGTTGCTTTCCCAGAAAGTTGACACTAATGTTGCCTTGTCAGTAAGGCCTTCACTTGCCATCCCAGCTGAGATTCTCAGCTTTTACCTGACTCTCCGGTATCCCCTGCTGTTTTTAAGTTGTCTTCCTTAGTACTGTTCACCCTTTGACTTGTTCCACCATGAGGACGGGGATTTTGCTGCTGCCTCTCGGTGCCTGGTGGCTCAGGCCTCCCCTATTTTTCCTGAGGGTTGGTGTGGAGGAGACTGAAGGAACACAGCCAGGCCAGCAGCAATGGAAGGGTGCCCTGCGGAGAGTCCTAGGCCCCCTGGGCTTAGTGTGGAGCCAGCGGGCCCCTGGGTCTTGCCTGTGGAAGGCAAACCCCAAGCACCAAGAAGCTCCACTGAGAAGCCCATCTTGCCCCTGACCTCACACTCGCTAAGGGGAAAACTGGCACAAGGAATTTAAAATAAAAACCAAGTCACCCCAGCAGTTGGGCGGGAGCTCACCCACTGCCTCCAGGACCCAACTGTCCCCTCTGTATGTGATATGGCACCGTTGGGCCTACAGTGAAGTGGAACAGGCCCCAGGCTCAGAGGGCACCTGCTTACTTGGTGTAGAAGCTGCAGCTCCTACTGAAACCAGGGTCCAAACCCAGCTTCCTGTCAGGACAGGGAGAGCCTGAGGGGAACCCGGGCAGGGAAAGCGTCTACCTGCCCTGGTGGAAGGGTGAGGGAAATGGGTGGAGACACATCTTTCTGCCAGTAACAAGGCAAAGATGCAGCTGTTTTTCTTTAGCTCTGATTTCCTCTCTATTTTTGTGTAATCCTCACACTAAAACTCATTTGAAATTAATATATCCTGTGTAAACATTTTTTTTTTCAAAACCTTCCAGTGAAAATGTTTGAATACATAACACAAGACTCATTCTCTTTGGGAAACATCCATCACTTCTGAGGTGCCAGGCAGCATAAATATGTCCTAAGTAAGAGGCACACTCATGAAATTACCGGCTGGAGTAATAAACAGATCCAGGAGATGATTATTGTTTTGGGGGATGAATCGCTACTTGTCTGAACTATGTGGAGGTCGAGGGTGTTTTTAATTTAATGGATTAATCATTTATGCCAAAGTTATCGCCTCTTCCTAAGAGAGCAATATGGGAGGTTGCATGAAGTTATAAATCATGTCAGTGTTCGGGCCTCATCTCTGGGAGACCTGGTCTGTGGGGGCGTTAGACCAATAATTCGAGAGAGGTGTAGTTGCCTGCAAGAGTTTCCTTTAGCCACCAAGGCAGAGTCAAGGCAGAGTCATGGATGGAGAAGCTTCAGGAGATGGTGGTCCAGCCTGTATATGGGGTCCCGCTCCTGCCACAAGGGACTGGGGCAGCTCCAGGGAGAAAAATCTACATTTTATTCCTGGTTTGGCAAATTTCTCTGGGTCTTGATTTTCCTATCTGGAGGCTCTCTGAGAGGTCACCAGCTCAGGCGACCTGTGTCCACCAACCACAGTTAAGTATTGCTTGAGACAAACCAAAATTTCCCCATATCTGTCCCACCTTGGACTTTGAACTATATCTGTGCCAGGCATTTCCCAAGCATTTTCCATATATCCCATCCCATCAGGCCTATAAGGAAGGAGGTGTATTGTTAGTCCCACTTTACAGGTGAGTTTACTTGCCTTGAAGGTGCCGGCATTAGGACTTGCACCCAGGCCTGTCTGGCTGAGCTCATTCTTGACCCTTTGACAGGGGTGTTGCCAGCTTGGGTCTGCCCTGTGCCTCAGATGGAATAGCCTAGCCCAGCTCCTGTCCCCAGGAGTGGTCTCTGTCTCTTGGAACCACAGGCCACACATTAATGCCTGAGCACATCTGCCATTCACTCGGAGTCTTCTGGACCCTCCCCTCTCCTCTCTCCAGCAGTCTCTCCTTCTTGTTTTTCCTCCAAGGAGAAGCTAACTGGAGGACCAGAATATTGCACTGCCTCAGCTCAGTAAGCCACAGACCATCTGCCATGCCAAGAGGGGGACCAAAGAGACCTCCAACGGCTATGCTGGGCAAGTGCACCAATTCTACTCAAGTTGTTCAGAGCCATGTTTCATGCTTTTGACTCGTACTTGGAATGGATGGAAAGGGACAAATTCCCCAGATGAATCTGTCACTGCTTTCTCACCTTCCTCATGGGACTCCTTAGGCAGGCAGGAAGGCAGTGAGCACCAGCAGTGCCTCCTCAGCCTCCTGGGTCTTCCTGCCAGGAAGTGACACCCTTTGGCACCATGTTGCAGCCTGCAGAGCTCCCCATGCCCGTGGCCTCTGTAGCCTTCTGCAATGACTCAGCCTCCAGGGAACCGGAGTAGCACTGGGAGTCTATGCAATGACCTGTTTGAGTCCCGCCTGGGGCTGGATGACACCAAGCCACGCAGTTCACCAGCCTTGCCAAGAGCAGGCGCTGAACCTTATGATCACTGCTGTGGGTTTTCCCTCAGATTCTCAATAGGCCAGCTGCTTCTGATCAGGTCTGAGCTGAACCGGGAAAGAGATAAACAAGGCAGGGTTTCTGTGCCCTGTGCCCCATAGTGTACAGCCCACAGCAGCTTGACATGACCTGCTGACTGCCCTTGCATCCCACAACGGGATTCTCCAATAGCGACAACACCATGCCCCAGCAGGAGGGAGAGGCAGGGGTCAAGAGCCTGGGCTTTGTCGTTAAACTCTGTTACTAATGACAGGGCTGGGGGTCCTGGGCAAACCACTTGCTCTGAGACCCAGGCTCCTCATCTGAAACAGGGTTGATGCATGGCACGTATTCAGTGAGCGTTCCTATTGCAATTGTGTCTTCAGACCATTCTAGTTCCAACGACACCTTCCTATTAAGGTAGGGAGGAGGCAAGAGGATTAAAAATGTCCACTCAGGGAAATTTGCCATGTCCTGCATCACCATCTTCCCACAGATTTGACTCATTTCCCTCTCAGTCCAACGCAGCAAGCTGAACTTCTGGAATACTTTGAACACCTCCCATCTTGTTCCCAGGTCAGCCGGCGACATCAGGCTTACATTAGCATAATGCTCCCATGAGGGAGCTGCTTAATGGATCCAAATGCCAGCCCCAAGTGCCTGGGAGTCAGTCCAGCCCGGGGACTTCGGGGGCTTCTGGAGCTAGGGTCACCCGAATGGTTTAGTTCGGCTGTCATGGAGCCGAGCACAGTGAGCTGATTTAATGAGGTAGAAAATAAAGAGGTCCCAGTGTGTTTCCTCCAACTCTATTGATACTACTTTAGCTGGAAGAGAAGTCTGAAATCTCTAAGCAATTAGGAAATGGATCTCAAATGGCCTTTGTTTGGAACTCGGTGGAAGGTTTTGCTCTGTTTAGACTCCCAGGGCCAAGAGCAGCTCTTCAGTGTAGATTGAGCCATTGCTGGGCCAGTGTGGGAGGAGGAGGGAGAAAGAGGGGAGGTGGGAGGGAAGGCTGGGACAGAACTCTGCAGCGCCAGCTGTGTGGTCTGCTTCCCACCTGGTGGGTGGGGCCTATTTTCTACTCTGAGCCCAGCAGCACCTCAGGGTGATTATGGGGCCTGGATTTGGCACTGGAGGAACTGGCTCATCCACATCACGAGCTCAGCCCGAGCTCTGGCGGAAGTCGGGGCAGAAGGCCCTCTGAGCACCATGGACTTGCCACTTAATGTACCAAGGCATTTAAGGCCAGAGTCTCCTCCAGAAGCCCAGGCTCACCTGTACAGGGCTCTCACCTGTGCGTTCCTCAGAAGGTGGCTCCCTTCCCCTCCTCACAGACTTGCTTTGGAGGGAATAGAGGGGCAAGTCATGTGAAGGGTGAGCAGGATATGAAGGGTTGAACTGCGTGCATGGGAGCATTAGTTATTTCCTTTTCTGGCTTGTTTGAGGGCCTGAGGCCTCCAGGGTAAACCACGTGGAGTTCAACCAAACATCTCAAATACTGTCTGATGCCAGCTAGCCCTTGCTTGTTTTAGATGGTAAAGCCCTCTTCACATTGCAGAGCACACGTCCCGCCCTTGAAGTGGCCCCTGCACACTGCCTGCTGGCTGCACACACGTTGGCCTCTGAATCCCAGCCTGCGTGGCTCACCCAGGGGGAATTGTAACTAAGAACCCCTGGTTATTGCTGGTGAAATCCAGAGACCTCATTGTAGGCCTGGCTTCAAGCCAACAAGCACAGCCATGAAACTCCAAAGGATTAAGTATATCCCAGCTCAAAGGAAATAATAAAATATGGCTTAGTACGTATAAGTATAAAAATCCCTAAAACATCCCTCAGGGTGAACGCACAGGCAAGCTGAGCTCACCCAGTCGTCCTTAAATGGCTTGTCACCCTGGATGCCAGAGGTAAGTGAAATTGAACCTCATTCTTGACACCTTGCTCACTTTATCTCAGAGCAGAAGCCCTGAACACCAGCTGGCTCAAAGGCTGTGGGGCTGACAGGAGCTTCCACTCTATTCCCTGATGTGTAAAACACCTGCTCAGTCCGGTAGATGAGCAAAATGAGGCCCAGCTGGGCTTGGTTGGCCGAGTCTGATTTCCCTGGGTGCTGATCGGCATGCACTGTGGGGAGACAATGGCTTGCTTGTTCTGATGGCTGGAGTGGCCAGATTGGGCACTGGGTCATGGGTCTAGAGCAACACTTGCCAGTGCTGCAACCCCAGGCAAGGGACCTTACCCAGAGACCCTTCATAAGGTGGGTTAAAACATGCCTACTGGGAGAGTCCACGCGACACGTAAGCACAGGACTGGCTAGAGTGAGTGCTGAGAACACAGGCTGCTGTGGGGCCTGTGGGAAGCACAGAGAGCCTCCCAAGCCTGCTCAGGTTCAGGCTTGGCTTGGCCCCAGCAGAGGCTCGCTGAGCCTCTTGGGGAGGGAGATGGGAACCAGCCTCTGTTGGAGGAAACAGTGCCTCCCAATCACACAAGCGACACGTGTCCATACCACTTCTCATTGGAGCCAAGATCATAGCAGCTCGCCATTACTGCCATGTCACCTATAGGCACACTGCTTCAGCATCAGCTGCTGAGTGTGACTTGCCTAGGTGACTCACCCCCTTGTACCAGGACTCATCAGAGGGGACACTGGGTGAAGCCAAACATGGAACTTAGTTGGCAGACGTCACCCTTTTCCTCACTGCTCCCCTTTCCTTATGAAAAGGACAGGGTAGTTTGGGGTTAGATGCTTATTTAATGAGACAGACTACAGGAGAGGGGGAGGGTTGTTCTGAGCAGCATTTTGGAGGACTTTGAGGGGACGACGTGACGGAGCCATTACTAACCCATTCACCTGCAGGACGTGGGTCTGGAACAGCTTCTCGTGGCCGGAGGCGTGGCAGGTGTAATTGCCCATGTGGATGGGGTCACCTTGGTGATATACAGGGAGTCGTCCTCTCCGAAGTCCTGCATGGGACAAGGCAGACAACAAAGGTTGGCCTCTCTACTCAGTAGCTTGGGAAGAACAGGCAGTCTCCTGGTTTTCCAGGAAAACAGAAATACTGCAGCTCTGAGACGTTTCCTTCCTGCCTGGCCCCTTGCTCAGCCAGAGCTGCCTGCAGGGTCGTGCAGGACCTAGGAGCACAGAGTCCCCTCTCTTCCACGTCGCCTGCCCCGACCCTGTAAACCCACTTGGGGCCTTGTTCACCTTTCTTGGCGAGGCTGCGCTGAACACCTTCTCCAACACGCCCCTCCAATTCTACGGACTAGGCTCACCTGTCCTCCTATTTATTGGCTGGTTTCCTGGGATCCTGCACACCTGCAGGAAAGCTCTGAGCATGGTCGCCCTGTTTAGCAATGGCAAACTTTTCTTAAAGGGCCAGATAGTAATTTTTTTTTTGGTTTCCTGGGCCACAGGGATTCTGTCAACTTCTCAGATCTGCCTGGCAGCATGAAACTAGCCATAACGATACATAATTAACCTGTGTCACTATATTCCAATGAAATTTTATTTAAAATAGTAGGCAGTGGGCCGGATTTGGCCTGTGGGCTGTAGTTTTGCTTACTAAGGGTTTAGATGCCACCTTGATACCAAGATGAATTCAGGCAGCTTGCAGAGATCTGGATTACCATGAGAAGGAAAGTAAAACTCTGAGGAAAATGGAAAAAAAACCCCCAAAGACAGGGCATACAAGGAGGGTGATGTGTGTGCGTCAGGGTTCCGTGGGAAATGGCTCATTAGGCCTTGTCCCGGCAATCTCTGCAGCTTACAGTGCAAGCGCCTCTGGGGCCAGTGCATAGGGAAGGGATGGGGGGATGTGGTTTGCTGTCAGCAGGCCCCTGGTGAGCACTGGGCATGAAGCACTGCCCCTCCCCCAGGGCCTGTCAGCTGCGGTCTCTCTAGCAGAATCACGCACAATGCCGGCTCTGGCCAGGCCCAGTGCAGACATGCTGGGGGACGGAATTACCCAGTGTTTCAGGAGAACCCCCGTCAGGCTTGGCTTTAGCTACCAAACATCTTTGAGGTGTGCTGCTTGGATCTGAGGAGACAGGGAGGGCCTAGCTCACTAGTGAGAAACGGCTGTGCAATGTCGACTGTGAGGTGATGGGACTCAGAAGACTCAGGTTTTAGCTTGAACTCTGTCACTGACTGAACGTCCCCTCATTCCTTGGGCACTGGCTCCTGCACCTGTAAGTTATGGACAATCCATGCGCCTAGCCTGCCTCGTGGGGGACCTGGCAACAGAGCGTCCATGAGCACGTTTTCCAATGTGGGGAGTGTGACACATGTGGCGGGTGTTACTCCTCTTGTTATTATTAACAGCAGATGCCAAACTCCTCTTGACCCCCTGAGTCAACACCAAACCATCCCTCTTGCCATTGCCCCAGCCCTTTTCCACAGAAGCAATCTGGTGGTCGGAGGGAGGGGGCCACCAGTCAAGGGGGCACAAGTGCGGGTACAGGGAAGCTCCGGGTCTTTGTCCTGCTCCCCGAAATGCTGGCCCTCTGCCCTGCTCACACTCCAGGGGTCCAGGTCATGGCCCTTATTAGCCTTTTAAAGGTGTTCTCTGGCTGAGTGCCCCTGTGAAGTGCTCGGGCCCAAGGAGAGGTCTGGGGGGGCCAAGGCGGAGGGTGGAGACTGGACGCGTGCAGCCTGCTTTCGGTGTTGGGGAAAAATGCCCAACAGCGCTCCCGATGGAGTGAACTATTAGAAAAGGCTGATGGAATCCTGGGAGTTTTTCTGAAACATTGTTCTGCTTGAAAAAGGCCCATTCCTATCACTCTGGGGAAGCTTCAAAAATAAAAATAAAACATCAGATAGCTGATTTGTTCCATGTCATAACGGAGTCATAAAGGGTTTACACCTGAGTTGCTTATGGTGCGTTAATGGTTAGTCAATTCTGGGGCTGACTTAGTTCTAGTCTAAACTGTTTCCTGTGTCACAACCTAAGTCTGGAAGAAAACATATTTTGCCAGAATATCAGTGGCAAGATGGCATCTTGAAAGAGGGCTGGGAAGCTAGGGAAGCCCTGAAGTGCCTCAGGAGCCCCTCAACACTTTACTCCAAAGGGCAGCACTCGAGTTGCTCACAGGGAGGCTGGTCCTGGGGGCCCTGCCGTTTCCCTCTACATTGCCTTCCTAAGCCTTCACATTCATGGTGCTTCCCCACAGGAGGGCCTCGAAGCCAGTCTCAGATCCCAGCATCCCTGCTCTTATTGCCACCTCAATGGGGTGGTGTGGTCATAGGGAACCTCAGCATTCCTCAGGCTGAGACGTGCCCAAGGCCGAGGTTCCTGTGGACCAAAGTGCAGATGATGCCACAGTCTTTTGAGCGCTAACTGTGTCAGGAAACTCGACATGTATCACCTTGTTTAATCCTCAGGAAATCCCCTGAAAACCGTAAACCTGAACAGAAGCCCAGTGCCCCGTCTCCTTCACAGCACGTTCAGAGGTGGACCTTCTCTTACCACCTCCCTTGCTTTCCCCAGGGCCAAGGCCTCACCTTCCCTCTGCCCCTCTGCCGTCTGCCCTCCACCGCACAGCAGTCAGACCCCACCCTCCTCGCCCAGAGCCACAGCCCCAGAGGGTCTGCAGGGGTGATCTGCCATGCCCTCTCCCACCCCATCTCTTTCCACACTCCTGTGCTCATTCCACTCCAGCACTATGGCCCTTGCTTCTGCTCCACCATGCCAGGCATCCTGCCCCCTCTGCCCCAAAGGCTATCAGTCTGGGTTGCTCCCTTCCAAGTCTGTTCAGGTGTTTTTCTGGAGCCCTATCTGTGACCCGCACCCCGAACCCCACCTCTTCCAGGCACTTGCTGTCATCTAGCACACTGTCCACTATATTTGCCTTGTTTACAGTCTATCTCCCCCGCAGGAATTTGAGCTCCAGGGGGAGGGCAGGGGCCCTGGGCACGCAGCTCACTGCTCTGTCGCCAGCACCTAGCACAGGACTCAGCACAGAGTGGGCCTTCGGTAAGCTATTCATCGAGCAGATTGTGCAAGGTGCTGAGCTAGGCTTTCTGCAGGGAATGTGTTCTGCTTCTTTGAGGCTGACCTCTGAGGCACCCACCTCCTGCTTGTCCATCCACCCAAATGTTGCAGGTCACCTGGGGTCAAAACTAGGTGGCTAGCAAGAAGGCAGAGAACTGGTCTCAGTCTCGTCCCCTGCCTGACCACCCTGTCTCCTCCAGGTTGAACTCCTTGGTCCAGGGCATGCTGCAATTGACTGACGAGAGGGCTCCACTCAGAGCAGCAGGCAGAGATGGGAGAGCCCATGCAGGCAAGCCCATCCCAGGCTCGACGGGTGATGGGTGACGTTTGGTGACTCCCTAACAAAGTCATTGAACCTCTCTGTGATCACTCAGGTACCGAGGGGGTGCGTGTCAGTGCAAGGATGTATGGGGCTGCTGGATGTGTTCTGGCTCTACTTCACGCACCTCACTCATTACCAGCCATGATTTTGGCTCTGGGGAGAAGCTGACTGTAATAAATAAAATAATGTCTCTTGGCTAAAACAATAGGCATTGTATAATTACAGAACAAAGTGCATATTGTTTTCTGGAGCATGAATACAGGCTACAGAAATCAAATTTACCTCATTGGATGTGAGGAAATTACTTTAAAAATTGATTTATAAGAAGCTACATAAAAATAAACCTGCAATCCTTACTTTCCTGGATGTTCTTTGAGATGTGGCTGAATACTGCCATCAATGCCTGATTGCATCTCCGTAATTGTCTTTTTATAGATGGCTTTTTCCTCCTCTGATGCATGGAAGTGTATTAGCAAAATCAAGGTTCCTTCCAGAAATAAACAGATGCCAGATGAGACCATTCTTTGTATTGATGCACATCCATCTTTGGGGAAGAGACAATTTTACTTAAAGACATGGGTTTTGCCTTTTAAAAAGCTATTTTCTAAGTGTCTGCCCTTAATAAAGAAAGTAATTAAACGAGACTTCAGTATTAAACTATATCTAAGCAGAGGCGAGATGAGGGATGTTGTCATAGTGACACAGGGGAATCAGGTCTAAGTAATACAAAAATGAGCCATCAGTGCTGAGTACGGAGTGACTACAAGTTAAATGCAAGGACGCTGGCGTGGTTTCAGAGTCTGGGTTAATGATACCGTCATTGCTGCAAGTTAAAACTCAGTTTAGAAACATTTATCCAGAGCCGTTCCTACTCTGCCCTTCTCAGAAAGCACCCCTGGCTCTCTTTGGGGAGGATGGAATAAAGGAGGCAGTCTTTGTCTTCATGCTGGTTCAGTTCTGGCTCCTAGAATTTCACTAACCTGAGCCTCTCACCTGCACAAACATTCGAACACAATGAACCCAAACATTGAGCCACAGGCAGTGCCCTGGTGATGGCTGGTCCTCAGAGATGTCCGCACTCACACAAGCACACGTGTTTGTTATCCAGATAACGAAAGGACCAGACGCATCGTCTGTGGGCACACACAGACATCCACGCGGATGTACGCAGTAAGTGTGAGCATGCATGTGTGTGCTCGTCCCCTCCCCCCGCAGCCTCCCCACTCTTTATTGCTGACCACCCTGACCCACGCTGGAGTCCCCAAGCTGGTCACTTTCCAGCTCCTCAGATGACAGACTTACCACTCTGCAAGGACCTGCAGAACTGGTCCTCTTGCTTAGAGTCCTTAAAAAAGAAGTCCTTGCAACCTGAAGGATCCCTAAGTTGCTGCTGAGCCACCAGGGGAAGGCTGCTATGGACAGTCACATTTGGTGTGTCCTCCTGCCCATTTCTAGGCCCAGGAGAGGGAGTCAGAGGCTGAGAGAAGGCACCATGGGAAGAACACCTGGCTTCGCTGGGACTGCAGGGCGTGTGTGGTCACTGGCTGACTTGGGTTTATGCGGTCAGTGTCCCCCACGAGTGTGAGCTCCAAAGGGGAGGCAGGCCACCTCCCCAGGCAGTACCGTATTGTCCCCAGTGGGTAGTGTGGTGCCTACGGCATAACTGGTGCTCAATTAGTGTTTGCTGAATGAATGGAGGTGTGTTACCTAAGTATGCTGCCTCTTGGGGAGCCCTGAAGGGAAGGGTGGCGAAAAAGTAGCATCACCCAGGGAGAGGTCTGGCCTGTGCCCTTGGCTACGGAAAGTTTAAGTCTAAGCCTCAGAATGTCCTGGCCCATGCGAGTGCCTTTGTTGGTCTGGGGGCTTTGGCCACCAGACAGTCAAGCAATGTGGTGGTGGCTCGGGGCCATATGACATTGTTCTGCTTCTCCAGGCCATACTGACCAGAGGTCAGCTACATGGCCAGTATGTGACCGAGTGCTAGTAAAAACTCTGGACACTAGGCTTGGATGAGCTTCCCTGGTTGGTGGTACCGTGTCCACACTGGGAAAGTAAAATGTGCATGACCCCAAGGGGAGGGGACAATGGAAGCTCACGTTTGGATCTTCCCGGACTCTGCCGGAAGGGCGTGTCCTCCCTCGGCACATTTTAATTGGTACTTTTCCCTGTAATAAACCATAACTGTGAGCATAACAGCCCTCAACGAGTTCTGTGTGTACTTCTGGCACATTATTGACTCTGAAGGTAGTTTTGAGAACTCCTCAAACTTGCAATTAATGTTGGAGTGAGGGGTCTCACGTGGACAGCTGTCCTGAACTCATGGGGATTCTGACCCAGTCGTGGGGATGCTGAGCATTTGACATGGGGACAAACTTGAGTGTCTGAGTAGACACAGGTGCCTGGGCACCTGCAGCAGAAGGCTCACGCCAGAGACACTGTTCTGAGCTCTCAGCTTGACCATCCTCAGAGGCCAGAGGGCAGACACCTCTTGACTAGAGAGCCCTCCAGAGTGTCGCAGGGTGAGTGGCAGCTCATGGAGCCCGCTGGTGAGCTGCAGGCCTGAACTCCTGCAGGCCTGAACTCCTATCTTCAGCCATCAGCTCGGCACAGCCACCTGGGGCAGGAAGGGACTCAGGTGCTAGACTGTGCTACAGCAGTTGACAGGTTCCAGACCACCTCGAGCCTGCTGCCTGCATCTGGGAAATCTGCATCCCTCCCCCAGGGGTGCCTGAATCACGAATCCCCAGGCTGAGAGGGCTTTCCAGAGGGCACCAGCTCCTCTAACCTGGACCACACTCAGAGCAAGACAGCTGACTGCCATTCGTGCTGTCCTTGAAACACTCCAGGGAGAATTTAATTAAATTTCCTTCCATGGCTCATTTCCGGGACCAAGAAGGATTGCAATTAGTTTTAAACTCTTATACACTGTTGGAGAGAGTTTAACCTGGTGCAAGCTTTTTGGAGGGAGATTTGGCAACACCCATCAAAACCAAAAATGTGCCCGCCCTGGGATGAAGTCATTCCACTTCTAAGAATTTACAGACCTATGTATGCAAATATGCCAAGAAATACGTATATGGCCACTAACTACAACACTGTTTATAGTAGATAAAGCCCTAAGACAGGTTAAATGTGGGCTCCCCTGCATGGGGCTGGCAGGTGCTTGGCATGGCTTGGGGCTCTGCATGTAGAGTCTAGAAACGGATCACAATCTTCCTGAGGGAACTTGTGGTTTGAGATGAGGCTAGAAGTGGTCACTGTGCACAAGGGAAGCCTTGAAGCCAGTAGCAGAGGGAAAAGAGGTGACCCTGAGGAGGCTGCTGAGAAAACAAACGTCAGTAGAGGTACTTGGAGGAGCAGATCCCCATGAGTTGTACAGGCTGGTGTACCATGGCCTGTCCCTGTCTTGGAGAGTTCTTGGCAGCACTCCTAGTGGTGTGAACGGACGTATCCAAAGTTCTGAAGAAACAGATGTTCCTGTACAACCAGGGTCTCTGACACCAGCCGGAAAGAACTTGGCCAAAGCGCTTGAATGCTTCAAGTACAGTGTTTCCCAAGATTTTAAGACAAAATGTACCCAAGCGTTTGATGAGATTATTTTAATGCAGAACCTACGACCACGGTGTATCGTGTTGCAAACAGCTCTCCATGCTAATCAAACGCCTCTCATCTCTTTACAATGGATTCATGACTGGTTCATATAAAGACAATAAAAATTAAATGAGTCATGAGGTCCTAAATCATTCTCTCTTGGTCTTTTAAATAACTTCCTCCCAAAGACGAGCTGGCTGAGAGCATATGCTTCATTAGAGTTTTTTGTTCCTGGTTTTACACCATTTAGGCATGGGAAAAAAAGTGAACCTTTTAACACATCCTTCAAACACTGCCACAAATACTTTTTTCTAATGGGTTTTGTTTTTCTGCTTTTATCACTGTATTCTGCCTGTCAGCATTTGAAAGCCCCAAATAGTGAGATTTGGTGAAAGAAAAAAACCAACAAAAAAGACTCTTTCAAGTCATTTGAAATATACTGGGATTGTTGTAGGCCCGCCCCCCCCGCTTTTTTTTTTTTTTTTTTTAAGGAATAGTCCTCTCCCTGAGAATATCCCAGCCAAACGATCCCATGTTTTGGTCTCAGAACCTTCTGCTCCCCATCCCCTTGCTGGAGCAGAGGCCAGAAGCTGCTGAGAACCAGAGGGCCAGACGTTTGGGCTGGCATCCACAGTAGACATATCCCATGGGGGTCTGGGCACTGCCGTGGTCACTGTTGGAGCAGGAGGCAGGCCCCACTGGCCCCAGAGCGAGGCCTTGGCAATGCTAGGTGCTGGGGTCATGACCCAAGAGCTTGGGAACTAGGGTATGCAGGCTGGCTGCAGGATCTGGCAAGTTCCTGGACCTTCTGAGTTACATACTCCTGTCTGCCTCATGGAGTTGAGGTGAGGATTAAGTGAAATGATGCTTATAAACGGACCAGCATGGAACCTGGCACCCTGGACATGGGAGCTGCCTACACTAATGAGAGAAACAGCAGCATTAATACTAGCAAAGATTCGGCAGGTCAGCTCTTTTCTGTGACTTTGGGGGTGTCCCCTGTCCTTGAGGATCGTAAGGGACAGTGGGGAAGACAGTTATGAGGGGAGAGCAGGTAACACTGTTGAGGCAGGATGTGCATGCAACTGCGTTTGGGGACAGGACACTTCACCCTGAGTGGCTGCTGTGTGGTCTAGATGGATGGCCAAGGCCTGGAATTAGTTTGCATGTTCAACTCCTGGAGAAAATGAGGTCGCCTCCCCTCTCAACCTCCAGAACACCTAGGATGGAGGCCAAGGTAGGGGAGGAGCCCATGGACCTGCCTCTGAGATGGGCTCTGCCCTGGTCCCCAGAGTTTGGCTCTGAGCCTTCTGGAGACGTGGCAGCTCACTGGGAGAGATCAGGGCTCTGTGGTCCAGGTGAAAAAATGAGGTGCCCAGGTGGGATCAGGGCATTCCTGGCTTCTGTGCTGGACTCCTATGTCCGAAGGGTCCCTGCCTCCCAAGTGCCCTCTTTATCACAGGCTGCATGGCCTCAGGGCAAGGAGAGTCTTTCAGAGCTAAATTGTTTGTTCTCCTTTCTGCTTGGGTCCTGCATTGACAGGCATCTCGCTACCTCCGAAGGCAGAATTTTTCCTGAGAATAAGCTTCCTCCATGAGCTCTGGTTGTGGGCTCTAGGAGTGAGTGACCTCCTCATGTGGCCTTGTGTTGTCTAAGCACAGCAGCGCCATAGGCCAGGGCAGCTGACCATGGGCTTGTAGTGGGAGGGCCGGGGGTGTGAGGGCTCATCCTCTGACACACACCAGGCACACTCCTGGACAGCATCCTTGAGCTCAGTCCCTGGCCCAAGGCTCGGACAGGTAGGGCTCAGGGCTGCCATTGTGATGCCCCCTCTTAGCTTCTGACCTAGGGTGGTGGGCTGTGGGTCCTGGAGCCTGAGGAGGGGAGCTGCAGGGCCAGGTCTGAAGCCGCCTAGACCCACAAGTGCTTGAGTAAAGAAAGTAGCTGGCCAGGAAGGAAACAAATCGCAGGAGGCCCTTTGTTAGCTCTGGGAAGGCACAGTTATAAAAACTATTGATTTCTGACCAAACAGAAGGTGGTATCATAATCCAGAGACCCATGGCCAGAGGCTGGCATGAATTCCCGGGGCTGCTCTTTCTGCTGGGGAGTTCCTGTCTCTGGGACTTTGCACTCTTGGTCCCTACTTCTGCTCTCTGCTGGGGAGGGGGGTTCCCAGCTGTGGTGAGGCAGAGATTCCTTATGTAAAGGGGTGGGAGGGGACTCAGGCATCCTCTGAAGGCACTCCAGGCTCTTGCTGAACTCGCTGGCAGCCTGAGGAAGCAAAGGAGTTGGGATCGGAGCCAGAGCCATGAGAAGGGGACCCCAGGCAGGAGCTCAGGGCAGCCTGGGGCACTGCCCCACTCAGAACGCACCATTGGGGGAGTTATTGAGGATCCCCCCTCAACCCTCGAGCACCAGTAAGGCTCCCTTAGTTTCTGGGTCTCACTTATTTGGGGTCGTCCTTGGGTACATGTTTAATCTTGGGTGGAAGGGGCTCAGGCCTCCTGTAGAAAACACATCTGACCATGTCACTCCCCAATGAAAACCTATGGTTCCTGCCGCCCACAGGGAATCCTGGAGATCCTTTATGTTAACACTCAAGTCCTGTCATGTTCTGGCCCCAACCTGTCACTCTGAACTCCTCTCCTTTGCTTATCCCTGTCGTGTGAGCACCAACCAGACCCTCTCCTTCCTCTGGCCCCCCAAACTGGCTTCCCGCTTCTAATATGGAACCTGCCATACCTGCTGTAATTCTGCCCTTGCGGATTCCTCAGCCCTCTGGAGGCTGAGAGAGTCTTTGCTCTACGCTTTGGCACAGGCCTTGAGAGTCACTGGCACTTAGTAAGCAAATCTAGAGGGTGACTCCCCATGTGTGCCATCTGGATGGCCAGGCACACTCAGGGTGACTCACTGAATCCTTCCGAAAGTGCCACTACTCACTGGGGAACCCGAGGGGCGCCTCTCACTTGGCTCTGAGCTAGAGGGTACGTTTACTTTCTGATCAAATATTATTCTGATGCTTGAGGCCGCCTTGATGTTTGCAAGTCAGAAAAGTTTAATTACATGTGTCATTAGGATGGCATTCTGTAATAGCCCTGTGACTGAATTCATTAACGGAATTCTTAACAGATAAGACAAGACAAATTAATATTTTGTTGCCCATGAAAGCGTCTCATTAAGAGAGTGGTGAAAAAGTGATTAATATTTTGTTGCCAATGAAGATGTCTCATACGAATGACAAAGAAAGGAGGCCCACACCTCCCCGTGCTCGCTGTCTCCCCGCCTTGGGTTCTGCAGGCTGATCAGCTTCCCGGTCTGCACAACGTTTCTATGCCAGTCGCTAATTATAACTGGGGATTGGATTTTGCCTCTGACTGCAGTGCCGGGCACTGGGTCGCCCCAGGGAGCCCATCCATCCCTGGTCTTTGCCCCATCAGCACTGCCCTCCCTGGCTGTTCTTCCCTGACCAATCTTGCTTCAAAAATGCCCCTTGAATCCCTAGGACCTGGCTTTACCCCCTCCAGCTGGTTTCTTCTCAGGGCTGCTGTCCTCGCTGTCCTCACTGTCCCCAGAGGAGGGCCGCCACTTATAGACACCTGCTGTGTGTCGGGCACTGGGCTAGGCGCATCACAGGGTCAGTCTGAAAATGCCGCCTGCAGGGAGGACACCTCATCTCCACTGCCCCACAAAAGGAGTCATACGTTCCCCCAGGGCTGCTCTGGACCCACCAGAGGCAGCTGGTCACCATCTGTCTCCCCGCATGAATCAAGGCTGACACGGACAGTGTTGCCCTGTCCCTATCACAAGCAGCAGGTGCACCCCAGGGTCATGGCTGCCTGAGGGGGAGCCTCACGGCTGCTGCTGGCTGCTCGTTGGGGACTCAGGGTGCGAGGCGTTGTTTGGCAGCAGTGCAGTAGCAGTACTGACGATGATAATGGGTAATGGGAGTGACAACAGTTACCAGGGACACTTTATGCGAAGACTGTCACATGTAACTTCTCATTTAATCCTCTCTATAACCCTGTGAGGTAGAAACTTATTTATTCCTATTTCACAGAGGAGAAAACTGAAGCTTAGAGCAGTGCCCTTTCCAAGGTCACTCAACTAGTAAGTGGCACAGCTGTGACTAAAGCCCAGGTACTTTTGACCCCAGAGCTTGTGCTGCGACCCCCTCTTCACCTTGCGGCAGGGGGAGCCACGAGTGCATGTGTGTGTGTGTGTGTGTATGTGTGTATAGGTGTGAGGTATGCATGTTGTGTGTGGGTATATATGTGTATGTACGTGTGGTGTGTGTGGTTGCGTGCAGCAGGCGAGGACCCCGGTGGGGCTGGCGCTGCCCTGAACCCTCATGCAGGGGCTTCTGAGCAGCACAGGGCCTTGTCTGTTTGTGGGCTGTTGACTTGACCACAAGCGGCAAGTGCTTCCTGGGAGGTAATGAGAGGCCATTAATCTCCAGTTGCACCCACAATTACCCAAATTGCTAACCTCACTGTGAAAAGTAAAAATGCAATTGAGTTGGTGCTGGAGGCATGTTCGAGGGAGGGGAAAAACACTCAAAGTAATTTAATTAACTGATGGCAAGAGCATTAGGAGTTCTGCCTCCGCCTTCATTCCTGGTGTCTTTAAATAGAACATCAAGCAATGCACATGGATGTTCAGACGCACACGGGCGGACCTGTCCTAGGTCTGAATCCATCACCACTGGCCAAACACCATCAAAAGCTGACATCTCCACCTCGAGAGTTTTGAACACTCAAATGTGCACCCCAGCACGTGCATACACACACAGTCTAGACTTTATAAACAGGACATGGCTTCCCTTGCTAAGATCCCAAACGCACGTTGGGCATCTCTGGCTCAGAAGACTCTGCCCACCCAGCATCTATCCATCAAGCATCCACAGGCTTGTGCTGGCACTGACATTCAGAGATGGATAGGATACATGTTACGCTCATAGCGAAAAAAAAAGGCAAGGAAACAATCCTGCCCCTGTGCCAAGGGCACTCCTGCCAGCCCTGCACAGCTCTACAATCCCAGGATGCAGCCAAAGGGTCCCAGAGAGGAGCAGAGTCCTAACTTTGGTGATTCCTGCAGAATTTCATGCTGGGCCTCTCCCCACGAAGCAGCCTCTGAGTTGGAAGGGCTCTTCAAGGTCATAGGTGTTAGCCGCCCTCTTGTGGCTGCCAGCATTGCCTACTACCCTCCTGCTTTGATTTGCATGTCTCGGGATGGGGAGCTCACTGCCTCCTGTGATTGACGGGTAGGGTGATGGCTGGAATGGTGTTCCAGATAAGCAGCTCAAATTGGTCTCTTTGGGGTGCACCCTGGTCCTTTGTGCTAGTCCAGCTCATGGGATCAAACAGCCCAGACCGGCTCCCTCTGCCCTGGCACTTCCTTCAACACCTTACAGCTGTTAGTGGAAACTCACTCACAGGTCTTACTCCTGGCCCTCGGAGTATAGCAGTGCCCCTGTTGGTCAGTTAGGCTGTGTGAGCTCAGGGGCTCTCCTCTTCCACTCCACTCATCACATCCCCATTCCCTCACTCTGCAAACAAGGCCCCCAGCAGGCCCTCCGGCCTGACCTCATTTCCTTTCCTCTCCTCATGGGGCCCTGCTCTCCAGCCAACCCAGCTCCGCGGCTCACCTCTGCCTGCACAGGGAGCCCTCCCTCCCCGTGTCCACCTGTCTACATCCTGCCCAGCTTTAGGGTCCGAATCTCCTTCTGGGGACCCCACCAAGATGCTCTCCCTGCCTGGGAGCCTCCTGCCTGTCATGTCCTCTGTTGGCCTGTGGTCCTTCCCTCCTAGCAATGGGCTTGCTATACAGCCCCCTCCTCTCACAAGGGCTGTACAGGGACTTCCTGGCCTGCCCCCATCCTCCCCCGTCCACCTTCTTCAGGGCCTGGCCGGCAGCCTTCTGGCCGCCATCCACCCTATCTCTGCGTGGGCCTTGGCTTTTCCAGTACCTCTGGTGTCAGACAACCGGCAGAACGGCACCAAACGTGGCCTGTCCAAATAAAACCCTAGGGCCCTGCTGCAGGCACCTCGCACGGTTTCCTACCCCAGAGTCCAAGCCAGGCAACTTACGTTGATGTGTCTTCCAAATCCAAGAAGTTCAGGGTGAGCCCATTGCGCTTCCAGACGATGGGTGGCCTCAGGTCTCCCTGGATAGCGCACGTCAGCACTGTGCTCAGCCCCACGGTCACTGTGGCCACACTGACCCTCTCCTCGGGGGCAAGGCTGAGCTGAACCACCTCTGCAGGGAAAAGGAGAAGGCTGTGAGGTGCAGGCCCGGGGGCGGAGTTTCCACCAGAAGGGAACTGGCTGCGCGGATTTCCTGCAGGGCGGGGGCCTGGGCGGCTTCGAGCCAATTGTCCACCACATGCTGACGAAATGTACAGACGGCCTCGTCGTCTGGGAGAAGGGCCGCGACTTACGGTAAATGCTCAAACGGCTCCGTGAGTCAAAACAGATCAGGAATCATAGCTAGTTTAGGGGAACCACCTGGGCTGTTGTGCCAAGAATGTGGGCTTCCAGGGGCCCGTGGGTCATCCCACTGAGACCAGGGACCAAATGCACCCTGAGTACGCTGCGCTCCTGGGTCTCATGGAGTCCGGGTTTGGCAAACTGCAGTCAAGGTTGGCTGGCTGGGACGACAGTTTTCTCCTTTATCTGGGGGCAATTCAAAGGTTGCATTGTCTGAAGTCAGGGGAATGCACTGGCTGACCTTTGAAGATTTGTTTCTGTCTGAGGATCCTCTGAACTTGGATTTGGATTTCTGCTCAGCGACCATGCACGGTAGCCTTTAATTTTTGAAGTGTACTTCAGGCTGCACAATTATTAATCCTTGCCACTTCACACTTGATAACTGGCATTAAGACTGATCATTTTTCAGGCGCATGGGAAGGGTCTAGAATATTTTCCTACAACCACAGCCTTTCTGAAATTCTTGGGACTTATGAAAAAATTAATCAGATTCAGATATTCAAATGCCAAAGAGGGTCAGAGAGAGTCACCAGTCCACTGACCAGACTGCCTCTCCCAAATCTATAGCAGCCAGAGGCAGCATGAGCTCTGGAGGCCTGTGCTTACTCTGGGATGCCAGAGAAATTGCCAGGAACCCTATTCACTCTGACACTCTATCAGGGTCTGGGGGCCCTGACCGGTGTGGAGCAAGGCAGAGAGTTGGGATCTGAGCTCTGTGACTCAGCGGGAACACATCTGTGTTCATGCCCTCCTGCTAGTGTGAGTGGGGGGAGGAGGAGAGGGGAAAGGGGAGTGAACACAGCCACAGGTGGGATGCAGGTGAAGTGAAAGCAGGTTCAGCCCGGTGGGCTCCTGAGGAGCAAAGCCCCTCTCCCTTTGCACGCATTCAGTGGCTTAGCTCTGGGCCCACGAAGATGAACAAGGCATACACTGGTGCTTAGTGCTTGTTGGATGGATGGATGAAAATGGAGAAAATAAAAATAAAGAAAGAAAGAGGCTAACAGGCCAGTGGTCAGGGGATAATCACACACAGGACAACTGTGGTTCCCAGTGAAAGAGCTGTACAAGGAACGATAAGTACCGTGTGATGGATGCAGATGCAACTGGCCTAATATTTTAAAAACCAAGTGATGCATTTCAAGTTCCCTCTTCAATCACTTCTGTTTGCTGCTCTCCCACCTCTGAGTCATGAGGCTTACTGCTCAGGGCAGAGAAGGCAGAGGAAGCCCCTGGCTTTGGAGATTTAGAGGGACAGAGAGAGGGATGGAGAAGAAGAATTTGCTAGAATTGTTTAGCTCTCACTGTGCTGTGCAGGCCCTTGGGACTCGGAACCTTGAGTACTTCCCAAGTGTAGGCGAGGTACCTCTTCCTCATCGAACAAGCCATGAAGAAGGGGTATAAAATGCCCAGGGCATTGTGGGAATCTGAAAGGAGACAGTAGGAAGGTCAAAGAGTATGCCTGTTGGTGTGTAGGTGAGGGGAAGCAAGGGGGGTGCTCTAAGAGGAGGCTGAACCCTCCCCAACCAGTCTGCTCCCCTCCTGATGTGGGGTTACCGCACATGGTGTGGCAGAGAGCCAGGGCCTTCACGTATCTTCCAGAGCCCCCTTGGCTCCTGAGTGATGCAGAGGGGCCAGAGGTCCTTGGCCATGCACTGGTTGGACTGTGAGGTGCTCTGTGCCTCTGTACCTGAAGACTGCACTGGACAGCCAGACCTGGACCCAAAGGCAATGACCTCCAGAGCACAAGGGGTGCATAGTGCCAGTGGGGGCTGCAGGAAGCCAAACTTTGGGGAACCTCAGACCCGAACTCCACCAGGCTGTGAGAGCCCAGACAAAGAGCATAGCCAGGCTGACCTCTGACAGGGCAGCTGGGAAAGGTTGACAGGTGGGGGGTCCTGGCAGCAGGAAACAGAGGTGGCAGAGGATGCCAGGATGCTTTTCTCCATACTCAGAAGCCAGTTAGAGGAGCAGCTGGGGATGTGGGGTGGGAACTGGAGACATGAAGCATTTTTCTTAGAGCATTACTTATATAGACTCCTAAAATGATCAGCTTGGACTAAACTTTATAATGGATTAAACACTTAGGTATATTTGTCTCCCAATGGCTGGTGGTTGGGGCTTGTGAAGACGTCAGGTTACCGCTTATATGGTCAATTAATCTATGACAAAGGAGGCAAGAATATATAATCGGGTAAAGACAGTCTCTTCAATAAATGGTGCTGGGAAAACTGGAAAGATAATGCAGAAAAATGAAACGAGGCCACATTCTCACACCCTATACAAGAATAATCACAGAATAGATTAAAGACTTAAATGTAAGACTCCAAATCATAAAACTCTTAGAAGAAAACATACACAGTAAACTCTTTGACATTGTTCTTAGTGATATTTTTTTAGATATATCTCCTCAGGCAAGGGAAACAAAAGAAAAAAATAAACAAATGGGACTTTTCCAAACTGAAGAATATTTTCATAGCAAAGGAAACCGTCAATAAAATGGAAAGACAACCTACTGAACAGGGAGATATAGTCACCAATGATACATATAATAGGAGGTTAATATCCAAAATTTATAAGGAAATCATAAAACTCAACACCAAAAAAAAAAAAAAACCAATCAAATTAAAAAATGGGCAGAGAACCTGAATAGACATTTATCCAAAGAGGACATACAGGTGGCCAATAGATATATGAAAAGATGCTCAATGTCACTAATCATCAGAGAAATGCAAATTAAAACCACAATGAGATATCACCTCACACCTGTCAGAATGGCTATCATCAATAAACTAACAAACAAGTGTTGGTGAGGATGCAAAGAAAAAGGAACCCTCGTGCATTGCTGGTGGCTCTGAAAATTGGTGTAGTCACTATGGAACACAGTCTAGAAGTTGCTAAAAAAAATGAAAATAGAACTACTGTATGACTCAGTAGTCCCACTTCTGGGTATTTACCTGAAGAAATCCAAAGCACTAATTAAAAAAAGACACATGCATCCCTATGTTCACTGTAGCAGTATTTACAATAGTCAAGAGAGGGAAGAAACCTGTGTCTATGGATAGAAAAATGGATGAAGAAGAGGTGGTACATATATACAATGGAATATGACTCAGCCATAAAAAAGAATGAAATCTTACCATTTGTGACAGCATAGATGGACCCAGAGGGTATTATGCTAAGTGAAATAGGCAGGGAAGGACAAATACCATATAATTTCACTAATATGTGGAATCTAAAAACCAAAATAAATGAACAACCAAAACAGAAACTCAGAGATACAGAGAACAAATTGATGGTTGCCAATGGGGTGAAAAAGGTGAACAGATTGAGAAGTACCAACTGCCAGTTATAAAAACAGTCACAGGGATGTAAGTACAGCACAGGGAATATAGTCATTAATATTGTAATAACTATATATGGTGTCAGATGGGTACTAGACTTATCGGGGGGGATCACTTTGTAAGGTATATAAATGTCTAACCATTATGCTGTACACCCGAAACAAATATAATGTATGCCGATTATAATTAGGAAAAAAAGAAAAGAAGTCAGGTATGTTACAAAAGGAAACTACAGTTTTCTCTGCACGTCTGAGCTCCAGTTCAAGCTATGAGGAAAAGACCAACAGGGCAGGCGGGGTGAGGGGGCCTCGGAGGAGGCAGCACCCCCTGGGCCCCGGAGCCTGCTCCTTAAGGTGTGGTTTCCCCATCATCCGCATCGCATCTCCTGCAGCACAGACTCCGGGCTTTAACAAGCACCCTAGGGGTTCCGTGGCATCCTGAGACCCAAGAATCTCTACCTTAAAAGATGGGGGGTCCGCATAAATGGAAGGGGGAGTTCACGTGGGAGTGGGGAGGTGAGGCAGTCTGGCTGGCTGGGGTCTCGGGGGCCCTAATTACCAGGCTAGGAGCAGGCACCCTTGTTTGGAATGTAAGATTTACGTGCAATGTGGGAGTCCCCTCTACTGTGCGGACCCCAAATCATATATTTAAAAAAGTTTTAGGGAACTATCTGGAGGAGCCTATAATGCAAGGCTAAAAACAAACAAAACGCCTGAGTGGGAAGTCTGCTCTTCAGCCACCACCCCTGGGAGAGCCGGTCCGCATCCTTCCTGCGTGCGCCCCCGTCATTTGCATGTAAGACGCGTGTAAAATCAGAACGTGTGAATACTGACAGGACCGTCATAACTCTGCTCCTGTCAGCCACAAATATTAACCAAACAGCAAATATTTGGACCATTTAAAGTTTAGTTAAATGAATGTTTTATTGGATTTAATTCATGTCAATATTCCCAGTTCCTTTAAAAATTCCGCAGAGATTTATGGCAACCAAACCTGTCCTCACTCCCAGGTAATTACTGTTGAGCAAGCCTTCACCTGGCAGGCAGGCCCCACTGCCCTGCTAAATGACCTCCCACGTTGATTTCCAGGCAAGTGAAAATGAGGCGGCATCACGGGCTGGGGCTCCAGAGGGCAGGGCAGAGGCCAGACTGTGGCTCTGGACACCTGGTCTCAAGGCCTGGCTCAGTTGGTGGCATGCTGACTGGCCTTGGGCAGGTCCCTTCCTGTCCCTGGGTCTCAGTTTAAATACCTATAAAATGAGGGATTGGGTTAGGAGGGCTCGGGGGCCCAGCCCGATTTTAGGCTCTGAGACTCTGAGCACATGGTTCTGAGTAGACCTCCCTGCAGACCCTCCCTGGTCCTGCCAAGAGGTGCCCAGCCACACCTTCCCTTGCTTCCCAGTGCCACCTGCCTCTGCTCTTTGCCCACTTGTCCATGATGGTACACGTTATGCTGCCACGTGGTGGCACCAACAGTTGCCAAGCCGCACAGAGGCTTCCCTTGGGACGTCCCCTGAATCTTCCCTTTCCTCTCCATCCCAGGTCCTCGACGGACTCCTGTGTGGTCACCCCTCCAGTTTGCCCTGCCATCTGTAACTCTCTTGTCACCACATGGAGTATAAGGTACGTCACAGCCCTGCTCAAAAGCCACCAGCAGCTCCCCATCACAGAGAATTCAGAACAGCCCCTGGCCTCACCCCATGTTCTCATCACAGAGTCTGCCGGTCCCCCATCCCATTTGCGGTTTGGGGTTTAAGCACTTCTTACTTGTCTGTTCTGAGACCCTCCTGCTCTTGGCCCCCACCTCTGAGATGGCCTCGTGGGATGTTTCTGAAGTTTTAGCATTAGGAGGTGGTTGGACAAATATTGGGTGGATAAGATTGAAAGAGAATGTCCTGGTGAATTTCTCAGGACTTTTTCAGGCTTAAGTAACCAAAACTCCCGGGAATGCTCAACCAGCATAGGAAAGAAAAAGCGGGGTGGTTCCAGTTGCTATAGCTGGAAGTCTCAGGGAATGAAGGAGGCTGTGGGCACCCTGTACACTAAGAATGGCATTCTCTGCTTGGCTGCAAGATGTCCAGTGGTGGCCTCACCCTCACGCTGTCCCTGTACATGGGATCCCAGAGAAAGGGACCAAACCTTTCCTGAGAGCCCTGGAAAAAAGCATGGGCGGGGGGACTCTGATTGGCCAGACTTGCCTCCTGTGGCCCTCCGTGAAGCGATCACTGAGGCCGGGTGCAGGGAGTACTCTGCAGGCACAGTGCTGACTGACCCCTCAGGCCTAGTCCGGGTGGCCACCTCTGGGGCCAGGTGCTGGGTGGTTGGGGGCGGGGTCAAATGTCTCAAGGGGGTGTATTGGGCAGATCAATGCCCTCTGGCCTCCACAGAGATACAGAGAGGGCCCCTCCTCTTCCCCCCATCCCTGCACAGCCCCACCTGGAGGCCTCAACGTGGTGCAGGATGACGAGGGAAGGGCTGGAGGACCCATCTTATGAAGACAACAAGACTCAGCAGAACTGAAACCTGATTCCAGTTGCTGCGGTCTGTCCCCACCTGCCCCTTTTCTGGAGAGTGATGAGGGAGGGGTGGTGGCGATGTGGCCCAGCCGAGGGGACCCCAGAGTCCTCTTGAGCATCGCATTGTAAAGGGACAGGAAGAGGGCCAGGCAGCCTGGGGTTTGTGGGGATGGCCCCAAAATGTGCTCAGGGAACACACGCTGGCTGAACTTCTCCTGTGGGCTGAAGCTCACCTGTGCCGAGGCACACCTGTAGAGCAGGGGACTCAGCTATGTCCCAACCTGGACTTGCTCTGGTGGAAGCGCTGCCAAGCATCATGGGAGAGGGTGGTGAGGAAGCCACACTGCAGCCTCCAGGACCGTGGCCTGCAGAAGGGCCAGCGAGGGGTCTTTCCAGCTCCTGGCTGTGGCTCTGCTGCTCTTAGGGTGCCCGGCCCTGTGTGGTCCCATGGCCTTTCTGTGGGAAGGTTCCCAAGGTTTCTGGGGGACCAAGCAACAAGATCTGCTCTGGGCTTTAGTGTGGGGGGGGGCAGTGAGAGAGGGCTAGGCTGGGGCTCCCGTTAGGTGTGGGGTGAGAATGTGTCTGTAGGAAGTGGCTGGTGTCCTTGGACAGGGAAAGCTGGGCTGGGGGGTCCCAGCAGCTCAGTGGGGAGTGTGTCTGGCACTGTCGGGCAGAGGTGCCCTCAAAGGGACAACGCCCCTGCTATAAGAACTGTCACTGTAAGGCTGTCTGTCAAGTGTGGAGTTTGGGGAGGGCATGGGAGTTGGGGCTCCTTACAACTTGGGACACCTGTCTCCCTATGGTCAGGCCTTCTGATATCAACGGGCTCCTCCTTGTTTGCCCCGGGGATGAAGAGGCACAAGTCACATTGCCATGATTGTCAAAGTCAGCATGGATTGGTTAGCACAAGATAGACCTTCCTGTTACACTAACTAGGCTGGATGTCTGGCAGTGGGGGGCCCAGGCAGCACTGCTTGGGGCTGTGGTGCCTAGCACGGTGCCTGGCACACAGTAGGCGGGGGTGAGGCCAAGTTGGGCTGAAAGTAGTCTCCCGGGACACACCTGCCTCGCTCTGTAGGCCCTTCGAACCAGAGCAGTAACACCCCCAGTTTTCCAGAACCAGGCCGTTGCAAACGCCAGCTCTCCCCTCCCCCTGCACACATGCCCTCCCTGGGAAAAATGGGCCCACCATAAGCAGGGTACAAGCACCCTTCCTGAAAACAGGAGATTTCAGTCGCCGGAGAATTGGGTTTTAGTTCCTATTACAGCTTTCCCTTATCTCAGGCACGATTTCTCACACTGATTGGAACTTGACAAGACTCTCACAAACCCATCAGCACCCTCTCCAGCAGGATTCTGGTGCTTCGCAGCAATAGAAATTAAATTTCTCAAATTCTTGTCAAGCTGGCGTTAGTTTTCTTACGTTAGAAATGCACTAATGGAACACATTCCTATCTGGACAGTTGCCATTTTTCAAATGATGGCCTTGGTGAAAAGACCCTGTGAAAAGCTCAATTAGTCTGTCTATACATCAATGTTTTCGACTGAACCTCACAGGGCAAAGGGGCTGGCTCGGGAGTTAGGGCCATCGGGACAGAGAAAATGGGCCGAGTTCTTGGACACACCTCTGTGGCGGCAGCCTTGCCTTGCACTGTTCTTGTAACTTAATGTTCTTCCCCTGGAAGGAATCCCTCAGGTGACCTGGGAGCTGACAAAGGAGGAGCAGCAGCACCTGTGGGACAAGCTCTATTGATCCAGCCTTGTTTCTGTGACCAGGGCCACACTGTGAAGTGGGACAGAAACAAAGGTACAGTGTGTGCGCCCAAAGCCTCCTGCCCAACTAGGGGACAGGCAACATCTCAACACCTCCTGGACACGACTTCCCCTGGCCTTTGCAGGGTGGAGCTGCTTTGGCTTGTCCCGCAGAGAGGTGCTTGGGAGGGGCTTTGTGCCTCCTGTTTCCCTCCTTTTAAACATCTGCTGGAACTTCGTGGGTGGGAGGCGGGGAACAGGCTGCCTTAGGGCTTTTCATCTTGACACCCACATCTGGGGTGTGTCTGTCTATCCAGCATTGGGGTGTATCTATCTATCCTGCACAGGCGGCTCTGGACCAGCCAGACTTGACCTCATCCAAAATTTCCTCTTTCTTTATGCACAATTTATTTTTTGTGCCATTGTCATAGTCCCTCTTGCATGCTTCATTTTGGAAATGGCAATAAACTTATTAGTTAATTACCTGCAGATCTGTGGGTAATTTACTTTTTCAATTGACTTACGTTGCTTGTTGTTACTTCAATAATTATTACGGTTTAGTTCTCAAGTTCTGCTCTCTGCTGTAAACAAACACCTTCGCAGGCTGCATGAAGACAGAGACCATATCTGCTTTCTTTCATGTCCCCAGGCAAGTGAATGATCAAGGTAGTGCACATTCAACAATTACTTATTGAGCACCTACTATGTGCCAGGGTACAGTGGAAATACACTGGCAAGCAAAATAGGTCCAGTGCTTGCTAACCTGGAGCTCATGTTAAATGGGTGTGGGAGACAGGGCATCAGGCACCTGAAGCCTGTCCACAGGCTCCGGGGGAGAGCCTTTGGCTCCTGCAGCACCCAATCGCCTTCTCTTGGAAGAGGCCTCCCTATGTGCCCTGTGCTGGGCCCTGTGGGGGTGGACACAGAGGCAGGCCCTTGTCCCGCTCACAAGGAGCCCTGGTCTGGTACAGTGTTCTTGTTTGCAGGAGGGGCATCCTCTGAGTTCTCATGTTCTGTTTTGCCTTCTTTCGGCCAATAAACCTTTCCAGCTTTAAATTAAATTACAATGTGATGGCTGTATGTAGAGGAGCAAGAAGTTAGAGCCGAGCTCAGTGCCCAGGGGCTGTGACATCACTGTCTCAGGGTGCTCTGGGGTGCCGCAGGTAGGGCAGGCAGCAGAGGCGTCAGTTGGTAGGAGCATGGGGTCTGTGCTGGGGCAGAAAGCCCAGGGCCTCCTGATCAGCAGGGCGCATGGCCGCCACGGTGTACCAGCTCTCCCTCCCTGGCTGGTCTCTGTGCCTGGGGTAGCCCTGGGCAGCTGGGCATTCTCTGTATCATCCACACCCTGCTGAGTCCCCTCCCAAAGATGATGGAAACGCCTCTGCTCAGGATATTTGCAAACAGAAAGCATCTTAACTGCTTATTTCTTTGGTGAGTTTAGGGAGAAGAATGTGTTGTCTTATATAATTACATACTAGTTATTGAGAATTTTCAAAGACTCATATCGATGTTAAGGGCTGGATCTAGAATCTCCTATATAAACTGCCAGTGGAGATAAGCAGACAGCTGTTGCCTAACCAGCTAGAGGGCGCCACGCTGTGTGTTTCCAGAGGCTGGTTCATGTTCTAATTTCTGGGCACTCACAAAGGCTATCTCCCAGCCTCTCTTGGAGTCAGGATGTGACTGGGTCTGACTGAAGGGATGTGACTGCTTGGCCATACAACCCTTGTGTCGTTGTGACGATTAATTTTATGTGTCAACTTGACTGGGCCGTGGAGTGCCCAGATGTTTAGTCAAACATTTTTCTGAGTGTGAGAGTGTTTCTGGATGAGATTAGCACTTGAATCAGTAGGTTGAGTAAAGCAGCCTGCCCTCCCTCATGTTCAGGGGCCTCATGCAATCAATTGAAGACCCGAATAGAACAAAAAGGCTAAGAGAGAGTTCCTTGTGCCCAACTGCCTCTAAGCTGAAACAAGGGGCTTTCCCTGCCTTTGGACTTGAACTGAAACAAACACCATTTATTCCCCGGTCTGGAGCCTGCTGGCTTTCAGACAGAAACTTATGCCATCGGCTCTCTTGGGTCTCTGGCTTGCTGACTGCAGATCTTAGGACATCTCAGCCTCCACAACCACATGAGCCAATTCTCTCTTTCTCCATCTGTCCATCCATACACGCAGTCTGTTTGTTCTGGTTCTCGTGAGGGCCCTGACTGATGCAGTCATCACCCACGTTCTTTCCCTGCGGAGACTGTGTGCTCATGCGTTATGTGAACGCAGCCTTCTTGTCGCTGCTTGAGAGCTGTCTGACCCGATCAGACCTGAGGAGGGTGAGAAATCAGCTTCCGCTCCACGCTGCTGAGGTTTGGGACTTTCTATAGCAGCTGGGTTAATTTCCCCCTCAGAAGGAAAGAAGTACAAGTTAATGTATTTCCTTGGAATAAACTAGAGTCAGATGTGGAAGGGATCTTTTCGTTCAGGTCAGAAACCCTCTGAGACCCCTCCGATGAGAGGAGATCCAACTTCCGTTCCGATCCCCCAAACCCCTCTGCCCAGAGAACTCACTGTCTCATCTCACGGCATGTTCTGGGTCTCTCCCGTGAGTAGGATGAGAAGATGATTTCTAAGCTGTTGCGTTCTTGTTACTAAGACCCCTCAGCTGACAAAGAGGGAACAGACACAAGTGTCTACTGTCCAGGTGGCTCCCCACGTGTCCCCTGGGGCTGGGGTGTGTCCAGAAGCTGAAGCCGCATCCCTGCTGTGTCCCTTCACCCCACCTCCACGCTGAGGCCCAGGTCTTGCCCTCTCTGAGCGGGGCCATGTTTCATGCACGCAAAGGGGAGAAGCCGTTGGGTCTCGCAAGAACAGAAATGAATACAGCCGGTTTTCTGTTTAATTACCCAGTCTCCCGAGAGTGCCAAATCATGCCTGCGTTTTGTAAATAGGCATCAGCAGACTGTCTTGGAGGACAGTTGACATCAGTGTATCTGTTTTGTTTCAATTCCCATTTCCTGAGCTTGCCACAGCTCCCTGAATTCCTGACGAGTGGTCCTGGAGCCTGGCCTTGGGCTCTGCTGCTCCCAGGGCCCACGAGCCTCCTGCCAACTTCCATCTTTAGAGGAAGCCTCGCTCACAGCCTCCGTCACCTCCCAGCGTGCCTCCCAAGGTCCATGGGTGAGCTGTGTTCAGACTGTCCTCCCTCTGGGGCACCCCCTGTCTTTTGATTGTAGGGCCCATCTGAGACGCGCCTGTGCTTTGGTCACTGAGTATTGACAGGGCGGGGAGCTCAAGCGCACCTGAGTGCTGGCCCCTGCAGCTTGCTTTGGGCCTTGTTGGGGGGCTTCAGGGTTGGAATCTGGAGGAGCCTTGTCCCACCGGCTGGTGACACTATGGCACAAGCAGGAGAAGGGCAGTATGGGGCAAAGGAGGAGGCCTCGGGCAGTGGTGGAGGTGCGGCTGGAGGTGAGGTCAGGACCTGGGCTCATGGCGCCCATGGTGATGAGCTGGGGTTTTATTGCATGATAATCCATTGGAGGATTTTAAGCAGGAGACTGAAATGGTCTGACTTATGCTCTTAAAGGCCATCTGTCTATCGGTCAAGATGTCTTCAGCTATTTCAACAGAAAACTTGGCTGGAAGTGGGGCCGACTAATTAGTAAAGCTATTAGCTACAAAATGAGAAGGCCCTGGTGGCAGTTTCCTGAGTAGGGTCATTCTGTGGCTCCAGGATGCCATCGAACACTCAGGCTCTCTTCTGTCTGCCCTGCCTCCCTCCGCGTGCGGCCGGCCGTACCCTGTGGTTCTAGGCCTCACAGGCAACACAGAATGGGGGGTAGGAACTCTCTGTTGTGTGTGAGCTGTGAGGGTAGGAAGCCTTTCCCAGAAGCTCCCTCAGGTTCCATCAGTCAGATCTGCGTCATGTGCTCACCCCTAGAGCAACTACCGGCAGGAAGCACTAGGAGTGGTTGGGGGAGGCATGTGGCCATGTAAGGGGGTGTGCCAGGTGGGGCTGCCTCAGGAAAGGGTGGAGGGTGTTGGGGTGGCACTCTGGTGCTTGCGTGAAAGATGGGCAGAAAGGCGCAGAAGGGGACAGGAGACCTGTTAGGAGCCTGTGATGTTAGTGGTTAGAGGTGTTAGTGGGTTGGGTCAGAGAGGTGGTGGCAGAGGTGCTGAGAGGCAGACTGATTTGGGACGTCCGTTGGAGGCGGGGCTAATGAATTCATTGATTGATGAGATGGGGTAGATCGAAGGAAAGGAAGAACTGAGGATGAACGCTGGAATTTTGGCCTGAGAAATTAAGTTCCATTCACTGAAAGGTAGTGGGAGGAGGAGCACACATTTGAGGTGAAGTCCAGGTTCTCTTTTTATGGCAGTAGACAGACTGGGGGGCAGGCCGTTGGGCCATATGAGTCTGAGGCTCCAAAGAGTCATCCAGGCCAGGGAGACAACTTGGGAATTCATGAATGTCTACATGATATTTAAAAACCCAGGACCAAACAGAACCACCAGGGAGTGTGGTCTAAGAGAAGAGGTGTGAGGACTGAGTCCTGGTGCCCACCCAGGTTTAGAAGTGGAGGATGAGGAGGAGCCTGTGAGCGAGGGACTTGGTCACCTGTGTCCCGTGCTGCCAAGAGCTCCACTCAGACTGGACCTGATCGCGGGTTTGGCAAAACGAAGGCCCTCTGGGATCTTGACATTTGGAACCTCTAATGTTTCATGAGAGGGTTGGGGGTGGGGTGAAGTCATCTTTGGGAGGGACTGAAAGAGAACAAGAGGTGAGGAGGTGAAGTGTGCTAGAAGAGTTTTGTCATGAAAGGGAGCCGAGAACGGGGATGGTAGGTGGAAGGTTAAAGAAAGATGAAGGTGTGTTTTAAGGTGTTGTATTCACAGGCCAACCAGAATGATCAGATGGAGAGGACGCACTTTATGATGCAAAAGAGAGAAGGGCAATTTTAGCAGAAAAGTCTGGGAGCGAGTGAGAGTGGGGAGCCCCCAGAGAATAAGTGGAGCCAGGCCTCTGATGAGGCGGGGACTTGGTGCCGGGGTGCAGATGGAGATGTGGGGAGCGGCCCCAGTGGTGAAGGATGAAGGCAGGCCCGCTTCGCGTGCATTGGTGGCTCTTAAGCCAAGGTGATTCCACCCCCCTGCCCCCAGGCACATGTGGTAATGTCTGGAGATATTTCTGGTTATCATGACTCAGGGAAGGAGTGTGTGTGTGTTCCTACCGGTGTAGAGGCCAGGGGTGCCGCTAATCATCCTGCCATCCACAGGATAATCCCCACCACAGAGAATTCTCCGGCTCCAGTGTCAATAGTGGAGCCATTGAGCACTGTGGTATCTATTAATAACCACAATTAGCAATAATGCTTCCTAAAAGAAATACTTGTCCTTTCTGTGTTGACAGTGAATGTCTCCCGCTGCCCTTGCCAGGCGGGGCCTGCCTGAGCATGCAGCCGCTCCGCCCCAAGCCCAGGTGGCTACGCTGTGTGGGAGGAAGGCCCTGGTTCCTCACCTTAGCTGGACAAGGCCAAACCTCACACCGGGCTCTCAATCTATGATGTTCTCCTGCCGACACCAGGCTTGGTGGCTGGGTCTCCATGCAGGCAGGTGACGAGGGAGGGGGCACCTCAGAAACGTGGATGGTATGATCGCCACTGTTGTGACATAGAAACCAACTCATTGGCCTTTGCTGAAACCTTTCCGTCAGGTGTGTCGGGCAGGATGTGTGGCATTGAAATGTCGGGAGGTAAAAAAATCACTTTTCCTTGTCTGGGATATTTCTCTCTCCTTTTGTCTTGGGTAGGTGCTTTAAATGATCTTTCAGAGAGAATCCTATAAAGTATGCTTTGTCCAAGGACAGATCTTGGTAAGAAAAATGCCTCGCGTTTCCTCTCCCAAGACGCCCCCGCCATCTGTCAGTTTGGAAATCTCCACATCTTGACCCACAGCAAATTGCTTCTCGCTGCACTCGCTGGCGTTGCACCCGCCTCCAGGCACATGTGGAGGCTGCAGGTTGGCTGAGTGAATGGTCTATTAGAGGGATGAATGAACCAAAATCTCATCCACCTCTCCCCACCTTACAATTCCAGCCAAACCACCCTCGCACCCCTCTGAATCCGCCCCTTTCTCTTTGTCTCTTCTGAGGCTGCTCTGGGTCAGGACCTCATTATTGCCCAAAGCAGCAGCCTCTTCCCTGGGGATGTTTCCACGGACGGCTCCCCTACAGGGTTCCTCCCTTCCCACCTGCTCGGGGGAAAGCCGAACTCCTCTGCCTGGCATTTAAGGCCCACCAATACCCGTTTCCAGTCTCACCTCCCACAGCTCCGCTTAGTTAGAGCCAAACGAACTCCTTGCTGTTGTCCACTTGTGTCCTGGGCTCTCCTATGCTCACTGGCCACGTTGGCACTACCTGACAGAGATGCTTAGCACTATGCAAATATGACTACGACATCTCAACTCAAAACCGTGAAGCTGGTGGAAAATCACTGTGAAAAATTCCAGGCTTTATCTATGCCCTGTGATCACCTCATCCTGCCTCGGGGTGAAATGAGTGCAGTCACAGCCCTGGACCCAGAGAGGGTGCCCATCTGGGAGTCTCTGGGGCAGGGGTGGCCTGGGGCATAAACCCTCAAAAATAGAGAAATTCCAACAATCGCCAGAGTAGCGGTGACACCAGGGGTTTAAAAAGTTATTTTTCACAATCTGACAAATGCATCATTTGGGGGGTTGATTTCTGGAGAACTGGCCTGCAGCCGAACTCAGGGGAGTCATTCTCCTGCACCTCCACCGCCAGGGACGCGCAGGCAGTCCCGGGCCCCGTGCCATCGGCAGGCCTGCCCCTGGGTGGGGGATGGGAAATCAGGGTGGCAGGACTGAACACCCTGCAGTTCAGCACCGTGCTTGTTTCTTTTTAGCACCCTGTTTCAGTGCACTGGGGTTGGAGGAAGGGGGAGAGGAGTTAAACACGGTGCCTCTGTGCCCTCCGCCACAGCTCCTCAGCCAGGCTCGGGGAGGGGGCAGGGGCAGCCCCTGGGACTGGGCACTGGCACTACTGTCCCTGGCAATGGGGACTGATTTATCTTGATTCATGTGTGTTTTGTCTGTGGTTGTGGCACAGAATGACCTTACTTTTATAACTGAACTGTCTCACTTCAGGGGTCCCAGCGCCCTGGGAGGAGAAGGACATGCACACGCCTGAGCAGAGGTCAGTTTGCTGACAAATGGCCTTTGCGTCAGGAGTTCTGCATGCCCTGTTTGGGGACATGTTCAGGCTTCACCTGGGACACAGTCCATGTCAGAACCTGTGGCTGAAGCTGGGCCGGCCCCGGCCAAGTTTCTTTTTTGCGCTTTGTAAAATCAGGCTCGGGTTCAAGTTTAAGGTCAGACGTCTTTGGGATAAAACATCACTGTGTTCTAGGGCTCCTTGATAAACACCACACACATAAACAAACCATACCCCAGGACCTTGTCCCTATTTCTCTATCCCTGAAGACCCCAGTTTCACACCCCTCAGTGCCCCACTTTATACTGACATTTGGCTGTCCGGAGGGCCCCTGTGAGGTGGAGTAGAGTCCTGTAACCCATCGTACCAAAATACCTCAGCCTCACCTCGCATCTCCACGCTGGCCCATCAGGAAGGAAAGGGTTCTGAGAAAGGAGTTCGTGCCCAGGAGCCAACAGCAGCCGTGTGTGGCTCTCCCAGGTCCTGGTCCCACCCCCACCTCTCCACGCCCAAGCCCCATCTGCAGGGGTTTTAGAGATGACCCTGACACTGGGAGGCCTCCATCTGCCCCAGGCTCTATGGATGCCACACATGGTCGCTGCAGACCACGGGCCAGCCTGGTGGTCCCTGGGAAGCCCTGGGAGTCATCACTGTCAAACCCACGGCACTTCATGAGAGTGAATTTGTCTCAGAACCCAGCTGAGCCCTCCCTGGTTAATCCAACGTGGTGTGCTTGGAAAACAATCATGAATATCCATCCATCTGCTACACAGTCGCTCATGCCATCCACCTGCTAAGTGCTTGCTGGGCCCTGTGTGGCCCCAGGAGCAAGGGGACCCCTGGAATTCCCAGCTGGGGCCAGCCTGAGCTCTTTTGGACCTGGAGCTCTGATGTCCAAGGACCTTCACCCCAGACCATCTGTCCTCTCCCTCACCTCAACTTCCCTGGCCAGTGCCCCTTCCCAGCCAGCCAGTTTCACTGTCCTTTCCCATTCCTTTGGCCTCTTGCCCCAAGGTTCCCTGGTCTGGTCACCTCCCCTTCTGCAAGCCTTTCAGCTTGACCTCTCCTCCACTCCATAGCCATGGTCCAGAGCCCCACCTGGTAGCCTCCTGCTACCAGGCCCATGTCCTGGGTATCCACCCTGACACCTGGGAAAAGCCTGAAGCCCCATGTGAGCTGGCACAGCATGCCATTCCCACCTTGGACGCTCACCTTTCCCCTGACTGCACCTTTCTGAAGCTTCTGGGGCTGTCCCTGCTTTGCACACTCCCCTTGCACCTCTGAGTTCCCAGATGGTTGAGAGTCCTGGGGGTTCTGAGGCCTCTGCAGGTCAAGCTGGAGCTGCTGGAGGCATGACCCTTTTGTCTGCGGAGCCCGGTTTCTCCCGAGCATATTCCAAGTGCAAATCTCAGCTGCCTCCCTCTTTATCCTAAGATGCGGAGGAGAGGGGTGGGCTGCTTAGTTTTTCTCTAACCTTGGAAACCATAAAAAGCAGAGTCAAGAGCCTGTTACTTTTGGAGGAGCTGCCACACACCTGCAAATTCCAACCCCTCCAGAAGCCTCTGTGAATTTATCTGACAGTGTACTCGCACCAATGTGCAAAGATGTCTTTGACCAATGGTGCCAATTGCAGTACTATTTGTGGCAGTAAAAACTAAGAACAACCTGAAAATACATCACCAAGGGATTGGTTAAGCACGCTATGTTTCAGCCTCAAATAGAATATTATACAGCTATTGGAAGGAGCTAGGTAAATCTATTTGTACGATCTGATATGGTTTTAAGCAAGAAAAACAAGTTGAAAAAGAATGTGTGGAGTCTGATCCTAGAGGGGGAGGCAGTGAGTTTGGGAGGGGCTATCTTTCAACTTAATGTGCAATTGTGTAAAATTGGCATATATTACTTTGAGATAAAAGATACTATTGCTAGAAGAAAAATGAATGCCCTTGAGAGCATCACTGTTTTGGGGTCTCGTGGTGACTGGACAGGAGTGGTTGGACTTGAGGGATGATGTCTTAGGAATTCATGCTCACTTGGGACTCAGGGTGGGCGTTCAATCAGCCCGCTACTCTGGCCCAGGTAAGCTTTGCTGGATCGTTAGTGCCCTTTGCCTTGAGCAGGCTTTGGGATGCACAGAGTTCCACCAGGCACCGTAGCGTGTCTTCTCTCATCTCGTTGGGTTGCTGGCTTCAGAGCGACAGCAGCTGGGAATTTCGTGAACACTGGTTTGGCAAACACTGTGCTTGTAAAGCTGACGGAGAGAGGAGGCAAGTTTGATGCCATCAGTTGCTCACTACCGACTTCCAGATGGAAACCACAGTACCCATACACCTGGTCGTCTTTGCTCTCGTCCCTCTCCAAGTTTTAATTCAAGCCAGCCTTCTCTGGTAACATGGCTCTTCCTCAGGGTTATCCGCTATCTCCATAATCCAACATGGCGCTGGGGAAGAACAACGTGGCCCTCTCTGAGTGACTTAACAGCATGCTTTCATGATGTATTGAGAATGAACAGTGACCCTAGGTAAGAGGTGCTAAACCGATTTTTTAAAAGCACGCCATCCATTTCACTCTGACGGGCTCTCCTCCTTAAATCAGTGTGGTGTCATTTTTACGAAGCAGATCTAGCTATTGAAGCTACAGGACTGTGAAATGTCATGTGAAAAAGCCAATGAGAAAAAAATAAAATTAAGTTGTGGGGAGCGTGCATTAGCATTTCAAAAACGTTCTGTTGCATTATGCTGTTGTTTTCTCTCTGTCAAGGGGCACTGGGCTGCCGTCTTCCCCATAAAGGACTGTGCCACCGAATGTATTAGTGCTCCATTCCCGAACCGGTGTGGCAGCTGAAGGGCATAGTTACGATAATGGCGAATCCATTCTGGACTCGATTTGACAGGACACTGGGGCTATCCGCCTCCTCTGATGACAAAGTCTTGATTGCTTCTCTCCTTGTTGGCTCAGGCATGTAGCTTTTCAGAGTTTTGACGAATTAATGTTTTCAGCATTTCTGCCTTGGAGAAAAATAAGGAATGAGATCTGCTGAGGTGAGGGTCTGACTCGTGCACTTTGGATAACAATGTGGGGGCCGGGATTCTGTGAGGCGCAGGCCACCACCACTAAGCACTCCCCTGCCTGGCAGCCTGTAAAATATTCCCAAGTTACCCAAGGCCCAGACCACTTGAATTGCTGGATCTCGGGTTGAGTCGGCATGGCCAGCTATGCCACGTGGAAAGGGCAAGCCTGGGTCTTCCAGAGGACTTGAAGCCTCTGGAAAAATTTACTCCCTTCCTTGGCGTTGAAACCCTTGGCTCTCTGAGGGCATCTCACATCTTACATTCCAACTTGGAGCCCAGTGAGCACTGCTTCAGGGGCTTCCAGGCCTGAGCTGGGCCAGATGGAGGGACAGTGGCTCCAGATGGTGGCAGCCCCACCAACACCTGCCTGGAAGAGCCCTCTTGTCTCCCAGGTAATTATGGGAGTGCAATTCTTTTCTATGGCTCTGAATTTGCCGTATTGGGGAAGATGAGTCCAGTGTCCCTGGAAGTGGAGTCCATGGGATCATTGAGACAATCGCAGCACGTCATCTGGAACTTTTCAGAAAGCTGGCTCGTTCTTCAGGAGCCATCATCATCGGCTTAATTTCGGAATCGCACTGCGTTATTTTCCAATGTGACATGCTGCGAAACTTTAGTTGGGGGAATATATTTTCATTTGAGAAGCTGCCTCTGCTGGGCTTTTCACAGTCTTGGTGTAGGAAGAACAAAACTCTTAGCCCTGCTGAAGGAAAGAGGCCTGGGGGAGGCCGCCACGGCTGTGTGGGGGTGGGAGGTGAGCACAGATCTGCCGAGTGGCTGGGGCCCTTTGTTTTCCCTCTAAATATATTCAGCATCAATACCAGCAAGTGAGATTCTGCTCTGAATTGAATTTTATCCTTAATGAGATACCATGTCCCTTCTGTTCTCTGTAACAGACCTTGAGAGTTTTTATTAGAGAGTGAAACAAAACTTCGCACTGTTTTCATGTTTCCTCATAACAGCCTGAGTTGTAACCTGAATTTTTATGCAACTAATTACGAATGAGACTTGGGCATGAAAGATTTATAGGCTCAAAAAAGAAATTACCTGTGTCATCTCTGGGCAGGTGGAGGATGAGCCAGGAAGGAAGTTAATCAGTTTTCTAGGTCATACGAAAGGCACCTGCTCAGGGCTGGCTGGCAGGCCATCGCAGAGGGATAGAGGGTCACAGGAGACGCCCTCCTGGGACACTTGGAGGAACTGCTGACTCTTTCTCCACCCCGAGGCCTTTGAAATCAGACTTTCTCCCAATGTGACATTTCTACCCTCTGCTTCCTAAGACCAACGTGCCCAACAGCCGGAGACCACTGCGGAGGTGACTGAGTTAACAGGAAACAAGTGACATCTCGAACGGAGGAGAGGGTCAGGACAGTCAATACCCATGATGGGACCAAAGCCAGCATCCTATTAATTTTTGCCTCACAAAGTGGCACGCCAGTTAAAAACAGAGACTGAGGATTAACTATGTGGCCACTCCTTGAAGGCCGTGACCAAAGGAATGCGAGTCTGCCAAGCAACAGTAGCTCTCAGGCCCGTTGCCCGCGCGAAATGACTAGCCTGTTGTTCGTCTGTGGAGGAAGCAGCTTGCCCCGCGCGCCGGGAAGGAGCGCGTGAGGGACGGCAGCCGGCGCGGGGCGTCGAGCGCGCGCAGGGCCGTCGCGCTGTGCGTTTCGTTCCACGGCCGTTCGCGCAGGCCCACAACGGATTAATATACACAAGCTTGTTCTTTACTCAGCATTATGTTTAATCATTTAATTTCGCAAGAGTTTTCAGATCTTTTAATCATCCTGATATTCTTCTTATTGCAACATTTACTAAGCTGTTAGTTCAATTCAATTAAAAAGTGTCATCCAAAAGTAATTTATTCCATGTGCGTCGTTAAGAGGATACCCCAGATATGTCTGCATTTTAAAGGATAATAACTCTTCCGATTTATTAGTCGGCAAACGACCGTGCTGTGTTAGCACCAAAGGCAATGCCGCGAGTGGTGAATGTCCCCGGGCCCAGAACTGTGACTATTTCTCTAGATTTGTACTAAGACTCAGAAAAGAATATGACACTTGCACCATCTGTTAGTACTCAGGTGGGCCCTGAAAGCCCGGTCTGGCTTTACGACGCCGATAATGTTTGTAATAGCGCAGCCTCAGAGCTCCCCCTGCGGGGGCCTCTTGGCAGGGGCTCCCACGCCCACCTCACTTTAGGAGCAGGTGCGGGAGGCCGTTGAGGGCCAGTGTTCCGGAAGGTGCCAGCTGGGGTGCTGCTAGGGGAAGAGTTTAATCCCCGCTCCCCTTGTTAGAATCCTGACCTTCCTTGGTTGACTTTTGAGATATTTCCTCCGTCCTCACTGGAGCAGAGTTGTCTGGTGAAAATGAGACGCATTACTGTGTAATGCGAGCCACATACCTGCTTTAAATTTTCTAGCAGCCACATAAAAAAGTCAAAAGAAATGTGACACTAATTCTAATAATACGCTTTAACTCAATATATCTAAAACTGCACTTCAACATGGAATCGATATAAAAGTTAGTTAAGGTGTGATTTTGCCTTCTTTTTCCATATAAATCTTCAAAATCTGGTGTTGTGCATCTCACTCCAGACCAGCCTCATTTCAGGTTGTGGCTGCCATACTGGACGCACAGCATGAGTCTGGGCACACGGGGGTAACACTGCCAGGGGAGGTTCCTTCTGCCCCTCCACCAGGAGATCAGCCCTAAAGACTGATTGCCAAGTCAGGGAGTAAGCTTTGTTCCTTACTCTGCTGTGTCCCCCGGGAACAAAGTCCTCCCCGAAGAGGACACTTAGGGTATTAATGCCTGCCCACACCTCCAGGTGTAAGTGCTCTTTTTCCTTTGGCAGACCTGTCATCACGGCCAGGGCTATAGCCAGGGCTGATGGAGTGTTGTTTGCAGAGATGTGCTCTGGGCAGGCAGGGATGTCACTTGAGTCTTATGACAGTGGCTAAGTGCTGTTTCCATATCCTAGAACTTTGAGTAGTTAATCCCCTGGGTCTGTCCCCTACTTGGGCCAGTTGAGGAGCCTTGAGAAGTCAGGGACAAATAGAGAGACCTCGCCAAATCTTAATGGCCTTTTCTGCTCTTGCAGAATGCCATGATTATTAATATCTCACTCCTGGAAAAGGACTACCTGTGCTGTTTTCCAGGAGAACAGCAATAAAATAGGGAAATTAAATGAGCAACTCCATGTGTGCTTCTAATCCATTTGAGTGTCTTCAACTCCGTAACCTGTTAACTTAAACTCTGGCTACCTACTTAAGTAGTTTCAAGAAAATAGCAGTATTCTGCCTGGCCTCATTTTCCACCTTATGACAAAAGTGATTGAATGTTAGCAAGCCTGGGGCTCTGGTCCTGAGAGACAGGGCTGTGCTGTGCCCAGCTCATCCATGTGACCGAAGATGCTAATCCCTCTGTCAACACCCCCACGTCCTCCCCCAGAGCTCACCCTGAACTCCAAGACTTAGTCGAATATAATGATGCACATAAGGGAACCTCACCAATCCCTATTAAATAATGGGAAGATAAAGCTGTCTTTAGAAGAAAACATCACAAAGAAAATGCACTTAGTAACAAGGACAGGGTCCCAGTAATAGCAGCTAACCACTACTGAGTGCTAACTGTGTGCCTGGCTCTGGGCCTTGGAGAGACCTGCTACAAATAATCTGGGCCCCAGTGTGAAATGCAAATGCAATGCAGGCTCTTGTCCAAGAAAGCACCAAAATTTGCAAGATAGCCACAGCCACGCCTTAAAACCACGTGCAGGCCCTTTTGAGAGCAAAGGCCCTATGTGGTTACACCAGTTGCCTGTCCGTGAGGCCAGCCTGGTCACATACCAAATGTGTATCCACTGCCTCAAGCCTCACAACATAGATACTCTTCATTTTTATAGCAGAGGCTCAAGGCGGGCCTGAGTCTGCAGGCGGGAAGGTTTTGAAGCTGTCTGAATGGAGAAAAGGCGGTGGGAGGGCCGAGTCGCCACCCCGCACTGGGTGAAGCCACGGAGAACCCCAGAGGACGGCGGCAGACCCACGCTGTGAGCGCTGATTTAGTTTCGGGAAAACAGTATCATTTGTCCCGTTAAATTAATGTTGTTAATTTGAAGTTTATTGGTTTTGCAGTTTGTTTTTATTTCATTTATAAATTTGTTTCAGCTTTATGGTTGTAGAAGAGCTCTATGCATAAGAAACGTGTATCTGGTTTTATGTTTGTACATATTTAACTAACATTATACTAAACGTAAATTAAGTCAACAGAGAAAAACCACCACATTTCCCCTGTAAGCGGGGCCTGCATATTACTCAAGGAGGGAAATACAGCTCTCGTCCCCCAGGCGGGAGCCACAGGGATGCTCAGGGTCCTGCCCTGTGGAGAGGGAGGGGAGGAAGGGCAGGTGGCTCCCCCACCCCGCTGGCTATCTAAAGGCTGACAGTCAAAGGGCCCTCAGAGGTCTGTCTGGCCCAGTGCCCCTCCTGGGGCACTGCTCCACACCCCTCTGCCTCGGCCTGGGGAGTCCTTAGCCTCTGACACAGGTTCTCAGAGTGGCCCTGCCCCAAAGCAGAAAGCAGGGGCCTTAACCCAGAGGGTTAAGGTGGTGGTGGGGGCGGGGGGGGTGTGTGTGTGTGTGGAGAAGCATGAGCCCTTGAGGCTGTGCCCTGCACAAGTGCCTTAGGGCTGAGGGCCACTGCCACCCTCCCACTGTGGTCTTGGTCTCCAAGCTCATGACAGGAGCTTAAATCATCACTCAATGTCTTGTCACTCTAGGCAGATTCTTGACCAGCGACTTCATACCAAGATATGTTTCTGACAAAAATGCATATCAAAGACCTGCACAAGAACAGTCCAGGAGCGTTTTTTATACCCGCCTGAAACTGGGAACAACCCTGGTAGGTCGACTGTGGCATAGTCCTACAACAGGGTATTATATGCCACTGAAGAGGAACAAACTCTGCTATAGATGATGTGGCAACAGATGAATCTCAAACAGTTCTGAGGAAGCAGCCAGACGCGATAGGGCCACCGTGTATGGTTCCACTGATAAGAGGTTGAAACCCAGGCAAAATGACTCTGGTATTAGACAGGCAGGATAATAGTTACACTTGGGAGAGGGGAGGGTGTCTAGGTGCTGTGAGCTTCTATTTGTTCATCGGGATAATGATTACACATGGGAGCCCATGCCGATTTCACTGAATGCTATACTTATGGTTTCACACTTTCTGTGTATAGTATACGTCAATTACGGTTTAAGAAATGACAGACACGTTATAAATTGAAATCGAGCTATACAGTAAATAAAATCTATGAAGAGAAAAAAATGTAAGGTGACTCCTCATCAGCTCTCACCTACCTTCCCATGGGAAGGATCTGAGGGAGCCTGCATGGAGCCCAGGACCCCCCAGGCCTGATTTGCCCCTTACAGTGAACCTTGATGCTCTGAGTGAAGCTGCCCATGAATGCAGTTGTTTGCTGGGGGACCCTGGGGACCCTGGTGTCTCTCTCCGCACCATGATTTCAGTGTGGCCCTTGTTCTGAATCATTCCTGTGTTCATGTCAAGGACACTTAGTGCTGCTCTGAAGCAAAAGATGCAGAACAGGCAGTCTGGGGTTGGGCAGGGACCCCTTTGTGAAGGTACCCATGTGACAAGAGACTTCATTATCCTCTACTTGTCCTTGTGACCAGCTCTATGTGCCCCTTGAGCTCAGTCCCATGGCCTGAACCACAATGTTGGGCAGGCACGTCTTCTTCACAGATGGGAAGGCTATTCCCCCTGGGATGTGTCTGAAGGGATGTGTGTGGGCACCTCCAGGGGCATCCCCAGCTGCTCAGTGGTGGCCTGGTCACCAGGCTGATGCAATCAGTGCAGCAATGTTCAGAAGCATTGGGAAGGTCCCACAGCTGCCAGCTAGAAAGTCCCAGTCCACAGGAAGGCCAGGCGCTTAGACCCGCCTCTCCTAGAGTGTCTGGGGCCAACAAGGCATGGATGTTCGGAGCTAAGACGTATCTCGTAGACCCTGAGTAATGCTTAGGTGACTCCCACCCTCCTGGGCACGGCAGGGCTTCTGCTGTACCCCAGCTGCAGTCTTGGCTCTTATCCTCTTACCTCGCCTGTGCACAGCCACGCGGCCAGCTCTCCCGGCCCCAGGTTTCCAGGAGGGCTCTGCCTCTGTTGAACTCTCCTCCCCACGTTCTCTCAAGTCTAATACCAGCTTATGCTTCTGGCTCTGTCATGATGACTGTCACCCACCACAGTCTAAGGGAGCCAGGACCTGTCCCCCTGCCTGCCCTCAGAGGCCACCCCAGCACAGGTAACATCAAGAGCCTCCTGGGGAAGAGGTGTGATGAAGGTCTTAGGGAAGAGTGGGCATCAGGAGCTGGGCTTGCAGGGACAGGCTGGAGGGGACCAGCACTCCTTGGAGGGGACTTCTGGCAGGTCTGTGGGTCTCGCTCACCTCAAAAATTCTAGCTGCTCCCAGACAGGTGGGCAGAGGCATTTTTGTGCTTCAGGCCAAGGACATCAGGGAGGGAAGGGGCCTGGAAGACCAGCTGGTCCCCTTGCCCCTCTGGTGGATGAGTGAACCAAGGGAGCCTCAGGTATCCGGGACTAACAGCCTTGCTGGGCCTAAGGCTCGGGCCCCAGGTCCTCAGACCAGGGTGGGGGTGCTGGGCATCATTTCTCCTGTTTCACCCTTATGCATTGGGAGGCCCCAGGCCCCCGCCAGCCCTGGTCAACCTGCTTATGCTGTGCGGCTGTAATTCAAGTGCTGCCGTGATGCTGAGGGGTTGTGAAGAAGAAAGTGGGTTTCTGCAGAGAGTTCTTTAGAGCTGCCTGTGTGTTCTCTGGACTCCCAGCACCCTAGACTGCAGCCTGCACTCGGGTCCCAGGAGTCTGGCGAGGAGGTGCAGGCCGAGCCTGGGCTGCTGTGGCACGCATCTCCTAGGAAGTTCAGGGTTCCCTCAACGGGACTCAAGGGAATGTGAGAACATGGTGACACAGTGGGAGCCACAGAGCCTAACAGCGTTTGGGGGGTGGAGGTGGCACAGAGGTAGCAAGCATCTGCGAGGGCCAAGACGGCACACGGCAGGCATCCCACATCAACTTCCTGCCAGGGCCATCCTCCTCGGGGGCCAGAGTGGCCTGACGAGTGTCCCCCTCTCCTCATGTCCACCAGAACCTCGGAGATGCCCTTACTTGAAAACTGGGTCTTTGTAGATGTAATTACTTAGGAATCGGGAGATGAAATCAGCTTGGATTTAGGGTGGGCTCAAAACCCAATGACTGGTGACCTTATAAGAAGAGGAGGGGACACAGAGAGACAAAGAAAAAGGCTAGGCGAAGACAGAGGCAGAAACTGGAGTTATATGGCTGCAATCTGAGGAATGCAGGGGACCACAGAAGTTGGAAGGGGCATGGACGGGTCCTTTCCTAGGTCCTTTAGAGACAGCAGGGCCCTGCCAGCACCTTCATGCCTGACTTCTGGCCCCCAGAGCTGTGAGAGGGACATTTCCATTATTCCGAGATAGCTTGCAGCAACTTGACATGACAGTCCTTGGGAACTTACACAGAGTGGGGACGTTTTCGAGTTCAAGAGGCAAATCAATCCGCAGCACCTTCCATGCCTGCATGTGGCCACTGCTCTAACCCTGGCCAATCATTTTTGTACCCCTGGCTTCCAGTGGACATGTTTCTTAAGTTGGCTCAGGTAGAAAGTGGCCAGTGGGCATGAGGAGGAAGCACAAGAGGAGACCTTGAAATCTCTAGCCCCAGGCTCAGCCCAGCCCAGCCCAGCCCAGCAGCAATTAGCTCAGAGCTCTCTCTACCTGGGAGCCCAGGCATGAATAATCATGAGCAAGCTCCTGAAAACATCTCAAACTCCTAGCCATGGTTTGGAGGTGGACTCCACTCCAGAAGTAGACTGGGCTAGATGGGTGTGAACGAGGCTCTGAAGACTGAAAAGTGGCTGCATCAAGCCCCCAGTCCCCCCAGGAGTACTAGGGGTACTCCACACCAGCAGGATGCTCCCCAACAGCAATGAAATCTCAGCTGCCTGGTCTCACAGGGCTCAGCATAGAGCCTGGCACCCCGCCCCAAACAGGGATCCTAATAAGTAGATGGCTGCAGCATATGGAGCCGCCCCACTGGCAATGACCCTTCACCACCACCTTCCAGTCACCTGGCCACCTCCAGTCCCTGGAACGCAACTGGCTCCTTCCGCCTCCAACCTCACACGTGCTGTGTCTTTGCCTGGGCCTACGGCTGGCTCCTTCTCATCTTGTATATTATCCCTCAGAGGGCTCCCCTGCCCCTGGTAACTACTTGATATAGAATAGATGGCCACTGTTTTCTGTCTCTCCCCAAAGACTATAAGCACTTCGAGGCAAGAACCATGTCTAGTTTAGCCCACCATGGGATCCCGGCAGCCTGCCTAGTGCCTGGGATGTGGCCACACTGGTCAGTGCTGGCGGGTGAGCACTGAGGCTGCCACACTGGTTTCCTGGTCTGAGACACCCTAGGACGCTGTGAGTGAGGGGGGGTGCCCTGCCTCTTCCACCGGCCCTACCTGCAGAGCCCTGAGCCAGCTCGCTCTCCCCTTTGCCGATGTTTGTGATCTGCCGTAATGGCTCTGAGGGCCACTTCATGATCATGAGTCCAGAGTGCCTGAAAGGCCCCTGCTGACTATTGCCTAGAACCTTGTTTCTAGGAAAATGCTCCCAAATAGGTTAGATTTAGGAGGCTGAGAATGGTAGTGATAAAAGCTAATCTTCCCGAGCATCCTGTCTTGCCCTCGCTAAGCCTTTGCATACAGATCTGAGCCCTCAGAATGACTCCATGAAGCAGTGCTATGTGGTCCCCATTGTACAGACGAGAAAACTGAAGCCAGAGAGGTGAAGCAACTAGCTCACAGAACCCCCACCTGGGTTTCCTGAGCTCCTGCTGCAGCCCTGGTCCAGGACTCCATGAGATTTGAGCTGGTAACTGGAGCAAGAGCATAAAGTGGAGACATGATGGGACTAGAGACTAAGGGAACATGGCTGGAGAGGGTTTCCTCGTTTCATGAGCCAGAGTTGAGAATCTGCACTGGGCAGGACCCCGTCCTGGTATTTGGTTTTCCAGGGCATGGGATGGGTCTCCATGGAGCTGGTCAGAGGCAGCATGGCCAAGGGTTTGATCCATGACTACAGGTTAGGCCAGAGCCTGGCCTATCAGGTGGGTGGAGACGGTCAGGAATGTTGGTGCCTGTTTTTCCCTTGCGTATAAATTTATGAAGCACCCACTATGTGCAAGGCCCGTGTGGGCTTTGAGGAACAGGAGGTCAGTGAGTCCAGGGGAGGAAGCTGAGGTGAGATTTGGGCAGTAAGGAAATGCTTTGTGGGGCATCTCTGTGTCCTCAAAGCACCCCCTGCACAGGGGACACTTGAGCTAAGTCTTAAGGGAGTTTGACCAGAGGATGGGGAAGGGTGGGGCCTGGAGAGGGGTTTCCAAGCAGTATGTGCAAAGGCCTGGGGCCACACTATGGGTTCAGGTGAGCAGAGGCAGGAGCTCCAAGGCATGTACCGAAGACATGGTAGAAATTCCTTAAACATCTGGGTCTCGAGAGGAATCTCCTGGTGCGTCCTGTGTGTCCTGGGTAGGGGGCCTGTGGCCATTTGGGGGAAAAGCTGTCAGTTCTGGCTTCCTGCCAGTCACAGTTGCATTGTTGAGTTCCAATTAACGTTATGGAATAACTGAAATATGTAATTGGAAAACTCAAAATGCATTCTAATCCCATCAGCGGGAAGATGATTTTTTTCTCCATACGACTCTTCCCATGCGATGAGACTAGAGGCTCAGTAGTGGTTCCTGGGGCTAGAAGTTGAAGCCTCCTGACCCAGAAGATGTCCCCTCTTCATTCCCTAAAACTAGGGCTGCCCCTGGTTTCTTCCCAGGGGACACCTGAGTTACTTTGCCTGTGGTGCAGCCTGCTGATTCTGCCTGGTCAGTTGGACCTGCCCTCAACCCTCACCTGGGCTCTATCCCATCAAATTAGGTGTTTGTCCTGCTTGCTCCAGTCCTGGGAGCCCCCAGATCCCACTCCTGAAGGATCTGTACTGATCTTGTTTCCACAAGGAACAAGCAGCCCCTTTACTAGGAAGACAATTTTCTCTAAACAAATACCACAGTCTCGCAGGCTCATATGACATTTGCTTCTTCTCAAAGAGACAGCCATTGACACTCATCAGTTCTGAGAAATAATTTGGAAGCAGAGGGGCACAGAACATCTTTCAGCACATGGCTGGGGTCCTGGGCTGGAGGAGGCGCACCCCGTGAAAGCAATTCGTTTTCTCATGAGGTCACAGAGAAACCTGCCTCCTGCCTCTGAGGACTGCTTAGCAATGACAAATGGTGTCCCAAACCATTTGCCCCCTGAAGGCATGTTGCAGGAGCCCTCGTTGGGGGCCTCCGGGGCCTGAGTCTAGCTTGTGGAGTCATGAGTATATGTGGGAGCTCTTCAGGGCCCTAACGGGGCAAGGCTGTGCCTTGAGGATCTAGCTCTGGCCTGGTCCTTGGCTGTCTAAAAGTTGGACAGTGACCTGGGCCCTGTCTTGAAAACTGTGTTCACTGGGAAGTGATAAATAAAACAGGACAAGTCACTGAGGCACCGCTTGAGAGAACTCTACTGTAAGGTCTAGATCCAGGGGACAGCCTGCCCTCAGCGTCTCTCTCACCCTCTTGCTCATACAGAATCGTGTTGGACACCTGGTGGCTATCCTCCCCATACAGACCCCAGGCAGCAGATCACCAGATCACTAAGCAAGCAAATTCCAGGTGTTGCAGGCTGCACCCACAGGCAAAGTAACACAGTTCTTCTATTGTTAAAGTGTGACATTCCTTCTTGATCCTGAGACAGATGTCCCTTGGGACAGCAGCTGGGGGAGGGATGTGGGCAGCAGGTGGCAGTGAGATGGAATAGACTTGCCTTTGGCATCTGCAGCACAGGTCCCTGCAGATATGAGTAGCATCCCCCTGGCATTGCACCCCTCTTCCCACATGCCCTCTCTGCTGCCTTATTGTCCCCTTCCTCCTCCCCTACCCACCTGCACAGACGCAGCACCTGGCACAGCTCTGCCCAGCATACACTACTCTGTAACCACTCTGGGAGCTGACCCTGTTTTGGTCACTTGCTCTTTTTCTTAAGTCCTTGGTCAACTCTCTTGGAGATCTGAGACCTGGATTAGCTCCCACCTGCTAATCTCCTCCCTTCCTGCATTGAAATGGTTAATAAACGAATACTTTAAAATCTTAGAGGGTGTCCAGTGTTAGATGCCAGTGAGATAGATCCATCAGCCCTCCTTGAATGAGTTAGCTTTTTGTGGGGGGGCGAGGTGAGTACAGCTTCCAAGGAGAATGTAAATAGACCATGGGGAGAGACAGGCAGGTCAGGGGTCAGGGCCTATGGACAGGGCTGGCTGGGGCATGGAGCAGGGAGAGGTGTTCACATTCAGTGAGGCAGGAAATAGGGAGCCATGGAAGGTGAGCGCAAGGTGAGGGGTGAGGCTTGGGAGCCCTGCCAGGCATCCCTGGGAGTGCTCAGAGAATGGCATGAGTTGGCACTGGCACCCTCGATGCTGCCCCTACTATGCCCAGCCAGTTCATGAGGGGACAGGGAAGGCCACACAGGCTCATTTGTCCTCTTGTTATAAACAGGCAGAACTCCATTTGAGAAAAGAAAGAGAGGCAAGAAATATTTTTGAACAATGAAAAAAAGAAAAAAAGAGAAGACGAAGGGAAATCATGAGAGAGATGAAACAAAACCCTGTAATAGGAACACTATTTCCATCTGAACAGTGCATTGGCAAATGAGGGAAAATGAATAGGATTCCAAGAAGGTCTAGGTGCCAGCCAGGCTGGGAGCCAGCCCTTTCTCTGAAGGCCGCCACCTCTCTGACCTCGGCGGGAGAGACCAGCTCACTCTCTTGGATTCGAGCCTCACTGTTGTAAGTATCACGAAGTAGAATCTGAACTCTCAAATTTTCCGCTCAACAGTTCCAAGGACTCATTTCCCAGTTTCTCTACATCGCAAGGGTAGAAGTGCTGCCACCCCAGCTCCCCACCCTGACCCTCCAGATCACTGGAACTCCCACCTCCAGACACGACCTTCAGATGCCCTGGCTGCATGGGGCTCAGCAACGCCTGGCCCAGCTTGGGGATGGGATGCCCCAGTGGCAGCAGAAGCAGGGGCTGCATCAGACTTTTTACAGACCCCAGGATGGGTCCTCAGGTTCCACCAGGCTCAGGCACAGGCTCTGTCAAGACCTGCCTTTGGGGCTCAGTGATCTCAGGGTTAACCACAGCCCTGAGCATTGGGTTCTGGGAAGAGAGCAGGATCCGCAGCCCCAACCCCAGGGCACCAGTAACTCGGCCCTATAGCAAGCCCTGTCCTGGGTGCCAGCCCACCACAGGATCACCCTGGCCTGCCTCCATGGAGCTTGCAGCCTGCAGGGTGTGTGTGACACGGTCACAACATGAAGCTGACTGCTAAGTGCCCCAGGTATAAGGTCAAGGGTATTAGGACCTGGTTCCTAACCCAGATCTACCATTTCCTGACTGTGCCATCTTGGGCAAGTCCCCCTACCTTTCCGGACCATGCTTTCTCTTCTAGAAAATGGGAGTCATAATAAGGTGTGCCTCACAGACTTTCTGGGAGGATGTAATGTGTGACAAGTATCGAGCATTAGGTCAGGCTCACGGTAAACACCTGTTGGCTTATGTTACTATCAGAGAGGGACAACAGACCCTAGAACTTTGGGAGACTGTCCCTGATCTCCAAGTTCATAGACGTAAAAACACTTGTGTCGAGGCCTAGTTTTTTTCTAAAGAGATCTCGTTTCTATGGAGCACATTTTAGATACATATCCACCCACTACGAGTTAATCACCTCTTTAGTCTTGACAAAAATGTTCTTTCTCACCTACAGGCTATGGTTCAAAAGGGCTTTTTAATTAATATATTTTTTTTAATTAAAAAAAAAAACCCCACTTGGAGAAGCTGCTGTGTGAGGAGGGAGAGGCACGGCCTGGTGAGTGATGGATGTGGGGGTGCAGGGGGGCGCTGACCGCTCATGAGCCATGAGCCTAGAGATCGCGCCCCAGCTCGAGGCCACATGGTGGCATCGGGACCTCCCACGACAGCTCGAAGCAAGGAAGGGACACAGGGAGGAGGTGTGGGAAGAGCTCCTCGCAGTATGTGGCATTTGAACTGGCCCACAGGGACTGCAGTGGGCCTCCTGGCTGCTCTGTGAAAACAATTTGGTTCTCTTTGTTTTTCCTCAAAGTGTCCGTCAGCCTCTGGAAGTTATAAGATACACTGAGCACCTTGTCGCTGCCCACAGACCTCGTTCCTCCCCTGGGCTTGAGCGGAGGGTTTTAAATCCCATAACAGGAAAACCTAAATTGAGAAGTATTGATTTTAAATTTCTTTCCATCTCCTTCACTTAAACACACTCCCTCGACTCTGGCGGCCCCTGTCTTGCTGCGTTAGCAGACTGGCGATCACCTCTTCACAAGCACAAGGCCAACGCCAGTGCTTCTCAGCCAGAAATCCTCAGAGTTAAGCACATCGAAGCTTTATAGAGTAACTATTTTCCAAAGGAAGGGAGCACTGGGGCTGGGAACTGATGAGTGACAGCTGCATGCACCTTTTGTGACATCGGCATTGGTTTGGGGACGCGCACCAGGCTCTGGCCTATGACTGGGGCAGCTGTTTGGATCATTTCGTTCCTGAGATGCAGGCCTGGGAGTCCCACACAGCTCAGCGCTGGCCCTGCTTCTCCTGTGCCCAGAGCTTTGGGTGGCTGTTCCTGGCCTGGTATCTGAGGCCCGTATGCTTTGGCGGACCTGGCCACTGTAGTTCCACGGACCCCTGCTGCCCGTGCCCTGTGCTCCAGGACAGAGCTGCACCCTATTTCCTGAAGGTGGACTGTGCCCTCCAACCTCTGTGTCTTTGCTCACACTGTTCTCCCTGCCATTTACTTTAATCACATACATCCTTCTGGATGCCATTCAAATGCCAATGCCACCCCTCCAAAGAGCCTTCCAGGACTGCTGGACTATGAGCGCTCTGGGACTTTTAGTCACCCACCCCTCAAAAATGTCGTGGAAAAGCTGTGTGTCTTGGAGTTGGACTTGCCTTCTTTAATCCCACTGCTGCTACTTCCTGACCTGAACTAGTCATCTCATCTGTAAAATGGAGCTAGTAAGTACCTATCTGAGGGCTGAACAACATAAATATTTTCCACCCTTTAAAACAACCGCTGACTTATTTTTCAAACTCCAGCTCCACCTCTTACTGGCTGGGTGGCCTCGAGAAGACCAACTTAACCGCTGTGAGGCAGTGGCCCTGTGCAGTCCATGGACCTTGACATGGGTCTGGGGATGGACACAGCCAGGGAGAGGTGCTGCCCACCCCTCCCCGGGTCCGTCCAGGCCCCACTCCCCACTGCTTACTATATCGAGCTGTCCCAGGCGATGTGGCTGCTCATGTGGAAATAGTGTGACATTGAGTATTCATGAGACCAAACACAGAGCCTGCCGAACCACAAGTGCCTTAAAACCTGTCACAGTCACTGTGCTCAGAGCTCTACAGCAGGAAACTCATCAAAATAAAACACCAGCTTTGACTGAGCCCCCACCACCTCCTTGGCCCTGGATGCTGGGACAGGACCTTCTTGGAGGTTCCTTTGTTCCCAAAGAGCAGACGTACACCCAAGGCCTGGAGGTACCTGTGAGAAGGGCTGCGACTCAGCTCTCCTGACCTACCCAAGTGACAGCCTCTGTTAGGACAGCTGGACAGCACGGAGGGGACACCTGGGGACCGAGGGGCACTCTGTCTCTCTGGGTTTCGTGTTGCCTTCTTCATTGTTTCTGGGTCAAAGGAACAGCTTCTTGCCCTCCACCTAAACACAAGTGTCAGCAGCTGCTTTCTACACCCCAAAGGGAGTGCCATGTCCCCCACCTGTCCCTGCAGCCTGGGCTCAGGGAAGCATACTGAGGCCACTAAGGGGCCTTTAGCCAAGGGAGCTCCTGGTCCCGCCGTCTTTGTTGGGGCATTCAACAGAGCACGGTCAACTCAGCTGCACTGGCTTCCCAGCCGCTCTGTCAATATTTCGATGGCCCCAGAAATCTCAATGGAACCTGAGCATGGGACGTCCAGGTTCCTCCCTGCCCAAGGGGTGAACACGACCCCTGCCACCCTGCGGGCCGGGATAACAGTAGGACCTTGGAGCCTGCCAGGTCAAAGCAGGTCAGAGCTGGAGGGTGCACGTCTCAGCCTGGCCTGGAAACCAAGCTGTGACTATGCCAAGACTGGTCTGCCCAACTTCCGTTCTGTACCACGCAGACCAGGAACACAGCTGGTACTAAATTAATGTTGAATAAATGTATATTCTTGAATCCTCTCTTCTAACCACTCCTCTAAACTTCCTAACCTTTCCTTCTCTCTCTGTCCATCCGACGCCCCCGTGGTTCAGTACATGGATTCACGCTCAGTCTTCTGCCATGGGCCTCACCTTCCTACCTGGGCCACTGCTTCCTCCCCTTTCCGTGTGAATGATTGGGCCTGTCTCCCTTCTCTGGAATCTCTGCCGAAGGAAAAGCCCCCTAAGAGTGTTTCAGACACTGGGAATGAGTGAGAGGCCACAGGGTGGTGACACAAGCGTCCTGCAGTCGGGGGCACCTATCTCCCGCCTCACCCAATTCCTGAGCCATCCAGCAGCCTGTCCCCAAGCCTGCCCTTCTGCCTCCAGAGCTGCCCAGCGCCCGGTGCCAGGCCCTGGCTGGTCACGCAACAGGACGTCCACCCGGCACAGCCAGGGACAGAGTTATTCATTTCCACTCTCCTTGGCCATCATTTCACTGACAGGAAACACAGATGGAGCAATGGCTACTCAAACAAAAAGAATTTTGTCTCAATTGCATTTGTTTCCAAATGGGTGAAATAAATTCTGGGGCCTGTGGAGTGTGCCAGAAGCGGGGCCTGCGTCCTGGCGGTGCTGCCGCCTGCGATCCCCGAGAGAACAGCCAGGATGCAGAACGGGGCCTGGGAGCAAACCCTCACAGTCGGTCTGGGAGCAACAGCAGAGCCAGGGCGCCGGGAGGGTGTGCCTCTCGCAAAGGCCGCTTGGGAATTAATTATTGAATGTCACGGCCTGGGATGGTGAGGAGGAGAGTGGGTGAATGAATCAGACAGGATTTATCTCTGCCTGTGCCAGGCAGGAAGCAGGTGAGACTATCTGTTGCTCCAAATGAACAGAATGTTTAAAGCTGCATCGATCAGAGGGCGCACTCAGCACCGCACCCCCTCCTGTGCCAGCACCGGCCAGCTGGGACAACTGGCAGAGCTGGAGGTGGAGCTCCCACGAGGCCACTGGGAGGCCCGCCAGTCTCCTCTGGGTGTAAACAGAAGCCCCAGCATTCCTGCTTCCTGCAAGTCAGCAGCCTTGGGAGGTGGTCCCATGGGCTACCGTGGGCCTCAGGGAGCTGTCTGTGGATCTTGACATGGATGTCTGGAGCCCCTGAATTTTATCTGCAGACGAGACAGCTGGGCCTTGGCTGTGGCTCATTGGGGTGAGGCAAAGCAGAAGCCACAGGAAGGGAGGCCTGTGGCCTCAAATGGCCTCACTGGAGCATCCATAGCTGATTCTGAGCACCAGCCTGCCTTCTGCTCAGTGATCATGGGGATGCCTGGAGGTGGGCCGGCTGGGACACCTGCCTTTGACCTGTGGTCTCTTGTAAATCCACCCACGAACTCCTTTTCCTCCAGACAACCCTGTGGGACCCCACTGAAGCGCCAAAGCCCTGGCTGGGTGCCAGCCCGCATGTCAACAGGCCGCAGGTGGACCCAGCAAGCCCTCAATGGCGGGCTCTCCACTCCAGTGCCTCATCTCAGCAGGTGAGCCTTCTCCCACTGACACACGCAGCTTCTCAAAGACCTACCCACCTGCTCAGAGGCTCTTGGCAATCTGATCACAAAGTGCATTTAAGGGAAAAAGGGAAAGCACACTGGTGAGACAGGAGATGCTGCAGAGGTGGGCTGGGGGAAGATGGGGAGCATGGTCGCACTCAGTGTGCGGTGCCCACAGGTGATGATGACCAAGGGGACGCTGGTGGGCTCTGAACACGGGCAGTTGGAAACCTGGTATCTAGAGGCGTGGATGGGGTAAGACCCTCCTGCAGGGGGAGAACACCGAGGAGGAAGCTGCTAAGAGTCCCGGGAACACCCTCCACCTGTTTCTGTCCAGTTTTACTGAAACACAGCCACACTCATTTGTCTCTGGCTGCTTTCGTGCCACAATGTCAGGGTCAAGTCGTTGTGACAGAGGCTTGCGTACCTAAACTATTTGCTACCCAGCCCTCTGTAGAAAAGGTGTAAGAGGCTGGTAGAGGTGAGGGGCTCGCTCACAAAGGAGGTGGGTGGGGATGAGTACCTCAGAGAGGTCAGTGGAGTCTGAGGCTCTGATAAAGGCCGAGGCATGTCCACTGGGTATGCCAAATGGAGGTCACGAGTGGCCTTTGGTGGCCTCAATTTCCTTATCTGCACAAGTGTGTGGCAGAGGTGGTGAGGGATGTGGACAGGAGGCAGAGGGAAAAGCCAGGAGTCAGGGATAAGGCCATGGGCTCGGCGAGAAGAGGCTGCCTCTTCAAGGTGCTTGGCTATTTCAAGAGGAGAGGGGGCCGCAGGGCGTATGGTATATGTTGGGCATAGGGGCAACCAGCAGACTCTTTAATTGCAGACCCAAGCCTAGAATCTTTTCTGAAACATCCGAGTCTGCTTTCCTCCCTTCGTTACACTTGCCCAGCCAATTCCAAAGACTTGGCCTCGTCAGGTTATCTCCTTCAGGCCAGTGGAAGTGGGAGCTGGAGTTCAGAGAGAGGAGAGAAACAGCCTCAGGGCTGAACCTTGCTGGCCTTACTGCCCTGGTCCGGCCCTTGCCTGGGTTGACTCACCGATTCTCCCCATTTTGGACCCCTTTTTCATACCAGAGCCCAGAATGCAGGTCTCCCTTGTTGAGTCTTGGCCATGCAGGCTTTTCTGCCCTGGGGCTCCCAGCCCTTTCTCCTGGGGCTGCTGGCCCTTGGGTTCTCTGTGCGGTCCAAGAGCTCAGCCTGCCGAGCCTGCCTCTGGGCTCTTCTCTCCCTTCACCACATAGGTGGGCTCTGGGGTCCCTGCCTGGCACTGCCTGAGCCCAGCGGCCATTCCAGGAAGGGTGGAGGCAGCTGCCAGCCTTCTAAAACATACCATAATGATTCATCCCAGTGGTGCCCCAGTCAGGCTGGGGACTAGCCTGTGAATCCAAAAAAAAAAAAAAAAAAAAAAAAATCGAGTGTGAAGTTAAGTAGCACACTCATCATTTGAAACTCTCACGTTTCCTGAGATGAGATGATTCCTATTAAAAAAAACACCTTCATTTTCAGAAAATCCATGTTCACAGCTTGCTCTGTAGAGCCTGCCCCCACAAGTTATGATTTATATTTTATTACAAGGTGAAAAGAGACAAAAAAAAAAAAATCCTCACAAGGAAAAAAAAAAAAAAGGCCCACTGACTCTTTACAGCAACTCCCAGGGCATTTGATTTAAAGGAACATTGTCATCTTTTAATGTTTTCATCCAGAGGAATTAGAGAGTGCCACCATGGTAATGCAGAAGCCGCTGATTTAAGGGGCAGCCTCTGTGGTCTGGCTACTCTGTATCTCTGTTTTTATGGTTCCAGAGAGTATTTTTCTGAGAGATAATAACATTGGGTGATATTTCTCCTTTGTCATGAGGAGGCCCAAGAAGAAAATGAAAACAGGCCCTTTCGTCTCCCCTCTCTGAGGCCAGGCTGTGGATCGAGGAGGACGGTCACGGGACACTGCTACCATTTCATCGTCCCAAGGCTTGATGAGCTTCCGTCGCCAAGACGAGGAAGCAGGTTGCTATCGGGACCCCGCTGGGAAGCTTCAGAATGATCTTTCTCTGTGCAGCCCAGCCAACGACCAGGAGAGCCTCTCAATATCACCCCTGTTTGTGGCCTTTTTCTGTCCCCACTGCCACCTCTGTATTGGGACACTCCACCACCTCTTGGGTCCTCCGGCACACATTCTCCCTGCTGGGTGGCTCCAGGTCAGTCCTTCTCCAGCTGGTTGGATCATGTCCCCCCCTGCTTCCCTGGTCTCCCTGATTCCTTGACCAGCCCGAGCCCCGTGGCCTGGATGTGGGCCCCTGTGGCAGAGACTGCGATGTGCTCACCTAACCTTCCTTCCCTCTTATGGACACAGCCAGACTACATTTCCCAGTTGTCCCTGTGGTCGGGTATGGCCACGTGACTAAGTTCTGGTCAATGTAATACATTGGAAGGGATGCACATAGTCCTTGCTGGGTCCCCAGAAATCTACTCTATCCCTCTATATACTGGCCAGGTACAGAGCATCCGGTAAAGGTATCTGGCCCTACAAGATGATAGAACCCCCAAACTGAAGACTGAGCCCCGGCATTGAATGCTTATGTGAAGGAAGAATAAATCTGCACTGTGTTGAAGCCCTGAGATCTGGCATTGTCGAGTGTCTGCGTTTAGCTCCCTGACTCACACAAGCCCTGGCTACTCTGGTTCTAATCGTGCCTCCAGCATCATCTTCTGTTTCTCTCTTACTTGTCCATGACACAAGGACAAATTGGCCATGCTAGATGGCTTCGGGTCTTTCCATCTCTGCAATTTTGCTTAGGCTGTCCCCTCTGACAAAGATGTGTTTCCCTACTCCCATATCTGCCCCATTCATCCTTCTCTGAAGACTCTTGGCATCTTTTTGTCTGGACGTGTTCCATCCTCCTCTGTTTCCAGGGCAGTCTTTGGCCAACCATCTCATAGCCTTTTGCCTCACCTTTGCACATGTATTCATTTCCCATATAAGAGTGAACTCCTTAGGGCCAGGGACCAAATCTCGCTCACGCCCAATCCAACAATGTTAAGGGTGTCCACTGGGGTGGCAGGGTGCCAATTTGGGAGGCAGACTCCCAATTTGAGTTTCAGGTCTACCACGCTTACTGACTCTTCGGTGTCTCCGTTCCTTTTCTGTAAAATGGGGTTAGAAAGAGGACTCTACCCCAAAGGACCTGCTTCGAGGGAGGGATGGAAACCCCATGCATGCTCCGTGTCCCACTCGCCACCCTTTTTTGTAGTCATCTACTGACTCTGGGTCACTCCCTACCCCATTTCTGATGATTGAAGCCTCGGGCTGACCATAGCTTCTCAGACGTTCCTCCTATGTTAACACTGGGTGATGAAAACAAGCTGCCAGCTCTCCACTTACTGGCCCACACACCCAGTCCTGGAGTCGAGACACCGTCATTGCAAATAAGGGCAGCCTAAAAAATCTTATCTTCAAGCATCCTACTCTCTGTGCACATCCCATCTCTTCTGGTTTATCCTCTCTGGTACCCAGACTCCAACAACTCTACAACTCTAGTGGGACCACCCTCTACTGACTACCATTTAATTGCATCACCTGCTCCATGATGTTACCTCCTTCTCACCCAGCTTCAATTCCATGGGGTTTAAATCAGTGGACTCATTTGGTCTGGGTTAGACCTGTCTGTGTACTCTGTGTCTGCATCTGTGTGGCTGAGTGTGGTCAGAAGGCACAGCGTCCTGCTGATTGGTTTCACCTTATGATTAAGGGCCTCAAAGGAGCCTTCAATGCTGCCCGGGGTGACATACTCCCTCTCCATCTGTTTGCCCCTCTGCTCGCCCAGACAATTGCTTCAGACCTTTTGTCTCCTCAAACCTCCATGTCTCTTTCCCCATCCTCACTCCCAGCTGAGACTTTGCTTCCTGATGCACTGAGAAAACAGATGCCTACCCCGGGTCCCACCACATTTACCCACCTACTGTACCTGTGCTCACACACCCAGGCTTTTCCTTGTTACTATAAGATGCTCTGCCCCTGAGCCCTGGTACCTCCACGACAGGTGTTGGGGGCCATGTCTGCCCACACGACAGACACTCCTTTGTGGGAGGGCTTCCCCACTGTGGGCCTCAAATTATTTCCTCAGTAAGCGACTTGCAGACAGGGCGACAGGGCCAAGCCTGCCATGGTCACCACTGTGCCCCCAGGGCCTGGACCAGAACTTGCCTGGAGCAGGTGCTAGGCATGAATGGATACAGGAGAGCCAGTATCCACCTGTTGCTTCCATTTGGAGCTATTTCTTGAGACTCCTGTTTACTCAGAGCTTCCTAACTTGTTGGTTTTGTGACTTCGAAGATGATGGCTGGAACATTGAAAGCTTCTTGCAATAAACTAAGCCATGGTACTGAGCCATTTGACATCTTCCCTGGGGAGGGGGTGTCTCATCCACTCAGAAGATTACTATCTTCCACAGGGACAGCCGCTTGCCGGGCCACTCACCCCAGAAGCACCACTCACCCCAGAAATCCCATCTGACAGTCCAGGAGGTCACCCCTGTACATTGGGAAGTCTGAGGCCTGGGCCAGGGCCCCTGTGGCTGTGCCATCGTGAGGACCACACTGCTCTCCCCTGATGCCGGTTGCCTTCCACATACCGGGCAGATGTCACAGAGCCTGCAGGGCCTCAGCCCTTGGGGCTCTGCTCTGCAGGAGCGGGCTTGGTGCAGTCAGTCCAGTCCAATGCAGGCCTTTTAAAGTCAAGCTGCCCAGACACACTCTGTTCCTGTAACTATTTCAGCTACTTGGCTGCCTGGTCAAGGCTGCCCACAGAGGGGCAGGGGCCTGCTGGAGGCCAGGGACCCTGAGCTTGGACTGGGTCCATGCCCCTTCCTCCAAACGAGATCAATAACCTCTCTTGACTTCAAAAGGAGGTGGGCACATGAGTGGGGAGGCTCCGTCAGGGCCCCCGCGGACAAAAGACACAGTCCCTTTCCTACCTGTGTTTGACCCTGGGTTCCACCCTCCTCTCCCAAACCCAGAGCCAATCACCGCAGCACATGGACACTGCTCTGAGTCTTTCCTGCTCCCGTCCCTGCCGCCCCTTCGCTAGGCTGCTTCCAAACCCCAACCAGGTGGTGGCGGGCAGGCGGGGAGGCTGCTGGAAGTTGGGCATAAATAATCCGCAGTGGATGGCCAGCCTCGGAATGATAAGGAGCTGACTCCAGAGGACCAGGGGCCCTGCTCGGCCATGCCTTCGACTGTGCCTCCAACGCAAGGAGGACATCTAAAGCGGAAGTGTGCTGACCTGCCACCCCCCTCAGGCGCGCTGACCCACTGCTCCTCTGGCAGCAGAGGCTGCTGCCCGCTTGCAGGCGATACCACCGGCACGTAGGTATCTCACACCAGGTTGCCCCAGAGGCTCCCTTTCGGTACGGCCACCGCTGCTCTCTTTCCAAACCCCGGCTTCCTCACAGTCAATGTCCCTGCTGGTGAACATGCACGTTTCCTGTTTCTCCCAGACTCAAAAGCCTGAGCTCCATCAGGAAGTGCTGGCTATTACTCATCCTTCGTTCCACAGGGCGGTAATTCTGTATGTGCCCCAAACACTCAGGCCTCAAGGGTCCCTGGGGAGGACAGAGCTGCACTGTTGCAGGCACGGTCAGGACATGGTCAGGACATGGTCAGGACACGGTCAGGACATGGTCAGGACATGGCAGGATGCCAGGTTCAGTCCTCACCTTGCACCTATTCTGTTCCCTCTGGGGTTGGAGATGTGGTTCAGGAGACAGGATGACTACTATCCCTCCCACGACGAGGGAGTCAGAGTGTCCCTGAGTCCACTGTCATTGAGTTCCTCCAGATATCAGGGCTGGCTGGGCATCGGGCCAGCCTTGGGCGCTTTCTCAACGAGGCCCAGTTCCCGACCCACCCATTCATCCCATCTGAGCCAGCCATGGGTGGTTTCCGTTGACCCGCTAATCCCCCACTGCGCTATGTGCCCTGTGCGCTGGGAGCCCCACATGCAGCCTATGCTGCTGCTGTCTGGACGTATCCAGCCTGGTGCGTTCCTCCGGGGCTGTCGCCTACACCCAGGTGTCAGCAGGGGACCCCGAGGAAGTGTTGTGCCCAAACCGTCCTTTCCCTGACTTTGAGCCTGTGTCACACACCAGTATATGTCTCAGCACTGTTGCACAGAGGTGAATTTTGAAGACTGGACCCCAAACTAGAGCTGGACAGGGCTAAAAAAGGGGGTATTTGGAAGTGCTTTTATTTGTGGGAGCTGAGACGGGATTGATGTTGGCTGGGGTTTGTATTCGAAAGGGAGCATCCTTCCACAGGGGACCTGATCACTCGGGAGCCTGGAGACAGACCTGCTCCCTGGGCCCTACTTTCATGTAGCTAAAGCCTATTGGTCCAAAGGTGCTCTTTTCAGTGTCATCTGAAGGGGACCTGGAGAAATGTGTCTAAGAGCACCTGTGGCACACGGACCTCAGGATCTGGAAAGAGGAGGTATAGGGCCTGCCCTCGTAGTGGCGTGCAGGAAGTGGCCCTCAGAGAGGGTTTTGCACCTTTTGCCGCATCCCAGAGTCACAGGTCATCGGTGTCTCTGGGTCTTGGCCTCTGGGGGAAGAAAGGGAGACTCCAAAGCATGCTGGCCAGAGCAGGGCGTGGAGCCAGCACCCGAGGCCTCAAGTCTGGAACTGGCAGGCCTGGCTCTACCGTAGCAGCTGTGCACCCCTCACAGGCCCTCAGCCTCCCTGGCCTCGGTTTCCTGATCTTCAGAGCTTGGGCTCGGGAGGGGCCTGCCAGGTGCCCGGCAAAGCATCAGGCACCAAGTGAGGGCTCAGCCTGCCGTGGTTGTGAGAAGCAGCCCACCCCGAAGCCCTATCAGCACCTTGCCAACTCAGCGGGCCGTGTCTGCAGAGGCCTGAGAGCATTGGGGAGACAAACGAGACCAGAGATGGCCCTCAGAGGTGCCGTCCGCCCAGCCCACAGCACCCCTCCTGCCAGCATGGAGGGGGCAGAGTCCTTTGGGCCCCATTTCCTCTCCCACCTGGAAGTGATTTGCAATCCCAACAAGTGTACACACAGTTGTTGTGCCTGCATCACCTGCCTGAAGACAAGGCCTTGCCATCCGGAGAAGCAAGGCCCTCCAAGGGCTCAGCTCACTGGCAGCCTGGGTGGCTCGCACACCCTGCTTCCTCCTACCTGCCCTGGGCAGATCGCTGGTACCGCGGAGTGGGACGTGGGTGGGACAGTGCCAGAGGGGTGGAATTCTGGCAAAAGCTGAAATGAAAAACCAGTGCGTAGCCCCATGTTTTAAAGGGTGACAGTAGGCCATTAGTAGCGGTGGTCACACCAGTCAGCGGTCCTAACTCACCCTCCCACCCCAGCCCACAGGATTCACTGGAAAGTCTGTGCAGAAGAGAACAAACTGATTTCCTGCTTGCACCTCTGCTGACTCCAGTCTAGTTATGCGTGCTTTGTCCCAGCACCGGCCTGGATCCCACGGGTCCAAGGACAATAGCAACCAGAATAAGGGCAAAAGACTGGAGTCCCAGAAACCCACTGAATCCCGTGTGAGTTAAGCAGGAACTTGGGGCTCAGCTGCTAGGAGGTTTCCCTGGGTGGTGAGCATCTCCCATGTTCCCACAGGACTGCAAAGTGCATCCAAATCCCAGTCCACCTCTTGGCCCTGGGGCATCCTCACTGTGCCTGGCCTGGGGGCTTCCCGGAGGCATCTGGTGAGGATTAGCAGATGCCATAGTTATAAAGGGATCTCAGGGTGGCTTTGCTTTATCAGGCAGCTTGTGGGGAAAAGTGAGTCCCACCAGGACAGCAGAGTGGGAGCCGTCCAGGCTGCAGGCAGCTCTCTGCCAACCCAGCGACCCAGCTGAGCCGACAGCCCTGTAGAACACAGTGGGTGGCCGACCGGGCTAGTGCCACGCGTGACATGAGGATGACCCCACTACCAGAGTGCCCCGACTCTGTCCTCCGTCCTCTCTGGGAACTGCCACAACTACTCTGAACCCTTCCTCTTCACTGAACCTAAAAAAATTCTGTCGTGGTCTTTAATCCTTTCAACAAATGTTTATCGAGCACCTACTATTTCCACCTTACGAAAAGCTCTAGGCTTCTCTCCCTTGCCCCCTTGTCCTCCAGCTGGAACAAAATGCCCCAGGCGGTAACAACCTTGCCTGCTCTCAGAGGCAGCCCATGCTTTCCCTCTGCTCTTGTGTGCCTCCTGGAGTTGTCACTACGTTGTCCCTTCTGCTGCTCTCTTTGGGTACTCTCGGCCCCATGGCTTCTACCTATATTTCAGCCTCCGACCATCTTCCCAGCCCTCAGCCCTCTGCCCAGAGGGAGGACTGGGGAGAAGCCAAGCTCTGGGCTGGGTTAGGCACTGTCAGCCGTTGGGCTGAGAGTTGCTGGGTACCAGTCCTGAGAGGGTAAGGACAAGTGACCCATCGGGTGTTGCTGATGCAGAGGAAACCGCAGGGGGGTCAGCAGCCTGTGATCTGGGGTCTCCAACTCGCCCCTCGTGTGCCACCTGAGTGCCTGCTTCAGGCAGACAGCAGCAGCTTGGGTGTGCCACCCCACCTCCAGGAGAGGACACCTCTCTCTGCCTGTCCAGGTGTGTCTACCCCAGGGCCTGGATCTCTAGCCACTTCTGAGTGCCCCCAGCCCAAGTGTGGCCCACAAACAGCCCGCCCAGTGAGTGGCTATACCTATGTGAGCGGAGCCCTCTCGTATCCCTTTGCTCCCTAGCGCCTTGTTCTCTGTGTGGCCTACAAGCTGGACCCGCGTAGTGCTGATGGCAGTCTAGTGGGACATGTCACAGAGGCTGAGAAAAGGCGGCTGGAGAAGGAGGAAAGACAAGGCAGAGGACCAGGGATCCGTGCTCCAAGTACCCTTTCTGGTGCGTTCAGCCTTAGGGAGGGACCGCCTCTCAGTAATCGTTGGCTGGGCGTTCCTACACCTCAGAACACTGGGGGTCTCCCGTGCCGCAGAGCCCACACCGCCCACCTGGGCCACTGCACTGCGTGCGGGCGCTGCTGGCAGGGGCGGGAGGCAGATGGGCTGGGGTGCACCCCCGTGATGCCCTCAGCTTGTTTTCTAGGCTCTCGTGCCTGGGGCCTGGGAGGCAGCCTCAGCCTCGGAGGGTCTCCTTGAAGAGCAGGGCTCTGGATGGCTTGGCCATTCACATCCCAAACTCTCTCAACACTCGACTCCCAGGGAGCAAGCTTGGAAATTGGTTATGTGACCTTCAGTACTTAATTGCTTGTTAAAGTCCTTTGAAGTCCTCACAAAAGCTTCGCAAAAGCACTGAGATTTAAGAGGACAATACAGAGCTCTCTTCGTAAAAAGCTGACATTTAAATGGTTCTCATTTTATATCTTTGCAATGAAATTCTTTGTTTCCTCTGTAGCCATTTCTGAGTATTTACTAACATTCAGAAAACCCTCTGTTCTGTGTAAAATTTCAAGTTTTTCTGACATCAGTGCATGATGTCAGACTGGGTGGTGTGACACACGAGTGTAAGACCCAGAGGCTGGTCCTCAGCCCCGTGTGAGTGCTGACCATGAACGGTGAGGAACAGTATCCAGCCACCCCGCCCCTGCCTCTCCCTCCAAGAGGAGGATTTAAAAAAAATCACTGAAGCATCATATTTTAATGAGCTTTCCTTGCAATTTGTATATAATAGATTTTCAATAACAACCTGTAATTCGTTCATTTTCTACTATTCAATTGCTCTGCACTGAGGCCATTGACAGCTTCCAGCTGGGATCTTTAAAAATGGAAAGCACTGGAAGGCTCAGCTCCAGACAATGGCTAGAAAGTGCTGGTCCTGACAACACATCTGTTAGGAGCAGAGCCTCTGAGCAGGGCAAGAGGTGTCTGGGTTTGGAACGTCCCAGAAGAAGAAAGTGGAGGCGAGTGAGATCGCTGGCAAGCAGCAGCCCTGGCTCAGAACAGACCCTCCGCCATGCGATGAGGGGTGACTGTTCTACCCCAGAGCACAGTAGGGCAGCCCCATTCCACCAGCTCCACTCCCATTGGCGTGAGGCCCTCACTGAACACCTAGTGGCAGGGCAGGGCAGTCAGAGGCACGTGGACATCCTTGGCTGGAGCCTGCAAGGTCTGAGTTCAGGTGCTGGGGCACAGGTTCCATGAAACCACGGACAGCAGCTCTGCTCACATTCCTGTGCTGACAATCATCACTGAAAGGGGCTTCCAAGGCCAAGTCCAGCTCTCCAGCTGACACCAGCACCCTCTGCAGCGACTAGCTGAGCTGGTGCACCTGCAGTGACGAGGCCTCTCTACTCCCCAGCAACTCCCACAAGGCTGGGTGGCCAGCTGGGGGAAGCCTCTGTAGGTCAGCCTAAATCTGCCTTCTCCCAGCCCTGGCCTCTTGGTCAAGTTCCGCCTTTTGGGGCCCCACCCATCAGCCACCCACCCCTCGTGACAGCCTCCTCACTCACCCAAGCCCTTTACCCCTTTGGAACCACACCTGTGTGGGTCACCTTCTTCCTCGTCCTTTGCTTGGTTACCTCCTCCGTGCAGGCCTCATCTCACACGTCCTTCCCTGACACCTCTGGGGAGAGCAGGTCCTGCCTGCCCGTCCTGTACGGTTATTCTCTGTCCCAGCTCTCACTTGGTTTATCTGGTGGTTTTCCTGTTTTCCAACTGCCTCGCTGCCAAATGCAAGCTCCATGCCGGCAGGGCCTGCTGGTCTTGCTCACGGCTGTGTCACCTGCCCACTGCAGGCTGCAGTGGGATCCGCGAGCGTTTGCTGACCTGATGCCCTCTTCCTCCTCAGCTCCCAGTCTCAGCTGCTGAACCTGTCCTCATGTGTGGTCTCCCAGCCCTGGCCAGGCTCCTCTGAACGTTCTGGCCAGCCAGCCTGCCCCTTAAATGGATGCTTTTCCAAGTGTGCCCAAGTAGGGGATGGGCTGCTCCCCCCCCCCCCCTCCCAGACGCTCTCCGTTTCAGAGAGGCTGCCCACACCAGCACCCCATCTTTCCACAGTGATCCAACACGGTGCTGCTTCCTTGAATATTTCTGGCACTGACTCGAGTCAGGGAGCTTGGGGCTCTGTGCTCAGTGATTTTGCTCAAGAGGCCTGGCCTCCCGGCCTGCCAGGGCCCACCACGGGGGACCTTGAGCTGCCAGGGTGTCCAGTTCTCGCAGGGCATGCTGTGGCAGAGACTCCCAAACTCCATGTTGCATCTTCCCTTGTGGGTGTCAAGCTCTGTCTTTGTGGTGTGGCCATGGGAGCTGAGCGGGGGCTGTGCAGATGTGCTTCAGGTTCTCAGGAGCTGAGCTCAGAAAGAATACAAACCCACACTCTGTGCTAATGAATGATGTCCCAGGGTGCCTGGATCTGCACAGAAATAGCAAAGCTGACCACAGGCTAAGCCTGGGCCTCTCGCGGCCAGGGTCTGCTGCCTCTGCTGGGGATGAGGCCGTGGTCTCCACACACCACAAGGCCCAGGAGCAAACTGGGCAGGAGCCCTTATCTCCACACACAGTTGTCAGAGGTGGAGGTAATTAAGCAGTGGGCAGGTGGCCTAATAGCCTAAAAGAGTGCTTATCCTGAGGAGGGCTGAAGGGCCAATTAGAGGCCTTGGGAGCAGGAAGGAGCTTTATGGGACAAGTAGCTTTTGTCTTCATTAAAGGAGCATTAGGCCCATGTGGGCATCAGGGGCTTACCTCACACCATCACTCAGCCAGCGGATCAGGGATGTCTGGCTGTGGGGAGCCCTTGCTGGCCTGGTCCAGCCTGGCTGGTGCTCCCCTGCTAGGGTGCTTCTTCCCTGAGGCCCCCCGGAGACACACAAAGGCCTCTGGGACCTCTGTGAGAGCTGCATCGTGTAGGGATCTCTGCATGCCAAGGGTATCTTTGCATATACTTCATCCTGTCAGTGAGCGAACATTTACCAAGGGCTTCCTTGGTGCCAAACCCCATGCTGGGCAGGAGCACATGGTGAGCAAAACAGCCTCTGCCTCATGGAGCTTCAGGACTAAGGTGGGCAGGAGGACAATGACATAGCGCAGGGTGACAGGGCCGGGATGGAGAGGCTATGGGAACGCACAGAGAAATCATCATCATAACTGTCACCACCTCCATCACCGTCGATGATTACTTAGCACTACCATACGCCAGGTGTCATTCTCGTCACTTCACACGGATTACCTCACTTAGTCCTGAGTAACCCTGTGTGGTGGTGTAATTGCCGAACCGGCTCGAACTGGCCCTATCCTGTCAGACGACCGAACAAAACTGCAAGTCAGGCAGCCGGAGCATGTGCAGAAGGGAGAACGTTGCAAATCACAGCTGGAACCAAAGTCGGTCCCCACCCCCGCCCCGTCATGGAGCCAGAGGACCTGGACACGCCTGGAACGCAGGAACACTTTCTGAAACGAAGGGTCCGTTGTCTAGGAAGATCTGGTACTGAAGCCCCTTAAATCCCCCACAAACCCTTGATCCGGGAGACAACTCTGAGACTTGCCTCCTGTCTACTTGCTGGTTGACTTTGCAATAAAGCGTTTATCCCCTCGAAGCCTGAGCTGTCGTACTGGTTTCTACGCGTGTCAGGCAGTGAGCCCCGGCTCAGTAACAGTGGTGATTACACCCACTGCGCAAATGAAGAACTTGAAGCCCAGCTTAACTGCTGGTACAGAACTGTCCTAGGTTACAGCTCGTAAACGGCAGCACGAGGATTCGAACCAGGTCTGACTTGGCACACTCTTAACCATCAGTCTGCAGTCTTGTTACGTGTAGAGATGAACGCAGAGCTGTGGGCACACAGAAGGAGGTGTTTGGGGATAGTAGAGGGAAGAGAGACTGAGGAAGGCTTCCTGGAGGGGGGACCATTGTGCTTGGAACTTGAAATTAAGGAAAACCCACTGTGGGGACAGTGAGATATTCTTTACTGGAGAATGTGATGAGCTGCAATGTTTAAGTGCACAAGAAGTTTCTGGAATTGGGCATTCGGGTTCAATCTTCACTCTTCTTCCTGTTGCCTGTGTGATTTTGGGTTGGCTACCTAACTTCCGTTCCCGTTTCTTCATCTGTGAAACTGGGAAATAATGCATAGTACTCACACTTGATAGATGTTAGGTATCATTTGAGTATTAAGAGCCCACTACCAACTAAAGCGATATTGACAAGCAAAGTCATTTGATGGCATGCTGACTTTGCCTTCAGAGGCACACGGCTAGCTCCTGGGGAGACCCTTTAAGTCCGTCCTCTACGCTTGAGGCGAGGAGAAAGCACCCCCATCTCTGTCCTTTGGAGGGAGTGGTGAGACTCACAGCACCTCTGTCTTCCAGTTTTCAGTTTCTCCGTTGGCCACTCCATTTAACTGCTTTATGCTCCTGAGCATGTGAGGTATCAAGGGCAGTGAATCCGTGTTTTTTGCTACTTGAACTTCAAGTCTTGTGCAAGGCAACCTCCCTTTGGGTTGGGGGGGAGTCACCCCACTGAAAGTCCTGGCCTCGGCCAGACCGACACTGGTCCACAAGTATTACTTGTTCCACACACCCAAGAGCCAAATAGGTTTAGAGACAATTTTGATAAACCCTAAGCTATCTGAAATCTTGCTACTCATGATCCCACACCGGAGGAACCAAATGGAGGATGAAGTGGTTTCCTGGCCATCTAAACCTCGTCCGAACTTGCCCTATGCAGACAGGAAGCCGGGCAGAGGGGGGAGGGGTGCTTGCCATTGTTGTAGTTTGTCATCCTGCTCATCACAGGGCGGCTATGAGGACTGACTGAGGTAATGTGTCTGGCATGGCATTTGGCCTGTGCTGGGCATTTTTCATTCTAGAGGATAACGACATGGCACCATCCTGTCATTTTGTAGCAATGATGGCGGAAAAATAGCTGTAAATTCACCGGGTGACCACTTCAACTGTTTCAGATTGCCTTATTACAATACAGAGGTATGTAATATCAGGCAAAATCTGTTTGTCCCCCCCGCCCTCGCTTGCCTAGAGCTGAGGGTGGGTGTCCAATCCACATGGCCACCCCTGCGCCCCTGACATGGGTTCTCCTCCTGGATACTACGTATCTGTGGTCCCAGAATGCTCACGGGTGAGGACCGCCCTCTTGCACTGTTAGCTGCTCAAAACCTTCCTTTGCATCCAACACATTGCTCTCATAGGATTAATTAAAAGGACAAGTATCTTTCTAAAAAGTAGAAGAAACTTGTAATGAATTTAAAGCAAGAGAAAAATTCTCATTTAAGCAACATGTTTTTCCCAAGATCCCACCCAAGCATTCGGAAAAGTGCAAAAACATGCATTATTGAAAAGCTTTTTAAACGAGCAACTTTTAATTTATTGTAATGCATAGGCAGGGCTGCCATGCATCTTGCTCACTGGTGACCCTGGGGTCTGGGTCTCTGCCTTGCAGCGGGGACCAGGGTTCTGCTGCTTGTCAGGAGGGGAGGGAGAGTGGAGGGCACATGCTGAGGGCACACTGTGCCTTTAGTTCCTAGATCAGCCTGTGATTTGGAAAGCCAAGAGCAACTTGGAGAGAATGTTTAGGTGATAAATGGAGGATGAGAGGGAGGCCACCCTCATATTTCACTCTTGTCACTGTACAGAGACGGGTGACTAGAAGACTTAGCTCCATTTGACAGCCAGGAAAAAGACTGAAATGACTTCCACGGTTAAGGGACTTATCCTCTGCTCTCCACCCTGGGGAGGGGTCACCTGCTCTGCAGAGCCAGGAGGACTGTACAGCCGCACCATGACCCAGCTCAGCTGAGCACAGGCAACGCCCAGTCACGGGGTTGCTGACATCGCCCGCAGCAGCTGCAGACAATGGCGAACGTGGCTTCTCATATAAGGCTGGCGCCAGATGTGTGAGATATCATTTAGGAGGCTCCCAACCCCCAAACTTGTAAATACAACACACTTCTCCAGGGAAAATGCCCCAAACTTATCCTCTAATAAAGCAACTGAGTCAGTGCCAGGTTCACCCAACAGACCTCATCCGGCCTGGTACCCAGGCACGCTGGCAAAATAGAGACCAGAAAATATAATTTTAAAGTATCGACTTCTGCCAGCCCATCGGCTTTAGTTTTTAAAATGAAATCCGAAATGTTGTTGTTGACATGTTTGAGCTACTATTTTCTGAGCCGTAGTGAGATTTCTTTAATGCCCATTGATTTCTGGGTCATAAGTGGTACCTATATGTCTCACTTCGATTACTTATTTAACATTCACTGAACCATAAATCCATCCCCAGAGCTCTGGGAATTTAGTTTAGAGTTCCTATGACTTTGAAAAACCATTGATCCCGTGTGCTCTAAGTAGCCACATGTCAGGCCTTTATAGCAGGTTAACTCATTCTGTGGCTTCCTTAATGTCTGTGAGTTTACATTTTATTGCATATCTGTTATTTGTGTTGGGCTGTGATGAATGGTTTGGCTGCCCGGTTCAAAACACGTCCAAGGTGACAGGAGAATCTAATTTGCTTTAAAAATGATGATTCTAATGCTTTTCAAATAATCTGGGAATGAAGGAAACAGACACCATGTTGCTCTGTGTGAGACTCATGCTGAAGGGGAAGCGATGGTGTTCCTCGCCTCCATAGGCAGCTCCTGCTTCTCGTGACCTGCTTAATGCTGCCATGTTGGGTCATTTGAGTAGTGATGTCTCATGCACCTCCCCACCCCAAGTCCTGAGGCCCCCAGCCTTGGCCCCTGGCTCTTAAGATGCACTAGCCTTTTCCTTCATTGCTCCTTTGCTAAGAGGCCCGAGCCCACACAGCACTACTGGGGATGTCTCAGAAGTGTCCCCAGAATACGTAATGCTTCTTTCCTGATGGGGAGGGCTACTCTCCCTTCATCTGCCCTGACCACCCCAGTTTTTTTTTTCCAGGTTCTATGGGATTGGAATCACCAGGAGGGCTCAGTTTGGGGGAGATGAATGGAGAGGATACTGCAGGAGGTGGACTCTGGGGACAGGAGCAATGTGCGGGTCAACGCTTACCAACTGGCTCTGCAGAGAAAGAAGAGCCTCCCACCCCAGCCCCCTTTTGTAGCATTTGTATGGTGTAAATTTCCGTGGTGTAAATGTTCCCATGGCCGATTTAAAACTACCAACAATTTGTTTGCCTTGAAAAATTCCCGAAAATCTAACAACCAACTCAATCTAGGTCGAGGGAGCTGCCAATACTTGCACACATTCTAAAATTTAAAGATTTATTTCAGGGAATAAGCTCCTTGATTCATAAAGCAAACGCCTCCCACAGCAGACCAAGCCTACCAGTCATTCACACATTATTCTAAACTGCTATAAGCAGATACGAGTGTTAACAGTGGGCAGGGAGGATGATGATGGGGAACCAACTGTAACTAGTCATGGGTGCAACAAGCAGAGCCCTGTAGCAGGGATTGGACTTTGGTGCTTGGCAATAGGGATGCTGTGAACTAGAAAGGTACCCCCATGTCAAGCTCATGGACATTTCCCTCAGGGAAGAATCACACTAGTTTCTCTCCTCTTATATCATACACGTGCCTCTTCTAGCCACCACAGAGTCCTTCTTGCCAATGAATCACAAGAATTCCTTCTCTGGCCTTGCAACTGTTTGGAATAACAATAGCACAAAGAGATGGCTGTAGGAAGCAATGATGCCTTTCTGAGAAGTGGGACTCCCGGTGGGGGTTGGGGTGCGGGGAGGATGCAGGATCTGTGGCTCAGACGCTCAGTGCAATCTGGGGATCTCACACCCACTTCCCCAATTCCAGGGCCTGCAGGTCAAGTGTAAGGCTGCATCACAGAGGGCATACACCTTGCCAGCGTTAAGCAGAGCCTGAATACTTTCTGTCATAAAGGGGCTTCATCTCTTCTGGGACAAAGATACCCCTCGTGTCTCGAGCTCGGGCCCAGCACTGCTCTTCCCTCGTCTCACTGCTGAACTCTGCTGAGGTTCCTGCTTCTGCCTGGCCCAACCTCTGCAACCCTCCTATAGGATTTGTCCCCAGGCCGAATCCTGGGGACAGCCCTAAAATCCGCTCTCTCCATGTGCAGTCCCAGGATCCCCCGGGGTGTCTAGCAGCGAGCTCTCATCCACCCTTAGATTGCAATCCTGGGTTCCTCAATCCTGGCCAACCACAGCAAGACGAGCCTTTATCCAAAAGGCACAGGGCGAGTGCCCCCTCTTCCCATTCGCTCGCCTTTACCCTTTTAGCAAAGTTCAGGCTGGTCGCACAACAAATCCAACTGCTTTCATCCATAAAAGAGACCAGCCTTGGAGACAACCGCAGTCAGACTCCAGGCCCGGACGCGTTTTTTTTTTTTTTTGGCGCAGGTCGCCTGGGGCCACAAACCCGTTTGCCCGCCTGGGGCCTGACTTACGGAAGGCTGTGCAGAACTCGCGGAGGGTCAGCCGGCCGTCACTATTGTAGTCATCAAAGCGCAGGAGGTCACCCGGTGAGCACCCTAGGGAGTCCTCCTCCAAGTCTGGCTCCTTCAGCACATGCTGCAGGTGAGGAAGGGCACAAGGTCGGAGGCTGGAATGAGTCCAGGGCTGTGGGCTTTGCTAGGACACGGCTCAGGCCGCGTGGGGCTGCGGTCACCAGCCTGAGGTGGCGTGAGGACTCCTGTGGCAGCTTAGTGGGCCATAGGGAGCACGGGAAGCTCTTTGGTTTTGTCGTGTCCAACTGTTCCGTTTTGTAGATGAGAAAACTGAGGCTCATAGAGGGGCTTTCCTAAGGCCATACAGTGGTTAGGGCAGAGTTGGGATTAGTGTTTGGGTGTGCCTTCTCTCCATCTAGGTGGACTCCAGACAGTCTGAGGTGGGAAGGATCTTCGAGGCCACCTGGTCTACCCTTTTATGCTATTGATGGGGAACAGAGACGAGAAGGGGCCTGACCAAATAAACTCAGCAAACAAATAGTCGCAGTTCAGTGTGGGAACGAGGCCCCCTGACTCCCAACTGTGTATGGCCGAAAGGTCCCTCCTCCGTGGGGTCCTCCTTACCCGTCCTACTGGCCCTTACCACTCTCAGGGCTGTGTCTGCTAGCCACCGTCACACCCAGGAAGGGGCGGCTGAGATTCTGCTGACCTAGGCCTGAGCCCCTGTCTTTGCCTGCCCTGTCCTGCCAGAGACCCAAACATCTGGCCCTGAGACTCTGGTGCAGGGGTCATGTGTGGGCCCTTGTGAACACCTCTTTGGATGTGGCCTGGGCTGCAGGGCACAGAGATCTCCCCAGCATGACCGGTCACATGACAGAAAGTGACTAAGGGTAGACATTCCAGGCACCCTCACTCAGCTGGAACCAGAGGCCCGTGTGACTTGTAGGGAGAATGCTCGGAAGGAAATCTCAGAAGAAAGAAAATTTTATTGTATCTTTGGGGGGAGAGGGGGACAGATGCAGTTTCCCTTTATTTAATAGTCTCAGCTTAGTCTGCTATGTTAAAGGCAATTTAATACGATAATGTTAAAAAAATGACCCTTCACCCAGCAAATAAGAGAGTTCGATAAAAGGGAGATCAACCATAACGTCCGAAATCAATCTTCCGGAGATGGAGATTTCCCTTTGTCTATTTCTGCATTGGAAATTGATGAACTTTTCATAGGACGACAAGTTTTTCCATGACATCTTTGATTCAGTGTCAAGGAAAGGCCCACTGTAGCTGGGCTGTGCTTGGCAGATTTATGAAATGGACTTTAAATGCATTAAATTTTAAAGAGGAAATCATAGTCCAATGACCATGCTTGCTAATGGCTTCAGGTGCCTTGGGGCATGCCTCTACCAGGTTGGAGCAACATGACCGGGAAAATTCTGTTTACTTGGCAGCTACGAGGGAGCCACGTGGGCCTGGGGTGCCAAGAGCCCACAGCTGCCTGTTCTTGGCACTCTCTGTACAGCCTGTAGTTTGGGGAACTGCCAGATGTTCTTCCTGAAGGGAACCGTAACTAACAGGACCCAGGCTTTTCCCAGAGCATCTTGGGTCATGTGTGGTGCGCTGGCCCTGTCCCTTGGGGTCTTTCATAGCTGGTAGAGGGGGCGGGGCTAGTGCTGATGGAGGTAGTGACATGCTGGCTGGCACGGCTGAGTTGGCATATGCCTGGGAGGCTGGCCTTGGATAAACTTGTATGTGTTGCCCAGGTGTGACTGAGCAGAGTGGGGTCTGTAAGTGTCTTTGGATCTGTGTTTCCCAGCATGCTCCAGGAATCAGGCTCTGGACTGGCCAGAGTAGTGGGCCCTGAGAGGGTGACCTGTGTGGCAGAGCCTCTGGGCGACTGCTCCATACTCAGATTTTGTGGGCACTTGCAGGCTCCACAGACCTTGAGAGGAGCAGGTGGAGCCTCCTGGTGGGAATGATTATCCCCCAGGGAGACCTCTGTGCTGTGAGGAGAGGGGGGACACACACAGCAGGCCCCCTGGGGTTCATCTCAGCTCCGTCATGTTCTAAGCAGTGAACATGACGCAGGCTTAATTTTTTTGGAACCTGTGTTTCCTCATCTAAAAATATCTGGGAGGTGGAGATAATAGTCATGCCTATCGCACAGCAGAGGATAGCTGAAAGGTTTGATGAGGAGATAATGGTTATGAGGATGATGACAATGACATTGACACTGACCACTGTCACCTTCTGAGAACATAACATGTGCCAGGCGCTGTTCTGAGCACTTGTCAGGTCTTAGCTTGATGGTCACAGACAAGAAACCAAGGCAGAGAGAGAGGTGAGCGTGTCTCCCGAGACCTGCAGGACTGGAACACAGGTCCTCTGACCATAAAGCCTGTGTTCTCAGCTACTACACCACACAGTAAGGGACACATTCTGTGTTTGTTATGCTGCAGGGAAAGGGGGTGCTCAGTAAGTGTGGGGGCACGCCACAGCCCAGTGCTTCCTGGTGACCTGGTCACAGCTTTGATAAAGTCACTACATCACGTGCAGGGTTTCTTTAAAGTGGCATCCAAAGTAGGCACTCTGTAGTCTCTGGGGATGAGCCCCCCTGCCGTCCCCTCCTCCTCCACTCCCTCCTGCCTGGGCAGGGTGACCTTGCTCTCCTTGAGTATCTTTGCATTTGCCTGGTATGATTCAGGGCCCCAGGCCCTCAGAGGCAAACCAGCAAAGCAGGAGGAGGAATGCAGGCCCTTCTGGCCCACCCAGCCTCCTTTCTGCAACCAGCACCCAAAGGTCCTCCCTGTATCTGACAGTGGCTGAGTCCCAGGCTTCTTCTTTACTTCTCTTTGCTATCGTTGCTAATTGTCCTCTACCACTTCTTAGCTGGACAGAGGGACACGAGTGCTGGGTTTGGGGAGAGAGGCAAACCACAGGGCCCAATCTGAGCATTTTTCCAAAAGGAAAAACAGTGCTTGGGGGTGGAAGCAGGGCTTCCTGCAAGCAAGCAGTCTGGGGTTTGGGTTGTTGGTAGCCAGGGGCTAAAAAACAGTGAGATCCTAGGGGAGGGGACTTCAGGACACCCAGGTTATAGCTCCGATGCTGTGTAGTGGAAACCGAGCCTGCTTCCAGCTGAGGAAAATGAAGGACTCAAGGAAGAAAAGACTTCCTAATGCTGACACAGCCCCCAGAAGTGTGTGCTTTGCCAGCTAACTGTGAATGTTTCAAAGCTGAAGGTGGCTAGTGGGACGAAGATGCTTGACATTGTTTTAAGAAATTCTCAGAGGTTTTGAACATAAGTCTTGATCTTGACTCTGGAGCAAAGGCTTTTTCTTGCAGGAGAGAGACCTCCTTGGCATCCTGGTAAGAGACAGTTACAAACCACTCTCCTCCCTGAATCTCTCTGCTCTCTTCATTTACATGCTAAATGGAAAACCGGTTGCCTCTGTAATTCAATACTCACCTGAGCCAGTTCAGAGCTACTGAGGTGGCCGTCACCATCTGCATCCAAGTCTTTAAACAGAGATTCGACCAGGAGGCGCTTCTGGGAGGCAGGGTCTTGTCTGCCAGCCCCTTCTTGGCGAGGCTGCAGGCGTGTCTGAAGTGCCAGAAGGACATTCTTTAGGCGGGCGTAGTCGGCCATGGTACACAGGTCACCTGGAAGAGAAGATGAGGTTATTGCTGCAAGGCTCCTTGCTGTTAAGGGAACATTCATCCACCCCATTCATGATGAGTCACTAGGCTTTTACTATGCGTGGTGCCACTGGAGTGGATGGGACCTGACCGTCTGCCCAGCAATCTGGCCTATAAATATTTACTGAGCACTGAGTACGTGTTACACATGATGCAAATGCTGGATGGAGCCTGTTTGTCCATCCCAGATGTTCGCTGAGCACCTGTTACGTGCCAGAGTGACGGCGGGATGGAATGGGGGAGTTAGTCCAGGGGGATTCACAGCGGTAGCCCCACGGCAGCCACAGGAAAGCCGGCCCCAATTCCATTTTGTGATACCTCGTCTTTGCCTTAATCCTACCTTAAAGGCTGCTTTTGAATACTTGTAGATTTGGGAGTTTTAGTTAACAGGACTAATAAGCCCCGCTTAAGTTAATTAGGCACACTCCCAGAGCTGGATTACTTCAAAACAAACATGTGTCCACAAGTCTATGACCAAGAAACAAAAGGAAGCTTTACGAAATTAGCACTGAAGCGCAGGGCCGATCTCTCGCGGGCCTTTCATCGCAGGCTTGCCGCACAGCGTCGGGCCCACACGGCGCAGCAGCAGGCGAGGCCTGTGATGCACTGCGATGCACTGTGATGAGATGTAGCTGATCTTGCGGGCGGCAGGCCATGAGGATAAACGCCAGACAGGGCACAGCCCGTAAACGGAGGCCGCGGGGCGTTAGCCGAGGAGGAGCGCCCCCCACCCCACGCATCTGGCTCTGCTGCGTCCTGGAGCATCAGGCGTGGGCCCCTCACCGTCCGTTCTGGGTGGGAGGCCAACGCGCTGCTGGGAACAGACTGGCTGGGGCCTGGAGTGCCTCCCCTCACTTGCGCGGCCAGGTTAGGGCACGAGGAAACACCTATTGGTTGGAGAGTCCCGTGAGTCCACTGGGTTTGAGTCCCGGCTTTGCCACTGCCTGATGCGCACCTTGCATCAGGTACCTCAATGGTTTCATCTGTGAAGTGGGGAGAACGCTGCCTCCCACGTGGGGCTGTTAGGAGTAAGGTATGCATATACAGGGCTTGGCACAGAGTGAGAACTCACAACGCCATAGTTGCTTCTCCCAAGTGTTAGTACAACCACACTAGCTGAAGAGCAGCAAACAAGGAAGCTATTTAGTGGGGGAAGAGCTGACGGGGAAGTCTGTCTGTCTGTCTGTCTGTCTCTCTCTCCTCTTTCCTTCCCCCACTAGACAAGCCCGATGGTCCCACCACTTTTTCTTGTGCTTGTTTGTGTTTCTAGAATTTCTCCCAATTTGGGGTCAATTGATTCTTGTCAGAAACAGATGCCTGTTACCATTTCTTCCTGCATGTTTATTTAGAAAAAAAATCAATCGTTGTGTTCAATATAATCAGATCTATTTGCTCTCTGACAGTCTCCCTGCTCTGACAGAGATGGCTCTCCCATCCCCAACCACGCTCTTTGACCTGCTGTGTATCCGTGTCTGGTGCTCTTGGGGCCACCAGTGGCAAACCCAGTTCTTGTCTATAGGGCCGGAGTGGTAAAAGAGTGGTCTTGTCCCGCCCAGAGGAAGACATGGTGGCCCGCTGGGGTTTTCTTCTTCTTGGGCTTTGATAAAGGTCAGTCTGGGGAAAGGAGAGGAATAGTTTTGTCTGAATCTGGCCCTCCTGGCCCTAACAGGGTGAAGTCTGGTCCTGGCAAATGGACCAGAAGTCGAGATGAGACACAGGAGCTGAGGCGGCTTTGGTGTACGTGGTGAGGGGGTCTCTGTGTGGAGGGACCTGTCCTGGAGGGGACTCCAGGCTGCCCCGGGGGCAGGTGTTCATGCCCGCATGCTTGAGGTGGATGAATGTGGGCTCGACAGGAGGCTTGACTCAGAAATGCTAGTGGACGATCAGACTCCTAAAAACACACACAGCAAGGCAACCTGAGGGAGGGGCCAGGACAGGTCAGATGGGCAGAGACATCTCATTCTCACTGGTTCCCATGCTGCCCCTCCCACCCCTTCCCTCGCCAACTTTCTTCACAGAGCTAAGATCTCTTCTGAGCTGCCTGCTACTCTGGGCCAGGGGTCTGCAGCCAGACACCCCCTCCCATTGGCAGGCCAGGGGAGCCATCGAGGTGGGTCCTGTAGGGTAGGTCGCCACAATCCCTCAGGACTTGCCCTCCTATCACATTCCTACAATTTGCTGGATTCACAGGCTTCCGGCTTCCCCATCCTTGGCATCTGCCCAGCACATGCCCCTGGTCAGGAAGTTATGCACATGTCTAGACATCAGCCTGGTGGACAGGGGTGCGAGTGTCCAAGGTCAGCTCCCTGAGCCCTTGGTCTTGCCCCCTACTAGGGCCCAGATCGGCCCGCCTCCTCTCATCCTTTTACCAGCATTGACTTACAATCTCTGTGCCAGATTCTGGGCGGCACAGTGGAGATAGGATGGCTTCCGGTCCTGGGCATCCAGGGTACCCATGCAGGGGGCTAACAAGGCTGGGGTGAAGGAAGGCTCCCTAAAGGTGGGGTGTGCAGGATACCGGCAGGGTGATGGAGTGTGGGGGACAAAGGGGCAGAGGGACAGCATGTCAGGGGGCAGCGGTCGCGTGTGCAGGAGCAAGTGGCAGAGCGCATCTGGAGGCAGTAGGAAGCTAGTGTGGCTGGGCCGGAGCGAGGCGGGGAGAGGGGAGCAGGCCGAGGCCAGAGGGAAGTGTGGGAGCCAGGCAGTTCAGATCACAGCTTGCACAACTTCCTTTGTCCTTCCTTTCCTTCACTGAGGGCTCTCGCCTTGCTGGGCCTATGCTGGACACAGGGCCCGAGATGAATGGAGAGGCTCGTGGAAGAGAACCTCAAATCCGCCTTTGTCCAAGGAGCTGTTGTGCCTTCCACGCGTCTCAAGAGACAACGTGGCCTAACCTCAGATCGTTCAATCACTGGCCCAATATTACTGTGCAACCCTAGCGTCCCTCTATCCCCGGGGGTCATGAGCACCAGAGGAAAGACACCCAATGGCAGCATTTGTGCACCCATGGAAATGGTCACTTAAGACTCCAAAGTCCAAACTCTCTCACTGGGACGCCCTCTGAAGCTTCACCTCCTGCAGGGACTGCCCTCTCGTAAGCCGTCCCCCGAGGCAGGCCTTGGCTCTCAGGATGCAGAGCTTCCTAGCAAAGCAGGTAAAAGTGGTAGTTTACTAAGTCCCCATTTTGTTTTTTCACTCACGACCACCCTGGTGACACTATGGGGTCAGACAGGAGTGGCCCACCCAGGTGAGAGGTGGGCGTTTGGGAATCTGCCAGGCCTGTTCTATAGCTAAAAGGTCCTCACCCTGCTGCCAGTTTTAAACATTTGTCGTATTATAAAAGGAATACATGTCCACTGAAGAACATTTGGAAAGTGCAGATCAGTAGAAAGGAAGAAAAGAAACCACTCATGATTGCCTCCCAGGGCCTGGCCAGAGGTGAAGCCGGGCCCTCTGCACAGGTGACATTGAGCCCATGACAAAACGAGCCGAGCTTCTGGCCAGCAGAGGCCTGGCCCACACAGCCTCTGTTTTCTGACCTTCCTCCTTCCCTTCACAACTTCCACTCAGTTATGAGCAAGAGTGTCGGTGCCAAGGTGGGGTCCTTCTCACCTTCATGCAGGTCATCTGCCCCACCCAGTAGGCCTGCACAGGGGACTTGAAGGTGGAGAGCAGAAGCAACCCCAGCAGCATCAGCCACCAGCGCTTGCTCCTGTCCACAGGGGAAGGGAAGGGTGTGTGTGTGTGTGTGTGAGCACGCGTGTGTGTGTGTTGGGGGGGTGACATTCACTGCTCTCTCCTTCTGGAATGGTCTTTACCCAAGTCTCTGCACACTCACTCTTGACCTCATCTTGGTCCCTGATGAACTGTCATTGGCACTCTCTGGGCCCTGCTCCTGACTGGGGCAGGCCTGGGTCCCAGGGAAACAGCCCCTTTGCAGGGAAGTTCCCTGGGGGGTGTATGGCAGAGGCTTGGGGACCACAATACTCCTCCCTGGTGTCCCCGGGCAGGGCCACTCCTACTGCCAGGGCCTCTGAGGCCCATCCTGGAGTATGGTCAAGCTTCCTCACTGATGGACCCAGGGACGGTCAGATTTCCAGAGAGGACTCTGAAGAATAGGATGCCTGGGTATGATGCTGAGGTCTGTGCCTTGAATGAGGTCACCAGGGCCTGCCCAACTGGGACTTGTAGGGGACCTGCTGCTTGAGTGGGCAGGACAGACATAATTAGCTCTACAGAGGTCTCTTTCCACATGCTTAGAAAATCACTGAAGTGTTTGCTCAGTGTCTTGGTGGTTTTCAGGTAAAGAGGAATTTATGTCTTCATAAATAAGAGGATTCGTGTGTGTGTATGTGTGTGACTTTGGGTAGGTCAGAGCCTTCTGATGAGGCTTGGAGAATTCTAGGCAAGTTCCCGCTGACCCACACGCTCACGGTGCTGTGATGGCAGCCGTCACACGCACGTCTTGGCACCTTCCCACATGCTTTGTCCCCTCTTCTACTTTCGCCTTTGTTCGGGGCCAGCTCAGTCCCCTCCCACTCGTGCACAAGGAACCACCTCCCCCAGCCGGCTCCTCACTCTCTTCCCAGAATGCTTTTTGCGAGGCTTGTCCTCTGTCTCTATTTGAGCTCCTGCAAAGCAGCCCCCTGAGACAAGGATCTGGGGGCAACTAGTATATTTGGAGGTGATTCCAAGAAGTACGAGAAGTGAGACTAGGGACGAGGAAAGCCAATAAAGGGTTGGTTGCCACGGCGGGCAACTGGCGCCCAGTCCCGCGGGACCTCAGAGAGAGACTGTGCTCTGAGCACGCCTCTGAGCTGCCCCACTGAGGCGTGAGGCGGCTGGAACGCTCCCACCAGTTTCCACCCCTCTCCCTTGGTGGCTGAGCCTTGCTCGTGGGGCCGTCAGGCACTCCCCCAGCCTCATCCAGCACACGTGAGGACCCAGAACACCTCTGAGGCCAGAATGTGTTTCAGGCTGACGATGCAGGTACCTGAGGTTGGATGCTACTGACAAGGGGCTTTCCCACCAAAGCTGCAAGTTGCAAGTAGATGGGCCTGGACTAAAAGTTACACACACAGCATTATGGGGTTAAGCGCTTGTTGAATGAGGTAACTACTGACTACGGTGAGAATCGAGTTCTGTGGCTCCAGGGGCAGAGGGTCTCATCAGGAAGCCGGGAAGATGGAACCACCCTGTGACACCTTGCCTGAGGCCCCAGGGTGGGCATGGGCTTCTTCACAGGCTGCTATTTCCACCTGACCCCAACTTCACTAATGATAATCACTGGAGGGCTGGACAGAGCACTGGTGGGGAGTCAGGAGACACTGGGCTCTGCCTTTGACTTGCTGCAAGACTCTAGGAAAGGGCCTTCCCGCCCTGCCCCTCCTGCCTCTGTTTCCTACCTCAGAGGGGCCCGATGCCCCAAGCAGCCGGGGCATGGATCATTTGTCTATGTCCCCTTCACCAACACCCAGCACTTGGCACAGGTGGCCACTCTATTAGTGTTTGTGGACAAACAGTTTTCCTCCTTCCCCACTGCCCATGGATGTTTTTGCTCTGGGGCATCTCAGGGAGGGAGGCCAGTCAGCTTGACACTGATGAGCACCGTGATGAGCCCTTGGAAGGGCCCAAGCACCCTCCTGCTGGCCTGGCCAGCCCCTGGCATGGGCCTCAGGCTTCCGCAGCACGTGTGTGTGGGGCCCCTCCTGCTCCCAGACCAGGCCTGCTTTGGCAGATAAAATATTGATCAGCCTGCTGGGAGCACAGAGTGGGATCCTATTTTCATGTCAGAACTTGGTAATGAACTACATTTATCAAGCCCGTTCTTCATGAGAAAGGTCAGCCGCAGATCTGGCTAAGTTGTTATGACACCTCATTAATCTAGTTCCCTCAATAATTGTCCCTCTTTGAAGATTCTAATGTTCTCCCATTCCAGCCACTCTCCCTCCACACCGAGGGAGATTATTATAGCAGGAGCACAGGCACATCCGCATTTAATTTTTTGAGTAAAGAGAGATAGGAAGCAGGTAGCAGCCTCTGGAATTAAATGTCCATCAAAGGAACACTTTCTATTGCAAAACAAAGGGAAGCAAGGGAGCCATTGCAAATATTCCATCAGCCACGTGTGCCTCTGTCAGACCGTGCCTCATAGGGACCACCTTCACTCTGTGGCAGGTGATGCTTCCAGTCCCAGGTGTGGGTGGGCTGGGGGCTCCAGAGTCAAGCGAAGGGGGGTTTGTACAATGCGAGCAAGGTGGGAAACACCAGCCAGGCTGCGGGAAGCTCAGTTGCTGAGCATGAGATAGGCCAGGTGGTGAAGGCTCCTGTGGAGGCCCAGGTCCTGGATATAGGACGCAGCTGGAGGCAGGTGAGGGGAGGCTGGGCACGTGGCACCAGGGAGGGAAGGAGGTGAGGATGGCGGGAAAGGGGCAGTCTCTGCCTGTGTCCCTCCTCTTTCAGCCCCTGCTGTGCCTTCACCAAGTTCTTTGGCCTCCCTCCCCAACACACCAATCCCTGCCTAAAAAGACCCCTCAAGCACTGCCCGTTCTCTATGGCTGCACTTTGCTCAGCCTCTCTTCCTGTTCCTGTCCAGCTACTGTTGATTGTCAGTCCACCCTCAAGACTGGGGTCTTGCCTTGAGGCACTGGCATCCCCAGTACCTGGCCCTGCACATAGAAGGTGCTCCTTAAATTGTCTGTTGACTGGATGACTACGGAATCCTTGGTGGAGAGAGGCAGCCACCAGGCTCAGAGTGGCTGAAGCTCTGCCCTGGGGAGGGGACAATCCCAGCTACCCAGAGACACAGTGACTGAGGTCTAGAACTCTGGAGGGGGTGGGGGCCCATGTCACCCATAATGTCAGCTCCTGGGTAGGGGGAACCGTGTAGGAGATGTGGGCACAGTGGGGCAGCTCCAGAGTGTGGTACATCCAGCCATGCTCACTGACACCCAAGCCACTGTGGGCTTGGCAGGGGGCACGGACCCTACATTACCCAGGGGGGATACCCCAAACCTGCAGCAGTGACCCTACAGAGTGGGGTTTGTCTAGCCTGGCTGGGGTGGTGGTGGCAAGGAGGTGAGCCACAGAGTGGCTGTTCCCCTGCTGAGTGCTGGATTGTATGGGAGTGGCTCATTTGAGCCTCTGTGGGTGGGCACACACAGTGCCTTGGGAACTGCCTCTGGAGGCGGGGGGGATGGAGATTTCTGCCTTCTTGTTCTGCCATTGCTGGTCGGTACAGTTCTGCAAAGAGACCAGGCCTATGCTTGGAAGAGCAGCCCAGGTGGGGAGGCCTGAGGGTGAACTGGGCCACAGCACAGCTTCAGGAAAGGTCCGAACCCGAACCAGCGCTCTGACCAGTAAAGGAGCACAAACGGCCTCGGAACCCTTTGTGCTCTTGGGAAGAGCTTTATACACAGGCAGAATGGGGGTCGGAGTGGGTGGGGGAATCCCGAGGTCCTGTGAAGGCCCCAACCCCCAGTGGCCTCCAGGGTGCTAGTGGTTCCCTTCCTGGGGCAGCCCTGCACTTCAGAAGTCTCCCACAAACCCCAAATTTATTGGAGCGGGGACTGCAGAACACAGACTACCCACACCTCGAAGGAGCTCCTGTGCCATTCGCAGAAGCGATCCCTTTGGGGATGGGTGTGGGCTAAGAGCAGGGGATGTGAAGAAAGAGGTGCTGGGATGGGAGCTGGTGGGTCTTGCTCTGAGATGCCAACATGTGGGGTGTGGCCAGCTCCCTTCCCAAACCACACACAGGCCATCCCTTCAGAAACCACATAGCAGTCAGCCGCGCCCGCGAGCCACTCCCAGGACTCCAGCCCTTCTTGACCTGGCAGCGGGGCCCAGATGGCCCTGAGGGAGAGACTGGGTGTGCCCACGGCCTACTGGGGCTGCTCATGGGCAGGCTCCTCCTGGCCCCCACACAGACAGCAGCCCTGGTTCCCACATTGTACCCATTTGGCCTGAGAAGCAATGTCACTTGCCGCTCAACAAAGCTGCGATCCAAAGCAAAAACTCAGCTTAATCATCTGGCACCACAGCTGAACGTGGATGTGTTACATGAGCCTCAGTTGGATGTGTCATTCTGAGGTCTATTTTGAAATCGCTAAGCTGTGCAAAGAGCAAGAAGCATTTTACTCCCAGATCTAATTTATGAGCTGCCGTAACTTTACTGGAGTTTAGCTTACGAGGAACAGATGTTTAACTTGATGCAAATTCATGAACATTAACAATCTTTCTGCTGCCATTTCTGGGAAAATTCAATTAACAATAAATGCCAAAACCAATGGGTTTAAGATACATTTTCACTAACATGATATATTTTGCTGATGGTGTTGGCCAAGCCACAAAATTCTAGAAGTTCCAAGAGATTAAGCACACATGATACGGTCTCTTCATAGTCCCCAGACACAAACAGGTATACTCAAAGTCATGCCACCTGGTGATCCCATGCTGTTTCCTGGGGCCTGGAACTTCTGAGCAGATGGGTCACTGTGGCCTAAACTGAACTATGTGGAAGTGTTCACACTGTGGCCTGAGCTCCTATTACCTGCCAGAAAGCTAGCCTGAAGATTTTGCTCCTAGGTGCTCCCTTTGAAAAGTGCTTGCTTCAATCTGACTTTTTTGCCAAGGCCCAGCTCCAAAGAGTTGCTTGTGTTGCTCCAAGCCATATACTCTGGTCCCTTGGCTCCTTAAGCCTTGAGAGATTGCTTTGTCTCCAGCCTGTCTCCTCCAAACACTGTGCCCCGGTGCCTTGCATCTCCTGCATAAGCATCTACACTCTCTTAGAGAACCCAGCCATGGTGACCCTCAGTGGACACTGTCACAGACCCCAGGGGCACTGGTGTGCTGCTGCCTGACACAATTTCTCATAGCTTTTCCATCACTTCGAGGTCTACCTAGGTCCCCTCCTCACTCACTAGTCCCGACCCCAGAACCAGCAATGGACTCACTGCTTTCATTAGCATTTCCTCATTCTTCCAGGACCCCCAGGGGGTCCTGGCATCAGGCTGACCAACTGTCCTTGGTCAGAGTCCTCTCTCCTCTCTCTGAAGGATCCTATTTGTCACTCCATCTGCTTTTGAATGTTCTGGGTTCCTGAAGGTACAAGGCCCGCTGAGGGCCCACACACAGAATCTGCACACCTAAGGTTCCACATGACCTACGACCCTGCCTGGGCCCGACACACACCATGCTGACCACGCGCCTCCTCCCCTAGCTGCGTCTCCAGAGCAGATCAAGCCTGAGTGAAAGCATCCACCTCCCCTTGCACCTGACTTTGCAGGCAAACCCTCATCTCAGTTTTTGCCCCAAGCATCAGGTAATTTAAGTTACAAAACCACCCAGACTTTCTGTTAAACAGTGCATTTGCTCTCGCATGCCCGGTTCAGCTGGTGCTGGTGCACGGCCTGCGTTTGACACTTGTAATCCCCTCTTCTATTCCTATTAGAGCAAGCAAAATCAGTTGTCTTCCTAGAAGAGGGGTCCACATGCATTTTTAATGGTTGACTGGCACATCTATCATGTGGCCCTGGACTGAAAGTGATGTTTGAAAACTGGAATGCTAACACTGTCCTGGCAGGCCCCGCTGGGGACCAAAGAGGCCCCATGTAGGCACCACTAGGCCACTGGGCAGGACTGGCCCTCTCCCTCCTTCTCGAGAACTGGGCTCTGCTCTGTCTCTGTTCTCCCAGGGCACCCCCATCCCCACTCCAGAGAGGGCACAAGCACACTCTGGGCCAGCAGGAGAGGAGACTGGGGCCACATCTCATCTGCCTGGCATGGCCCGTGGTGTTTTTCTACCCTCTGTGTTGTCTCAGCTGTGTTTGCTTAGACATGGTGATCTTGAGCTTCTGAGCCGAGGCAGAGAGCCATTGGATTTCAAAGGCGACAGGCAGAGATGCCCTTCCCAGTGGTGCGGTGAGAGGGGTATGTGGACAGCCAATCAGTGCCTTCGAACGAGGGTCTCCAGGAAGGAACTGCCCCAGTGTTAGCGGGTTCCACGTTTCCAGTTGTGGAAGCTTTGCTGGGCTTTAGAAGGGAAGGTATTCGAGGGGAACAGGGTCTGCTCTAAGCCAGGGATTGGGCCTGAACAGAGGTTTTTAGATCTGAGATGACTCAGAGACGTATCTCGAGATCTGAAGATTTACCTTAACCTCTCTGACTGGTATGATTGACAGTAAATCCCGAGTCGAAATGAAACAAAACGTCACAACCACTCTGAAGGACAGCTATAGCATTTAGGGGGAGGTTTGGAGGCCTGCCAGTGCTCGAGTGGTCAGGGCGCGAGAAGGCAGCCTTGCTGTATCTGTGCTGCTGTTCTGGGCCGTCCACAAGGAAACAGCACAGTTTGGACAGCCCCAGGAGGGAGCCGAGAGACTCTTGATTCTGAAAGTCAGCCTCAGGCAGGACGTGTCTGAGCTGACGAGCAGCCCGGGTGGTCCTGGCTTGCTGTCCAGAACCAGAGCCTGACCATGGAGGGCCATGGCCCATGGAGAGGTGGGGGGGGGGCAGTGGGGACTGAAGTGGAATCCAGAGTGTGGCTCCCTTCCAGCAAACTACGTTATTCCGGACACAGCTCAGCTGTCTCTCCCCCTGCTCTGTTCACTCCCTAAGCACTGTAAGGCGGCAGCCCGATGGGACTTTGCAGATGAGCTGACTCCCATTAGATTCCCACACTGGGAAATCACTGGGCCTTCTCTGCTCCCTTGTAAGTTGTTGGATCCCAAGAATGGCCTCAATGCCTTATCAAGAAGGGAGCAGATTCAGGTGCTTTAAGAGGGTTCAGAATCCAAAGGAGACAGGAGTGGAAGGGACCCTCCAGGTTTTCCTGAGGAGAATGTCTGAAGGGAAATTCCTGAGGGGATTTCTACATCTTCCAATTGTGAGGAATGACCTGTAGCCAATCCCCAGGGCCAGCGTCCTTTCGGGGGGAGCAGAGCCACTCACTGATGGTGTTTCATGTGGGCCAGAGGTGACTTGGTCAGGTGGAGGTGGTGTGCAGGAATGATGGGAGAGGAAATCTAGAAAATCCATGTTGCAGGATGCTTTGTAGGGGCCTCAGGCAGAGCTGCTGGAGAACAGATGCTCTTGAGAAGGGTAAAGTAGACTGACCCCTGGCCTGAGCCCAGAGGGGCCTTCAATGCCACATGTCTGATGTCTGGGACACTGGAAGGCCCTGGAGCATCACTGAGGGCAGGGAGAAGCCCTGAGAGCCCACAGATGATCTCTGGTTCTCCTCCATTAATAATTTTTTACTGCTTCTTTCAGAAGTTTCTCCTCCTTTGGTTGTAGAGTCTAGAAATGGTCCCATTCTGAGTGGATACTGGTTGCAACCGGTACTATTAACTTCTTAGGTCATTGCTTTGTGCTCCAAGTGTGGTGTTCACATCAGAGTCGGCCTGTCCCTGCCACACTGGATCACTTCCTTCCACACTCACACAGAGCTTTCCTTAACCTCCTGGCCTCTGCTCTCTTCCCAGCGGACCCTCTCTTGCTGGGGCCTCCTCTAAGCGAACGTTGGCTTTAGCCAGGACAGGAAAAGGGGAGCAGTGCAGCTGGGCTGAGTCCTCCCCGCTGCAGCCTGGCAGGCCTGCGCTCAGGGGTGCGGGGGAGCTGCAGGCCCACAGCACTCAACTTGAAGGTGCATCCTCCCGGAGAAGCCCTCCTCCCACCCTTACGCGTGCAGGCTGGGATGTGCCAGCCGGCCCTACATCTGGACAGGCCGCACTGGCTTATTGAGCAAACCACAGAGGAAAGTCATGCCTGCATTCGGGCGGGGGGCTTCTGTCTCTGTGACCCCAATGACAAAGCTAAAGGGACACTGTCCCACTCAGAAGCGGACCGTAAATTATCCTCTATAACTCATTTATGCATACACTTTACCTAGTTTTAAAAGAAGGTGAGGTAAAACTGGAGGCGGCCAGCTCTGCGTGATTAATTGGGGGCATTAGCTCTGAATCAGAGCCCACGGTGTCTGCAAGCAGTGGATCTGGGTCCACTTATCTGGGTCGCATCCACCTGAGCAAATGGCCGTGATTATGGCTTTTAAATGACTTAGTAGAGCTAATGGGTCGCAAACAATAGTGCAGGACTAAAAGTAAACATAAAGTGAGGGCATCTGCTGGCTGCAGAGCAGGGTTGCGTGTGGGAAGACCAGCCATAATGACGTTTAAAATACCACCCAGGTCTTAGGAGAGGCTTCTCCCAGCGCATGCGTTGGAGTTCCAGGCTGCGTGTCACAGAGCTGCTGTTGAGAGCCTCCCAGCACCTTCAACATGCACCACGTATCGCAGGATCGTCGCCCCATTCAGCAGAAAGCAAACACAAGACCTGGAAAAGTGTCCTCTCCAAGATCGGCTAGCTCGGCAGAGTTGATTCAGCTTTTTTAGTGATGTGTAGTGAGCCTTCTGGGAATACCGTTTGAGGAAATGGAAATTAAGTACTGAAGACAGTCATGGCTTTTGCCTACAAGTCGCTTGTACTGCGAGGCCCCAGATGAGGGTGTTTGAGTGGCTGGCGCACATGTGCAGGGTGTTTGACAGAAAACTTCTGGGGGTGTGTGTGTATATCACAGAGAGACTGAGTCCCTGGGTATGTCTGTCTTCTGGGTCACCCATGGGGAGCTGTCTGGTTGGCAGGTGAACTCGGGAGACGGGGCTGGGCTGGTTGGAGCCAAGCGACCTCTGGTGTCTCTTTCGGCCTTGACACAGCATGAGTGGTGCTGAGTGAGTCATTTTTCCAGAGGGGCCTGGTTCACCCTTTCTGCCTCCTTTGCCCTAGTGGAGCCCACCATGTACACTCTGGAAGCTGCTAACCGCCCGGGGATGGGGCAACGTGAGCCACTCACTGGCCCTGCCCATGGATGGCCCCAGGTGCGTGCCCCCACCACACTCTGCTCCTGGAGGCCCCGGCAGGATGTGCTGGCCTATCCCTGCCAGTGCCCCTCTCTGGACAAGAGAAAAGAAATGGGGACAATGAGGCCCACGCATGCGGTGCTCTGACTGTGAGCCCTGTCCCATCCTGTCCTGGAACCAGCCTCGTCAGCCGGAGTCTGTTCTCTCACTGATGGGAGGGAGCCCTGCTCGTGTATAAAAATATAGGGGCTGGAGTTGGTGTGGCCTGACAGTCCTCCCTCCCAGTCCTCTTTCTGACTTTTAATTTTCTCTCGTGTGTGCTCACCGGACAGTCCGGAGGCTGGGTGTGTCCGCCTCTCCCATGCACTCGTGTTTTGGTGTGTGAGCAGAGCAGCACTGCATGCTGGAAACTCAGACCTGCTCTCCTTCAGCCTAGCTTCCTCATGTGTATAACCTGTCCCCGGGCTTATTGCCTAAGTCGGCAGCCCAGGATGGCTCTGTGGTGGCGCGCCCTGGATGACAGGGAAATCCTCCTTGCATCTCAACGGGTCACATTCCCAAGATCTCTGGAGTGAGGGTGAGTGTGCGGGTCCAGGAAGGTTCTGGGGGTCCAATCTCTTTCCAGAGAAAACAACTCCAGGGGCTTGATCCCAAGGAGTCCACGGGGCCTGGGATAAATGTCACTCTCCCTAGTGGCACTATGATGTTGGGGAACCTGCAAATTACTGTAATGGAAATATAAATCGTCCACTTCAAAGCAGGCACTTTAATGTCGTGTAATGATCGTTATAAACCTGTTCTCTGCACACTGCTAGTAAATACCTCGGCCCCACGCCACAGTTCCCAGTATCTCTAAAGACACCAGGAGAAGGCAGGAGAGCCATAAAAGAAACATAAAAATACAGTTGCAGATGAGCCTAAAACTCATTTCTTTTAAGCTTAATTGATGGGAAAAGCTTCTGGCCCCAGAGAATTTAAAGGCCCATCATGCGGATATTCGATTAAGCATCTCCATATCATGGACCACGCTAAACTGGAAATCATTACGTGGTAATTGCAAATACATTAATAAAATGATGATGTGGGTTTGCTCGTGACATAAAAAAGAAATAAAATAATTCACTCAGATAACTCAGCAAAAATGCAGTCTGCCCTGAGACAGCTAGAAGCAAGGGTTGTTTGGGTCTCAGCCTTAACCCCTCATCTCCAGCCCAGGGCTCTATTCTGAAAAGGCCTTGGAGTAGATGGAAATTTAGCCAGGCTTCAGAACCGCTGCTTGACTTCAGTATGTGACACCTGAAGGTCCTTTGAAGTTTCTGTCCAGGTAGCCACCAGCCCATTCATGCTCTTGTCACAAAGCCAGAGAGAGAGACCCGGGGCTCTGAGGACAGTCTCCCTGGACACCTCCTTCAGCCATTACCTCTCCCTCAAACTATTACAGGAAGAAGTAAAATACGTGTGTAGGAATTCAATCACATTTAACTTCCCCAGGTCTAAGACAAGGCCAAGGTGACTATCCCTAACCACGAGCAGGCTTCCCACCGGAAGTGAGCCCGTTCAGCCCCTGGCTCTCGCACCCCAGTGCACTAAGAACCTTCACCACCCCTTCTAGCATTTCCCTCACACACGGTCACAGAACTCCCTGCCATGCCCCTGTGTGCGTGTGTGTGTGTGTGCGTGTGTGTGAGGGGAGGAGCAGGGTGCGGTCTGCAGTATGGGGGCCTTTCAGGGAGGAAACCTTCCCGTCTCCTGTTTTATCTGTAGGTGGAGCGCCCCAGGTACCAGCACCTCCTCACACACCCCACATCACGTCACCTCTCTGCACCACCACCCATGCCTGGCTCTCTGCTTGTCCACACCGCTCCGTCCTTCCAGGCTCACCAGAACACATCTTCCTCTAGGAAACCCTAGGCACGAACCCTGAATATACCACTCACAAGCTGTGTGACCTCAGGTAAATCACTTAACCTCTCTGAACCCCATTCATGAAGCGAGTACAGTAACAGTACCTATCTCATTGACATAGTGGAGGCCACCAGTGCTATCCCCTGTCCCCAGGTCCACAAGAGTGCGGGCGCCTGTACTAGGTATGTGAGAATTCCTAGTACCTGCTCCAACACTGTCTCTCAGGCACCCGCATCTTCCTGTGTGACCTCCCCTGGACCTGAGCCACTTCATCTCTGGCTCTGGCAGCTCACATCGCAGTTGCACAGAGGGGGCCCTCACAGGGAACTGGGGCCGGAAGAAAAGTGGGCAGGAAGGAGAGCTGGAAAGGATCGCCCAAGGGGAAGGCAGGCCTGGAGAGTCTGTGGCAGCGTTAAAGCTCAGGGGATGGCAGGCTTGGGACCGGGAGGGACACAGGTGCTGAACCCTATGTGGCCAGAGAGAAAGGCAGGAGGTGGAATTTGAGGAGAGGCCTGGAGGGTCAGAGGGATTGGAGAAGAGGCAGCGGCAAACACCGTGCCCTCACTAAAGCAAAGCGCGCTGGTAAGGAAAGTGTGGACATCTTGGGTAACCCGCCCTGGAAGGAGCAGCATGGTTCGTCTTCCACTTACAATTCCTCAGTGAAGAGGCAAGCTGTTGACGTGCTCATTTGCTACATTTTCACCCCAAACACCCGAGGAGAGAAAAACATTTGCAGTCGGCTTCTGCCTGTCGGCTCTGGCAGGGGCTGTCTCTGGGCCCAGGAGTGTAGGAACCCCGGCCAAGAGCCACCCACGGATCTATTCTGCTGCAGATGCCCAGCCCAGACACCATGGGGCCCTGTGCTTCCAAACCACACACACGCTTGCGCAGAATGGGAGCGTGGCCGTGATGCCGGGATAACACGTGCCCCAGGGGCGGGTGGGGTGTTTTTCCTGCAGCTTGGACACGAGGAGCAGGTAGAATAGTAGGTAGGGCTGGCTGCTCAGGGGTAGATAGAGACGGGCAGCTGATGGGGCGCCAGCCTCCCCAGACCTGTTAGCTCATGGATGGGATGCCAGCCTGAGCAGGTCCTCGAAGACTTAGGGTATGTATCTGATCGCAGCTCCTACTGAACTAGGAGTGCCTGGGGAGCTCTTCTCCGAGACAAAAGAGGGAATGTACTCTTTCTGCTGAGCTGGATTTGTTGGCAGTCGGGGTGTTCTCCCCTCACCCACGGGAGAGAGAAGGGTCCAAACCCAGACAGCAAGGCCGAGCATCACACTATCCTGTGGCTCATTTAGTTGTAAAATTATAAAGAGCCCAAGGCTCTGGGCAAACTTCCATTAAATTCAAATACAATGGTCCCCTTATCCGTGGGTGATATGTTCCAAGACCCCCAGTGGATGCCCGAAACTACCGAACCCTAATATACTATTTTTTCCTATTCGTACATATGTATGGCAAAGTTTAATTTATAAATTAGGCACAGTAAGAGATTAACAATAATAATAATAATAATAAAGTAGAACAATTATAATGATATACTATAATAAAAGTGATGTGAATGGCTTTGGCGCCATTAAGTAAAATAAGGGTGACTTGAACACCGGTACTGTGACACCACGACACTCAATCTGACAACCAAGACGGCTACTAAGGGACTCACGGCCAGGAACACAGGTGAGTCATCCCGAGAGGGACAGAGCAGCATGGGATGAGATGTCATGCCATTTTTCAGAAAGGCCTGCGATTTAAAACTTCGGAATTGTTTATTCCTGGAATTTTCCATTTAATATTTTGGGACTGTGATAGACTGTCGGTAACTAAAACTGTGGAAAGTGAACATGAGGATAAGGGGGGGTCTTCTGTAACTAAATCGGAGTCCCCAAAGTTCCCCTTTCATGGGGGTTATGGGGAAATTTAGAAAAAGGAAAAGATGATCAGCAGTAATTCTTGAAATTCTAATGACAAGGCCACCTCTATTTCTGCGTGTCCTCTTTGTCACTTTCCTTTGTGCTTGCTGCATGTTTTTGTATTATGTCAATCACAGCGCACGTGGCACCCAGTGTTTGGCCTTTTTAGCCATCTCCCAGAAGATGCTTGTTTCCGATGGCTCATGGTCCTCACACTGCATGGGGAGCTGCTCCCCCTGACCCCCCGGGAAACCCCAGTGCCTGTCATCATCCTACTCACTGGGAGTAGACCTGACAGCCATCAAGATGAAAGCTGCTCTTGTCCTATGGGTTATTATTCAGCATTATAATAAGGGCTCAGGCCACCTGTCCTAGAAAAATCCATTTCATTTCAATTAGCAAGAAGTAAAGCAGGGCATGGATTTACTTAGCAACTCTGGGAACCTACCCTTGAGAGCCCTCTGTGAGGAGGGCAGAGAGGGTCAAGGCTGGCTCTGATGTGGAATGTGTCCTCCAGGCCACTAGCTGTGCCAAGCAGGGCTGGATGCTCAGCACAGACCTGGAGACCGCCTGAGGCTGGTCGGTGTTCGGGCTCACTGAGAAGGTGGTCCAGAAGTCCCAGAATGTCACGGAACATGGAATACAGGGGACTTTTGAAACACTGTGTCACCCTTCTCAACATTGGGGTTTGACAATCTCACAACTTCTAAAACCACATGTTTCAAAAACATACTTCTTGCTCAAACTGCTTAGCACATTGGAAGGACGACCCTGACCCTATAGTTGAAAGATAAAGGGTTGCAGTTTGGCGATCCTTGTTTTGTTGTGTTTAAGGCAGTGAGAAACATTTTTTTAAGGGTGCAGTTCCCATTTACCGGGTTTCTATTTATTCTGCAAGGCCTAATTCTGTATTGTCATTCTGAGAGCAATGCCCCTTGAATTGAATCTCTAGATGGTGAATTTCCTCCAGCAACTTCTATTTAGTCAAAGCCAGAATCTCAGTGGGTGGTAATAAATATCAAAGTACAGGATGGTTGAGAGAAGCAAGGGCGGGGGGAGGGGGGAACAAGTCAAATATGATTATTGATCAACACTGAGCTGCCTTCATCATCTCTATGCTAATTCCAGATATACACATACATATTGGCACTTTCATTACATAAACACATTGACATTTGCAGCTGAGAAAATATATTGAGCAATGCAAAACTGCAGTCTTTGGAGAACAGCAAATAAATAAAAATATAGTAAAAGGCACAGAACAGAAAAGGCGGTGGGTTCTTACAGGCATGAGACAGCCTGTGGAAAATAATTGGGTGGAAACCCTTCAGATGTTTAATAGGGCACCAGTTTTCAAAAAAGTTTTGAAATATGCATACTTTAAAACAAAAAAGCAACACTTTAAATAACACATTAAGATCAATTAGGCAGTCTTTCTTGCCCTTTGACGGTAGAAGAAATCCAACCCCCGATCCTTCCATTACTTCTGACTTAAATGATCTATAACATCAATTTTTACCTTGTTACGTCTGTAACTATAGGTAATAAGTACAAGTTTCTATTCATTGACTCTAAAGCAAAAATGAATAAAGAGCATTACCAACATTCTGATGACATAAACATGACCTTCGCTGAAAGACATAGTGGAACCTCACCTCAGGGAAGGGGATGGCAGCCCAGGTGACTCACCTGTGCTGTTAGGAGACCGTTTCAGGCTTCACAGCCATATAGCTCTCTTTCTTCACCCGCCTTCACTTACTCAACGTCATGCCATATTTCAATGTGCTTGTTATTTGACCATGCCTTTCTTGTTCAGCAATTTGTTTTCTCCAGAATTTTTAACTGCTTTAAAAATGTATTAAAAGATTTCTTTCTTCCTTTATCCTCTCACTATGGTCTTAGAGTTTCTCAATTGGGTTTTTCTGAAATGGAATCTACTTTCTTCTCAAACCCTTCTGACTTCCTCTCCTAAGCTGAATGGTTCACCCTCCAGTTTCTTACACAGTTGGTCCACCTGTCCTGTTAGGATTCCATGTCATCACACATCTGGGTTAGTTCTGCATTTCTTGAACCAGCTGAGCTTTCTTTTTAGATTCCTTTTCTGTTTAACTGGATTACACCCTCCCTTTTTTTAGGCAGAAAGGAGGTAATTTTTTGTGTCCTTGCATGTCTCAAAATCTCTTTATTTGGTATAGAATTCTAGGAACAAAATTGTTTTCCCTCAGAAATTTGAGGGAAATTACTTCACTGACTGCCAGTGCTGATACTCCTTATCTGGTAACAAGAATTTCTGATTCTTTGTTGATGACCTGTCTTTTCTTTCTGGAAGCTTCTAGAATCTTCTATCTTTATATTCTGAAAATGCCAGGAGACATGCAGCTGTAGATACTCCTTTATCCCCTGCTCAGTTCTCAATGGGTCTTTCATCTGAGGGTCTATATCTTGCTTCAGCTCTGGGAGGTTTTCTTTTGTCATTCTTTGATAATCCCTTCCTCTCAAATTTCTTTGTTCCTTTTTTCTGAGTGGCTAAGTCTGCGTAGATGGATATCGATACCCTAAGATTGAACATCTATGCCTCTCAGTTTGTCTCTCACCTTCTCTATCTCCTTATAAGTCTGGGTGGTAGGATACTTTGACTTTTTCTTTGACTTCTATTTAATTTTAAATTTTGGCAATTGTATTTGTAATTCCTAGGAAATACTTCTTGCTCTATTCTCCTTTTCATGACAGTCTTTTCATATTTTGTGGAAATATTATCTTCTCAAGTCTCTTAAGGTGTTTTTACAAGAATAAATTCTTTTGTTCATTTGTTTCATATCCTCCAGGGTCAGCTGTTCCTTCTGTTCATCCTGGTTCTTCCCTTTCATGCTCTTGGTTTTCTCCACACGTCTCATGATCCCTGTTTGTACATTCCATCTGGATAGGATTAGATTAATTAGCACAGTTAGTGGCCTCCGGTTTCCTCTGTGGTTGTGCAGGTCTCTTTCCCTGGAGGGCTGGCTGTGAACTCACTCCGTGCATGTGGGGAGGTGTGTCTCCGCGTGGTGCACATTAGAGTGCACAGGTAGGGAGTGGGCAAGCAGTCAGGCTAGCACTTTCTGTCCTCCTGGACTTTTAATTCCTTGAGGTCAGATCGGCACCATGTAGTATCCTCAACTTAGTCCTCAAGAGGACCTTGAACTAGACAATTATAAACTAATAAGCACATGACCCTTACTGTTCCATAAGAACCTACTCTGAGCCAGATATTTGATAGCTGCTTTATTTCATTTGTCTTAATTCCCCCCAAAAGCTCTATTTTTCATTTTAGAGATGAGGAAAGAGACTCAAAGAGTATAAGATACCTGCTTATGATCTCACGTATGGGAAGTGGCAAATCAGAAGAACCCAGTTTTTGGAGGCCACACAGACCAACCACTATAACTTCCAGAAAGCCACGATCACTACAAACCACCCCACCCAGTGTCACCTCCATGCTGTGTGTGTTATAAATCCACAGCACCAAGAATTACATTTGGTGTAAGCTCCAGGTCTGACTTGGGGCAGAAGCAGCCTCAACTTTGGATATGCAGCCCTGCAGCAAAGCCTCTGTAACGATGTGGCAGCGGGGTTGGTGTTCTGGTCAACTTGCTACACTGCTTAGGAAAGGGCTCCTGAGACCACCTGCCTAGGAAGACCCAAGACCTGCCTCTGAGCCCTTCGCAAACAGGACTCTGGGCTCCACATCCAGGCTTTATCTACCCCCGTGGACTTCTGAGTGTCCCAACACTGGAGGGCAGAAATATATCCTGCAAGGCATGCTAGCTGGTCTGGCTCTGATGACCCTGGTCAGAGCCTTCATTGGCAATGTCAGCAGTGGCAATGTCACCTGCAGACGTCCTGGCTCAGACTGGCTCGTCACAGGCGGGCAGGCCAGACAGCCTCCCAAACGCCCAGCCTGGTTCTGCCCTTTGGTCAACAGCCCTGGAAGCTCCTGGGGGAAACAAGCCATGAAGAGGTCAAAACACGTCCAGAGCAGTTGGCCTCCACCTCAGCCAGGGACAAACCCTACAGACCCCATCTCTGCTGTGAAACTTGCAGGCCGTGGTTCCAGGGATTTTCAGGTCAGCAACAAACAAAAGGCATCTCATGGACCCAGGAGTTAATGCAGGAAACAAAAGAGGGGCTGAAGGGTTTGTCACAGACTTAGAGCTGCCACAAGTGACCCCTGTGGTCATGATGGAGCTTGGCCATTTCTCCTTCTGCAGCTGTGAATACCCTAAAATCAGTTCATGCATTGACTGAGAATCAAGAAGCCTTGGGTGGGGGCAACTGTAATGTGGGACAAAGCCCCCTTGGCTTTTGAAATTCTGCAAATAGGGCAGCCCCTCCTCCACTGTGGTCTCAGGAAATCTCTTTGAAAGTTTCTCAGGAGAAAACCAGCAAGAGCAGACCCTGGTGCCGGGCTGTGGGAGGGTAATGGGAACTTGCCAGTAACCCAATTCCCAATCAGCAGTGAGACACCTGTGGTTCTTCTACCCAGTGGCATTCTCCTCTGCCCACGCCCACCCCCATCATTCTGCCCCGACCCCTTCCCCTGTCCTTCCATCCCCCACTCCATAGTCCACTCTTTTATAAATGCATGGAATGTGGAATCACTTATCCGGAGAAGATGGAATATGTCAGCTACATCCAGAACAGTAATGAATTTTACAAATAGCTTTCTAGAAGCCCTCATTCAAGTTCACAAATCAGGCCCATAACAACCCCAATTCTACATTCCTTCATATGGAGATGGCTGGGGTTTCATTTCAGGCAGGGCCATCTGTCTTGGGCTAATCTTGTTCATGCAGACTGGTTCTGGATTTACCAACTTGCCTCAATTGCAGGGGAGAGGGGCCTTTCCTCACACATGACCACTTTGAAAGGACCCAGAGAATCCCCCTGAAATGACAGAGTCAGGGGTCATCACAGCCAGTAAGGCCAAGAGACCACAAGTTCAACTCCTTGCTCAAAAGACAAAGAAACCAAGGCCCGGTCTTAACCAAGCCGCAGCCAGGTGAGCAGGACTGTACAGATGGTCCCCAGCTTGTAATGGTTTGACTTAAGACTTTTTGACTCTATGATGGTTCAAAAGCAATATGCAGTAGAAATTGTACTTCAAATTCTGAATTTTGATCTTCTCCCAGATGAGTGATATGGAGTACCACACTGTCTTATGATGCCGAGCAGTGGCAGCGAGCCACAGTTCCCAGTCAGCCACGTGCTTACGAGGATAAACAACCCACACTTTGCAGTGTATTCATTGTGTGAGGTGATTCAGCCCAACTGTCGGCTAACATAAGTGTTCTGAGCACGTCTCAGGTAGGCGAGGCTAAGCTATGGTGTTCAGTAGGTTAGGCATATTGAATGCGTTTTTGATTTACGGTATTTTCAACTTACGATGCGTTTATCAGGACGTAACCCCAGCGTAAGTCAAGGAGCATCTGTATTTCAAAATGATGGCTGGTGGTTATTCATTTTCAGCAAATTATTTTTTCTCCTAAATTCTCCCGCCATTAAAACCAGACACGAGGCTCAAGGGAGAACATGGTATACAGAATGCGAAGGTGCCAAATTCTTGGCTCTTGAAACTTCGTAGCTGAGGCAATTTTCTGGAGATGAAGGCTTTCATTTTGCAGATGACATGCTTTTTGAAAACTAATTTATTTCTACAGCTCTACAACCTTGGCTTTTAATAGCCAGAAATAAAGCGACGGAGTTGATAACATTTAGAACATAGGCAGCTGAACTGGGGAGGATGCGAGGGAATCTACGAGCTCGTTTCCTCTACCAGTAGGAGACCAGGTCACATGGCTGGATGGGGCGGGGAGGAACTGGGAGACGAGAACAGTAAAGGCAAGCAAGGGTGCCCCTCTTCTAGAAGGGGTCTGCTGGCTGCTTTCCGTAGAGATGATCTAAGCCCCATAAAAGTTGGTGGGGTCCCAGAAAAGAGAAGGCTCGTGCCCTGGGAGAGGGGCTCTAAGACTACTCGAGAGGCTCTGAGCCTAGCCAGGTGTGGGGGCTGGAGGGCAGAAAGAGCCACGGGTGGTCCCGAGGGGGAGTGCGTGGGCAGCAGCCGACACTCTCAGCTGTGTGTCCTCCAGCTTGCTTCCCATGACTTTCGAAACCGACAGATCTGAACTCACCCTTGGTCTGCCTCCTCTGCTTCCTTGTGGAGGGCTGTGCACGACTTCCTTATCTGCGCCTCTGTGCCTTAATCTCAACAATGAGGGTAATAACAGAGCTTGTCTCACTGGTAGTTGTGAGGACTGAGTGAGGTGGTGCATGGAAAGCCCTCGGCACGAGCCTGCCTCAGAGAAACCATCTGACCAACGTGGCTCTGACTGCCACTGCCGACGACGACACTGGCTTGAAATCAACTCTCTTCAATAAGCGGCACCAGGCACTCCTGCATGCAGGCTAATCGAAACCTCTAAGTCATGAGCATCTTTTCAATAACTGCTAGTTAGAGCCAGGACATGAGGGCTTGTGGAGTTTGTAATCTTATGAATGACACTCCGAAGAGTTCGCGCAAGTTCACAGGCCGAAAAAGGAAACTCATCTTGTGACACTTCACTCCTCTTTGTAGAGGGCGGCTGGGTGGAGACCCCTGTCTCTGCAGGAGACTCACAAACCCCGAGAGGAGCAGGGGTATTGCTGAGGGAAAAACCCATAATGCTCTTCTAATTGCTAGAAACTTGAGTGCAAGGCTGCTCCCCCCTTGGAATCCTGTACGTGTGTGTGTTCAAGTTCTCCTCCTTGCAGCTCAGCATTCTGAGGAGCCTCAAACAGTGCAGAAACCACTGACCTTCAAGACACCACCCCACCCACAAAGAAGTTAAGACACAGCCAACACGGCTCAGGACTTTGAAATGCAACGCTGTGATGCCAACTCTGAGTTGTCACACTGTAAAGGACCTGCGGGGTAGACGGAATCTTTTTTGCTTTCAGAGGGAATGTCATGCACCTGCCCAGGGTGGTGGTTATTAGAGGCAGTGAGGTGGGGCCCCCGGGGGCCCAGTGCGGCCGTGCTGGAGCCACAGTGTGCCTCCCTTTGCCTCCTGCCCCAGGAGGACTCCTGCTGCGGGCAGGGCACATGCTCTGTGAGCACACGTGGCTCTTCCCTCCAGCCCCAGGCTCGCAGGCCCAGCTACGTCCTTGGCTCTTCCCTTACCCTCTTCCTTCTCAAGCTTCCTCCCAAGGTTGGGTTCCTGTTTCCATTCCTAGGATCAAAAGCTTTTCAGCATCAGTTAAATTAAATTTTCTGTAACAGGTACCTCAAAAAGGTGACTTCAACGAGCTTGAAGTTTTTGCTATCTTTTTCATGTAAAAGAATCCAGAGGCAGGACATTCAGAGCTGGCATGGTATCTCCACTAACATGACATAGGCCCAGGTCACCCCGGCTCACCAATCTGCCATCCCCTGGGTGTGGCCTTTGGTCTCATGGTACAAGATGGAGTTAGAGCTCCAGGCAAAACAGCCTCCTTCAGGCAGCAACATGCCCCCTTCTTCGGAAGGTGGCTTTTGGAATCGTCCCATGATACTTCTGCTACACCGGATTGGCCAGAATGGAGTTGCGAGGCCAACTCAGTGATGAGGAAGTCTAGGAAAAGACTTTTGTCTGAATGGCAATGTGTTCAGGTGACTCAGGATCTGTCAGTAAAGAGAGAGGTGAGGAGATGGACATGGAAAGCAACTAGCAGCACTCGCTCTATGTAAATTTCTTGTTTAGGAAAGCAGAGGGATCTGTGTCCGGACCGCTCCACTGCCCCTCACTGTATTTCCACTGCCTCTGTCTGGGGACACCCTGCAGGGTCTAGCATTGCTCCTTGGTGTGCTACAACCTGCTGTTGTCTTCGGCCAGTCTAAGTATTGTCCCTCTGTAGGTAATAAGTCTTTTTCATGGTTTTTTTTTTTTAACTTTTCTCATTGTCTCAGATGTTCTACAGTTTTGCCATGATTTGTTTAATCTTGGATCTGCTTTAATCGTCTTGCCTGGAACTTACTTTTTCAACCTGAAAATGAGAGAGTTTCTTCAGTCCTGGAAAACTCCCAGCCATTATTTTCGAACACTTGACCCTCTTTCACTGCTGTCATTTTTACCTTCCGTAACTCCTATTAGAGATATGTTGGACCTTCTCATTCTGTCATCCATCTTTTAGCTGCTCTTTCCTAAGTTCTTTTTCTTTACCTCTGGATGCTGCATTCTGGGTTACTTGTTCAGCTTCTTTCAATTCGCTAATTCTCTCTTCAGCTAATGTATATTTTGGATTCTTAGTTATAATGCCATTACATTTTTTTCCCCCATAAGTTCCATTTGGCTCTTTTTTAGAGTCTTTAGTTCTATCAGGATGATTCCTACTCTTCCTTCTTCTTATCTTTAAATATTTAACATACTTTAAAAAGTTATGTTTTAAATAAAGTTACATAAGCCCATAATTTAAAAAATTGAAAGCCCATTATTTCTAGTCCAATAGTTACTTAAGGCTTTAAAACAAAAAAAACAAAAGCAAGCCTTTGTTCCCCCTTTCATTTTTCTTCTCTAGAGGCAATCCCTTTCAGCATTTTTACTTGGTTATTTTGGAATTAACATAAAAAAACATTCTACTTGTTGTTTCTTAAGTGTTAGGCATTATTTATTAACATCTCAGTAGGAAAGATGAAAACTTAAGCTCCTTTTCCATAGTTCTTCCCCTCTTCCCCACTACGTCTACCTTCCCCACAGCAGAAATATATAGTATTCTGGTGAGCTCAGTGTCCGGTGTAAACGGTCTTCGTAGCCAAGCCGTGAGTGCACCGGGACCACACCCTGGTCTGTGGGAGGAGCCATCGGGAACTTCTCTTGAACTTTTTTTTCCACTCTGGAGAGGATTGTTGGTGACAAATAACCCCTCTGCAGAGTAGGAAGTCATGATCGGGGGGCTGAAGCCAGGCTGCTCACGAGGCTGAGAAGGTCCATGAGGGGTCCCTTCCACATCCAAAAGGAGGTGAGGCTCTCTCCTGCCTCCCTGGGGTTTCGTGTGTGTGTGGGGGGCGGGTGGTGTGGGGCATCACTTTCTCAAGTCAACAACTTGGAATGTGAACGAGCGCTGCACAGATGTATTGAGGGACCGATGCTTAATGGGTGGCAACTGGAGTCTAAAACGACAGATCGACACTTTCTGGACGTTGTTCTTTAAAAAGTTCCCACCTGACAGTGTTACAGTGGAGACTGTGGAGCTGCACACACACACACACACACACACACGCACGTGTGAACATGCCTGAACTAACAACTGCAGAAGCAGGAGGAAGCATGCTGCCTGCTGGGACTTTGTTTGTCATGGGGTCTCAGGTTTTACACTGCTTCCTGGAGTTCAGTTTTTTTTTTTTTTTTTTTTTAAGCAGCAGCATGAACCTTAACCTTGCTGGGCGATGCAGGTGGCATCGTCCTTCTTGGTTGTCTCCCGCTGAGGACCAGCTGGAGCTGCTCACCACCAGCGGCAGAAGACCAGGTGTGGGCCTGTGAAAAAAACGTGGCCGCTCTGCTCGTGGGCAGGCTCGGGAGGCCGTCTGCTCCGGGCTCTGCTCCTGCTGCGAGGCTCTTAGACCTAAGCCTGTGAAATGACCTTGGCAGGACTCTCCCAAGGTCTGAGAGAAATGATGGTGGGAAAAAAAATGTATGGGAAGTTCGTATGGCTGCCCTGGGTGAAAAGAGAGAAGGAGCTAGAATAATACACCCATAAACTGGCTGCACTTGATCCTGGAGCAAAGGAGAGTAAATCCCTATTACAGAAATGCGAGCACGATCAGCTGTCCCTACAAAGGGGTCCCTTTCAGAGCAGGATGGAGACTGTAGGGGAGAGCCCAGAGTCTCCCAGCTCGGTCCTCATGGCTGAGTGTACAGCAGAGTTTAGAGATGGAGAGATTGGCATAGAGAGCCTGGATGGCCCGAGCCCAGACCCCTCTGCCTTCTGCTCCAGCAGCCCTCTGGTCACCCAGCGTCTGGCCCTGTCGGTTACCACAGGAATCATCTCACCCTCTCAGTGAGACCACATACTCGCCTGCGCGCAGAGACCAGACTCGAGCCTCCGTTGGCCCACGGTGGACCCCAGAGGGTGGGCTAGCAAAGGCCTGGGCACTGGGCAAGTGGTCAGTGTGACCACGGATACGCATTAACATCATTAAGTGTGCATGGCACCCGCCCTCTAGCTGATGTCTTTGTGACAACCTGTTCACGCGAAGGCGGTGCCCCTTCAGCTCTCAGGTCCCCTACGTTACACGCGCAGCCGCAGGAGCACTATTTCCCCACCAAACAGCGGACGGCTGATGCCAGCCGAAGGATGACAGCAATGTGCAAGTGTGGATGTGAGAAAGGTCGCTCTCTGCCCACTGGTTTCTGCCACGCCGGTGATGGGCTCTGTCCATTGCTGAGAGAATTCAGGAAGCCCCACTGCCAGCAGCGGTCTCTGCCTGGGGTGTAGACGTCACTGGTCTTGAGCAGCTGTTAGTAAGTCCTTTGCATGTGAAAAGAGTGGCAAGAAATACAGAACACACCCTCCCTGGGGCAGGGGCACAGCAGCCTGCGGAGGCTGTTACCAGGAATAGTTGAGGAGCCATGGTCTAGAGGCTGATGTTAATGGATATTCCCAGATGGCTTGTCAAGTTTGAGAGAGAGGGAAACCAATAAGCAACACTTAGCATGGAATGAAATTGAACGTGACTGAGTCTTTGGGCTCAGGAGGCCAAACTCGAGTAGAAACTCAGAACCAGCATTAGCAGTGCCAAAGTGAGTTGTAAAAGAAGTCTGCAAATAAATCCTCCAGCTATTTAGGTTTTAATGGGCAAGAAGGGGTTTCTAATCTTTTATTTCAGACTCAGCAGCCCCTTTTCTGTGCTGGTCCAAGATCCCATTTGCATCCCTGAGGCCTTGAGCCTGGCACCCAGCTAGGGGAGGACAGACATGTCAGGAACTGTCTGAGGCAGTAAGGGTGGGTGTCCAGGCCTTTGGGGCAATTCCAGTAAGGGTGGCATTTTACCTTTTAAGAGAAAAAAATCTCAAGGCCTTTCACAGAGCCATGGGGGCCGAGGTCCCAAGACGCCTTCAGAGTCATGGGGGCCCATCTATAAAAATCTTCATAATCGAAAGCACAGTCTTGCAAAGCAGATATGTGGTTGGGGAGAGTTATTTACACTGCAAAATAAGTCTTATTTACCATAGATTCAACCACAACATGTGCAGCATGTCTACTGTGTGCCAGGCCCTGGGGACACGGCAGAGTCACCAGCCATGGCCCCTCTGGGCACTTTGGGCATACCCCCAGTAGGGCACTGAACCAGGATTTGGGGGTGGGGTCTGGGAGAGCCTCCAGAAGGAGGCACCTGGAGGGTACATCTACCATTTGAAAGGAAGAAGCATGTCCTGGAGAGCCTTGGTGGCCAGGGCCAGGCCCCCGACCTGAGGTCCAAACGCCTCCCGTGGGGAGAGGCCAGGGCACAGGGGACACACACCAGGAGAATTCTCCATACTCTCTAAAGGGGAACTAGTGAAGAGAGGCTAAGGGGGAGTCTGTAGTGGGGAAGCAGTGGTAACCGGACAGCAGGAGACCAGCAGCCACTTTATGAAGAGCGATTGCCGGAGACATCTCGACACTAGAAACTTCAAGGGCAGGAGGAGTGAAGGGCCCACTGTCACGATTCAGGCACGGATGCCCCTGGGTCTGCCTCCTGGCCTGCCTTGCAGGGACACACGGGCTCATAGAGCCTTCAGAAAGTCACAGAGCCTTCAGAAAGGGGTCTCCTGCATCTTCCTCTGGGGCTTTTATAAGGATGCTGGGCACGCAAATGAGACCCTCTAGGCCACAGTGCACAGCTCCTTGCCTGTAGCAGTCCATCCTAAAGTGCATCTGCTCACAGCAGAGCTAATAAAGTGGCACTTGAGCTTCTCTTCAATTTCAGGTCAGTTGTATAGTCCAGGGTGAGCGTGCGCCAGAGCCCAGCTAATGCTGCATTGACCCCAGATTCTGGGAAGCCCAGAGGGCATGAGTGCAGAGCTGGGGCACACTGGGACCAGTGGGCAGACCTCAGGCCTGGACCCGAAAGCCACTGGTCAGTGCAGCTAGATCGGATCACTGGTGAGCAGGGAGGAGAGTGCTAGCCTGACGTGGGCGCCATCAGCCTCAGACCAGGGCTGGGAAGAGCAGATGGGATGGCTCTGATAGTTTCCCACTTCCATCTCGCTGGTGCTGTCCCAGTGCCCTGCCCTTCCCCACGTAACGCCCTGCTTGCTGTCTGTCTCCCCTACACTGGCGTCCCCCGAGGCAGGGGCGTCCGCTCCCTCTCTCTGACTGGATCCTCAGACACCTTGGGTTCGCTTGTTTGGTGGTGCCTGTCCAGGGTTTGTTCCTTCTCAGGGTTTAACCTGTCCTGGTTCCTTTTCTCGGTCAAGCCTGCAGCAGGGTGAGGGATTTGCAAATGTTTTCAAGGCCTCTTTTTAGTTGAAAGAGTTTTCCCGGGATGCTTCTCTTTTGTGTAATGCTGTCCCTTCTTGTAAAATGCCACGCAGTGCCCGAAGACAAGTGGGAATGTCAAGAAGAGCACCCAAAGGCGACAACCCTCCTCCAGTCCTAACCCCAGGCTGAGCATCCCGCTGGGGGCATACATGAAAATTCTCACTGGCAGATCATCCTACACAGGCTGGCCTGTGACCTTTCTACTCCCAACCTGCTGTCAGCGTTCCTTTGTCACTGTGTCCCTCACAGCTAGAGCACGATAGCGACAACGTGGTAGGACTCTGCCCTTCCCTCTACCATAGATGACGAGTCCCTGTTCTGTAAAGTTTTCTCACTAACGTATGCCATGCTGCCACTTAAACCTTTGGGCGCCATTATGTAATGATGGTTTTCTTGGGACAGATTCCTGGTGGCAGAAAACCTGGATCCGAAGGTGCAGGGTAAACCCCAAGAAGGCAGAGACATGTCTCCTTTTCCATGGGTTCCACGTGATGTATGATGGCATTTGAGGTAAGGGCGCTGATGAATAAAGGATGTGATGAATCCCCAGAGTGCTCAGCTGAGTCCAAGAAGCCAGACATGAGAGAGCACCACTGTCTGACCATACTTACAAGAAGTCGGGAATGGGCCGAATTAATCTATAATAATAAGCATCAATTAGTAATTGCCCTGTGGTTTGGGGTGAGACGGGAAAGGGTGGCGGGGGAGCTTTTTAGGGTGATGGAACGTTCTCTTCAGTGGTGTGGTATTACACAGGTGTGATAATTTGTTAAATCCTGAATCTACCACTTATTAGCAGTGATGTTAGCATTTTGATTTGTAGAGTTAGACTCATTTTGATTAATATAACTCCTTCCCCTCTCCTCCGCCCTCTTTTTGCTTTTCACAGCATTTCCTTGGGCTTGATTTCAACTCTGACCTGGGATCCTTCCCTCTCTGCTCCTCCTGGCCGTGGGTCACTGTTCCTTCAGGACATTCCTTAAGAGCTAAGAACGCAGGACAGCTGTGGAAGAACTCTCTCTGAACCCTCTGTGGGGCCGGGTCTTGGACTCAAAACAGCCCCAGACAGATGGAGAGCCAGGCGTCTGGAGCTCCAGCCAGCCTCAGGGCCCATGATCCCTGCTTCTATCCCCAGCAGGTGTTTCCAGGAAGAGTTAATTTCCTATAGCAGGGATCCCTATCTGCCGAGCTGCAGACTGGAGACCAGTCTGTGGCCTGTTAGCACCAGGGCTGCACAGCAGAGGTGAGCGGCAGGTGAGGGAGTAAAGCTTCACTGTATTTGCAGCCGCTCCCCAGCGCTAGCATCACCGCCTCAGCTCCACCTCAGATCATCAGGCATTAGATTCCAATAGGAGCACTGGTCCCTGGTGCCAAAAAAGTTGGGGACCACTGTCTTACAGCCCAGCTCTGGAAACATCTGGTCCTAACTGTGGCTGGAGGCTCAGGGGCCTTTCCCTCTCGACCACGTCCAGGGTCGTGGTCTCAGAGACAATACACACCCTCCCCAGCTCTTCATCCCCAATCATTCACCCCCATCACACACTCCAACTACAACCTTAACTTTTTTCAAAATACGAGGGAGAACTTTGGGTTATTTCTCCCTTAGAAACACCTAGCTGTTTCCTGACCTTTTGAAACCTGTTTTATGGTAAGAACGAACGAACCCGTCGTCTAATTCGAAGCTGGCTCCAAGAGCTGACCTTAACGCATGGAAACGTGTTTTGGCCCAAGGCTCATTTTACAGATTCTGAATCTGAAAATATTCTTGCTTCCGATCTCAAGTTAAAAAATACATGTTACTACGTATGTTTCTTCGAATTTATTTTTCAGGCAATGAAGAAAAAAAAAAACATTCGCAATAAGCTGGCTTTCATTCTTAGTGAACTCTTCAGCTCACTAAATTTGGGAGGCTGGAAAAGTAAGCCAGGCAGGCAATAAAACCCCGATGGGGAAGTTCCTGTTGATGTGATACCAGCTCGAGGGAAATGAGAGATGACACCTTCAAAAAGTAAACCTCTCTTTACATCATCCAGTTATGCTCAGGAAAAATAAAAATAAGCTCAAAGCAGAGGATCCATTTGCGAATTCCATTTTAATTTCAGGTGGTTAAGAGCAGCAATGCATTTATGCTTCACAAATAAGAAATACAGTTCCAGAGTAATTGAAAAAGACTCTTCATCTCTTTTGAGGTGGCGGGCCCCATCCTCGGACACGGTCCCCAATTGCTGTCATGAGTGATACTCCCTAACGCAGACAGGTTCATTGCCATCCTAAAGCAAAATCTGGGGAATTAAATCTTTGAGAATAGAATTATTCAATCACAATAACACAATTGTGTATTAACTCTTTTTTTTCTCTCTCTTTGGAGTTTATAAACCTCAAAGTTCTGCTCCGAGCAAGAAACCAATTTTAGAAATGACCCAGAGTAAGAAGAACATCAGAGTCACGTTTTCTGGGTCCTTACAACTGGGAATGCGTCTGAAACATGACTCTTCACCTCTTTCTGCTCTCATAAATTTTCCAAGGAGGGGCTCACCTTCCAGCTGTGCAGGCCGGGATGCCTTCTCACACTTTCTAATAACTAGATGAAAACCGTGCTGGGTTACCTCCGACCCTTTATCTGTCATCTTGAGATTTTACGATTGACGGGAGTAATCCTTTATATTTATTAACTGCTCTAATTGAGAAGCATCCTCTCTCCTGTCACCTGCTGTTTTATCTATGACAGCGGCAGGCTCTCCGTGGTCCTTTGCTCCTGCTGGAGCGTGCATCTCTTCCCCCTTTTCCAGCTGCTGTCCTCAGTCCCCCCGAGATCCATTTCACTGTTCTCTGCCTGGGCCCAAACACACAGGTCTCTCCGGCAGGGTTTCTTGCTCTCTGGCTCCTAAATGTCTTCTTTCACTACAGAAATGTCCCCTGAAACTTCTGAGGCTTGGAATGTGTACCCAGATAATCTCGAGAAGATCCCAGGGTGCTGTCAAATGTCGTCTTGTTCAGCCAAGTTTCTTCTGCTGACGGTGGTTCTGAGCAAGGCAGGACCGTCTCCCAGCAGTTTTTCTGGAGCGTTTTCTGTTGACACAATGACTGGGGGTGTGGTGCACAGAGGAAGGTGGCATTAGTATTGACTGGGCAAGGACCAGGGATGCCAGACGGTCTGCGTTGTAGATGGTTCTTCACAACAATGAACTGTCGAATGTCCCCATTTCCTGGAATGTCTCATTGGATATCCATGCAGGTGAAAACATCTTTATAATGATTGGAACCTAGAACGTAATTCTGGTTATACCCAAACATAAAGCATCCTGTGCTCGGTTCTGACAGACTGGGTATTTGGGGTAAAGCTACTGTAAAAACCAAGGCAAGAGCATACCTTGTCTTCTTCAGAACTTTACCAAAAGCTGTTCCCTGCTAGCTCGTTGCCAATGGCAACTTGTTGTTTGTGGTATGAGCTGCCAATTCAGTACACCTGACACCTGAATCAGTTGCATCTGTTGGGGTTACTTTCATGCTGCCATCTGCTCCCTCATTATGAATTGTCGTGGTTTTGCATGAGCACCCACATTTTGAAAAACGTAGTATTTTACTAGAAATTACGTCCCTATATATACTGCTCAGTTAGAGTTCAATTAAGGCATCCTACTTTGAAATAATGTGTAAGTAGGTTATATCATCCATAATTTTCACTTTGGGGTTGTAAAGGGGGTATTACGAATGATTTGTTATGAAGAGCGGGAGCTGGATGTGGAAGAGTTGAATGGCCAGTGCTTGAAGACTTGCCTGTGGGACCCAGTCGCCCCTCCCGAAGGTCAGGGAGCCTGGGTTCCTTGTCTTTGTTCCCTTGTGTACTTGTTGGTTAGTTCTCACTCACCAGTGTGTACTGCCCGTTCGAGGGGTTCACTACCTATGTCCTCTGGGTTCCTCTGATGGGTGCAGGCACTAGGCCTCTTGGCCTGCTGTGTGCTTGTGCACGAAGGATCTCCCCTTTCCACCGGAAATGGAAAATGCCGCCCCTTAGGCATGGGGAAAAGAGGAGGAGGCACGAGGGGAAGCTGTGCACAGGCGGCGGTGCCCGGCTGCAGCCCTCTCTGGACCTCCCTCACCCTCTCTCCTGAGGCACTTCCAGTCACCCCCTCTTCTCTCCTTTTCTCAGCAGCTACTAGTTAATTTATATTTTAAAACCCTTATCTCATACTTTTATTCAACCTATCTCCTTTTCAAATACTTAATTATAAAATTCATTTTTTAAAAAAATTCTTTTCGTTTGCATTTTATCTAAGTTTCATATCTGGAAACTAAATTCTGGTCTTCTGGCTCCTTCTCTCCTGTCTCCGGTGGCTGCCAGCTTTTGAAACCTCTTGTTTTAAACCTCGTCTGTTTCACCGATTCTCTTCTAACCTTCTCTTGTTTTACCTCCATGTTGGGGTTATATGTCTGCTCTATCATTCTTCAAGAAAAAAATGACCCCTTTCTATTCTTCTCTTTTTCTAAATAATCTGGATAATCCACAGAGGGAAAAGACCACAACGGGTATCGAAGCCTCTTGGTTCGGCACTGTGGCTGGGGACGGCGATGACGGGGGGGGGGGGCCAGACCCCCAGGGGGCAGAGTCCTGTGCTTCTGTGGGGGTGGGGGCGGGGGACATGGGTGCTGGTGTTTTGGAAAGTGCTGGCTTCTAGCTCTGGCTCTGCTCCTCCTTTGGGGAACGTAAGGAAGCGGGGCTCATCCGCCACAGCCCCCTCAATCCCTGCTTTCCCCAGAAATCTTGGAAACTCCTACCCTAGATGACTTCCCTTTCCCCTTTCCCCCTGAGCTTGGCCCCCCAAGGATGTCTGCTCTGACCACTGCAGTCAGCAGGACCCTGGCACCTAAGCCTTTAACTATGTCAGCTCCCTTTTTATGCCAATTCCTTTGCCCTTTCTTGTAAAATGACAGCATTTAGCATCTGTGTAGGGGGTGAGGAAGGTCCTTCCTGAACCTCTGGCCAGTTACTTGGTGCTCCAGCCAGGATGACACTTGGGCTGTGAGGCACGGACACAGGAATGAGGCCCCCATTCTAGCCTGGTCCAGCGGCACTCTCACACACCCAGGGCTGCCTGAAACCGCGCCCCCCCGGGCTTCCCAACAGCGGTTCACAGCTTTGTGTGGGCCCTCTCACCACTAAGAGCACCTCCCACTGAGCTAACGATAGTTTCTATGGCTAGGTTAATTCATAGACATTGGTACAGAAGGCATTAAATTAACACGCCCCTTTGCAATAACTCGTTGGCCTTCCTGCCATTCCAGCCACCTCTGGGCCTTAAACGTGCTGCTGGAAACAGATCTTCAAATAACCCCTTCCGACTGAATAGCCTGGCAGAGGCAGCACGCACACAACACGCCAGCATCCGTAGGCAGATTGACAGCTCCGAAGTATGGAACCAAGTGAGCCTGTAGGGTGGACAGTTCCATCACAGCCCAGCAGGGACATTTTGAACGAGGAGGCTCTGTCTCTGAGAGTACAGGTCCTGGACTGCTCTTAACCTCTAAGCCAGGTTCTGCGGGCTGCGGGGGTCACTAGTGCAGCCTGCTGTCTCAAGGCCTGTGGCCCCTGAAGGGACCCCAGAGTGCTTCCGGTACAAGGACCCTCTGAGTCTGGGTGGCAGTGGGGCCGTGAAGGGATGACTCAGCGGGGGTTGCCCAGCGCCGGGCCCCCAGCTCCCGACGTAAGGTCCTGTGACCGAGATTCCAGGGCCGGCCTGCAGGAATCATCCCCCGACGCACATTAGCAAACCGCGTGGAGGAAATCGTGCCGTTATGAGGCTGGCGCCCAAATGAGTCCTGAAGGAGATGGTACATTTTTTTTTAGCTACATAATTGAATCTGTGGCAGTAAATCTTTTAGGCTTCTCTTAGCATTTAGAATTTCAATTTACTCCATGGATTTTTGTGCTCAACCCCCAGTGAAAATGAGCATTTGTGCCGAAAAGCTTTTAATCAACCGTACTCAAAATGTCAGGCCCCTTATCTCCGAAGCCCACTGCAATCTTTGTGCCTATGGTTGAAAAAAATATATCCTGTGTATCCTGTTTCTCCCTTTCAGTTCTTGCGTTCTTTATCATGGTTTTATCAGAGTCATTTTTGATGTTCATCCTCTCTTAATCTTCTTAGGCTTCTTTTTAAGGTAAGCTTTCCATTTCAATCCAGCTTCGCTGATCTATTAAGATCCTTTGTGGCCACTGCCTCAGAGATGAGATACACGTCCGTGGAAAGCCCTCGCAAGGCCTGTATTTGAGCACACAGAAGGTCAATTGCCCAGTCTTTAATTAAATCAGTAATTTTTCTTGAACGTTGTTTGTGAAACTCCATAGTAAATGAAGCCATAAACCTGTTCTCGTTTTATGAGGAGTCTGTTTGGTGGGTTCTTGCTCACTCTTTTTCCAAAGGCCGGTCCTGGCAAAAGCTAATTAAAAAAATATATCCTTAATGGAAAAACATAGACCTTCAGGGATTTTCATGGCAAGTGTTTCATTTAGCCATGATTTAGGAAAAGGTGCTTTAAATACTTCTCTGGCAAAATAGAAAAGGCCTCCAGCTAAACTAGTGGCCTCAGGGCTTTCTCCCTGAGGCCAGGACAAGGTACCAACTCCCCTGGGCCTTCCAGCTCACCTCCGGCCGCCGCTATATTTGAGTGGCCACTAGGGGGCAGCACACCTCCCCATCTACGGATTTGTCATCAGCACCCCTGCTGCCCTGACCCCCTACATGGGGCAGCGGTGTGGTGCTCTCCCATGGATTTCTCTCTGGCTCTCTGATTTCCAATGAGCCTAATCAGCTGTGCAGTCTTCAGTCCTTGCTCCTTGATTTGTCAGGAGAATGAGTTATCTGAGCAGACGCTCCCTGTGATTTGTAGGTTGGAGGACTCAGCTGTACTGCTGTGACCTTTTCAATATTCTGTTATTAGGTGGGCTGGCCATTTCAACTTCCTCCTGAACAAAGTATCTTCCACATGTGCTGAAGAGGGAGATTGGCCAGTTAATCAGAACACCCAGTGCTGAAAAGGTCGAACCAGGGCCGTAGGTATTAACATTCACTGTCTGCATTAGCATCTAGCAGCCCACAAAGCTCAGGTGTCTTGATGTCCACAGGCTCAGGTGGGAGCAGACAAAGCCATGAGGCTTGTACCTCAGATCCTCTCCTACCCCTAGCAGACAGGGCTGCTCCTCCCCTCTCATTCCACCGTCTCGGGAAACCCAAACTCCTTACCATCATCTACAAGGCCCCAGCTGCCTGGGCTCCTGGCTCCTCCCCTGACCTCATCTCCCACCGCCCTTCGCTTCACTTCCCATGCCCCAGCCATGGTGACCTTGATGCCTTGAGCATGCCGAGCACCTTTCAGTCCCAGGGCCTTTGCACATGCTGAGCCTCAGCACAGATCACTCTTCCTCTAGATTTTTGCATGGCTGCTTCCTACTCAACATTCAGCTCTCAACTCAAATGTCATCTCACAGAGGCCTCCCCAAGATATCCTAACCACGGAACCCTCACTGAAACATCACCCTATTTATTCTTTAGAGTCCTTATCATTTATCATACTTGTCTGTTCATGCGCTTATTCTCTGTCTTACTCTACGCAAATGTAAGCAACTCAAGGCCAAGGACAGTCTGTCACAGTCACCATTGTATCCCTAGCGCTTGGCACAGTCACAAGTACACAGCAGGTCCTCAATAAATCTTTATTGACTGTTATGGACTGAATGTATTTGTGCCCTCAAAATTTGTATGTTGAAATTCTAACCTCAAAATGATAGTAATTTGAAGGTAGGGCCTTTGGGAGATAATTAGGTCATGAGGAATTAGTGACCTTGTAAGTAGAGACTTACACGAGAACTTGCTTCCTATGTTGTTCTGTGAGTGTATAAGACAACCATCTGTACCCTGGGAGGTAGGCCCTCACCAGACGCAGGATCTGCTGGCACCTTGACCTCAGGCTTCCCAGCCTCTGCAGCTGTGGCAAATAAGTGTTTGTTGTTTGAACCACTTAATTATGGTAATTTGTTAAAGTAGCCTGAACTAAGAAAGAACACTGCAGTTTATTAAGACATAATCCCATAGTTCAGACTCCACATTGGTCACTGTGGAGTCTGAACTATGCCCCCTTCCTTATGCCTTCTTGGACCCATCACACACATTCCAGCGACAGAAAACTCTGGGTGAGACCCACTGTCCAGGATTTCAGCTCACTGCAGTTTTTCATTCAAAATAACAGCAAGTGACTCATTGAAAATAGAAGTTTCTTATACAAGCACAAGGCAGCACCATCATTTATAGCAATGACACTGTTTTCAAGAGCTAAGTTTTGAACTTAGGCCTACGTAAAGTACTTGCCCTAGCTTGAAAAAGCAAAAGCAAAAGCAAAAAAAAAAAAAGTTCCCTTTGCTTAATTTTTGGGTACAGGGTATTCTACGCTTTCGAAGATGCACTTACACTTGGATTTGTACTGAACTGTTGAAGCCGAACAGTATCAGGGTGAGAGGACACCACCTTTGTGATTCCACGTCCTCCCCTCGTAGGCCCATCCTGAGCGTGACTCTGTTGGCTTCTTTGGGGCAGACTCAGGTCGGGGACAGCTCAGGGCTGGCGAGGGCTGAGCAGAGCCAACTGCATACCCACTTAAGGCAGCACAGGAGAAGCGGATGCCAAGATGCCCAATGAGTGAAGACTCAACACAGGAAGCAACGCCAATGCCAAAACCCAAGGTCTGTATCTAGGTACTCACAAAGTGAAGTGAGACTGCTTTTAGCACCATCTAAAAATGTGTGCTGTTGGAAGTGCTGTCCTTGAACCAATATGGAAGATCTGGGCCCAGAATGTCTCCCTTCAGCTCTCAGGTAAACAAAGAACAAGCCACTGGCATGTTTCATTCTTAGAAGTGTTTTAGGAATCCAATCAAAGCATCATGAAAGGCTGATGTTTTAATTCCATTCCAATGAGACCCTGAGTTTCAGGCCACGATGTGAAGAGGCTTCACCACCACGGCATGTGACATTTTTCTGTGAGCGCATTCATACCGGATTTCGGTCTGCAGCAAGCAGAGTCATTTGCGTAGCCGTGGCTGAGCTAGGCTTTCTCTCCTTGGCTCTCCCCTCACCTTGACGATGAAAGATGCTAAGAAGTGCAAGGAGGCAAGCTTCCTTCCACTGTGGAGTTTTCTGCAGCCGGCCACATTAGGAGTTTGAATCAAAGATCAGGCGAGCCGAAAAGGACATTAAAGCTAATGCTTTTAAAGGGCCTGCCAGCCAGGACTCGTGGGAGAGAACAAATCAAACACAGTTCTACAGGCGACACGGGATATACCTAAATAGAAACCTAACATGATTTCACATTGCATTTTGTTCATTAACCAGAACTTTGTTCTCTACACCCTGTTGTTGATAAGCCCAGGCCTAATAGGCAGGATCAAGACGCCAAGTCTGAGACCTTGAGGGAGCCAGGAGACCACCCTGACCAACCCCACCATTGTATGGATGAACACTGCAGGGAAGGATCAGTCTTGTTCAGAGAGAGCCTGGCCTTTGCCTTCTGGCTCCTGGGAGGTGATCTCCAAGCCCCTGGAATGTCCTGCCCGATAAGCGTCTTGGTGGACCTGCAATGGGCCCCATCAGATAGTCCATGCTAACATTGCAATTTATGGTGGCGGCCATGAGCCACGCTGTGTCAGCTCAGCCTTTGAAAGGGCTGGAGGCTAAAGGCAGCCACGGGCAGTCAACCCTGTCTATGTGAGGGAGCCACGATCAAATCTTTGGATGCCAACGTTCAGGTGAGCTTCCCTGGTTGGCATGCACTGTCACACATCATTGCCAGGAGAAGCAAGAGCCATGCACAAACTCCACTGGGAGAGAAGGACAGAAACTCTACACTTGGAACCCTTCTGAACCCTGCCCCATATTCCTCTTCCCTCCACTGTTCGCTGTAATAAACCACAGTCATGAGTACACTGGCTTTTCTAAGTTCTGTGAGCCCTTGTAGCAAATGATCAACTAGTGCAGTTGGTATCAGAAGTTAGAGCGGTCTTGGGGATTATCTAATTGTGGAAACTGAGGTCCGGAGAGCAGGGGAAGAGCAAGAAAGTGCAGTTCACGAGCACCAGGAAGCGTATCGCATGCAGTTGACTCAAGCAGGAAACGAACGCACCAGAATAGAACGTGCAGAGGGAGCCCCTGCAATCTGACCCCACGGGCAGCTGTGCCGTGGCTTCTGTTAGATCACCTGAATTCTCCAAGCCAAAATCCAGTGGGTCCTTTTCTTCTGCCTCAACTGTGGACACGTTGTTGGCTTGCATTGGGTCCACCCAAATCATTTTATTTCACTGAGTGAAGATCAGTTGGCAGGCTAGGATTTTTCCTTGTGCCAACTGGCTTTTTCTGTAAAAAGGGATTTTCCGGCAGATGGCACTTTGGGGATTGAGTTTTTCTTATAGTGGGAAACCCAGTCTTAAGCCAAATATAGGTGACCACCCCAACAGAAGGGGAAGCTATAGACATGGGCTTCCAGGTGACTTGGGTCCTGTGGGGGCTTCTGGCAGAGGCCAACCTGCACGTGGCCTGCTGAATGCCACCAGCCTCTGAGCTACCCAAGTCTGCCCTTTCCTTGTTAATGTTAATCTCTTTATATCTTCCAAATCTCAGTGCCCATCTGGCATTTGAGAATTGGCTGGAGAGAATCATGCCTCTTAATAAAAAGAGACACCAATTATGCAAGTCGCTGTATTTGGCAACTGGTGTCTTGCTAAATTGCAGCAAGCACCGTCCCTCTGTCAGTCACCTCCCTGGGGCTCCTTGCTCCTGTGGCTCCTCAGCAGGACTTGGGCTGAGACCCACACTGAGACATGTAATGCCACTCACAGAACAGTCACAGCATGTCACGGTGGGAAGGGGTTAGAGAAAACAGGCCAACACCTCATTTTACAGGAGAAAATGAGGCCACCTGCCAGGGGACACGGTGGGGGGGACCATGTTTGCTCAAATCATGACCCCATGAGGTTGGCACGTCCGGTCCCGCACCCAGCCCAGTGTAGCACTTCCCCCCACCCTGGTGTCTGCTTGCTGATTCCCCACAAAAGCTCAGCTCAGGCGGGCCCCAATACGACAGGTGGGCGCCTCCTACACGGTGAGATATGAGAGATGCCAACTGGCATGTTGTGTCTGAAATGGCACCACTAAATGGCATTTGTGTCATTCGATATCCTGGATGGGCTCCTAGTCATCTGGCATCAGTAGGGCATAGTGAACACCCCCCCACCCCCCACCCCCGCCAAATCTCAGAGAACCTCAGAGCTGAGGGCAGAACCCCGGCGGCAAGGACACACGACGGCTACGTTTCGACAGAGGTCAGAGAGCACCACTTCTCTCCCCAGGTGACAGAGAGGCCCTGCTGCTCGGTCCCCTTTGCTGAGCCTGGTTCTGCCTCTCTGACTTAAGACCGTCCTGCTGGGTTCCAACTCCACGTCCCTCAGAAACCTCCTGGCCCCCGCACTCGCTGCTCCAGCTCCTGTGAACCCTTAGTGTGTGCGTGGTCAGCACCCCACAGCCCCCTGGGCGCGCACTGTCTTCGGTCATGCCCTAATTCGTTTCCGTCCACCTGATGAGACTGACCTGTCCATGTGGAGAAGGGAGATGGTTGCTGCCAAGATTCAGCCGGTGGCCAAGGGGATGGCAGGGTGACTTGTACAAGGGGTTGGCAGTAAGACGGGGCCACGACTGACTGACACTTGGCCAGAGACGAGGCCATCACTTGGCATCTAACTCCCAGGCCAGCCCCACTAGAGTGAATCGACTGGATCATTTAAGAAGCCTATCCCTGGGACGGTTTCAATTTCAATTTTTTAACAACATTAGCCGTCGTCCCCACAGGAAGCCTGGTGGAGGATACCCAAAGGAAGAGAGGGCCCCGGAGAGAGACAGGAGAGGTCTGTGTCCTCTGTGTCCAGGGCGGTCAGGGACCTGCCCTGTCTGGCTCCCAGGCGGAGGTGCATGAGGACAGGTCGGGAGGGAGTCGCCTGGGGCTAGGAAGGCTGGTCTGTGGGCGGCAGCGGGTTTGGACTTCACAGTTTCACCAGCTTGAGATGGGGGAATGAGAGCAACAGGTGCTGGGGGGTGCAGAGGAGACTGGGGTGGCAATGTGCTGTGGCAGCGGGTCAGTGAGAGGCTCCTGGCCAGGGAAGGTGTGGCGGTGGCTTTTGGAACGGGGAGAAGCAAACAATGCCAGGGAGTCCCAAGAAAGACCCATGAAAGCCTGAGGTGACTGGCTCCGCAGAGTGACGGAGACAGGTTGGGGAGGTGGGGCGGGGAGGGGGTGGGCAGAGGCTGGGGCGCTGAGTCGCTCCTGGAGTGAGAGGCTGCTCTGTCTTAGATCATTGACTGGGTGCAAACTGGGCTCTCCGCATGAACGAACACAAGCTTTGACATCAGGCCTGTGACTAGAGAGACAGAGGATGCCCTCCTGGCCCAGCACTGCGCCTGACCTTTCTGGGTCCCAGGTAGCCATGAACAATGTTGGCAAGCCAGGCCCATGGAGGGACAAGGCCACTGTGCCAGCTCCAGGACATTCAGAGGCGTGCTGCTCCCCAAGCCATCAAAATAGGGCAGCCTCGCAGGGCTTGGTGAGATGAGCCCTCCCAGCCTGGACCTCAGAACCCACTGCCCAGGTGAGCCCTGCCCTCTGCTTCCTCACTGTCCTCACAGCAGGTGGCATTCCTGGCATTGAATGCATCTGCCTTTGAGGACATTCTCCCATGTGGTTCTCATGAAATTTAAAGCTGGGGCTAGTTAGTGTCCCTAAAGCACCCATGAAGCAGGATGACTGAAGAGGTCTGGGACTCCTGGTGGCAGGTGGAGGCCTGTCTGGGGGGCGAGAAACTGCCTGGGTGTTCCTAAGGCCAGGCTGCCACTTGTCTGCACAACGTGAGAACTCTTTGAGCGGGGGCTCCTATACAGTTTAAGAGCCACTGAATAAAACAGAAAGTGGCAGCCGAGTCATGTGCATAAATACCAGTTGGAAGATGAGGAATGCCATCTTCCCTTTGTGCTCAGACCCTGTGAAGTGCCATGGAAAAATATAGTCACACCATCACCCAATGCCAAGCATTGCTTGTTATGAGAGCATCATTTAAGTGAACTGATTTGGGCTTCAAAAATACCGAGGTCCAGCAATGTCTATTAGAGCAGACACCTGGGCTCCAGGCTGGGGGTCCCTCCAGGTGACATTGACCTCCGTCCCAGGGCAGAAAGTCCTCCACTCTTTCCTGACAGATGCAGCCTCTAGCCTCTCCTGAACACCCCAGGGACTAGAGGCCCGTTCCCTGTCACACAGACAGCCGCAGCTGTTGGAAGACTCACCATTTTACAGTGGAAACTGCTTCCACAGGGGAAGCGAGATGCATGACAGTGATGAGCAGGGCATCTGAAATCTGCCTCCTACCACCCACTCACAGGCCCAACGTCCGCCTGTCGGGATGCCCAAACCTATCACATCGAACGTCCCGTGAAGGCCGTCACATCTGGAGACAGTTCAGACAATGTTCATGCTGGGCTTTTGGGGACCATTGGGGAAAGTCATCAGTGTTGTTTGACTGTCCCATGGATGAGAACAGCTCCACACCATATGCTCTCCTGGTCTTCCCCATCCTGGAGGCCCCCTGCTTGTTAGAATGCCCCTAAACACATGATACCAAGGAGAGAAGGCTTGACTCGGCTTGGCCCGGCTGGTGCCGGTGCTCAGTGGGGTGTCCCCTCCCTCCCTCACGGTCTCTGTGAGGACTGGGTCACCATTCACCAGGCCTTCCGACAACCTCTCCTGGAGCCAGCAGAACCTGCTTCCAGGCTGCCAGGGATGGACATTTAAAGGTGGGAAAAAGCCAATGAGAGAGGGCGACCCAGAGACTCTTCTTCACTCTGGAACAGTTCTGAGTGACACTTAGAGTGGGAATAAGAAACTAGACGAAGGAAAGTCAGGTGTGCAGTGTTCGCGCCATGTATACGGGACAAATTGGGACACAGTCGAATAGCGCTCTCTCGCCCTCTGGAGGGTCCCAGGACTCTGCCTTTCAAATGTGGTATTTCATGGTGGAAACTGGGCTTCCAGTGGGGAGAGAAGGGGATTCACGATTCTGACAAGCAGGGAATTCTAACTGTGCCCAGAGGGAGGTGGCTCTGTGTGTCAGGCTCCCTCACAAGCTGCTCCTGGCAGAAATAGGGTAGCCGACCTTCTAGGAAGGGCCTTGGGTCATAGGAAGAGCTCCCCCCTCCTCTGTGTTGATGGTTACCCAGGGGGCTGTCAGCACAGTGCCCCTTGGCCCCCTGGGTGGGGCACTAAGGTAGATGGCCAGCATAAGCACCCAAGCAGCAGATGGTCCCCAAATCTCAGCATGAAACTCTGTCTGGACCTACCTACAACACGATGTTCTTTTCTATGTTGGCTTAAATAGGGCTGTTCACAGAGCCTCAGAACTACCCTCACTCTCCCAGAAGCCCAGAAACCTCTCCCCTTGGGCCCTGCCTCCCTCCTGCACTGAGCATACCCAGCAGCACAGAGAGGGCATGCCACGTCACTTGCCTCGGCTGGACCTGAAATGGAGGCATTTAGGCAAGGGAACCCTGAGCCCACCCTGGTGGTAGCTTAGAAAGGGTGATTTCAAGGCTCTGCCCCTGTCCCTCCCCCAACCGCCCCACACTCAGGCTCACTGGCCTGGCCACAGAGGAGTTTATTTTGTAATTAAATGCAGTGATGCCATTTTCTCCTCTTTAGTGAGTACGGAGACCAGTTTATTCACACTAAGATCCTTTCGAAGGAGGGTTCATTTTGGTGGTGGAGCTGAAGGGAGGAGGGCAGGTTCCCGTGGCTGGAGCCCAGGGCACACAGACACATCGCCAGAGACCAGTTCTGAATTCATCCTCTCTTCTCTGTGCAAGTGAGTTGTGAAGATGGAACGGCTTTTAACAGTTTCCCCTCTACGTGGAAATAGTGACAGCACTACCGTCCTGGTTAAACACGGACCCCTCCAACCACGTTCTTGGTGGACATGACACAAAACATCCTCAGATCAACAAGTCAGGCCTATGGCAGTGCCGGGTGGCACAGGGCCACAGACTGGGGGACAGGTCTTGGAATGCCAACACTGTTGAGATGCAAGGAACCGTGAGACCATCAAAATCATAAACCGACCATCTCAAAATGGGTGGGCTGAGTTCCGCCAGTGAGCTGGCAGACAACCTAACCAAACACATGATTTAAAATGTCTACACGAAGCAGAGCTGCAGGGGCCGTTCTGATTTCGACACCCTTGCCTCTCTTGAAGGAATGTTCTGCTGACTTCACCGGCAGCGAATTCCTGAGCAGCAGCCGCCTGCCCTGCCCGGGCTGCAGGCCCTGTGCCCAAGAAAGTGGTGGTTTGACTTAATGCTGAGTGAAGAGATCAGGTTATAAAAGTGCTATTTTTTAGGGAAAAAAGTAGGTGCATAGGTGTGTGTGCATGCATATACTATCTATCTATCTATCTATCTATCTATCTATCTATCTATCTATCTATATCTATCTATCATCTATCTATCTATCTATCTATCATCTATCTATCTATCTATCTATCTATCTATCTATCTATCTATCTATACACACATATATAAAACACACAAACACACACAAAGAAAAAAACTCTAGTTACATACGGAAATGTTATCATTTTTCTCTCTGATGATACATAGCTTCTATTTTTCTTTCCTGCTTTTCTATGGTTCCTAAATTTTCGGCAAATAACATATAATACCTTTGTCATCAGAAAAACAACAGTAATAAAAAGAAAGCAACAGTGGTTGCTTTTCTTTAAAAAAAAACCCAATCAAGGTTTTCCTGCTTTGATTGAAATAGCAAAGCCTCGAGCTAGTTCCCCATTGTCAGAAAACAGCTGGAATGTTGGAGAAAGCAGGAAAGGAAGCAAACTGGTTAGTGCAAAGTGGTGGAGGAGCTTCAAAGGTAGGTGCTCCTTTGTCAACAAAAATGTGCCTTCCTCTATTCTTGCTCCTGTTGGGTAGAGTTGATCCATTAGAAGCAGCTACCCCAAACACCTACCTGTCTGGAAATCTGCCGTTCTATCACGCACAGACTCTAAGGTTAATTTGTTCCTCTCACGTAGACAGGTTGTAAAGGAAGCTCACCTCTTGTGAAAACGGAGTAGAGACAGCAAAAAATGTTATAAGTTTCTGAAAGGTCCACGGTTGGGAGAGCAGACAAACCGTTTGCATAAATTGATATTTAGATGTAAACAAGCGGAGGGATAGACTATGTTTGTATTAAATATACTATGTTTGTGGATTAAAAGACACAGTCAAGGAAAGAGGTCCATTCTCCTGAAAATAGGGGCATTTGCTACAAAGCAGAGGTGTTATTGTAGAACCGTGGGGGAATAGATGGCCCTTTTAGTAAACGATGTTAGCACCAGTTGGGATCCATGTGAAAAAATAAGTAAAACTAGGCCTGCACTTTATATCATTCACCAAAAAAACTAACTCCAGGTAGACTAAAATATAAACACGGGCATCCACTCCTGGAATGATCATCGATTCAACGCAATACAAATAAAATTTCCAGTGGGGTGCGCACGTGCATCTGTGGGTGGCACGCGTACGTGTGTGCACGCACTTGACAGACAGATTCCACAGCTTGTGTATGGTGTGAAGGGCTGAGGGCTGCTGTGGTGCTCTCGAGGAGGAAGATCAAGGGCTTGCGAGACGTCAAACTTATTTTACAACTCTAGTAATTAAGACAGTGTGGTGCTGGTACAGGAATAGATCAATTGAACAGAGGAAAGGGCTCCATGATAGGCCCCTGAAAATATGAGCATTTGCTACAAAACAGAGGTGTTGTTACAGACCAATAATCACATGAAAGGTTGTTCAATATCATTATGCTGAATGAAAGGAACCAATCATAAGAGACCACAAATTGCCTGAAATGTGTAGAACAGGCAAATCTATAGTATTGTGTTTGCTAGGGCTGGGGTGGGGGAGGCGGGGCTGGGGTCGGGAGGAGTGGGGAGTGACTACTAATGGGTCCAGGGTTTGTTTCTGGCGGTGATGAAGATGTTTTAAAATTGTTTATAGAGATGGTTGTACACTCTGTGGATATATTAAAAACTATTGAATCGTACACTTTAAATGGGCAAATTGAATTGTATGTTAATTACATCTCAATAAAGCCATTATATTAAAAAAACTAAATGTGAAAAGAAACACTATAAAGTAAATGATGATAAAGAATAATGTACAGCCTTGGGAGCAGGGAAGAATTTACTTTAAAGGACACAAAATTCACTAACCGTGAGGAAAAAGTTTTTTTTTTTAATTGAGATATAATTGACATATAACGTTGTGTAAGTTTAAGGTGTATAACATGTTGATTTGCTACATTTCTATATTGCAATATGAAGGGAAATTTTGATAAATTCAACTACATTAAAATTAAGAACTTCTATACTTAAAAAGAGCAAGTAAAAAGTCAAGCCATCATTGGAAGAGTATGTTTGTAATGAACTTATTCAACAAAGAGTAAGTGTGCAGAATACATAAAGAACTCCTACAAATCAATACAAAAAAAAGACAAATGACTGAATAGAAAAATGTTCCAAAGACTTGGGCAGGTGCTGCACAAAAAATAGGAAATGAAAATGGCCAATGACCGAATGAAACAAGGCTAATGTCATTTGTAATCAGGAAAGCATCCAGTAAAACCACAGAGAGAGACCATTTCCTACCCACCAGACCAGCAAAACGGAAAAATGTGTAGCTGTCCTTAGCGTTGGCAACATGAAGGGCGGGAACTCTTATATACGCTGCTGTTTTCAGGGCGAACTGGCCAAGGATTCTGGAGAACAGTATGACAGTAAGGCTAAAGTGGCACAGTGCCTAGGGGCCTACACTGGAGGAACTTTTGCACTTGCAGGGGACAGACATATAGGAGAATGCTTCTAGCGGCGTCACGTGGAACAGCCCTCCAGGGGAACTGATGCAGGCTGCCGGCAGCAGAAGGGATAAATTGTGGCATGCTCATATAAGGGGATTTTCAGTAATGCAAATGCAGAAACTCCAGCTCTACTCAACACGGGTGAGTCTTATACAGTGTTGACTGAAAGTGGCACATCAAAAAAGAACATCTACGGCACGGTTCCATTTATGGGAAATACAAAGTAGGAAAAAGCAAAGCATGGTTCAACATGTATTTAGGTGAGACAACTATGTAAAAGAGAAAAAGCCAGAACACGATGATCACAGGTGTCGGCGAGGACGGCGGTCACCCCCAGGGCAGGGAGGAGGACATGGAGGGGTACTGGAAGAAGTGGGTGTTTCTGAAGCACAGCTTAATTCCTCAAACATGGCTCTTTTCTTTGTGATTATTTTTTTAGTTGCTCACATATTTTAGATCTCCTTCTGTCTGTCATATTTCATAATAAAGAATGGAGAAAAAGGTTCCGTTTTCAGCTTTCCAATCCTACGGGTGTGCTGTTGGTCAGCACTGCAGGTGGGCACACTACATGCAGGGCATCACCATGACTCGGGGGTCAACCCTCGGAGGAAGAGGGGACCTGGGGAGCGGGCATGGCCTTGGAACGCTTCTGTGACCCCAGGCGCATCCCTGCCATAGGTGACGCTGGCATCTGAGCCACAGAGCCAAACCCTCCCTGTTCATGGAGGTTTTCTCGGTCCCTTCTGGGCTTTGCAAGCCACTGCTTGCTGTTCCGTGGACCAAAGTGAAAACAGGCTTGCTTCCTTCTCTCTCTTTACCACTCCTCCCTCTCCTGGGCAAGTGTTTACTGTTCGGCCCAGAAAACCACAGTGAGCAAGGCAGACCTGGTCCCTAGGCTTCAGTGGAGGAATGATGTTACCCATTACCCAATTAATTGCTTACTGTTGTACCAAGGGATATCAAGGAAAATTTAGGTTTCTGTGCACACATGCTTGTTAAACTAGGCACGCATCCAGGCCGAGTGCAGAAACCTTGGAAAACAATATGAATCTTTTCTATAAAATGTTGTGGATATTCTCAAACACTGGAGGCTTCAGGGATGTAAAATTTGGTAATTAAGAAGCAATTTGTGTATGATTAGTGCAATTGCTTTTGTTATGCTAAAAACTCCAAGTTGCTCTGATATGAAACTTCAAAGAACAGCTTCTTTTTATGGTTTCATCATTCCTTTTGTATCCTCAGGATATCTGGTGGGCAAATAGTTAAACATAGATGTAATAACAAATATCCAAACTATCTGTAAGGGGACTATTTTTTTCTGAAGCACACAGGGAGACGACTGTGAGCCCTCGACCCCTATGCTCTGTTGTTCAGCCTCCCTGGGGATTTTCTTGAGCACTAAAGAGGTGTCTAGACATGGTGGGGAATGTGACTTACTGCTTCTTCAATGTGCTCCCCCCTGGAAGTGTGGTCCAATGGGAGTGTATGCATCCACCCGTGGTCTCACACGTGACTGACTAAAGCATAAGTGGGAACCCCAGAGAACTGTCCTCCCTCACCATCTCCTGTCCGCCAACAGCGATGACTATGGAAGCCAGTGTCGAAGTGGGTCTGTGTGACCAGGTTGAGCCAAGCTACTGCTGACCCACACTGGATGGGTAGTGTGAGAGAGAAGCACACTTTCCCTGGGGTCCCAGGATTTCGTTATTGCAGCATAACCCAACTCGCCCCTGCAGCCGCGGCCGGGGGTGTGTGTGGGGCGGGAGGGAGTGGGGGTGAGGCGCTTCGCCCTGGGAGAATAACACTCACCTACCTGCATGACTGTTAGCATCCATCATACTCTCCTCCTCCTCCTCCTCCTCCTCCTCCTCCTCCTTTAAACTGGAGTCAAGAACACTGAGGAATAACTCACTTGTTTGTTCGTCATGTATTTATGATTCAGACTGTGATTGAGAAACTGGAGTGAGAGACACACTTGCTGGTGCACGTGGAGTTGACATGCTCGTGGGACCCTGAGGGTTGGGTGGCAGTGGCTCTACCCCCACTTCACACCGGTGACGGTGTCCAGGGGAGCTTGGACAAGCCGCAATTTCAACTGTGTCTAAATGCTAGTAAAACTGTTTAAGTTGTTAAAAAGTCAAAACTGTGGCTTGTGCCACGCAGTAAATACTCTCAGTTCACTATGGAACATGTTAGTTTTCAGTCACTTGTTTTAGATAGTGCGGGCACAAAGGCAGACTTCCTGGGGAGAGGGGTGGAGAGGGACGGTGGAATTGGGGAGGTGAGAAGATGACAGGGAAAAGGGAGGAGGAGGAGGGGTAGTGGGGAGAAGAGAGAGCAGGAGAGACCACGACGGCCTGGTGGACATTCAACCAGCTTCCCCTCCTTAACCTGGCTCTGGCCTCAGCTAGACCAGGCCCGACGAGCCCACGCGGCCTTGACTGATGCACTACTGCTCGGCCATCGGAAATGAACCTTGCTTCCTGACTTCGCCCTACCCCGAGCTTCGGATGTCCCCCAGTCACAGCCTCGCCTCTGGCCCACTCCCACAATCCCTCCTGGTCACCGCTACAGCCCAGACCCTGGTGGCGGGCCCCTAGCTCGGTGGGTTGGTGAGCTGCCCTCTTCTTCTGGTTCTCAGGTTCCCGGCCTTGCCCTCCAGCTTGAGGTTCTCCTGGTGAGAAACGCCCAACCACAGTCTCCGTGGGGGTGGGGCGTGCAGAGAGGGGGCCTATGTGAAGGACAAGTCTCTGCTTGGATTGGGCCAAGATCCCTGCCAAAAACAAGCCTCGGTTCTGTTCAATGACAAGCCAGTGCCCACTGCCTAGGAATTTTTCTCCAATTAGCTGAAGACTTGTACCTGCCTGTTTGACTGACCGGCCCCCTGGGAGAAGACAAGACCTGCCATCACTCAGCAGGGACACCTAAACATTTGCTCTGTTAATTGGCCACTTCCTTATTAAGAGGTGGGTCTCCTGCTGCAGCCTCATTACCATTTCCAGGAGAACAATGGCTCCCTGTTCTCCCTCCACGCCAGAGTCAACCAAGGCGGCTGATTAAATAATTTGATTCCTGTTTCTCTGAACCTGGTGGCTGGCCTGTGAGGCGTGTGGTTCCCAGACAAAGGTATCCCAGGAAAGGAGTCCCGTTAGGCCCTAACCTGCAGCCTCTGTGCCCTGCTGCCATCTCCAGCCACCCGCACACCTTTCTCCCGTTCTACCTCGTGCCTCCATTCCCCGTGAATTTTCCTGCTCTTGAGTTTGCGTTTCCCATCATTTGAGTGTTTAAGTGCAATTTCAAACAGTTTTTTGTTTAAACTATTAAGCTGGAGGAAGAAAAGAACTTTACTGGGAAAACAGCCATTGGCAGCACCTATAACACTGGTGGGTGAAGGAGGGCGAGGACTTCTGGGGTCCAGGACCACTCCTCCACCCTCCTGTGGAACTCCTGGGTGCTGGGCGGGGGATGAGGGTGGGCTGCAACTCAGGGGAGGCAGATGCAATGAGCTCAAGAGCTCGATACCCCATCTGCAGCCCAGGGACATGGACTGAGCCCGCCGTCCGAGCGGCTTCCTTTTTGAGTCAGCACCTTGCTCCCTGGTGGGGTGGCCATGGAGTATGGCTTTGTTAAGGTCATTATTTATGCAAGGCTATTCAGGGCCTGATCCATATGGGATGCTTGGCTCCTGTTGACCAAAGGACCTCATGCAGGCCTACCTCCCGATGGCCTGTACTTCCGGTTGGACAAGGACTGGCTGAGGTCTGAGGAAGGCACTTAGGATCGATGAGGGAAGATACTCAGCACTGGGCCTGGCATGTAGCACAGGCTTTTTACATTGGATATTACCCTGCCCTCTGTTCCCACCCGATCTCTGGTCTCTTAGAAAGGGCGAAAAGTATAAAATCACGATAAAGTAGCTGCAAATTTTCATGATTAGAATCGCAGCCAACTGAGTCCCCAGGGCGCTGAACCCAAAGAACGTCTGGAGGGGCCTCCACTTTGAGTCATTTCTCCCCCGGCCTCCTAGATGCACTTGTTCATGGGTGAGTCTGGTTTCCCACCACCTGTTTCTCTAAATTAGCGTGTGGGCTGCTGCCTGCGTTTCTCAAAAGAGAGAAGCCACGTTTCCCAGCAGAGGGCTTTGCTTCCCTTTTCTATAGATCCCCCTTTTCATCAGAGCATTTAAAGCTGTTAGGGGGGTGTTTACTAAGACAAGACTGGCATACAAACAAGGTCTTCATGCTAGTAAAATGTGGCAGGGGTTGGGGTCAGGGACGGGACACCGGTGAGAAGGAACATGAGGCAGAAGTGGAGAGAGGAGCAACGGGGACATGGGGGTGTCTTCCTCCCCCTGCGAACGAAGCCTGCCCTTCCCAGGCTTCACTCGGCGGGAGTGCGGGCACTTCCTTTCTTTGCAACGTGCTCACTTCAGTGGTCACGGCACACAGCCACACGCAGAGGGTCACTAGGGTGTAAAGACAGGATGCGTGTGAATATAATTCATTTCACTAAAATGACAAGATGTGACAATGCTTGATGTCTGTGGAAAACTCTACATTCCATCCATGTCCCTTTAGGGGGAGATCATTTTTAGGCCTCTGTTGTCTGATTAAGTCACGCGCTGCAAGTGTGCGCGGAGGAGGAAGGAATGATGTCGGTAGCACTTAGCAAAGCTGCATTAATTATCTCCGTCTGCTGCCGCCCTTTGCCCACCATACCTGATCATTCAAGTTCCGCCCGTTCCCCAAGGTTCAGGTCAAGTTCCCCTCACTTGGGAAAGTCCCTCCTAATTGCTGCAGTGGCCCCCCGGTATATAGTGAGGGAAGAAGGCAGGTCCCAGTACCTGGGCTGTCATTTACCGGCTCAGTAACTGGGCAAGTTATTTGGCCTCTTCTTGCTCCTAAGTAAAACGCCAACTGGGAGGAGAATGACATGAGCGTTGCCCCTAGAGCATCAAGTATGGGCTTGGAACGTGGACGATCTCAGTGAGCGATGGCCAGTGTCATGCTGACCCCACCGCGACGGCCACGCCCTTTTCGTCTGTGTGCTTTTACCCCACAGCGGCCACTGGCTGTCTCAAGGGTCTAATCTCTTGTGTAAATGTTTCTTTTTTTCCCTCTTTTTACATGTATTTTGAGAGAGGGTTTCACGTCTGTTCTCCCTCTTGGAGAGATTCTTTGATTTCTGCATTGTTGATCTTGCCCTTCGAGGCTTAACATGTGGAAGGCGCCTCAGCTATTTGTCTTCCACGTTCCTTATGTTCTTTCCTCACCTCTCCAGCTTCCATTCTATCTCTGTCTGTGACTTGGCCAATTTATATTTTTCCATCTCACGTCTGAGTTCATGTTCTCTTTGACTTGAGTAGACCACAGTTGCTGGCTACCGTGCTTGTCTCTTGTAATAATTTTGCCCAAGAGCACGCTCCGTCTCTGCATCTCGGGGATGGGACTCCTCCCCTCCTGTGCTGCAGAAGCCAACTTCCCTTTAATTCTTGTTCAAAGAGGTCTCTTCAGGCTTCGCCTCCATTTACTCTTACCCTAGCCCTGGGGAGATTGTCTGGATTGGGAATTACAGCTACCTCTATGGTCACTGTCACAACGTGTCACTACTGGCAGCGGGGCAGGGAGGGTCTGTGGTTATAACTTCCCTGTAGTCAGTGCTGGTGGCTAAACAGTGGAGAGTCACCCTTGAAAGTTCGGAGTGGGAAGAACTAACAAGCTGACTCTATGTATTTGGGACCATATGTTGCTGACCTTTCCCCACCACATCCACTGCAACTCTGGTGTCCCCTTTTGAAACCTCTTCCTCACTCTGCGCTATTCCTTATTCTGCGGCTTTGCAAAGACATCTTTCCCAGTGTCTCTTACCCAACCATCACTCTCATTGGGAAAGGTTCAGCTATCAGACACACCTACACTCAGGTGCTTCTCACCCACAGTTCCCAAATCGGTGGACAGGCTCAGATGGAGAAAAGTTTAAAATCTCAACTATGAGGGCTCGCGCAGAGCTGGGTGTAAGTGAAGGTCTCTGCAATGCCCCATAAGAAAGCCCTTGAGTTTGTTATGTATCAATGGAAACATGACTCACTGGGTGAACCATGAGAGAGGGAAGGAAGTGGGGGGGAGAGAGAGAGCAGATGAGTCAGAGAACTCAGCCTGGCAGAGTGAGTTCAGGAGCAGGCCAGGACGCAGAGAGGCACTTGCTAGACGACTGGGGACCAGGCCTGTGGGTCACACCTTAGCCAATGAAAGTGGGTGAGCGTGGACGAAAAGACAAGTCGTGAAAGAGGAAACAAAAGTTCCCCGAGGAAGACAAGTAAACAGACATGCCTGCCAGGTCACTGGATGAGCCTTTCCTTCCAGCTACAAAGAGGAATGCACCACTCAGACCCCTTATAATAAATTGATGGAGTTCACTGCGTCTGAAGATTTTAATTACCTGCAAGCAAAGCAATTTTACTACTTTCATTTAGAGGAGCTTTTCGAAAGTAGTTTCACTCCAATTACCTTCATTAACGAGTGACCAAAATGCATCAAAGCAGAAGCGAACACAAGAAGAAGAAAGGTAGAGGACAGGGCTCAAGAGGATGGGGAGCCTGCAACTGGTGGTGGCAAAGCTCCGTCTCCCTCACTGGCATCGGGGACACTCCGTGTTCTGGACTCGACTCTCCATGGCACCTGGCACAGGGCTGGGCACAAGTTTACCCACAATAAGGGATCACAGGGCCCCAGGATGCTGCAGAGGGCTGGGCTTCAGCGTTCTGAAGCTCTGGCGCTTGGCTCTCCTGGCCGAGGACACAACTCCAGGGCCAAGTATGGGATTGTTCAGTGTGGTCTTGTCACTTGTGCATTCGGTGAGCCTGCTCGGCTGGGGATGTTTACCCACGCAGACTCTCTGCTGATGGAGGTTAGCATGCGCCTACCTCTTGCTCCCTGGGTCACGAGGTGGGTCTGCCCTCAACCCCTTGATTTCAGTTAGTTTGACAGTGGTAAGTGTTCCTCCCTCTCTCTAGAGACAAAAGATGACCCCAAACACAATGTTTCTTTCACTCTCCAAAAAAGCAGGCAGAGAGGCTGGGTAGCCATGCCCTCTGCAGGGGCTGGGGCTGAGGGAGGGTGAGACCAAGAGCCAAAAACAGGCTGACCCCCAGGCTTCTGCTCATGTCCTGCACCCACCATCCTCTCAGCCACTGGCCTCCTCGACTCCTCACACCACCACTAGGCGACAGAAGAATGGGAAAGGGATTCCACGTGAACAGAAGGGCATGCGAGCACTTTCCTTTGGTCTGTTAATAAGCAGAAACCACTTTCGGGCAGGGACCCAGAGGCAACATATTTGAGTTGTGGCTGGTCTGACATCTGCTGAGTTTGTCACACAGATAATTAGATAAACTGCTTGAGCACAGAGATTCGATATGTAGTGTCATTTAGCGGCTGCTACAAGGGGCCTTGATCTTAATTGAAGGTGCTATAGGGGAGAACCTTAAAGAAGTCCCAAATCAACTTTTTTGCTCCAGTAATTAAACATTTGACTCCTGACCATCATCCAAAGCTTCCATGGGCTGCTTTAAATGGTTCTCTACAGCCTCAGCCAAGGGCACCCTTTGTCTCCGCACAGGGCTTTCGTCCAGCAGCCTCCTGGGGGAAATCTTGGGGGGCAGGAGGCTCCAAGTCACCCCTCCCCTGCCTCCTTCTGCCTCCTTCCTTTCTTGTGTTCTGTCAGCACACTTGATGGCCCCCATCACAGAGAACCCATCATGTCCTTTGAGCAGGGTCCTCCTTAGGAATCCATCCCCTCCTTCACTGGGACCCTCTGCATGGACTGCACGGAGGGTCTCAAACGGGCTTCCCATGCTTTCACTTGGGCACCTCCGAGGGACTGCATAAATCCTAGTTAGAACATAACCATCAATTTTTGCATTCATCTGAAAAATGAACGGAACATCTCTAATGAGTTAGGGATAGCAAGACAAATCACATTTCCCCACTGGTAAGGACGTCCCGTGTGGTGGGAAAATAGGCAAGCTGATAAGAAGGTAGAAGAGGGACCCTCCTCTTGGTAGAAGTTCTGGCAGAACCTTGGTCAACTTGGGGCTCACAGAGGAAATCGCTCAGCCCTGCGGGTTTATCTCAGATACAGTGAACCTGGAGGTGCTTGGCCATGAACTTCTGGACAGGTAATCTCCTCCAGCCGTTGGCAGGCCCTCATGGCTCCCTGGGTGGTGGTGAAGAGGATGGTTCCCTCAATGCCACCCCTTGGTAAGCATGGTAGAATGAATAGACAGTATAGCACAGTGGCTAAGAGTTTGGGCTTCCGCTGGCTCACAAGGCCCTACACGGATGATGTCTCACTCCCAGTCTGGCTTCCTCTTGGACTTTCTCTCCCCTTCCTTGTTCTGCTCCAGCAACCCTGGACTCCTCGTTGTTCCCCAGACATGCCATCCAAGCTCTCACCTCAGGGTCTTTGCACCTGCTATTCCTGCTGCCGGGATGCTCTTCCCCCAGGTGTGCGAATGCCTCACTCCCCAACCTCCCGGCCTCCTTCAGGTCTTTTCTCAAACACCACTTCTCATATTGGAAGGTCTCACTGACCCCTTTTCCCGACTTTATTCCTCTCCATGGCACCTGTCACCACCCAACGCACTTGCTCTCTTATTTGTTGTCTCGCCCACAAGACAGCGTGTGTCATGAGGGCAGGGGATCCTGTCCCTTTGTTTGTGCACTGCTGTATCCCCAGTGTCCAGAACAGCCCTGACCCATAGGAGGAATATGTTTGTGAATGAATGGATGGTCAGTGTCGTCTTGGAAATCTCAGGCTTACAGCCATATGAACAGTGAGTCTGAAGAACTATCGGACCAGGAGCTGGGAGGATGGCCTGGGGGTCACAGAGGTCGTCCAGGCGAGAGATGGTGGTGGGATGGATGTACGTGGTGGCTGGAGAGGCAGAGGAGAGGGGGAAGAATGGAGAAATCATAAGGAAGTACACTTGGCAGGGTTTGGGAGCAGGGGCTAAGCTGCAAAAAGGAAGCAAAAAAAGATCCCAGTTTCTTGGGGGGGGTGTGTGTGTGTGGGGGGCTGCTGCTGCCATCACTGAAACAGACACTATGTGAGCAAGATGCGATGGCAGGGGCGGGGGCAGAGGGAGAAGGAGAGTTCGCTTGGCACAAACTGGATGTGACGTGCCCGTGGGCCTTCAGCGGAGGGTCCAGGCAGGCAGCAGGAGACAGAGCGCGGTCAGGGATGAAGATGTAGTTGGGTCTTATCTGCACAGGAGGCATGGCTGGAACCAAGAACGGGGTGCATGCAAAAAGAAGGGCCCCCAGGACGACCTATGTGTGAAAAGCTACTGGTGAGTGTCAGAGGTCAGACAGAGAGAGCGACTACTGTATGATTTCACTTACATGAGGAATCAAAGGTACAAGAGAATAAGAAATACAAACTTCTATACATAAAATAAATAAGCCACGGAGATGCAGTACGCAGCACAGGGAATATAGTCAATAATAGCACGATAACTTCGCCCAGTGCCAGATGGTTGCTAGACTTAGCGTGGTGATCACTGCATAAGGTATATATAAATGCCAAGTTACTATGTTGTATACCTGAAACTAATATAATACTGTTTGCCAACCTATACTTTAGGAAAAAATTTTAAAAAGCTGTTGGAGAAGGAGAGGCCTGTGAGAGGGCAGCAGAGTCAGGGCTGGACCCCAGAAGCCACGGGAGGGGCCGCAGGAAGACCGACAGGTGCCACGCCGCAGGGATGCAGCAAGACCAGGTCTGAAAAGCACCACCTGGACTTGCCATCCGGAAGGTTACTGCGATCTTAATGGAGACAGCAGCCAGCCTCAGACCCTGGTGGGCAGCATGCAGAGGGAGCTGGGGAAATGGAGGCAGCCAGAGCAGGTAAGGCTTGGGGTACCTGAGAGAGAAGGGAAGGGGCGAGATGAAATGGTTCTTGGAGGGATGCTAGGACAAAGCCAGGTTCCTTTGGCTTTAGGAAACCCTGAGGCTGTCAGCAGCTGAGAGGTGACTGAGGAGCGTGGAGAAGGAGGGGTGGGAAGTGAGGAGGGGGTGCCAGGAAAGCACAGGAAACACCGGGGGTGCCTCCAGGCGGCTGCTTGTTTCCATAGCGAAATCAATGCTGTGCGAGACTTTCTCCGCTCAATAACTTATTAGCAGTTTTTAATTACGGGAATGTAATTAATTCATCCCAAGTACGGTGGTTCCGTGAAGCACGGCGCACGTGTTGAGCTGATAACATTCTCGCGCATTTGCAGGGTGCTCACACCGAGACATAGTCTTGCATAAAACCCAGAGGAACTATCCAGAGAACACACATGTTTGTATAAAGTCATGTTTCTTGATCCTAGAAGCAGATGCTACAAATGGCGTGACTGAGCTCCGAGGGCTGCGTGCTGGAGGTGGGAGGGCAGGGTGGAGGCTTTTAGTGAACGTTCAGTTCCGTTGCCCTGAGCTGTTTGCCAGGACCTACTGGGGAGGCTGCCAGACAGAAGACAGTCCAGGAAGATTCCAGTGGCCCTGGAGGTCTTGGGGTGTCTCTAGCTACAGCAGGGACCTGTTAATTCCATGAGATCGGGCCCGCCATCCTGATCACCATAGCGTCCTCAGGTCCTGCACTGCCATGGCCCCGTGGACATTTGGTAATGTTTGTGAAGCTTGGTGGCTTGGCGAAAAACGGCCAGACCCTCTTCTGTGGAGCTCAAAGTGAAGGCCGGGAAGGGCCCTGGGTACAGAAAGATTCCTTTGCAAGGACTGGGAGAGCAGCAGGGGCTTCTGGGCAGAATGTGGGTAGAGCCAGGAAGGGGAGGAAAACTGGAAGAAAATGAAAACAGGAAAAAGGTTTGGAGAGCAAGTGGAGGCCAGAACCAAGAAGCCAGACGGGGCTGAAGGAGGGCTCATCCAGGAGGCTCTGCTGTTTTGTCCCTGGCCTCTTCCGGCAGCCTCTGGGCTACCCAGACTTCTCCAGTGTTTCTTTAGATGAGGGGAGAGTGGCCTGACATCTGGAAGCTCTTGTGAGTTTGGTATGACTGTGCCAGCTTTCCTAGAGAAGCCCCCAGCTGGGCTTCTTGCTGACCTGAAGTGCAGCAAGACCCTAGCCCAGCAGCCACAAAGCCATTCCCACCGACCAGGGGTCTTGAGCCCTCCATTCACACTAGGAAGGCTCCTGGGGAAAAGAATGAAACCATTGCATCTGCTGTGATCACGCCTTGCAGGACAAACAGCCCCCAAACTGTGGATGCTTTTGAAGGGCGGCAGCAATGGCAGAGCCTGTACAACATGGGGCAGGTACTAATGCTCTCTGGGCCTCAAGGTCCTTGTCTGAGACACGGGAAGTTGGACCGGCTTATCCTACACCCAGTCGGCTTGAGTTCACACAGCCTGGCTTGGCACCCAGGCCTTTCTCAGCTCCCCCTTACCGCTTGTCTGCATTTATCCCCAGCTGTACCCCAGCCCACAGAACCTGCATTCTAATGACCTGCTCTTCTCTGGGTCTGCAGGTACCTCACCTGCAGCCAGGATGCTGTAAATCACCCTTCAAGATGTGCTCTGAATGCCTCTTACCCAGCTCCTTCCCTAGACCTTCCCCTTCTCATCCTCAGGCAGCTACTCCCTCCCTTGGGCTCAGCTGACAGTTCCTGAGAGCCTGTCACACATTCCAGAAACTTGTAGATCTGGAATCAGCAGCTCCTGATTCTCCACTTGTTTCTCTATTAACTTGCTGGGTGAACTGGGATGACTCATTACATCACTTTTCAAAAGGCAGGGCAGGTTGAGAAAGTGGTTTAAGTTTGAGCATTTGAAGATCAAATACCAGTCATTCGTTAAATAATTATGGAGGCCAACCTCTTAGTCCACACATAGCGTTATCACACATGGGCAGGGGTCTAATAGCCTCTTGCATCTGCCACTTGAATGTGTCCTGATATTTGCAGTGACATTGCCATCAGCCTGAGTGCTTTCAATACCACTTAGGGAAGAGAGCTCACTACATACCGAGCACGACTCATTCCAGATCATGATGACCCTCTGAGGTGTGCGCGATCATCATTCTGTTTTACAGATGAGGTAAGTGAGGCAGGCAGAGCTTATGTGCCTCCTCCAAGGAGGCGTGGGATGGTGCCCGTGAGCCTGTGCCCCACTGCCCCTTCAGCCTGGCCGTCCAATGCGATGCTCTCTCGGGCCCCAGCACCTCCCTGCTGTAGGGACCCACTCCGAAAGAGGGAAACCCAACCCTTATGATGCTCCCACCAGCAAGGCCCTGTGACGGAATCTCATGCACTTTGGGGAGCTGAGGATCCTGCTGAGCCTGGGCGACACAGCTGGAGATATGCGTAGCTTTCCCTGGACAGAAAAGCCTTAGGGGCGTATGGGATGCCCTTGAGGCCCCAGGGCTTAATTTATGTTCATAAAGTGACAAGAAGACAAGTAACAACAAAATAACAATAAGAAAAAAAGGAAAAAGAAGTCTCCTTGGCAGCAGGATATATCGGCTTTGCTAACTTGCAAAGGTTGGGTTTTTATTCTCATGTTTAGTAACATTTAAGAAAAGATTTGTTAGTGAGCAAATAGTATGGTTAACCTTTTTTTTTTTTGTCAAAAATGGAAATTATTTCCTCTGATTTCACGAGCCTGGGAACTCCCTCTGAAGTGCCAAAGGGGGCTGACAAATAGTATGCGGGATGTGAAAGCTCGAGGTCCGGTTAGAGCTGATCCCTAACAGGCTCTTTTCTCCCATGATTTCACGGTTTGTTTGGAAAGCCGCCGACTACGACATTGTATCACCTGAGATAATACAGCCCTGGCACGGTGAGTGATTGCTGAAAGGCAATCTTGTCTTCTCAAACAGCGTAGGAGATACAGCGTGAATGCGAAACCAAGTCAGAAAAATAATTTCAAAAGTGCCAACTAGGACACAAATAGGAACCTATGTCACAAGATACCTTTTAAAACACAAACTCTATATGCAGCAAAAGTTACAGAGAATTCCACCCACTAGCTCGGTATTCTGGCAGAATCTGGTGCTGAGTGAGGATAATTGTGACTCTGAGAAGAAAGGGACACAGCATCCCACATCTTTCCCAACTTGTGATTTTTGGTGAGAAACCCTGCTTGGGACCTCAGGAGAACTGGTGTCAGGGCTGCAAACGTGAGCTGAAGCGATGCTTTTGAGCTCAGTTTTGATTTTCTCACATGCTAATGATCCCTAAATGATGTGATATTTCATTCCGAGTTCACAAGGAATCCCATTGCCATGGCAACTGGAGTGTGCTACCAGAAGTTCTCTTGTAAACGGGGCTGCCTGCCCTCCCTTGCAGAGTGGCGAGGCCATGTGCCCCCACACTGTACTCGGGAGAAACAACCCCCCACCTCCCCTTCCTCGGCACCCTCCACTCCGGACAGTAGTCCCAATCAGTGACTTCTGGGGGCATAAAAAACCCAGAGAAGAAAGTCATCACTTCTCTTTCTAAAGTCTGGTAGGACTAGAGAATGGAACGTGGATGATTTCAGAATTTTTATTTGTATGGGAAGAAAAGGTGTTTTTAAGTTTCCTGAATCAATAAGTCCCTGGAAATCTGGGACGAAAGACAAACGGTTATTAAGGGGCTCAGGTAGCATGATATATTTTGCTGCTGTCTTGGAGTGGGGCGTGCAGGAAGCTGTCCGCTGTCCTTCATATCCTCCCCCAGCCTCTCTGTCTAACTGTCTCCTCCTGCTCCCTGTTGGAGCCCCGTTCAGGTGAAGGTGGGAAGTGCTTGTCCAGATCTCATCCTCAGGGCCGGCCTAGCTCCATCACCATTGAACCCTGGGCACTCCCCATGGGCATGCTAGTGGAGAGGCAGGTGGCCCTCCTGCCTGCCAGGGACTGTCGCTACCCCTGAGCATGAGGCCGTGATGGCTTCTCGGGGGGGGGGGGGGCAAACCCTCGGGGTCAGGCTTGCAGAAAGCGGAGCCTTTCCTAGCGTCAGGCCTGACGCCTTCACCTACCTTGCACCGCCGTAAAGCGATCTGGGCCCCGCAATGTTCGCCCCGACCGCTAGGCAGACCTTGCTCCTGCCTCTGCCTTCCCATCACAGTTTGTGTGTCTCGCCGTTCTAGGCCTCGAGCCACCTGAATCTGGTACATGATGACTACAGCTGTCATTATGTCAGTACCTGTAATGTGCCCGGCATAGGCTCAGTGGTTTCTGTGCGGCGTCTCACGAACGTTTCTCCACAGAGCAAGTGGGTACTGCTCACAGCCCCATTTTACAGCTAAGGAAAAGCCCAGAAACGTGGCGTCATGCACCCAAAGCCACACAGCTGGGAAGTGGCAGAGGCAGGCTGCAGCCTCCGGGCACCTTTTAAGGACCGCTCTCCATTGAAAAGGCAGCTTCAGAGAGCGGCCCTGGCACACTGCGGGGGTGACGATTCACAAAGTCTATGAAGAACTCAACGAATCAGAAGGATTTGGTGGATAAATCCAACCAGCACGAAGCAGAACCCTAATCCCTTGCCTGTACCCCATCCTCTCCGGCTCTCCCCCACATCCCTCTCAGGGTTTTGTGGTGGCTGTTTTTCCCTTGCATGAAATGAGAAATGCTGTTTGAATAACCGATGGTGAGGGAGGCTATGCACTGTGATGTAGAAATAAAAACCTTCAGAAAGATGCAATTTGGGGCTATTGGAAGCTGCAGAATGGAACATCAGTCTATAAAATTTCAACACGGCCAATAAAGCTGGAGCAACCGGTCAAGTGTTTTAGTGTCACGGCTGCTGGGGAAACGGCAGGCACACGGCCGGGCAGCACGTCCAGACCGGGGCATTTTTCCTGGGCTCGTTTTGGTCTCATTTCCATAATGTGCCTCATGATGTCTGAGCATCTCAGTGTTAGTGTCATAAGCACAACCATGAAAGTGTCCAGGACTATCGCCATCAGCAGAGAGCTTCATTTTCCAGAGCCCCGGGCACGCGAGGGCCCCCAGCTGCCACGGCCTGAGGGTGAGTGCGGGCAGCGTGAGCGGGGGCTGCGGGAGGCCCAGAGACCTGCGCCCCACTGCCGAGAATGCTCCCCCTCACACCGCCCGGGCTTGGGGCCTGTGAGGGTGAGGCCCCCGCGGCCTTTGCCGGCTCAGAAGCTAGTGCTGCAGGTGCTGGTGGGGATTCCGTCCTCTCCGTTCCCCACCCCAAGGAAGGTCTCTGCCCAATCGCGCCTGGGCTCTGCCACCTCCAATGTCCCTCATGACCCCATCTGCTGCAGCATGTACCATTCCGCGGGGCCACTTCAACGTGGGAATTCATGTTCTAACTTTCTCAACTTCAAGCACCTGTGGGCCACGGAGCATCCACGTGGTGCACGGCACTACGCCAGGTGCTGAGAGTGAGCCCGTGTGGGAAGAGCCACGGGCCCTGCCCTGGAGGCCCTAAACCTTTGTGAGAGCAGACACTACCCCTCTCTCCTCACTCGGCCCCGGCACAGGGCACAGACCCTTTGTCTCCAGCCCCACCGACAGTCTGATGTCTCTGCGGGGCCTTCCTGTCTTGCTCAGAGGTGTTCTGTCCGGTCGGACACGGAGCGCTGTTCCATCAGCAGCCACTCCAGGCCAGAGCCGGAAGCCTGCCATGCTGGGAACCACTGTGCGGGTGGTTCCACCTTCTGTGCACGACATGACCCCCTGATCCACGCGAATGTGTCCCGAGGGGTGAATAGAGGTCCTGTCACTGCCTTGCCAGGGCCCATCCCAGATGAGGGACGGGCACCGCCTTGTGGCCTGGCTCCTAGCCGGGCCTCTCTGGATTCCTCCCTCCAAGGGCGGGGGGGCCTCTAGAGGTGTTCACGACAGAACCGCATCGCCAGAATGTCACTGCCCACGAAGCGAAGGCTCCGCCTTCCTCTTTCTCTGTTTCCTTTACCCGTTTAACCTACAAGCTCAGCACGCGCAGACCATTTGTCGAAAGGCATTAGAAGAACCATCGCAAACCCCCAAAACATAAGGCCACGGAGCTGTCTTCCTACCTTTAAGGAAACAGTCCTTGCTGTGGACGGTGACGACCTTCTTCCCCAGCAGGCAGGCGGCACGGTGAAGCTCACAGTGGTTTTCGTAAAACCTCCCATCGGAGCCACACACGGGCATGAAGCTGGGCCTGCAGGCCTCCAGGCACTGGCATTCGGGCTCCCCCGTCGCCCCGCTGAGCACACACCTGCTCCCGCGGCTGCACCGTTTCTTCCCGCAGGAAGCCGGCTGCCCGTCACGGCCAGAACGCCCTGCCAGACACAGACACAGAGGGTCAGCTGCAGGCCTCAGGTGGGGTCCGGGCCTTCCTCTGTGGCCCTTTCAAATCATGGTGAGCAGAGCCTCCATTTGCCTGTGAGGCCGAGGCCTGGGGACTCGGGCTGCCGATGGAGTCCCTGCCCCTTCAACAGGAGGTGACTGCAGGTGCCCAGAGCAGTGCCTGTAGTGGAGAGCTCAGGTTTATGACTGGCTTGCACCAACCATCTCAGACACAACCCTGACCATCTGGGAGGGAGGAGAAGCAGGGTGCATGTGGAGGTGGCAAAGTGCCAATGGACCATGTCCACTGAGTGGAGGGCCTGAATCAAGTCCCCCTTAGCCTCACGCAGGGAGCACCAGCTTGCCTTAGGGACACCTGAGTGAAGAGTTTTGTGCAGAGGGTGGCATGCAGGGCCTTCCTTTCTAAGAAGGGAGTGTGGAATAAGGAGAAAGTGATATCTAAGTATTTAGGATAGGGGGCCCCCAAGGGAGTGAGGCCAGAATACACGTCATCAGTGGTGGCACCAGCGGCCTGTCTTCACTGCCCAGTCCCTTCCAGCATAATGCTGAAGCCATGGGCAAGAAGGCCCTGAAAATGGCAGACGCCATATTGTTTTGGGTCTCCTATTTGCCACATTGTTGGGTGTCCCCTCTACCCAACATATGTCCATAATGATGTCAGCGCCCAGAGCTCAGACAGCAAAGAGGACAGGGTGGCTGGTAGAGTGGCTTATGCTAAAAGAGGACGCTTACGTGAAAGTTCGAGCAAGCATCTATTACCAACATTACACTCTGTCACAGGAGTCCAGAAAATGGCTGATTGTCACGTGGCATTAACAGCAACAGATAGGAAGTCAAGAATTATAAAGGGATATCAAAATACAAATAATTAAAACACAAATGCAGATTTTATGGCCACAGAAGTCTTTGCTTTTAAGTTTTAATTAAATCTTCTTCAACATACTCAGCAAAACAGAATGGCCCTGGCAAAGATTGAACTTTCAGCCCCAGCTCCTACCTCCTAGAATTAAAATGTCTAAGAAAAAAAAAAAAAAACTTCCTTGTCTTGTTTTTGGTTAACTCTGCTTTTCATCATTATGGATTTGAAAGGGGAAAAAAAATCAGTTATTGGTAGATTAACTGCTTGATTCAATAACTCATTTAAATTCCTCCAGCCTTGGCAAGCTAAGAAATATTGACTTTTTCTTGAATCATAATAAACTAGAAGGTCAAAATATCTCTGAGCAGTGTAAAAGTGCAGCTCCTACGTGGGCACATGGGTCTCCTTTATCCACTCTGCTAATTGTTTGCATGTCACCGTGAAGGTTCAGTGGCATTCACCAGCCCCAGCGCACACCTCAAGGTTGACAGGCGGAGGGGAGACGAAGGTGCTTGGCGAGGGAGGCTCTGGGCTGGAGGCCCCCACCCATGGTGTTTACTGCTTTGCCAGCGAAGGTGTTTGATGAGCTTGATTCTCCTGGCTGCTTGGAAAATGGGTTACTTTAGAAAGTGCTGGCGGCTACTAGGAGAGACTAACACAGCTCGAAACATATCAGCCTTTGTTTCTTTTCCAACACAGGGCCAGGACACAAAGCACTGCCATTGTATCACCATTTTAATGACTTTCCATGTGCGGTGGGAAGGGCACCCACTAATCACCCTGTTTTGAAAACACAGCTCAAGTTTTGGAGCCTCCAGTCTCTTTTGCTCCTGCTGTGCTGCCCATTCAGACTGCCTCTCCCTCCCTGAATCAGCCCCAACTCCCCGCTGGGGGCCACTCCCTCCTGCCACCCCAGTCAGAGTGCCTCTCTCTAACTTGACCCCGCTTCTGTCCTAAAGTGTCTGCCCTACTCTCTGGCCTCAGGAGGCCCCAAGAGTACGGGGCCTTTGTCCTCACATGGTCCCCCACACTCAGGTTTTAAGAAACACAGCAGTTTTAAAAGCTGGTCTCCTTAACTCTCTGACTGTGCCACTGCTCGAACCCCAGGCTAGAGGCTGGGGTGGGAAGGGTGTGAGGGCCCCACACGCAGAGACAGAGACCTTTAGAGGGCTGCTTCTCCCCTTGCCTCTTCCAAGGGTGGGGGACAGGAGGAAAGCTGGAAGGACGGCAGCATGAAGGAGAGAAACATGTCCATGGAGATGGGCCTTTTGGGGTCAAGGGGGTTAGAATCTGTGTGGCAGAGCAGGAAGGGGCTTCAGAGCTCCACTAATCCAGCCTTGGCAGTCAAAATAAAGCCAGCTCACCTTGGTTTGGGTTGGGGGTGAACCCCCCAAACCTGACCCTTTCTCCTTCGAGACGCCTGCAAGCCCAGCTTGTGGTGAACGCCTCTGAAGAGCAGCGTTGCGTGTGGCACCTCCAATGCTCACGTCAGATGGACCTGCAGGTATGACTGAGGCCTTCCCCAACAGGCTGTGCTCTGAGGGGCCCGAATTAGGAAAACACGCCAACTCGCACTTGTGGAAGTCATCAAGAACACAGAGGTTCTCTCTGACATGGAAATCAGCTGTCAGCAAACATTTGATTCTTAATTATTTGCAAATAAGAGCTTTAACGCTTTGCACCTGCCCCGTTCCAGTCTGGGGAGAGCAACCTATGATAAGACGAGAAGGCCCACACACGATGGGCCTGGGGTCCCCTCTCGGCCACAGAGACGCTGGCAAGTGGTGGCTTCCTAATTAAACAGCCCCTTGTCACCACTTCCTCCTTGTTACTAAAACAGGATGACTTCCCCTCTCCTACCAGGACGGTGATAAAACAGTAATGGAAAATAACCAAGTGAGACCGCCAGCAACTGCCTGCAGTGTTTATGAGGACAGCCATGATGCACGGGAAAGATATAATGTGCTTAATTTATAGCCATAAAGACAGTCATTTACCCAGGTTAGAAACTGATCATCATACCAAATAAGCTGCTTCTCAGTGCTAATTAAATTTACTGAACTCGCCAGAAATGGGAACTGTTACACGAAAGGTAACGGTGGCAGGGGAAACACACCCGTTTGTACCAGTCAGTGCTCAAGGCACCTTCTGTGATCCCGGCACAGATTCTCGATTCCAGCGTCACGACCTGGGATTGCCAGCTCGCAGTGCACGTGGAGGGGTGGGGGTTCGCCATGGGCCAAGTCGAGGCGGGCAACGCCCACGGAAGGGGACACACGGAGAGAGTGTGTCCCCTTCCTTCACCCGGAGCAGGAGGCCTCTCCCCGCTGCCCACACCAGAGCACAGGCAATTCGCTGATTTCGCTTCCAAACTGAACTCAGTCTTTGTAACGGCTTCCTCGGCACGGGGTAAACCAGCCTCTCAGGAATCGTGCCCTGAACGACACGTGACAGGGAGCCCGTTAGCTTTCCACTTCGGGCTGCCATGCTGTTCGCCCAGCACAGCATTTCTGTCTGAGAACATGTCCTTGGCCAGACTGCTGAGGAGAGCCTCCTCCCCTTACATGGCCTTGGGAGGTCTCCACGCCAGGTCTCAGCCGGAGACACTGCCTAGGCCTGCTTCTTCCTGCAGGCCCTTGGAGTGGGGCTGAGATCTCCACCACTCCATCCCACCCCGCCATAGAGCCACAGTGAGGTGACTGCTGGGCTCTACGGTGGCTGCGCACTCCGCAGGGCCCAGGGAGGGTCAAGAACGGTGGGGCATGGATGCAGCAGGCATGCACAGCGCCAAGAACCAGCCGCCTCGTGCACTGATGGCCTCACTGCTGCCTCCGTGAACCCCAGCCAGGCGCAGCAGGGGCCTCCAGCTTCTGCAGACGGGAGGTGCTTGTACAGGAGCCAAGCGCCCACCTGTCAGGAGACTCGGCCCCTTACACGTGAATTATGCGCTTTATTATCCATGTATCATACCAAACGACCAAGGAGTTGCAGCCCATACGGTGGGTCATGGTGAGGTTTTTTAAAGACCTAAAGCTAAGGACTTGCCTTTGGAAGAGGGGCGTGTGTACAGAGGTGTGCGGATATGTGGGGTGTGCCATCCAGGAGCTGGAGGTGATGGTTCCAGTACTCTCGATGTCCCCTAGGCAGCTTACACTCTCAGGCCTGCCCAGGTGGCCCGGAGACCGGGTGTCAGAACACTCTGACTCCCTCATCGCAGAGACTCCCCAACTGCCTTGGAGGTGGCTGCAGAATTTGGGTTTGTGTGAAAGCCAGGCAGAGACCCAGCTCTCTAGCCAGTGCAGTTTCTATGCCCACATGAGTGGGTGGTAACAGCGGGGCACTCCAGGGCGCCTGCTTGCCAGCTCTCTCTGTCCATCGATTCTTCCAACAAATACTTTTGGAACACTTCCGATGCACCAGACTCTATTCTGGATGCTGGGGACACAAAGCAGACTAGGATACTGTCCTCAGTGCACTTATGTGGCAGGGCAGGAAGACACATCAGAGTGTGAACAGGAAAACAAACAAAACACACATGAGTTGAGGTAAATGCCCAGAAGGAAATAAACAGAGCTGAGTGAGTCAGCTTCACCTGGCAGTCAGAGAAACCTTGTTGGAGGGAGATTTGACCTAAGACCTGAAAGTGAGGGGCACAGCACCAGGGAGGGGAGAGCGAGCAGCCCAGGGCCCTGGAGCCCATGTGCAGAGCAAGGGGCTGGCACAGGAAGAGGCCTGGCTTGCAAAGCCTCACTCTGAGGCAGACCTTGCCAGGCAGACCCAGTCTGTAAGGAGCCGTGACCCCAGAGGCAGAGTTGCTGCATTGCCCCACTGTTCTCCGGGGAGAGTGGGGTGGCTCTGGTTCCTTGGAGCCTGTAGTCAGCTCTTGGGAACCGAGAGTTGGAGGTCAGTCCTGTCCTCAAACACTCCTATAGGCCAGAAGTCTCTAGGCACTTTCTGGGCTGCTGGCAGGGAAAAGAGCAATCGCCGTGGGCTCTCATCACTGGCCATCTTGGTGGGACCCTCCACACCCTCTGGGTGCCCTGGGTGCTGGGGCTGCCCCAGGTCCACCTCTGCCCTGTAAGTCTCACTCACACTCATGCGTTGGGAAGAAAATCTGCAGTTCCTCCCAAGAAGATGTGCAATCCTAGTACCCAGCCAGAGAGGGCAGTGCTTAAAGTAACTGCTGCTTCCCACAGTGTGCCAGGGCTGGGCACCATGCCCACCACTTAGATATGTGCGCTCTCCTAATACTCACTTGATCCTCCCAACAGTTGTCACTCTGAGGCATGTATAGATGCCTATGTTACAGATTAGGAAATATGGGTCAAGAATTGATTTGCTTATGGTCAGATAGCAAGTAGGCTGTAGGCTGTAGTGAGACTGATTTGGATCAGTCTCACTTCAAATCCCTCAGTTTGAGATCATCGGCTTGGCTGGGCACATGTTTCCTGCCTGATGCCAGGAGGGGCCAGATGTCCACTGTCTGAACTTCTCCAGCACCAGGATACAGTCAACATCAGCACACCTGGCTTATTGGATCTCTGTTGTTCACACACGTCAAGAACGTGCAGCTTGGAGGCCAATTAAGCAACTGCTCTGAGGGCTGGAGGTTTGCAGTGTGACAGAAGGAAGCCCTTCTTGGATCTTTGAACGTCACAGGCCTGAACTTACTCCTTGTCATGGACAGACACCTGGTCATCCCGCCCTTCATTATGATGTCTCTCAGCTTCAATGCCTCCATGCCCTCTCCCCTGCCTTTTTTCCTGAAATTGCTCAGGTGACTACTGGGGAAATGAGATGTCCTCTCGGTGACCACAGAGCAAAGCTCAAACCGAGGCAACCGTGTGCTTTATGAAAGCAGAATTATGACTAGCTCCGAAAGTCTCAGAATTATGACCTCCATCATGATCAAATTCTCCAGGTCCCAAAGCTTAACAGAATCATACCGTTACCCATCGCCGAAAGGTACCATCACGTGTCATGTGTAGTGCTCACAGATCCTAAGCAGAGGGCTGACAAATTGGCTTCCAAAGAAACCACTAAGTCAAGATTAGAAGTGCCCGGAACACGGAACGGAAGGAAGACCTTTAAGCAGTCGGTTGGCTCTCAATTCTGCTTAAGGAGTCTGTATTGAACCAACGCTGGATCAAACCGAAGCACAAACGAGCTTCTTGCATACTGTCTGATGTCCCTGGGCTTTTGGAGGTGCTTATTTCTGGTTGCAGATGAACACACGTGCCAAAGTATCCCTTTTGAAAACTTAAAACCATGACTCTCATAAGACTATAGAGCGAGCATGAGTTAAAGATTTGACTCCTTAATGAGGGACCCGCGGGAAGGTGAAGCTGCTTTGGAGAAGTGGAAAAGGTACATGAACATCGGAAGAAGAGGTGGATGAGATGGTTAGGTAAGGCGCACAGCTGGTTAGCGACCTCCGGGGCAGGAACACCATAACTTCTGGGGTCGTTCTTCTACCAGAAAGAATGAGCAGTAAGCAGTGGACAAAGATGCAACCCCCTAGCTTGAATCCGTGCATGATCCTTGGGTGGGTCTATTCAACGACGAGTCAGCATAATGCTGGGAGATGCCGGGAGGCCTGGCCACCCTCCTTTTGCCTTATTCCCAAGTTGTGGATCATCTTCCCAATACTACAAGTACCGACAGTGACAGAGGTCATATGAGTAGGCAGCCCAGACTGTCCCCCTTTCCCCCTACGCAAGGCGTTTCCTTCCTTGGAGGCCCCAAACCGCCAAGCCCAGCTTCGCTGACACAGATGAGAATGCTCACGTGGCAAAGGCGCCAGGTGGAGTTGGCCTCTGTGTGACCGGATGACACAGCGCTGCTTCTCCATCGTGGGTGCGGCATCAGAAGGCACCCTGGGGCTCACGTAAACATGGCTGGGTTTCAAGTAACCGGGTAGATCCCGGTGCTGATTCAGCCCTGTGCTCCTAGCCCGTGTTTAGATTTGCGACCCAGACAAGTCCCCTGCCCTCCTTTCCCTCTAATATAAAAATGAGAATAACGATGGTTTGTTGCTTACACGATTGTTTTGAGAATTAAACGAGGTAATTCACATCGAGGGCTGGGCACACAGTAAGTGCTCAATTTAGACATTCAGAATTAGTGCGGTGTTGAATAAATCGGACTGAAAGGTAAGCCATTTGGTTTTGCGGACACAAATGTACACAGTGTGGGCTGGTCACGGTCTTCAGAAGGCCTGCCATTATGAAAAGGTGAGCATGTTTATTATACTGGAAGTAGTGACTGGTGGTAGAAGGCAGATTCAAAATAGAACAATTCACAGTATCTCAAGGAAATGCTTCTTTTGCAGGGCCCTCTACATGAGGGATTTGCTTGACCCAGGTAGACTCTGCCCAGTTTCCAAGTTGAGGGCATCTGAAATCACATTCTCAAGGCAAAGTGACCACAGCTGATCTGCAGCCCAAACTCTGCAGGCTCCACTCAATACTTGGGGGAGGTGTCGGGTAAGGCACTAGGGTCCTGACCTGCCAAGTGAACCGGGGTCCACTTTCCAAGGCAGCCCAGGGCATGGGCCCTGGTGCCCACAGGTGCCTCGGGCCTGCTTACCATGGTCAGGCTCTCGTGTTTCTCTTCCTTCTGAGAGCCCTTTGCACTGCCATGCCACCTCCCCCTCGACACTATGTGTGGCAGTGCAGCTACCTGACTCATGGTTTCCAGAGTTATCTCCCCGAGCCCTCCCACAGGCATACTCCACCTAAACCAGGCTCCTAGGCTGATGGCCTGGAAGTTTTTCCAGCTGCCTGACAGCACTCGCCTTTGTCACTGCAAAGTGGGGATTCCTGTTCCTTTGGCTCCTCAGACAGAATTGCAGGCCCTGGGTGCAGAGCCCACAGCAGCTGGACTTCATAGTCCCTCAGGTCCAGGGCCAGGAAAGAGTGGTCTCTGTGGTTTCCGGGTGAGGACCAGGTTCTACCTCTTAGGTGTAGGGCCTGGCACAGAGAGGGCTGTGGAAGATGCCAGGTGCAAGAGTGACTCTGATGAAGACACTGCAGAGACCCAAGATTGCAGGCTAGAGGTCTGAGTAATCGGACACCAAAGGTTTTAAAGAAACAAACAAGGGAACACACCAAGTAGTAGAGTGGAGACTGGTAAGCCTCAGGGTGGGAGACCAGAGACCTGGGTTCCTTCTGGGTTCTGCCAAAAGCAAGTCTCTTTAATATATGAGCCACAGTTTCCTTATCAGTAACAAGAAGGGACTATATAGATTTCACATGATGGAAAAATAACCTCCCACCTGTGACGTTAGGATGTATATAAAAGCCTGCAATTCTAACTTGCGTGTTTCCAGCCATAATAGAACAACGATACTATGTTCTCCTTTTTACCTCTATTTGCCTTAGCAAGTAATCTCAGCTGGCTTCTGAAGGGTTATTTCAGAGGCCTTCTCGGAAAGAAAAGCTGCATAAAAATGTGAAGCGTAATAGGATTTTGCCTTTGGGAAAGTGTCTTTTACAAAATGGTTTTGTTTTAGAGCACGTCTTCCAAAAACATTTCTATCCTCAAGTTCTCTCTATTTGCCTAAAGCCTCTTCAGTTTGCATCTGTCTCACTCTTTTTTTTACCAGAGCCGTCATTTTCTTCTTGGGACCAAACTCCCTTGCCACTTTCTCTCGCTCCTTGGGGCTCTCTGCAGCGTTGAGCTGCAGGGCCAGGTGTTACTGCTCTCGAGGGTCTTCACTCTCTCGCTGATTCCTCATTACGCAGTTCTTTCCTGCTGCCCCACCAACTAATGATTCCAGGCCATGACATTTGGGCTGCCTCCAATTATTTCGAGGATTGTTGTGGAGACACTCAGCCTGAGCCACTGTGATGCGCCCCACCACTTTGTGCTCTAGACTCATGAGCACCGAGGGGGTGCAACATTCCTCCAGGCCCTTCACCTGCTGTACAAGTGCTGTTGCCCCTAGGTCAACATCTTGGTTTGGCAGATCACTTGTCTAGATTTGTCTCACACCCAGAAAGAATAACACATTCTTCTCCTTGATTAATCTTTTAAAGAAAAAAAAGCGGGGCGGGGGGGGGGAGCTCAATGACAATACCTTACATTAGCACAGACAAATTTATTATTTTCTAATCAGAAGGGCGTCAATTTCTTCTCTCAAAGACCTGCCCTTTTCTCTTAATGAGATCAGCAGCCATAAAACGATATGCTAGATAACATCAAAAGGAAGCGTAGTCACAGTATCAAATAGATACTCCTTTTTTTCTACTCTCAGCTCCCAACCTCTGTCTTGCCTGAGCCACATAGCTGCTGACCATTCTGGCAGCTGGGCCTCAGGCTCAAGGGAGGCTGGCTTTCTTGGCTAGATGGATGGGCTGGGTCTGCTCTACTTCTAAAGACCAGGAGAGCACACGCCGACCAGGGTAAGAGGTTTCCTCCAGGTGTCTCCACAGGAGCCTGACAACCTGTGTGCTCCCACACAGAGGTCCTCGGGATCAGTCACCCCCCTATCGGGCACTGTTGGAGGGACGCTACTGCCATAAGGCACTTCCGTGTCAGAACATGACTCCCAATGAGTGGGCAGAGGCAAATAACCACATACAGGACCTCTCCAGGGAGGGAAAGAACCCCCGGAACTAGAGCTGCTGGAGAATGATGATGGTGTCCTCAGAGACAAGGTCTCAAAAGTCCAGGAGACGTGAACATAGCCAAAAGAGAGTGTTCAAGAAAACCATGAGTTTTGAATCAACGAGAACATCAGAGAATGTCAGGAAAGAACAGTCACTATTGAGACTCAAATTAGTGGCCTCCAAGATCAGGCAGAGGACTATCTCAAAGCCCACAGCAGAAATAGAAATAAAAAGTCTTGAAATACAGTAGTCATTCCAAATTAAAATGTTAAGGGAAAAGGAAAGGAGGAAAACTCTTTAAATATATCATCTTAAACGGCCAACCACTGTTTCAGTTAAATCAGGAGCCAGACAAGAATACTTGTCATCGCCATTTTTATTTAAAAAGGACGTATAATAAGAAAACAAAATAATCAGTAAAAATTTAGAAAAGGCTACTAACAACTATATCTTTTTACTGATTGTGTATCTATCTACTTAGAAAATGAAGAGACTAGTGAAAAAATGTTAAAATTATAAGAGAATTATGGTGAGGTGGTAGGATAGATGATAAATATGCCAAAATTAATCATTCCTCTCTTCATTAGCAATAAATATTTAGAAACGGGAAAGGGGGAAATATTCTATTCATAATAATGATAACAACTATAAAATATTTATAAATAAATCCAACAAGGAAGCCACAGGACCGATATGAAAAAGACTATAAAACCTTATTGAAGGTCATAAAATAAGATCTGAACAAATGCAAAGTCATTTCTTATTCTTGGGTGAGAAGACATTACCATAAATTTATAAATTTAAGAAAATCCTTCCGGTATTGGATAAAATGATCTTAAGAAGTTCATTTGGAAGAATAAGTGCCCCCAGATAACCAAGAAAAATAAGAAAAAGAACAGTGAAGGGGATGTGCCTTACCAGATATCAGATCATCAAACCAGAAAGCTGCTATGGTCACATCAATAAGACATTGCCTGGGAAACAGACAAATCAATGCAGATTTGACAGTAAAAAAGAGAATATCCAGAAATAAATCCCAGTACATGTGAAAATTTAATGTATGATGAGAGACCACTGCATTGGGAAAATGACAGTCATTTGATAAATGACTAGCTTTCTATCTGGAATAAAATGACATTAGAACCCTATTTCGCACCACGTAAAAATAAATTCAAATAACTATAAATTATTCTTGTTGAATTTGAGTAGATGTACAAGAATACTTATATACTTCGTGGATGAGCATTACAGTGCGAAGACAATTACGGATTCATCTACCCATTTAAAGAAAAAGAACCATTTCATTAGAATTTTCTGTGTTCCTGTCTACAATTCCATTCCCTCATTTCCACTCAGAGGTAAGCACTATCCCAAATTTTGTTTATTATTCCTTTGCTTTTCTTTATAGTTTGAGCTCATCTTTGTATTTCTACTCAATATATTTCCTGTTTTACGTGTTTTTGAACTTTCTATAAATATAGAGGAATTATACTATATCTAGAAAGACTTAACTTCTTTTTCTCTCACCCCATGTTTTATTTCATCCATATCTCTGCATATACCTGTGATTCATTCTTCACTTATAGTGTCCATTGTATACACATATTATTATTCATTTATATAGTCTATAACGAATTGTTTATTAGCTCTTTCTTTGGTCCTCTTTGTCACTTTTGTTTCCTTATTTTGAACTGACTACTTCATTTTTTTTTCCCTCACTCATATAAACAATAAATATACTCTTTTTATTCTTCTGTTTACTCTATAAATTTAAAACTGTATAATTAACTCAGAGTCTAAAGTTAACCAATATTTTACCCTCCACATGAAGAACCTTAGAACATATGAACTGCATCACTCCCTTCCTTACCTAAACACCTGTCTTTATTCTCCATAATTCCTTCATATGCCTCAAATTATCTTAGTTATATTTAAAAATACCTATTTTATCCTCATTCTAAGGAGTTATTTATGTTGTGTAATTAATTCTGCGTTCACAGATTTTCCTCAACTCAATCAACATTGTATTCCCTGCTCCCTGGTTTCTCTTGTTGAGATGCAGCTGACAGCCTTTTCATTCCTTTCATTTGTAGGGAATCCATCTTTTTTCTCTTTGGATAATTTTAAGCTAATCTCTGGTTTTCTGCAGTTTCTCTATGTTGTAAATATGCATATTTCATTGCATTTTTTCTGCTTGTAATTCATTAGGTTTCCTGGAAGTGAGGATTCAGTTTGGGAAAACTCACAGCCATCTTCCTTTAAATATTACCTCTGTTCTATTATTCTCTCCTGATTAGACATATGTTATACATTCTCATTCTATCTCAATATCTCTCATCTCTTTCACATTTCCTGTGTTTGGTTTTCTTGTGTGTGTTGCATTCTGTGTAATTTTTTTCAAATTCATCTTCCAGCTCCTGAATTCCCTCTTCAGCTTTTTCTAATCTACTTTTATGTTCTTCCACTGGGTTTTTAACTTTGCATTTTTATTTCTAGAAGTTCCATATAGTCCTTCACAAAGACCTTTGGCCATTTGTATAATCTCTTGATTTTCAATCATATTCTCATTCTTTAAAAAATATTAAACATACATATTTTATATTCCAAGTCATATTGCTATTTATAGATTCTGCTAGATCTTACATAGTGCTTTTCCTCATGGTGCTTTGAGACTTTTTAAAATGATCTCACATTTCCTGAAAATTTATCTGTGAGAACTTTCCATGGCATAGTTTGAAGATGGGCTTGTCTTGATCGTGTCAGGCATCCAAGGACTCCATCAGAATCTGGGTGAAACCAGATTTCATGTTTGGGATTTCTCAGGCTATCCAGGTGGTTTGCATCTGAGCTGCCATTCTGTGCTGAGATTGCCATACATCATCAGGGGACTTTCTATGTCTCTACTCAGTGCCAGGTTTTGAGATGAGCACATTGTCCTGCAGCACCCTTGAGACTGGATGGGTGTCTTTCTGTTCACCCTTCTTTGGCAGATATAACCCTTTAGGGTCCCAGGTTTACATCGAGAGGATTTTCCCCCAAATATTTCCACTGTGGAAAGACCTGGGATTTGTCCTTGGTACTCTGAATTATGCAGTGTGCAAAACCATAGCTGAAGTTCACCCAGTTTGGCAAAAGGCCTCAAGGTCAAGCCAGCTTCACGGCCACTTTACCCCGCTGGGTTCCCGATTTCTCTTGCTTTTTTAGCTTCTGAGTATTCTTTATTTTCTTACCAGCACATCAACGCTTAAAAGGATTTAGAAAATATTTATCTGCTCTATTGCCAGAGGCAGAAGTCAGATTACGATTTTTAAAAATAGAATCCAACAATTAAAACCCACTTTGAGATAAATACAGGGATATTATTTCAACATGCCACCAGTTAGCCCTTTAGAGAGTGGATGAGAACAGTTCCCGCAGCAGAGGGGACTCAGGAAGGGCCGGGGTCAGGGTCGGATGGACTATTTTAATTTTCCTGAGTCCACTTCTATGTTTAAAGCAATTTTAAACTCTTCCATCACCAGGAACTTAAACAGTAAAGAGAAGTCTATTAATGGGGTGCAGTGGAGAAAAAAGAGACAAGGACAGAATTGTCACCATTAACCTATGGCTCTATCTTCTACTTTAAAACTCAGAGGAGGGGCCTCTCTGGAACAGTATTTTCCCCAATATATAGATGTGGCTGGTGATAAATACAAGGTCAGTGACTGAACACTTTCAGACCACCTCTGATAAAAGAAATAAATAAAAAGACTGAGTCGAGTGTGAGGTACCTTCTGAGTCAGCAACACCTTGCTGTAGGCAGCCCACCCCCGTGTGGGTCTCCAACCTCTAAAGAGTCACCTGATCTCTAGTTTACATTGATCAGAACAAGCCTGTTTTTGATGAGTCCTGTTCCCCTGAGGCAGCTTTACTCTCATTGACACATTTCTACCTAAAACCCAGGCAGACATCATTTCATAGCTAGTACTGGTCCAATCTTAGTTGTAGCAGCAAAATTAGACAATATTAAAAATAAAAAAAAATCCTCTAAGCAAGTTATATTAACTAAAACAAAATTATCTTTGATTTGTGGCGAGGACACTTACTACCTCAACTCTCAACATGTCAAAACGACTTCTGCTTTTTTATTCCAAGGAGAGAAAAATTCTAACAACGTTTTTATCTTCAAAACTTCATAGTTAAGAGGAAGGCAGCAGAGCATGGTCATGGCCAAGGGAGGGTCAGGCCCTCACAAGGAAGGGGGCCAACAGGATGGTGGCCTAGGAGGCACTAGCTGGGTGGTGGCAAGATGGGATTAAGACCCACATTGGGAGGTGGCTGAGGGTGGCAGCTGCCTGGTGGGGGTCAGGAGATTATTTTACATGTGGGGGGACCTAGCAATCAATAAATATATTGAAGATAATGGGAACTAGGTTTCTCACCAAAGAAGAGAGTTACAAATATGAAAAGAAGGGAAGCCAGAAGGAACCCCGTGTGGGTTAGCATTCGAGGTATTAATGTGAACTCATGGTTTTCAAAATCTATATGTATGTCTACACATACCTATATGTCCTATAGTGCTTCTCTGAGAGGATCTGGGAGCAGCAAAACCCCAACGGCAAGGAACACGTTAAACTCTTAGGTCTTGGTTTCTAAATGCAATTCTCAATGAAGGGAACCAATGCTCTGTGAAGTAATGACTTATTCCAGAAAGGGGTAGGGAAAGCATAAGAATAGGACAGAGCATCTTATTGTGTCAGAAAAGAAGGAAGCACTTGAAGAATCATGGACCATATTGTGGACCACAGAAGACAGTTTGAAGACATGCCCATTGGCCAAATCTGGGGTGTTCTGAGCGTGAGAATAATGATAGTAACAGGTAATGTCCTATGCATAAACAAAAATCCACAAATTCTCAGTGACTTTAAAAAAGGAGCAAATAAATGGGAAAAGAGAAAATTCTTCCTTATAGTAAATTATCAACTAATGAATGATTGAGAAGAAGTGATTGACAAATTTCATTTGGCCATCACTATAGTACCAATTAATTGAGGAATAAAAAAACAGGCGAATACTAAAACTAGTGGGTGAAAGTTAGAACAACAGGATATTTACATAGTTTAAAGTACCTCATCACAAAACACATTAATTTTAAAGGAACATGGAGCAACTTTCCAATGGAGGAAGCTGGCAGACATCACCGTGTTCAAGTGATCAAAGTTAACACTGCCAGGAGGGGACAGGTTGACAGCATCTCCTACTTGATGGGACACAGAGAGAAAAGCTCAGCATAACTTCAGATACAGCCTCGCCAAAAATTCATAACCTCGGTGTACTCAAGAAGAAACATTAGACAAACCCAAGTCAAGGCGCATCATTAAAATCACCAGCCTATAACCTTAAAAATGTTAAGGATACAAAGGACTGAAGAACTGTTACAGATTGATGTGGGTGACGACAGGTGACAATTAAGAATAATGGGTCATTTGATTTGCATTTTTTCTATGAGGACATTTTAGTTTCATTCATTCATTCATTCATTCATTCACTTGTTCAAATACCTATTGAGCACTATTGTGTGTTAGAAACTATTCTATTACTGGACATGTAGCAGTGACAAAAGTATACAAGAATCCCTGCCTTTCTAGAGCTTAAATTGAATGGAAGAGACAGACAAGAAGTGATCAATGCCGTGAAGAAAAAGAAGCAGGGAGAGGAGATGAGAAATGAAGGGTGAGGGAGATTTAGATAAGGTGGAGAGGGAAGATCTTTTACTTGCCGTGAAGTGAGAGAACTAAATAGAAGGGATCTGAGTATAGACCAAGTGTCAAGTCCCTGCGGTGGGAATGTGTCTGGTATTTTCAAGTGATGGAATGAAGGAGACAGGAAAGTGGCTGAAGAATAGGCCAGGAAGGGAGCGGGTGCAGAGCCTGTGGGCCCTGTGGGAGCTCTGGCTGCATCCTAAGTGTGAAGACAGCCACTGGAGGACTCTGAGCAGGAAAGTGACAGGACATGACTTGTGTTTTTAGATGGTTTCTGGCTGCTGGGTGGCAAAAGGAGTAAGAAACAGGGAGACCAGTGTAAGAGGCTATTGGAATCATCTAAGCAAGTGATGCTGGTGGCCTGACCTGGTGGGACGGGCCTGAGGAGCGGAAGGATGTATGTGCTTGCGGATACAGCCGATGATGTTGTGAGTGAAGGAGAGGGGTCAGGAACGAGCTTCCTGTTGTTCCCTGAGATCGGAGGATTTGGAGATGATTGTGTCTGGGTATAAAGTCAAGAGATTTGTTTCAATGATGTTAGGATTGAGATGTCCACTAAGTGTCCATGTGGAGAAAAGCGAGAAACAGTTGGCTTTGTGAGCCTGGAGTTCAGGAGCCAGACGTGGACTGGAGACAGAGATTTGCAAGATTTTAAAGTCATGGGACTAGGTGACGTCACCCAGGGAGTGAGTGCAGATAAAGAAGAAAAGAATATTATTCCCTGACCCTCACGTACAAAATATATATACTTAGGCAATTCTCAAGTGTGGAAATTTATAAAATTTAACAACTCCATCACTGTGTTTAATTTGAAAGTGATATGTTTCCTTAGAAAATTCATGCTGCTTTAAACTAAACTCTTGCCAAACTGTTTTTTCCTTTCTGTGCTACAAGTTGTTATAGCTTCAAAACACCCCCAAGTCCCCTGCCCCAGGAACAGGAGACTGTTCTAGTGGCCGAAGCTCCCGGTCTAGGGGTCTGACCTCACATGGGCTCCACACAGCTTCGCTCCAGTTTTGAAGTTTCCTTTTGTACAGTTGCTCTTTGGGGACAATGAAGGTGAAAGAAAAGGCCCCCTGGTCTTTCATCATAACAGGTGGGAGCTAGCATACTGGCTTTGTTCTTGAACTGCACCAGTTAATGAGGGATTCGATTCCTATCTGAAGACTCAGCATTGCTCTCCTTGACGGAGCTGGGGACAGGTCCTACATTCATTTATATCAGTAGAAATTTTAGTCCTGAGCACACTCGGGCAGCTCCTTTGGCTGTCCCGCTTGTACTTTAGGAGCTGCAGCCTGTAGTTTCCTCCCTGCCCTGCTACCTCAGTATCCCCACATCCCTGCAGTGGTCCCTGCAGAGAGGACCCTCCACGCACCTATCCTGGAACCTCAGAGCAGGGGAGCTGCCCAATTCTGGTACAACAAAAGGAACTAAGTCCCTGTCACATGTAAACAGAAGCTTAAGAAGAACTGTGTGATGGGAGGGTTGGCTGTGTTGGTGGGGAGAGGGAGAGGTGAAGAGAGGCTGAGTGGGGAATGGAATGGGGAGCTGTGGGGGGTGAGGCAGTGACAGCAGTGGAGGTGAATGAAGGTGGTGGTGAGGGACTGAACAGTGAGTGGCAGGGCAACGGTGGAGAAGCCATGGGGCTGGCCCATGGCAGTGAGGGAGGGTGTGACAGCAGTCACGATAAATGTGGTTAGAGACACAGCACATTTTCTTCCAAATGACTCATGATGAAGGCCATGGGACCCTGCAGAGGGCAGGAGGAAGACAGATATGGCTGAGTGTCACCTTTTTACAGCACAACACTCAGTATGTGCATAAAGGCTGAGTGTCCACAGGTTGGGACAAGGGCCCCTTGGTGCACACAGTCATGTGCTGAAGCAGCATGGTGGTTCCAACAAATGTCACTGCTTGCTCCAGGGCAAAGGGCACCCGCAGATCACAGGGCCACATCTGCTTTCGTGGGACCAGGATGGGCTCCCCAGGGAGAAAGTGCATTTTGTCTGACACCATTGGAGGAAACACCCAGGGGCACCTGATTTCAGGGACCACTCAGACATGAGCCAGGCAGCAAGCGCCCTTGAACTTCTAGCAGTTCAGAAAGTCAGAGTGCAGATATTCCGCTCGGGGTCACTCGTGGAGACCTAGGGGCAGTGCAGCAGGCCACACAGGAAACTGTACAGGACAGTCACGTCAGAGTGACACAGACACACTCCTGGGACTGGCTGACAATTCAGGAACGTCACAGAGAACTTGAGAAATGTACAACCGGACAGGACTGTTTGGGAGATGGGGAATAAACCATGATGCTTTGGTTTGACATATTAGAGACGAGGAAATGGCGTATTTTGACGGGCTCTGCATTTTCAGGCATGCAGGCCATGGTACCTGGAACATCCGGGGGCATCTGCGTTCCCTGCAGCCCTGCTCGGTTTGCTGGCCCACCTGCCTCCCTGTTGGCGATGCTGAAATACTAATGGGTTTGGTGACAGTGTCCTCTGAAAGGCACCTCTGCTCATCTCAGGACAAAGAAAAGCTGGTCTGGACAGGGAAGCTGGCAGTGATCATGGGGTCACCAGGGGCCATTCTGGCTCAGAATTCACCATACAGCGAACACTTCTCATGCCCGGGTTAACTTCTGAACACCACAGAAGGGAAAGAACATGGCTTGGGAGTCCCACACGCCTGAGCTCTACATCTGGGAAATGGCAGAGGACATCTTCCTCTGAGGCCGGCAGGGAAGGGTACAGGCAGCAATGAAGGTGAGGCACCTGGTGCCGTCTCTGGCCCACGGTGGGTGCCAGAGAAATGCTAGAGTTGTCCCCCCTTCCCAACAAAGGGCTGATGCAATCAAAAGGAAATCTGTAAAAACGAAAGATCCTTTATGTTGCAAAATTTCTCATCTGTATCAGATTGCGTCTGATTTTAAACTGTGGGTTAATCTATTTCAAGTGGATATTGACCTCAGAGATCTATGGGTTCACATTTACTAGCATTTACCCTACCTTGCAGGTACTATGAGCACTTGACACAGATTTTCTTCATGGGTTACTTTATCAATTTTAAAAAATACTTTACTACATACTACATAGTTTTTAGTTTGTGTTATCTTTTTAATACTAAAATTTCATTCAAGTGACAAAAAAAAGAGAAAGAAAGAAAGAGAGAGAGAGAGAGAGAAGAAGGAAAGAAGAAAGAAAGACAGAAAAGAAAAGAAAAGAAAAGAAAAGAAAAGAAAAGAAAAAAAGAAAAGAAAAGAAAAAAGAAAAGAAAAGAAAAAAAAAAAAACCTGTTAGCTGAAGCCCAAGCTTTGTTGCAGAAGCTGTTCTCAAGCTGTTCAGGTCCCCCGTCCCCCTGGTCTTACCCTTCACAGGAGACCCAGAGCACACACAGGGCAAGGTCCTTCCCAGGTGACGAAGCCATTCGACCACGTTACCAGCCCTGCAGGCCTGAGGTTTAACAACTGTCCACAGCAGAAGTTTGCTGAAATATTAAGAGAAGGACATCACGAAACTATTTTCTATTTTGAATGTGAGTTCAGATCCTAATCAGCAGGCTCCTGTGTGGACAGATTTATGGCTGAACTGGCCTCCCAAAACACTTGTGACATCTGGATTCCCACTGTTAGAGATCTGCTTCTTTGATTAGCCCTTCTGGGTTCCTCTCTGAAAGTATATAAACTTGAACTGGAAATTAAAGCATTAATTAATTAATTCACTCAGTGAATAATTTTGCGCTAGGCCCTGGGGGGTTGGGAAAGAACAAGACAGGGACACTGCCCTCAGAGCCTCTGGTCCCGTTCACGGCGACCGTATACAGCTGTGCAGTTTGCGTGCTGCACAATGTGTCCAGGGGAGGATGAAATCCAGTGCCTACCCTGTTTGCCCAGCTATGTGTCCTGATATGGGCCGAGTTTGCCTGGATGAAGCAATACCATTTGCTTTGCACAAAGATGCCATCTACTACTTGCAGCCAAGAACCCATAGGGCTTTGTTTGCCCACGGCGGGGGCGGGGGGCGGGGGGTGCTTTTATGCTGATGTACACTAAGGCCCTGCCTGGTCATGGTCCTGGGGCCATGACTGTTTCACCGATGTCTCCACCAGCTGTTGGGGTGGCAGAGGTCTCCTCCTGGCCCACAGCCAAGCCCTGGGGAAGGGAGGACTTCACAGGGAGCACAGAGACATAGCAAAGAGAGTCCATTTGAAGTTGGGGTGAGGGAAGGGAAGCAGGAACGACTCGGGTGGGCTCTAGTCCTCCTGTCCAGTGTTGAGCACCCACTAGACAAGACCCTCCCATCCCTGGCCTTGGCTCCCTCCTCTTCTGCGGGGGTGGGAGGCGGGACTGGGACCCTCTTGCCTTCCCCTGTAGTCCTCATCTTCCCTGACTGGTCCCGTCTTTGAGAGTGGGCCTCTGATCTCAAAAGAAGCCATCTTTCCCAGCTAGAAATGTTTTGCTAATAAAATGTATTGGGGTAACATCAGTTAATAACAGGTGTACAACTATAATACGACATCTGTATATTCTATGTAAATTCTTAAAACACAGACTATGCTGTGGGAATAGTGAGCATTCCCTTCAGGCCGGACCGAAGGGAAAGCTTCCCCATGAAGGGAGGGAGAAGACCGTGGCTGGGAGTCTGGGAGGGCAAGGAGACCTGGCTCCCTGCCCCTCCTTGGGGCTGTGCTGTCCCACAGGACCAGCGGACTTGGCTCTCCTGCGTAACGAGTTCTCATCACTGCGCGGGGGCTGAGCAGATGGGCAGCACTGTCCCGCTGGCTCCTCTGCTCCCTAATTGCACGATGTCCGGGAGGTGGTCTCCTGACAGCGATCATTAGGGAAGAACTAACAATTCTGATTGCTCAGAACACAGCTCCCACAGCCAATTAGCAGCAGAGGACACTGAGCTGCACTGTGGGTTGGGGGATGATTGATGCTGGCTTTGTGCCTCCTCACGGGGTGGGGCAGCGGGTGGCTGGAGAGTGGAGCTGAAGGTGGCAGTGTGATGACAATGGTGGGGCTGGGGGAGGAGTCATCTCCAACTGCAGGTACGAGTGTCAGACCTGCTGCTGCCCAACCCCCAGGCGGACAACCTGCCGATCCCTGCACATTCTGCACATTGAGAGTTTAGCTAACGCCACTGCCACGACGAGGTGAGAACCAAAGCCACGCTAAACTGTCTCCTCCTCCGCAAACAGCACAGGAGGTTTTAGAAGAACGCGCTAAGTTTTCCAGTTCTAAAATGGCCTCGCAGTCTCAGTGTGTCTTGTCATGTTCTCGGTGTTCGGTCTCTCAGATGCCTGAAGACCCAGGGGAAGTTTAGTTTCATCACATCAGAAAAAAACCCGGCGTTCCTTCTTGAAAACTAGCTCCGGTCTCCTCCAGACGATGTTTGGCAGTGTCACTGGGAGAGAATCAGCCAGCCCTGAGCTGCAATCATGCTTCTGCTTTGACCAGCTGTGTGGCCTTAGACCAGTCACTAACCTCCCTGGGCCTCACTCTGCAGCTACAGAGCACAGATCACAACCAGCAGAGTCACTACCACCCAGGGGGCTGCCCTCGACCTCAACTCAGACGATGGCAAGGATGACGACGGTGAGGCTCTGAAGTGGGCTCTTCCCACGCTACGTGCCAGGCTACGCGCGTGGCCTCATTTCACCTTCACAACGATCTCACGAGGCGCGTCCCAGTTTTCCCCTGTGAGAAGTGACGAGACAGGCGGAGGGAGGACTCTGCCCCAGGACCGCCTGGGGCCAGGTCTTGTGCTCAGGACCGCCATCCAAGGGACAATGGGAAGAAATGGTGTAGCTGTGACAACAGACAAGCCGAGGGGAGATGGGGGCTAAGGCCAAGGTCACTGTTCTTCCAGAATCTGCTTTGCTCAAAATTAGGCCTGGTCTATGAGTAGGGGTCTCCATGCTTCTAAACTTGAGGACGTTTTAGGCCATCGGGGTTCACCACATTAGGGTTCCTGTGGCCCCTGCAGGAGGGAACACAGAGTGTGACAAGCCTTGGATTCCATTCCCTGTGAGGCATCCACTCTCCGCCTTATGTCACGGTCCCTCAGGGACCCCCTGGGACCTACGGGCACACTCTACAGCACAATGTGACTTCATTACAGGAAAAGTCCCTTCTGTCCTATCTCAGATTAATGGGGTCTGTACCATAGTTCACACATTCTTGTTTTTGGATCTCTGACTATTGATTAATGGCAAGTCATTGGTTACAGACGCACACTGCACACCATCAGCATTTGCGACGTACTCTGGAAATAAATGCTCATATTAGTACTTGAGAAAGATCGATAGCCACAAGGTGCACACAGTGCTTGGGAAATGTGAGGCACAATCTTTCCGTATCCAGGCACTTTCCAAACTCTGGGTATAAAGCTGCCTGGGCGAGGAACGGAGCTGGAAGTAAGATTTTCACACCGGCGGTAAACTTTACAAGAGAAGAAACAATTGGAGAAAAACCAATTTAGTTAATTGTCTTTGTTGCGCCTGCCGTTTGTGTGTACGTGGAGCCAGAGAGCCTTCTTCGGAAGCATAGTCTTGCTCTAGCTACAGTGGCCCTGTGGGCTGGGTCTTGCTGCTTCTGCATGTCCTCTGTGCCCTCCCAGGGGTTGGACTTAATGGGAGAGTAGCATTTGCCAAGGTTTCAGGGAGTGGCCCTAGGACAGTGATGTTTGTTGCCATAGAAATGAATATAAAGTTTCTAGTTCATCGCTGTCATCTCAGCAGGACCTGGGAGAGGAACGGACAAGTCAGGGCCCTTACAGGGTTGGTTATGGGCATTCGTAACCTAGCGAAAGAAGCGGAGGGCTAACTGTTCAGGCATGCCTTAGCTCCCTGCGTGCGTCAGTTTAGCTTGACTCATTATATCAAAATCTTACTCTACAGAACAAAAGAGCGAAATATGGCCTTCCCAAATAAAAAGCAGATAGGCTTGTTCCTTCTTTCCTCTCTCCCTCCCTCTCTCCCTCCTTCCATTCTCTTCCCTTTTCCTTCCTTCTTTCTCTCCTTCCTTCCTTCCTTCCTTCCTTCCTTCCTTCCTTCCTTCCTTCCTTCCATCCTTCCTTCCACAAATTCCTGGTGTGCATTTCAATATTAGTCTACTTGGTAGCAATAGAAGTAACACACGCATTTGTGTTTTTCACTATTTATTGATGGTCACATCCGTAATTGGGTGCAATGCGCCTGGTTGGCCTGCTTAACTCTGACTTGACAAAGCTATAAGAGAGTGGTCGGCCAGCAAAGTCTTCAGAAATGGCTCCGTGGACAAGGCTGAAAGGAAGAAGGCACCTGATAAAGACATGAGTCCTCAGCACAGGTCTGTGGCCCCACCATTCTGGCAAAGTGGCGGAGAACAGCACAATTTCCTATAAAACTCTCTGGCAGGCAGTAGTTAAATGCAATCAGAAGAACTATTGATGGGAAGGGAATAGCATCGTGGAGAGGGAGTGAAAGTTCTCAGTCAGGGATGGCCCAGCCGACAGTGGGGATCACCCCATTCGTTCCCACTGAGCCTGGGTGTAGCTTGCTCATTTATCTCTCATGGCTCTCCAGGCAGACACTACCAAGAGATCAGCGTTACCACTTGAGGCTGAATACGATGGAAATGAGTTTTCTGACGCCTCGGAGAGGCAGAGTCTAATTTCCCTCTGCTTGACTCTGGTCTGGCCTTAGTGACTTCTTTGACCAACATAATATGACAGAGATAACGGAAACTCAGAAGCCTTACGTCACGAAGGTGTCTTGGAGCACTCACTCTTAGAGCTTTGGGCCACCACGGAAGAGGGATGATATCTATTGGACAGACGTGTGGAATGCTCTAAGACTACGTGGGGAGCCTCCCAGCTGGTGGCCGAGCATCACTGAGCAACCCCAGTCAACGCCACCTGCAGCAGAAGACTCACCCTGCCGAACTGTGCCCAAACTCCTTACACAAGTGCGGGCTACAATACAAAGGCTGTTGTGTTAAGCCGCTACATTTTGTGAGTAATTTGTTACATGGTAAATAAACTGAATACCATACAAGGTGAAACTCATCGCCACCCTGAGTATAGATAAGAAAAAGTGTGTTCAGGATCCAGCAGAAGTCCTCTCCCAATAATAGAATAGTAATACTAGTATTGATTGAGTGCGAAACTCTAGGCAACATTTTATATGGAATAACTTGGTTACACGCAAAATCTTCCCAAATACCCAAGGATGGCTGCCAAAGCCCCAGGAATGGGCCAACACTGATGGGGTTGCCTCCGCTGAGAGTCAACTCAAAGAACAATCAACCTAACAGAGGGTTTGACAGTTATCCAATCACGTCTTTCATCGGTCCTTACTATACCCCATTTGGGCTGGGAAAGGCTGGTTTCACTATCTTTCTTTCTTTCTTTCTTTTTTTAACAGATGAGGAAATGGAGGCTCAGAGTATTTGTAATTGATCCAAGTTCATACTGGTTAGCGAAGGAGGCGGAACTCAGACCCAGATATGACAACTGCCTGCCCAGTGGTTCTCCCGTACAACACACTGCCTCTCTCAACACGTTAGCTAATCAAGAGGGCTTCTCCTCACCATGACATTCCTGCCTCTCGCATACCTACTCAGCCCCGTGAGGACCAGACGACGTCCTTACAAGGGAAACGAACTCTCACTTTCACATGGACACGTGCTGCCTGAGATTTGTAGCCCCTCATGGCTCAGGTTCTCCACTGTAAAACCTGTCTCGTGGGGTGTGTATGTGTGAGCGCTGACAGTTCACACAGCTGGGAGAATCGAGGCAGGCGTGGCACAAGGTGAGTGCTCAGTAAGTGAGGCAAATGTTATTATTCGTTATTAACTCTCTTGACATCGATGGCGAAGCATCGGCTATGTGCACGTGCTGGTTTCGGCACCAGGGATTCAGCAGTGAACAAAATAGGCAGAACTCCGCCTCTTAGAGATCTGACGCTCCAGGGTTAAGTGGAGGCCTCTGTGAGGTGGCTGCCGCGTGGCTGACTAGGCCCACTCACTAGCTCCGGGATCACTCTCAATTCAAACCTACTCCACAGCAACATGACAAGTCAGTGTCCTTCAGAGACTTTTACAGTACAGTCAAGACCACGAACCTTAAATCCGGCAACTTTTTCATGTGCTCTTGGGCCTTGCGGAGGGAGGTTGCAGCCCAGTTCTGGTAAGCGGTCCTAAAGGATGGCTTATGAAGGCGAGAATGCTTCTTGGGTCCCAGCTCATGAAAAGTGAGCTAAGTCATCTGGCCCTTCCAAGCTCTCTCCTTCTGACTTCTCAGGCTGTCACGTCAGGAAAGAAAAATTCTTGGAGTTGTGAGGCAAATAAATAAATACCTAGGCTGCTCTCTTTCAGTGAGTTAAAGCCAGAGGTGAAATCTTGCATGTTTAAACCTGGAGCTCATTGGAATTCATCAAAGCCTGGACCAGTTCCCCAGAGACCTGCAAAAGCCTAATCATGCTATTTGTTTCTGAAGCAGGGGACACTGCAGTCCATTCTGCCCACTCATCCACATTAATATTATTTTCTAGTCTGGGAGGTTCGATAGTGGGGCAATTGCATACTCTTTCTGGCAATGGGCACCCACATGAGGGCGGGAAACCCCTCCAAACCTGCCAGCTTTCCAGAGGATTTTATTTCTTGAAGATTGGTGGTCAAGTAGCCTGTCATGATTTAACTTTCCAATTTTGACGAAACATTTTCCTTTTCTAGTTCCTGCATTCAGCCAGCATATATTGCCTATTAGGGCAGGGTTCTAAGTGAAGAGAACAGGCTGTGATGGAGTTTATATTCTAGTTGAGGAAGTTTAGACAATACACAAAGAAATCGACTCATAAGAAAAAAATCAGACGGTGATGAGTGCTATGCAGAGAATTAAAGCACATCGATTTGATCAGGAGGCCTCTCCGAGGTGACTCGACAGGGAGGAGGAACTGGCTATGTAAAGGACAGCGGGAAGCTTTCCAGGCAGGGGGTGGGCTATTGCCGGGCCAAGGTGGGGCACGTGAGGGACAGAGAAGGGGCCAGAGAGGGCATAGCACAGTGGCTTCAGACGAGATCAGACAGGCATATGGGATGAAGAGGGGCCTCAGGGCCTGGCTATAGCAAAGACCTTTGGCTTTCATTCAAGGTGAGATAGGAAAGCCCCCAAGCTTTGAAGCAGCAGGTCATGTGATCTGATTTACATTGAAAACAGATTACTCTGGCTATCGTATGGAGATTGGTCTATAATGGAGCAAGAGTGGAGGGAGGGAGACCAACGCGAGGCTCCTATTTGTCATGGTGAAAGATGAAAATGGCTCTGAGGAGTGTGCAGTACTGGGGATGGAGAAAAGCGAGCGATACCTGGGGTATACTTTGGAAGTAGAGTTGATAAGGTTGACGGATTAGATGTGGAGAGGTGGCGGATGGTCAGAAAAATAAACGGAATATTTTTCAGAGAGAATAACTCAACATTTCAGTATATTCCACCTTAGTCTTTTCCAGTTACATAAACATACACATGTATTTTTAGAAAATTCAAATCTGGATGTAGTTTTACATCATGCTTTTCAACTTAACATTCTTTTTGTGAATATTCCTACAAGTCATAATTTTAAAAGGCTGCATAATATCTCATCATATAGGGCATATCATAATTTCTTTAACCAATCACTGCTTGACATTTGGGCTGCTTCCAATTTTTCTGCTATTATAAACAAGGCTACAGTAAACATTCCTGTACATAAATCTTAGGCAATCTCTGATTTTGTTGCCTTGTGATAGATTGTCTGAAGTGGAATTACTGAATCGAAAGCATTAAAAAAAAAAGAATTGATATATAGGTACTGCCAAATTATTGACGGGAGAAGTAATGGTAAAACCATTTTATATTCCCATTGGCTGTATTTGATAGTTCTGATTTCACTTTATCTTGCTCAAAGTAAATTTTATTATTCAAAATGGCCAATTTAATAGCCAAAGTGTATTATGCTACTGTTTTAATTTGCCTTATTTTGATTATTAGTAAGGTTAAGCATCTTCCTGATATTTAATGATCACGCATATTTGGTAGATGGAGGTAAACGTGTGTGCATGCATTCTCCATTTATGCTCTTCGCCAACTTCTTTTTATTGATTACTAAGAACTCTTTATATAGCAAAGTCATTCCTAACTCCAACTACTTCTGCCCATCTTTTTCATTTGTTCACGATATATTCAGAAGACTGAAGATTTTATGTCATCAGATATATCAGCCATTTCCCTAATTGTGTTTTCCTTTTCTATCTGGCTTAGGAAAGTCTCACTCACCTGAATAAAAGCACATAAATATCTGTGTAAATTTATTTGAGGTCATTTGTAATTTTATTTACTTTGGAAGCTACCTTTCCCCGAGTGATTTTGCAGAACATAAAACACCAGTCTCATGAAATATTCTGTCGTCAAATAACTGTGGGAACAGTATGTACTATAGTTTTCTCTTGAAATAATCTAGTGCATGGTAGCAAGGAAGATTTTGAAAAATTTGCAATGAAGAAATCTGCTTACCTTGGCTTAACACAATGCTTCCAAACTTACTTATTACAGAAACTTTTCCTATTAAGATTATTAATGTTCTTGGTTAGGGTTGGGGTTGGGGTTGGGATTAAAGTTAGGGGAAAAAGTTCATTAGTGTTCTAACAGAGTGTTTTGGAACAAGCACTTTAGAAGAACCATTTTATCCAACTGGAATCTTGGGACAATCTCACTTAAAAAACAAACAAATAAATAACTCTCCCCCCCGCCCCCCCACACACAATTATTTGTTTCAGCACCATTTGAAAATAATCCACCCCTTTCTGGCAGTTCTAAAATACCATTGTTATGTTAGCATTCTGTGTCCTAAGGTTTGTTTCTGGCCCTTCTGTTCAGTTCTGTTGGTACATAAAGGCCTCACACCACTATGCTCATGTTTTTCCTCTGATTCCTGAGTTAACAACTGACGTTATTGGGTGCGTAAAGCTCCTGGGTCACTGCATCTTTTACATGGATTTTATCGACATAAAATAACCTCTTTCTCATTCACTGTTTTTACCTTGAATTATACTTCGCTTCTAAAATTGTTAGCTTTGCTTTCTTTTTTATGTTTTTGACTAACAGATCTTGGCCCGCCTTTCTCTTTACCATGCTTGCGCCCTTTGATTTTAAGTGTATGTCTTTTCATTCTCTCATTCATCACAAGTGCACTGACTACTTCCTATGTGCCAAGTGTTAGGCACTAGAGAATACAATGTTGATCTGAAAACAAATATGCTGCTTACCCTCATAGAAATTAAAGGACGGTACGAAAGATAGACATTAATCAAGAATTTCCTATGTATATGGAAAATAACAATGATGGTAGATGTTTGATGGTATATGTTTCACATGAGCTCCTAAGTTAATAATGAAATGTCTTCATTTAGTTTGGGGGAGTGCTGGGGGAAGGCTGTCCAGAGAGAGAGAGAGAGACATTTTGGCTTGGCTCTAAGAAATGTGTTACCCAGACCAGGGCAAAGAACTGGGGGACTTCCAGACAGAGGATGGGCTTGTGGCAGGAAGGAGCTTGGTGCTGGCAGGTGGGCTAGGAGCAGAGGACCAGGAGAATAGGGTGTGAGTTGAGGTTGGAAAGATCAGTGGCATCAGACCATGCAGCACCTTTTAGGTCTTGCTGAGAACTTCAGCCTTTATCCTAAAACGCTGAAAGCTCATTAAAGGGTTTTAAGCCGAGGGTTTATGAGCAGCGATGTGCTGAGATCTCTGCACACAGGAGCCGAGCTGTGCACGCCTCTTCCCGACTCGGTGTTCAGGAACATCGCTGGTCACTCGAAATCACCCATGATGGTCATATTTACACCATAGAAACTGGCAAATGCTCTATATTGGGGCTTTCTCCCATGGAGGGCCGGTTATTAAACATTTACCTTCACATCCTTGACTGACATAGTCACCAATTGCATTCTGAAAAGAGATCACTCTGGATCTGGTGGAGAAAAGATTCAGGAGAGTAAAAGGATGCGGGGAGACTGGTTAGGATGTGATTATGAGACTCTGGTTGAGAAATAGCTGTACCTTGAGTTAGAGTGGGTGTAGTGGAGATGGAGAGAAGTGGCTGGGTTTCAGACACATCTAGGATGCGGAGCTGCGAAGATGTGGTGATGGATTGGATTGGGTGGCTACGGGAGAAAGAGGTGATAAAGATGGCTCCCTGATCTCTGACTTGTGCAAAGGGATGGATGGTGATATCAGTGAGATAGAAACGCTGGTTGAGATGCATTTTGTTTTATGTCTGTTTAGGTAGAGGCTTGGTGATGGGAGAAGACCGTGAGTTTAGATTTGTACATTATGAGTTTGAGTTGCCCGTGAGACACTCAAGTATTAGTGCCAAACAGGAAGTTGGACTTATAGACTAAAACTCGAGCTCCATGGATGGGGTGTAGGCTGGGGCGGGGGTGGGTGGGTGGGTAATGGAAGAGCAATCTTGCAGTGCAAGTCCTGACTACAGAAGGATGGAGGGTCCAGCTGGGCAGGTGGCACAGACACAGCACAGAACATCTTGGGGTGCACCTGTTCACTGACTCACTCCTGGTGCTGGTGAGAAAGAAGGGCTCTAGGGGTGCGGTGGGGACATGGAAATAGCTCTGTCCGTTTGGGTGGTTGTGAGCCTCTTGCGGGCACCTGACAGATGTCTCACCAGGCCCACTTGGGGACGGGTCTAGACTTCAAGGCACTTGCTTGCAGAGAGGATCAAAGTCTGCCTGTGGCTGCACAAGGGGCTCAGGTCCAGCCTGATCAATCAGCCTCCTGTGGCCTTGGGTGCACTGCACATGTCTATCTGTCTGGCTAACAGAACAGCTCATGGCAATGTCAGGCCTGACCTGGGACATCAGCTTTATCAAGGAAGCTTACTGCCACCAGGACGAAGGTGCAAGGAGTGTAAATGCTCCCGATAGCTGGCTTACCTCCTTGGAGGTGCAGTATCAAGGCAGTGGCCCGGCTCAGCTGACTGGTAGGAGAGGAGAAGACAGTGGAGATGACAGCGCCCAGCCAAGGCCCAGCACGAGGGAGGAATTCCAGGCACAGCATCGGAACCGCAGCCCAGCCCTCCCCCGTGGTTTCACCACACCGCTGCTGGGCCCACCACGGCACCAGAGACGAGGCTGTGTCCTGCCGGCTAGGCGTACACGCAGTTGACCACCTCCCCCTGGCCTGAGCCTCCTGTCTTAGTAACAGAGTCAGCCCTCTTCCTGAAGATGGCAAGGAAAAGAAAGAAAAGACTGGCAGTGTCAGGGCCTGCACAGCAGAGGGCCTGGCTCAGGGCAGCCTTGCTCGTCCTGTGCAGTTCCCAGAAGCAGGCCCTGAGTCAGGACTTGAGTTAACTGGCAGGTGCCCCCAGCAAGCGATGGTGGGGAAGGAGAAATGGAACAAGGAAGAGACAGAAGCAGACACAGAGGACATTAATGAGCAGGTTATAGCCATGGGCAGCTGGGACTCAAACCTGCTGGGCAGGCACCTCTGGGCGGTGGAGGTAGGGCCTGCTTCCCTGTCCACCTGCGGGGTGCAGAGCTGAGGCTTATCTGCCAGCTCTTGTTTATCATTGGTTAAAGACTGCTTCTGTGGACATTAACTGCTCAGTACTTCTGGCCTGTCTGGTGCACTGACCGAGCACGCCCAGGGTCCTGGCAGAGGCCGAGTAGAGGCCTGTGGTGAGGCAGACAGCAGTGTCTGAGCCCTGAGTCAGGTGCCTTCAGGGCTCACTGTTGGCATATGCCATGGTGGCCAAGAACTGTTTAGTAAAGATTTCAGAGTTGGGAGGGTCACAGGTGGATAATCCAGTACCACAGAGGACTTGGCAAGGGGTGAAAACCTGAATGGAGGCCTGAGGCCAGCATTGGTGACACACAGGGCTACTGTACCCTGAAAAGGGTCCAGGGAAATTGAATTACTTGTACCAGGACATGGAGATGGCTGGAGTCCAGGTTAGGAGCAGGAAACCCAGACCTGCCGACTCCCACCCGTGGTGTTGCCTTGGACCCCCGTCAGGTGTGCCCCAGAGTGACCTGGCTGGCTGATACTGATCACACACCAAAAGCATCATTGGGAAAGGTCATCATCTATGGAGTGAGCTTACCTTCCCTCTTGCAGGGATTCCAGTCCAGGTTGGCAGGGCCTGGGACAGGATGCTCAAGGGTGGAGTGTCATATCTTTGAGTGGCTGTAAATAGCCATGCCTGTCAGCTAGGGAGCTACTAGTGGGCTAATGGGGACAGAGACCACTCCTCCTCTGCACAGTCTGATTTAATGATCTGATGTTGTGATAACTTTCCCCCGGCTAACAGCTATATGTCTGTGCTGTGGGGTGAGAAGATCTCAGCTATCTTTCTCCCTCTGTTTGGTTCCAAGAAGATGCAACCAGACTGTAAATTGATAGCACAGGCACCCCTTCAGCTCCCCATCATTTCTCTTTGTTGCTAATTGTACAGTTGTGATATCTCACCATTAAGTCATTAGACTGAAGTGAAAGATGCTAAATTAGCCTACGTTAACGTGGAGTCAAATCCATTTTTATTGAACATTCTCTTCTTCAGTTTTTCTTGAGAGATGTGATGTTAATGTTTTTAATCTTTTTTCAAGATTACGAAAAAAAATCCTCATCTCTTTTTGACCAGAGTCAATAGAAACATGTTCAGCGAAGTCAATACAAAATGGCATGGGTACCATTCTTTGACTGATTCTTTAAAAAACTCCCATGCAGTGGTATGCCATCTTGAACTCTGATGGAAGTAGGAAGAAAAAACACAGAGGCATCTGTGCGATGACCCACGCAGAGTCATAGGACCCCAAAATCCATGTATTCCCTTCTCCTGAGTCAGATAGGCTCAATCCAGACTTTTGGGGTCACCAAGACACAACCACTCACTGATTAAGTCTCATGCTACCATGGACCCAACACAATCAGTATCTCTAGATGTTACATAATATTTCATTTATTTGCCATATACAATTGTACATTTTGTACCTTCTTTAAAGCAACAACAGTTAGTTACCCTGTGTATCTTATTCAATGTGAGCAAAGCACATTAAGTCAATCTGGTGTTTTTAAAAAATATTTTTGAAGATTCAGCTTATCAGAAAATTACTACCTCTAAATATACCAGTGTTTGTGTTCCATGTGGGCCACCTTTATTTCTGCCCATCCCTACCTCCTTTGCAGAAGGTCTTCTGCACAACACCTCACTTGTGTTCATAAGGTAAGTGTGACATTCTAATTAGGAATCAAACCTGCATGGTAGAGTCTAAATGTGGAATTTAAATTTACTCAAGGTCCAAAAAATATTCAATCGTCCCTATCTGAGATTTTTTTCTGGGTGCAAGAAACTGATAAGGGGAGTTCAATTCTCCAAATGTGCCTTAAGGAAGAAATAGCAACATTTAAGAATTCCTATTTGGTAAAGGGAAAGCCCAAATGTTCTAGGCATCCAAGCTTGAACAGAATTCTCATATTTTAAGGTATTAAGGAAACTCATTCAGGGTTCTGCTGCTCTGTCGTCCCCTTAAAACCAGGTGGGCAGCTAACCCTTCAGATCCATCCTGCTGGAGAAGGTGGCTGTGAGTCTTCTGCCAGACATGGCTACTTTTCTGAGAATGTTTTCTGACCTGGGTTAGTCTGGACCTGGGCTGGGATGGTGACACTCTGAGTTACCTTAGTTCAGGAATCCAACCTTCCCTGGCCAGCCTCTATTTGGGTTCAGCCTGATGTTCTGAGAGGACCCCAGCACCGGTAGGTCAGTTGGCTGTGGGGATCCTCCAGCCTTGTAGGAGGCCCCACCTCGACTCTGCCCCTTGCACCTCATTCCCACCAGACTTTAAGGCCTGTAGCAACCTCCGCTCTGTTCCAGGCCCTCTCTGCCCCCAGCTTTTGCGCAGCCCATCGCTCTGCTTGGAACACTTGCCCCTCACTCCTCTGCCTCAGGCCCTCACTGGCTTTCAGGTTAGACATCATGGCACCTGAGACACCTTTCCTACATCTCCATTTGGGCATTAGGGGTTCCCGCCATATGCTCCTACAGCATGCCCGCCTCCCCCTCCCCCTGGCACCTGTGCTGAGTTGCAGCTGTCAGTCCAGGGAAGGTGGAGGGCGGAATCACATCTGCACTGGGCTATCCCCAGCTCCCTACAGTTTATTAAATGGATTAACAACTGAAAGGAAGGAAAAAAGGGAAAGCAAAAACAGATAGCTAGGTACCTTCTTGCTCACAGCCCCTGCAGGGGGCTGAATGTGTCCCCCAAAATTTATACATTGAAACCTAACCCCCAAGGATATAGTATTAGGAGTGAGGCCTAATACTATAGGTCATGAGGGTGGAGCCCTCCTGAATGGGATTAGTGCCCTGATAAAAAGAACCCCAGAGAGCTTCCTAGCTCCTTCTACCTGTGTGGACACAGTCCGAAGTCTGCAACCTGCAAAGGGCCCTTATCGGAATCTGGCCATGCTGATGGCCTGATCTCTTGGAGTTCTGGCCTCCAGAGCCATGAGAAGTAAATATTAGTTGTTTATATTTTGTTACAGCAGCTCAAGCTGACTGAGATGCTACCACCCCTCTGCCCCCAAAACCCCGGGAAGGTGTCCAGGGCAGCCAGAGTGCTGAGCCCAGCTGGGCCAGCCAGCTTCTCCAGGGCCCAGTGCCAACGAAGGCTGGCCCAGGAACTCCAGATGTGTCCTACCTGCCACCCGACTGCAGCCTGGTCTCCCTCTCTGGGGACCACACTGGCCCTCTGCTCCCACTCTTGCCCAGACATATCTTGCTCAGACTCACTCTCTGCCCACTCTGGGTGGTCATGAAGGTCTGTGCTGTGCCCCTGTATTTTCTCTCTCTTGCTAAACCACTGTTGGCCTCCACTGCTCCCTACCTGGGGCCTGACCAGCTGTGAGCAGCGGGCTGTAGCCCCTAGGCCCTGGCTTGCCCCATTGACTGCCTTGATGCTTTCCAGACGGGGCAGGGGAGAAGGTGACGTGGGGACTGCTGCAGGGCACCTGGCAGGGGGCTGTCTACACGTGCGGTCTCAAGCAGCCCTCTCGCCTATTCCGCTGCATCCTCCTTCCAGCCTCCACTTTTGGGCCCCAGGGAGGAGGGCAAGATGCCTGATTGCCTGCAGTCCCTGTTCTACCTTTACTGTCCCTACTACTGCCATGACCTGGGCGCAGACCGCAGAAGGGGAGACGTGGCTCAAACTGGCTCAGAGAGTACAGGAAAGCACACTGGCACTGCGTCCAGCACGCAGCGCCTCTCAAACAGCCTGGACTGAAGCCCCAGCAAGCCAGTTCCGCTTGGGACCCCATTTAGTTTTCACATTCAAGTTAAAGATCAAGTCAGCTTTTTTTTTTTCTTTTTTTTTTTTCTGACAGAGGAAGCACCATCTACCTCTAAAAATCAGAGAAAGAGGAAGGAAGGGCAGCTGCCAGCTAACAAGGCCTTGCTGGGTGAGCGTCATCCTGTAAGGACATCCAGGTAAGGGATGTGCCTGTGCCGTCAGACGGCTGTGGAGATCTGGCCCAGCCTCGTTCTCGTCACCTGCAGGCAGGCTGCCATCCCATCGCCCTGCCTGCTCTGACGCCTGATGCTGTCCTGGGCACACTGTCTCCTAGGGACAATGGGTACCCCACTGCGGCCAGCCGGCCCCACCTGCGGAGTCTCTAACATAGCAGCCTGAGGCAGGCTGATCCCTCCAAGTGCAGCTCAGGACGGGGGTGGCAAGCACGTACCAGAGCGGGCTTCAGGGGCGGCTTTCTTCCCACAAGTGCGTGGGCTTTCCTGGCTCCCCTGCGTGTTTGCCTGCCAGAGCCTCAGCAATACTAAAGCAGAGGGAAATTCTTGGGGATTATTTATTTAATCGAGCTTTGAATTTATGCTTGAGCTTTGAAGAAGGAGAAAAAAGACAACCCTCCTTAATTCAACAACTTTTGCAAAAGGTTACAAAACACAGATATTTTACAGGTAGAAGCAGCTGGCAGCCGGGTGCCATTCTAGGCAAACCATGTGTCCCCTGGCAGTTCTTTTTAACGGATGAGACAGGTTTATATGTAGTTTACAAACTCAAGGGCTAGGGATTTCCCCGAGTGACTGAAAAAGGGCATAAAAATGCTAACAGTCATGACCTTCCTTTCTCACAAGGAGGCTCCCCTCCTACCCCGCCGCTATTCCAAGGGCCCCCCAAGTAACTTGACCCCATCGAGGCCCCTAGATCCTCGCCCCAGGCAGGCCCCGTGGCCCACTTCTGTTCCCAAACATGCTGCATCCGCTGCCCCGGCTCCACATCTGCATCCTCCTGCCTCCGAGGTCGCTCCGCTCTTTTGAGTGACTCCAGCCCCTGCCCCCATCCAGGCCCTTCTGCAGGTAGGAGCTCTGAAGCTGCTCCTTTCAGGGGCAGCCCTGCCGCGGCCCAGCCCCATCCCAGTGCCATCCCCACGGGATGTGTCCGCTCTGCACGGGTGCCTCCCTCCGGCGTGGTAGCTGCAGAAGTGGCGGGAAGAGCGGCGCTGGCCGACATGTAAGAGAACTTGTGTGCGAGGCACGTAACAAGCCTTGTCAATCAGGTCTCATCTGCATCATTGTCAGCTCGTATTACATTTATGCAAACTGAAGCACAGAGCAAGAAAGGACCAGCCCAAGGCCATATGGGCCACCTAGACCCCAGGTCTCTCTGTGAACCACTGTGCTGTTCTGCCTTTCAAAGCAGTGCATGATTTGCCTCTCAGAAACTCCTAAACCCTGCACTTGGGAGAAGCACCTGGCTGGCACGGGGGAGAGAATGATGCTCGGCAGATCAGGGGCCGATTCCTGCAGCTCGGACTCCATACAGCTCATAGGCACGTGCGGTTCAGCAGTGCACAGGACCACTGTGTTTAAATCCCCTCTGAGAGCGAGCCATGCGACCCTAGCATTCTGGGGAAAACGTCCTAATTTTTCCACAGAACTTTTTTTTTCTTTCACGGAACAGATGGCAAGATTTTCATCTCAATAACTTCATGGAGGAAATTGTTATTCCCCCCCTTTGCTTGCGTGTGTGAGGTTTCGTACGTTAGCACGAAAGCAGCTGTGTGTAGTCTTTGCTCACACTTGCGATGCCGAGAAGACGCTTTAAATTAAGCACTATCAGTAAACAGTGATCGTAAAGTAGCAGGAAGATACCATTCCACTAATTTGGCCCCTGATGAGGCCATATGCCACCTCCCTCCCCGGATTGCCCTTCTGAATGGTTGCTGTCACTCGGTAACAGAATCATGGCTTCCGGCTTTTTCTCTACACCTTCTGCCTTCCCAGGCCTGGTAAACTTCCTCTGTGATCAGCACTGCTCTATCTGAAGGGAGCTGCCTGCTCCATCACCTGGGGCGCAGGTGTGCTGATGGCCATGGGCAATCTGTTCACCCTCTGGTGTCACTCCTGTCCCCGGAGGCCAGCATCCCCTCATGGTGCATAGGGTGCCAGGTGCTCCCTGGCTCCTGGAGCTTACAGAGGGACCACACGCATGATAGGGCCTCTCTTCCATCAGAGCTCAGCTGGCTTTTGTCAGTCTCCACCCAGTGACACTGATTTGGGCTCCTGGGGAGGGATCTCTGAATGTCCCAGTCTTCTGCACAATACAGCTTGACATCAACTGAAGGAGATTAGACAGGGATTTCAATTTAGGTCCCCATAAGCACAGGTGCCACCAGTGTTTCAGGTAATCACTAATTCACAGCCAGATGTTTATGGCCAATTGGCTAATTTATACTGGGGAGTTAATTCTGACAGTGGTTTAATAGGTTTTCCCTTCTAGATAACATTTACATTTTAGTGGTAGCCTTTAGGCATACAAACAAACCCTGAAAGGGGAAGGGGAGCATCCAGAGCCTCCACCCCTCCTCTAGTCCCCTACAACATGTACACACCACCGCATCACCTCACTGGGGCTCTGAGCAGCCCTGTAGGGCAGGACCAGACCAGCCCTGCCAGATGGACTGTCAGCACTCAGGTGACCCTGCAAAACACTGGGCATCGCAACGCAGCTTGCAGAGTCCCATGGAATTAGGAACCACATAGAGGCCTTCGGAGAGAGGCAGGCGTGACACTCTGGGGCTGGAGACATGCAGCAAAGCCAAGTGAGACAAACTGCCCAGTAATCTAGGGGCATGTGGGCTTCTCTTAAAGTCAGCAGTAGTGGGTCGTCTCCTGGGAGAGGTATGTTTTGGGGCTCGTGTCCAGGGGGATGGGGTGAAGGGACTAAAGTCTGGAGTTTGTTACTCAGTAATGAGGAAGACCTGGAAAACAGATGGGCCCCGAGAGGATGGGTCCAGAGAGAGCCTGCCACAAGCATCCACCCCAGGTGGAGTTTGTGGGAGGGCCACCCCGCAGTCACGCCTCCTTTCCAGCATGTTGAGGTACACATGAAGAGTTCCCAGATTTTTTTTTGAGATGGCCAATGTTTCCCTTGGGTACTCTCTTTTCACCCGCTCCCCTAGAGTCACTGCCTATCATTTTCAAAGAAACGGAAATAGAGGCAAATTGAATTTCCTCTTGTGTGAAAGAGACCTTTAGCAACAGACCCCCAGCCCTCTGCTCTGGGGGTTCTACTAGGCCTTTACTGGGGATGTGTGGTTAGTTGTCCAGCTGAAGGTACAGTCCAGGCTCCTCCCTCCAGGTTCAGGTCAAGTTCACCTCGGAAATGTGAAAGATCTTCTATGTTTGGCAGTCACTATGCAAGTGGCTTCGGTATATAACCCTTCACCAACTGACTTTGAAAGAAAAGTTCTTTCTGCTTAGAGCATGACCTAGTTTCTTTACCAAACACAAAACCCAGCCTTTCCTTGATTTCCATTCCTTGGGAAAAAATCAGGATGCAAACTCATAACCAGTGAGCCAGCTTCTACGAGGGGAGACCTTTACAAGCCAGCCAGCTCTAGCATCCATTGTCTTTATGACACTATTTGGATCCCCCAAGAGGCGGTGGCAGAGGAGGTCACCTGAGGGTGAACCTACTGAGCCCAGAGTGATGGGCCCCTCAGGAGCTGCAGGCTCTGCCAGGACTGCACCTTAATGGCTGGGGGAGGCTCTGGGCTCCAGCCTCTTAGCCATCTGTACAGCCCGAGCAAGGGCTCCTCAGTGCACTCAACAACCCACAGGGCCCAGGGGAGCCCTGAGAACCATCACCAGTCTTGTCCATCGTTCATAATTCAGGAGAATCAGGGTTAAAAAAAGTGCACGAGCAATCGACATAATTTATATGCTGCAAGTGGACGAGCTGGCATCCTCTCGCATCATAAAGTTTAAATAACGGTGGTTTAACGCCAGATGTAAGTGCAGCTGTCCTGAGCGGAACACCATTAGCTCCATTACGACAGGAGATTGTGCTTTTCCCAGATCAGCATCCTCAGGAAAACATCACACCTGTCATCTCAGTGCCACCAGCAGCCGGCTTGATGCAGGCGTCTACCGGCACCTTTTCAGATCGGATCCATCAAGGAGCTCGGGCATTCACAGAGGAGGGTCGCAGACCCACCGGTGGGGGAGGCAACCATTGCCAACACTTAGGGCATGCTGGACAAGACCTGGGCTCCGGCTATTCCCAGGTGGCCTAGCTCTTCACACTAGAGGGGGCGCAGGGTGAGTGGAGGGAATGAGTGGGCGAAGGGAGAGAGAGATTGCTGGAGGGAGAGGGTGTAGAAAGGAAGGAAGGAGCGAGGGGGAGAGGCAGAGGTAGAGGGAAGTAGGAAGAGGCAGGAACAGAGAGGGAAAGAGGATGGGGGATTAAGGCGAAAGGAGGGAGGGGAACATGAAAGAAGAGAGTGAGCACTGGGCCTGAGCAACTAGAGAAGGAAGCCCCCGGACTCCCAACCCCAGTCCCAACAGAGTCCCTTGAGGCCAGGCTGAAGCGATTTAGGCATTGATTAGTTCTACCTGCATGGGCCAGTGGGCAGTATTTCCATGCCAATCGAGAAATCTCCGGAGGGCCTATTATACATGAAGGGAAAGCTTGAGCATGTCAATAGCAGCAAAAGGCCAGCTGGGCTGGAACACAGCCACCAACACACCTGTGGGCAGAGCCACCAGTTTCGTGGAGTGTGTACTGGGTACAGAGCAGTCTCATCTTACAGGTGAGAAACTGAGGCCCAGAAGGGGAAGGGATTTCTCCAAGGCCCCAGCGCAATTCCGAAGAAAGCAGAATTGTCAGAGTAAGGCAGAAGAATTGGACTTTCTGTTTCTCTGGCAATGAAATCACTGTAACTCTTTATCGAAGAAAGTGGGCTGGGGTCGCCGTGAGCTATGAGCACCAAGGTGGCCACAGCCAAAGAGAAAAAGACCATCTGTGCTGCTGCCTGCCTGCCTTGTAACTTCCCCCGTGCCCCGTGTCAGATGCAGACATAAAGGACATGGTTCTTCCATGGTCCCTCTTCCTCCCCTGGTGGGGAGACGCACCTGCAGAATCCCTGGGCTTCCATGGGTTCCTCACACGGGCTGCAGAAGCACAGACAACGGAGCGCCCCTGATCCTATGAAGGAGTGAGTAGTAGTGGTGAAGGTCAAATGAGCCCCCCGACATACCCCTTGGGTTCTAGGGGCCAGGCCAGTCTCCTATCGACCTTCTTAGGAGCCAGAGCACACACCTGGCCAACCACTGCCTGGGTGTAGCCTGTGCGTGTGCAAAACCATGAGGGGCCAAGACCCTTGCAGACCAAGGCTGCCAGGGGACAGTAACGGGGACGGCTGCTTGGCTTAGCGCCCGCCGGAAACATAAAAACTCCAGCTGCGCTGCGGAGTGTCGCTCTTGCTTGTCTGATTACCTGGGAAGGAGCTTGTCAAAGAAGATACAGACTATTCTCATTGTATCATCCTTTGCTCATCTCTCTCAAGTACCAAAGCAAAGAATTGAATTTTTAAGGGATGACAAAGGTATTTGTGTTGAACTGAGCAACGAGGGAAAACAACACAGGAATGCTTAGTGGGAACTGCAGCTGGGAAAATCTTCCTGAGTTAAGAGATTTCTGTGCAGGCAATTTCCATAGACATTTCTCATTTAAATGGAAATTCCTCCTGAAACTGATGACAGTGGCTAACACGTCCAGGGCTTTAGCAAGTGCTGAGCACTGTTCTGAGAGGGTTATGGGTATTAACTCATTTAACCCTCACAACTACCTCCTGAAGTACGTGCTCTTATTAGATGCATTTACAGATGAGGGAGTGGAGGCTCAGAGGGGTTAAACAATTAGCCTAAGATCATTCCGCTTGTAACTAGCAGAGCCAGGACTTGAACTCTGGCAGTCTGGGTCCAGAATCCATCCTGCGAACCATGAATGTGCTGTGAATGGTAAATGTCTATTGTGAAAGCATTCGGTTAACTTTCCCAAGAACTGCTCACAGTGCCAATGACCTCTGCAGCTGGTTTAGAGGGATTTACTTAGTTGTCATACACCTCGGCAGAATTAGTTTGGGGAGCCCATCTCAGAAGGAGTTCAGAGAGGGACTTTTCCAATAGGGAATAATGAAAATGCTTGCTGCGTGGAGCCTGCTCAGCCCTTCTGCCACAGAAGGAAGGGGTAAGTTGTCTTTCGCTGGGTAAGGAGGGCCGCGGGCAGCTGGGTGGGGTGTGCTGGCACTATTCTGCCCAGAGAGGCTGCACATGACACAGCTCTGCTGTCCTCAAACCACGTCTAAGCATCACAGATGTGATGGTGACAACGTTCTTCTCTATTGTAGGTTCAGTCTCTGTTGTGCCCCATTTATTCATTCAGCCCTTCCAACAACCCTGTGAGGCGACCGAGTGCGGAGGTGCAGTGACTTGTTGGAGGTGACACGAATAGTGCCTCGTGAACTCGGATTCGTATCAGTGCTTAGGACAGAGAGAAGCCCGCATGCGCTCAAAAAGGAATGAATGAATGAAAGAACAAATGCCTGAATGAACGAACTAATCCAGATCCCAGCCCAGGCCTCACCTCACTGTGCTATGCACACAGCATCTCCTGTGCTGCTCTTCCATGCAGTGACAACACCGGCAGTGAGAAGGCCGAATGGGGCATATAAACCTTTCTCTCTCCTGCGGGCCCCATTCATGGAAGGAAGGGGCGGGAGGCGAGAAGAGACCAGGAGTAGATACTCATTAAAAACTTAATGCCACCTTCTCTTAAAGTCTATAGTCCGTCATCACCATCATCATCCTCCTCCTCATGATCTCCACACGACGATATTTGATGGGCAGTGACTGGATTATAGCTTTCCAAGTTCTCGCATGGAGACTAGATGGGCCTTGAATGCTGGCTTCCACCCCCAGGCGATGGCACCCTTCCCTGGGAGCAGCACCTTGCCGCACCTGGTGCAGGAGCCTCCACAGGAGCCTGTACTGACTCTACTCAGCTCTCTCGAGACAAGGCCCTCCTGGGCCCAGGCCTAGCAGCTGGGGCTGAATTACCTGACCTAGGTCAGAGCCTGGGGCTGGCACCAACTCTCGCCCAGCCCAGGCTGCCAACTTAGTGAAGGAGATGAAAGAGAAGGAACAAGCCACCTTCTCCGAGGTCTCCCCAGGTGAGTCCATGGTTGGGAGCCACAGCACACACCCAGGCAAGGGTGGGTCGTCCTCAGGAGGGACAATCACGTGAAGCACATGGTAGTGCCCAGTAAGGACCCTGAGCATCAGGAACAGGGGCCGGGTTGTGGGGCTGCAGGCGGGGGGGGGGGGGGGGGGGTGGGAGCACGGCCTCAAAGGCGGTGTTTCCACTGCTTGGGAAGCCACTGCGGCATGTTTATCTTTCACAGAAGTGGAAACGACTCAGCAGGGTAGGGATGAGGCAAAGGCTGCAACACAGCAGCTGTCAGAAAGGCGGCGTAACCTTTCTCGGCAATGGAAACATCACATTTCTTCCTCAATCAGTGAATTTTAATTTATTTATCTAGCCGAGCCAGGATGAATACAGTCTGTCCAAATATATTACATGGGGATAATGCAATCTCTTATCCAGAAAACCACCATATTATAGATACTATCAAGCTACTTTCTCAAAAGTATTTGGTACCCTAGCAACCAAAAACGGAGAAAATAAAACAAGTAAGACATAAAAATTACATTGCATCTGTAATACTTTGCTGAAATTGGTTTTGCAATAAAGCATGTATTGTAAAAACAAAGGTTTAATGATATATCAGTTTGGTGAAAATCTGATTACAAAGCAAAAACACATACATCTAAGCAAAGTTGCAGAGCTTTTAAAAATGAAACTTGGCAAGGAAGTCCTGGGAGAGCTCTGGCTGACAGGGTGCGGGACCTTTTTTTCTCTCCTAAATGGTGGCTCTGCACCAACGGGAAGATCACCTCTTCCACCACCAACGCCGTGATGCAGACTCAAACCTGGGTCCGGAGTTCACAGCAGATGACTGCCGGACGTATGCACCATTTGCCAAGAAAGAAAACTATCGCCACTCCCAAAGGGGACATTCTCTTCCTATAGAATGACACGTAGCCTGGGAGCATTACAAGGCCCCAGTGGATGGCTGCTGTGCCTTGTTATAAGCAGCCACCCAAATTCTGTTGACCTGGAATCTGGTTGCTATGACACCCTCCAGAGTCTGTCAGCCACCGGCTGGGGCACGAAGGCTTCTGTTTTGTGAGGGCTCCATCAACAATCAGACTGTGTCTGCAGTTGTTGAGACCCTAGTTGTGCGGACTCTCAAAGCGATCTGCCCTATCACTGGCCTCGCCTCTTGGCATTTGTTCCGGAATTTTCTCTGCGGCTCATCTCTCCATAGACAGGAGCACCCTGGGGGCAGGACTGCGGTCTCGTTTGACTCAGGGTCCCCCAGCATAGCGCTTGGCACATGGTAGGTCTCACTCAACTCGAGTTGGTTAAGTGCCTGAGTGCCAGGCTCCAGACCAAGGAGGAGAGCAGCGAAGTGAGCAAGAGACGGCCCCGGCCCTGAGGAGCTAGCAGCGTGGTCGGGCCAGAGGGAGAAAGAACAGTACACGTGAAATATTCAGCAGGTTCCCTCTTTTTGCCCTTCTTTCCTCTAATTACTTTTATTTCCCAGGCTCCTCACTTTAGTGCTTCCTCGTTTTCCTGCTATAGATAAACGCATCATGCTTGAAAATGCCAAGCATATTTTCTTGAGTTTTTATTTCCCAAGGAAATCATAGGCAGGAAATGCTTAACCCACAGGAATGAATGGGAGAATGTCAGCCTCAGCGACCTCTGGCTGAAGGTGATACACCGCAGCTGCGAATGCGAACACAGCGAAAGACGAAAGACATTTATGTTTAAAGCATGCGCGTACATGTTCTTTACTGATTATATTTCTGAACCTATATTGATTGTCTTTTCAAATGGATTTGGCCTTTTAGAAAGTGTCAGGCCTGCAGACTTCACTGGCAGAGGCTAAGGGACAGAGGGTCTTTGAAGGAGGCCTGCACGAGAGAAAAAAAGTCAAGAGAGAGAATAGAGGACAATCTTGAGGAAGCTTTGTGTCAAGTGGAGACAAGGCTCAAAGAGGTTTCCATAGCAGAAGATGGGACTCAAGGTCTCGGCAGAGAGTTGGTGACGAGGAACTAAGAACAAGAGCTCTGGTGGGGGGCCCCTTCAGCGAAAGCTGTGCGACGTCCACTCCCAGTGTAGGAAGGGAGGCCGTGCCTCGTGTGTGCTCCCCCTGAACCCGCGGGGGTGCTCCTGGAGGGCCGCATGGTCAGCCAGCACTTCTCAGGACCCCGGGCCTCTTAGCATCAGCAATTCCATGGGCGTCGTTCTGTAGGGTAGGGGCTGTTCTTTTGGGGACAGGGATATTAGCATCTTGGGTATTTCCTGCAAAGGGCCTCAGCCACATGGATCAAGCTTTAGGAGGCAATTTCCTGATTCCACCATGACCCCAGGGGCCCTCAGAGGAACTCCTTGAGGTCCCTCTGCAGCTTTGATTTCTGCATCACCTCTCAAGCATGTCATTCCGCATGCACACATATACTCCCCAGATCAAACCTCCTGGCGGCTGAAAATAAAACCCATTTTCTGGGAAGTAAAGTCCAGCTGACAAACGTGGACAACCAGCTGACCCTCTGCCTCCTGCCTACACTGCCTGAGACCCAGACACAGGCTCTCCCTGCTCAGGCTGACCACCCTTGCTGGTCACTGATGCTTTGGGTTGGGACCCGAGAATGAGAAGCTTTGTCTCTCGTTTTCCCTAGAAAGACTTGTCAATGATCAAGGCACAGCATCACACAAAGCTTTGCTTGAAAAAAAAAAAAACAAACAACCCTACAGCACAAGTCATGAATCACATAAGCCTGAGACCTTCATTGTAGCTTTGGCCCAGCGTAGGGAACAAGGTCCCAGTGTGCCCAGCCTGTGACATAGGTTCTAAGTTGAGACATGCTAGAAGCCTACGGTCTGGCTGCTCACAGAGGTGGGGGAAGCCCTCTGCTCTGCCAGTCCCAGGTCACCTGTGCTCTTTTGGCCTCTGGCTCCGCTTCTTCCCTGGTGACTTCCTGTGTTTGCTCTTCAGAACTGGCTGACCAGCCTCTTGCAGTAGGACTGGGGAGACTGCATCCCTTGGCCCTTAGCAAGGACGGAGTTAAAAGCACTGGGTGGAATTTACAACTTGTAATTTTCTGTAACATTGTTCCCAGGGTGGGGAGGTAAAGAAGGAACAAAAAGAAAGAAAGAAAGCTTAGAGAGGGAAATATAATTTCAAGTTCATTCCTGATTTATCTGTTCCCTCCCTGTGGCTGCAGGGCAATTTTAACTCTGCTGCAGGGCCTGGCCCAGCGGGTGCTGCATGCCTGGAGCTGTGGACAGTTTAGCAACCTTAACCTTTCTTTTGCTGGTGTTCCCACTGCTGTAACCCTGCATAGCATTTGGTGGATCTCAGCAACTTGGCAGGGCCCCGCGAGCCTCTTGGGTCATGCAGGTGAGTGCACCTGGCTCAGAGAGGGCCAAGCCCCATCCCCGACACAAACAAAATTCTCTGGAGGCAAAATGAAACAGAAAGCGTTGGAAATCTGTGTCCTTTCCATTTCTGCTGCTTTCTTTTTTTATGCAATGTTTTCCCTTTGAAATGCCAGGGAGCCCTGAAGGGAGGCGCGTATGCAGTGCAGAGCAGCCTTTTAGAAATGTCCGTTTCCATGCTAGCAAGCCAAGGCAGCCGGCCAATCACACGCTGCGCAGCAGCCTGTGTGGTGCGCACGACGGGCTCCGTCTACAAAGGGATCATTAGCATCTCCAGAATGCAAGGCCCGGCACAGTTTATAAAAGCCCTTCCTCATACATTTCCCCATTCAGTCCCCTTCTGCCATTTAATCAAGGATTCTTTAACTTCCAGGAGAAAAGAGGACACGGCGACCTTGGAAGGAGTGGACGAGGCCATTCATCAACGGTTTTCCGCCTGGCAGTGAAGAGAGGCCAATTCATACCGCTGAGCATCGGATTCCAATCAGTGCGCAAGACTGTGTCCCGGGACGAAGCGGTTAATGCCAGTGTCAGCAAGCAAAGGAAACACGGGGAAAATTCACTCCCACAGTTCGGCCTTCGACACGCGTCCATCTATCTACGCGTTCGGCTCAGCTTTCCCGCCCCGTTCCGCACAGCGAACAGTCATTGTTTAAAAATGTCACGATACTAATCAGCTTTTGCGGCAAAGATATGAAAAATGTATTGCAAGATCAAAAGGACGATATTGTCTTCCAGCAGATTACACATTCCTCCCACAGAAAGGGCTAATCTGATGTCCTCAGAGGGAAAATAGGTAAACATTTTCAACATTATCATCATCTGTGTCTCATTTCTTTGAGCCTGCTCAAGAAAACAGTTATTTACGTATAAATATAGAACAATGATTTTTGTCCTTACGAAAAGAGTAATGCGGGCCTTGGAATACCTACCTTGGGTTTTATAATCCCAGCCAGCACACTTGAGAGGGAACACAGATGTCATCACCCAGCCTTGCTGGGTAGAGACAGTCCCACTCCTCCGATTCGGTCTCCTCCCAGCTTGAAGTGAGTCTTAGAACTGGCCAAGGCAGAGTCCCACCCCGTATATTTTAGGCAGAGTGGGAATGGGCTCCCTTGACGGAACTGCAGGGAGGTGCCCTGGGGTTAGAATTCCAGCCCCTCCACATCCGGCAAGACGTTTGTCCTCTGAGTCTGTGCCCCAGCTGTGAAAGGGGGATTGGGCCTCAAGAGTATGCCCTGAGATAATGGGCAACTGCCGGCCAGTTATGAGGGCCTACAGACAGGAGGGGCTGGTGCCACGCTGTTATCAGTGGAAGCGTCAGCACTAAACAGAAGGCAGGAGTGGGGACATGAGAGTCCAAAGCTTTGAAACCTGCAGCTTTTGCGATGATCTCAACAAGTATTTCCTAAACAACCTGCTATGTGCTTAGGTTTGGCCAACCTCCCGGGAAGGATGTGAAGGCCACGAAACATACAGGACAGGTTCACACACTGCCACATTCTAGAAAGATGCGGGAGAGAGTCAGAGGGAGAGTTAGACATTCCAGCTTCTGTTGTCTCGAAAGTGGAGCTGGTGCTGATAGATGGCTCAGATCTCTGTCACCTCCCCATCCCCAATGGACCCCAAGTGCTTCCAAGGGTGGTGCACGGGGCCGAACCCTGCAGGGGACCTTTCAGCTCTAACTTCCAGGAGCGGCGGGGATTCCATTGTGTTCTCCCATTCCCTTGGGGCATTAGTAACGCCCTGCCAAGAGCCAGGACATAGAACTGATACCACAGGAAGGGTCACTAGATACTTGAGACAACCAAACGTGACCTGGGTTTGATTACAAATTCTAGATGTTAAAGAAACATTTGTTTTCTTTATCTGAAGAAAACAATAACACTCATTCAAAAGATATATGCGTCCTCTATGTTCATTACAGCATTATTTACGATAGCCAAGGTGTGGGAGCAACTTGTGTGTCCGTCAGTAGATGACTCGATAAAGAAGATGTGGTATGCATACACAGAGGGATATTGCTCAGCCGTAAAAAAGAATGGGATCTTGTGACAACAGGGGTGGTCCTAGAGAGTATTATGCTAAATGAAATAAGCCAGACAGAGAAAGACAAATCCTGTACGATCTCACCTACATGTAGAATCTAAAAAAAAAAACAAAATAAATAAACAAAACAGAAACAGACCCCCAGATACAGAGAATGAGCTGATGGTTGCCAAAAGTGGGAATGGGAATTAAAACAATAAACATTTGCCTAGAATTTCAAATATAAATATAAAATTTTGTTATTTTAAAATTATTGTTTTGTTCTCCACCTTAACCTTGGTAAATTCAAGAGATATCAAACATCTGATGAGGGGACTGCAGAGAGTTCAAAACTTAACAAGAGTCCTCGTCCTCAAGCAGCGAGCAGTCCGAGGCCAGGGGTCACACAGAAAAAGAAAGAGACGTGGGTTCCTGCAGCCCAAGGCTGTTCTTGGACGGAGGGCAGAGGGAGGCCACGCGTGGGCCAGGGTCAGACTGAATGCCAGCTTAGGCTTTGTGACGGGAGTCACTTTGGCTTTTATTTCTTGTTTTAGCCTTGTATGTGCTCTGGGTTATGAGTGGGAGATGACCATCTCCCCACTCCTTCGTCAATGACTTATGTGACAGTCTCTCCCCTCCCCATCATGGTCACATGGTCTTCTATGCATAATGCTGTTTCCAACAAGGGCATAACAGAGCTGAATGGCGGCAGAAGTGCCACCTGTATGACCCCTCGCCTAGATCTGTGTGACCCTCGGTCAGCTCCCAAGCGAAGCCCAGCTCTCCTGGAGGAGACAGACCTTCTCCATAGTCTCAGCTCCTGGCCTCCTGCTATTTCCAGTGGAATTAGCTTCACCTGGTTGTCATTTGTCACACGAACACATCTTTCTTCTTTCTTCATTCTGTCTGTGGACTCTATTCCTAGACAAGCCTACTAGTAGGCCCTGTCTCTATTTTTAAAAGGAGGAACAGGATGTATTTTATAGTGAAACTAGGAAGAATAGACATCCGAGGGGGCCCAACACAATGGGGGACCCTAGGTGTATCTGATAGTCACTTCCACAGGCATTACTCCTTGGGTCAGGGCAGGCCTGGGTTCCAGTCATGTGGTTGGCTGTGTCACCTCTAGCCAGAGGCTGCACCTCTCTGGAATTCAGTGTCCTTGCTCATTTGACCAACAGAGGCTTGAACTCAATTATCACTCACACCCCCCAGTCTTACATGCTGAAGTTAGCTTGTCACCTTCCTTCCTATTACACTAATCAAAGAAAACACAAAAATCCAATTTTCTCTTCAGCGTTACTGTGCTACGTGTAAAACTGGGTTCTCTGCTATTAACCGAATGTGTAGAGTATTTTGAACTATATTTGGGGTTAAATAAAGTTTTGGAGACTCGTCTAGAAATCCACCCCCACTCTGGGGAAGTATGCCTGTGTAAAACTGCATTTTAGTTTCCAAAGATCCAAACAATGGCCTTACAGTAGACGACAGATGCCTGGGAACAAAACCTTCTTGTGAATTGTGGACTGCTTGCACAAATCACTTACTCAAATTTCATCTGTCGACATTGCTCTGCTATTAAAATTTCCAGTCTAGAGGGAAAATGCCATAACTAGTGCGGGTTTCAATCCTGTGTCTCAGTGTTGGGACCTGCCATCCATCCTCCCCTGTCAAAACAGACTGATTGCCTTGAGAGGTGGTTCTCCAAGAACAACGGGGCGATTCTCACATTCTCAGCAGTTTGGTCTCCTGCAAGGGACTTCATTCAAATCCTGAGTAGTTTACTGGAGCATTGACCAATTTCCTGTTCCACATCCCAATTCCACAGTGTAATTTCCTGGTTTTAGTTTACCAACATTTATTGCTGCAAATCTGTCCTTAAAACATCTTGGGATCAATGCAGATTTTTTTTTTCACCTGAACCCTTGCAAAATTCTACACTTTCAAAGAAATTCTTTAGTTGCAGACCCTGCTGGCGGTAGACCAGAAAAATCTGGGAGTTCATGCGTTTCACACCAGTGCCCTTGGAGACAGGTGGGTGCTCCAGCCTATTTACTATTACGGTATTCATATCTAAGCATTTTACACCATTTAGATGATTTGTTATACCATCTGATCAGCCTGGGTAATAAATCTCCTGTTTTCTTCATTTGAGAAAACACACACACACACACACACACACACACACACATTTAAGAAGAAAAGACAAAAAGGGCCTGGGAAGTTAAAATGAGAAAATAATTACACTTCTTCATAACCACACTTCAGAACCTTCTAGTTCTCAGCAAGGATAAGACAAGCTCCAAGCCTATGGGGGTTTAGAGGAAGCATCTGCCTAGCACATAACCCCTTATGAGAAGTAAAGGGTGGTCTCTACTCTCGCAGACCCTCTGGCCTGTCCTGAGTCATCCACAGCCATCGTCATCCAAGATGGGGGCTGTGGCATGGAGAAAGACAGATGTAGCTTCTCACAGTCACATCCTCACTGGGGCCTGACAGCCAGTGGCATCTGTTTTTATGACATCCCCTCCTGCCCCCGAGGCTCTGATATCAGATGGGACCTTCTCAGGGAGAAAGTCAGCCAGGTAAGGGGCTGAGCAGGTGCTCAGGTGAAGGCCAGGGACACACAAGCCTTGAGGGGCAAGGTCAGGGACTTTGGCACTGCCTTCTTTCCAACACCCTGGAGGGTCCCTAAGAAACACTGGTGAGCTCTGTACCCCTTTGATGCCAGGCTTCCCTTTTCCTCTCTCACTAACTCCAAGATGAAGACAACATTTTCCTTATCTTCTGGTCTGATAACACTTCACTGTGGCTCAGAATTCCATTCAACTCAGGGGGTCACTGGGTACAGCACATGTGAGGAGGTGATGGTTGGCTTCAGAACTTCCACCTCACTCTGAGTGATTGAAGACACTCCTGAGCTCCCATTTGCATGCAATGTCTGGTTCAGAAAAAGACATATATATCCCACCCTGACCGCTGAAGTGGGTGAGGCGGTCTCCCAGGCACTGAAAGATTAAGAAGAACAGTCTTCGCTTCCCGGGAGTGTTGTGATATTTGCGTGTGACTCTGCGAGACAGACAGAGGGCAAAGTCAGCCCATGGCGGATGGCAGGTAAAGGAGCCTTGTTCCCTGTGACGCTGTTGACAGTTCACAGCCTGGGGCCTCCCCTACCGGTGGACTTCACAATGCGTGAAGATAACTCTCCTACTGTTCCGGCCAGTTTTAGCGGGGCCTTCTGGAATCGGAGCGAGCAGGTGAACTACTGCAGCACCTGGTTCCTGAGCCGCCCCTGGGCCCGGCCCTGGGGTCTCGGGGTGGGAGGTGTTCCAGGGAGCCTTTGTTCTCCTGGAGCTCCATGCAAACACAGTCTGGCCTCGACTTCTTTCCAAAGCCCGAGTGAGGAACACCAAGTGAAGTCTCTTCGGAGTCTCCGGAGCTAAACCATCTTTACTATGCATGGGCGCTGCAAGACATCACAACAGCCAGTGGCCTTTTTAACATCCTTCCTGACAGTGTGCTAAGTCTTGCAGGTCACTCTCCACCCTTAATGCCTACCTAGCGACAGAGAATTGACCGAATTCTCCCTAGACCCAGTCCTTGGTCTCCTGGGCCCAGTTTCAGCAAAGATTCCTGCTATGCCAGTTTGTCCAGAATCTCCCCATCTTGATATTCTTCTCCACACCTTTGATACCTTGATACATGACTTCCTCTTAGTCATTTTCCATCCCTCCCTCACTCTGCCTGCTAGCTATAAATCCCTCCTAGTCCTCATTGATTTGGAGTTGAGTTTAACCTCTGTCTCCTGTTGCAGTGGTCTTGAATAAAATCTCCTTGCCATTTTTTAACAAGTGTTAGAATACTTTCTCCTTAACACTGGCCATTCATTCCCCCTCAGCATCTATGTTTTGCTTTTCTCTCCAACAGTTCAGGCCCCAGCTGCAACACACAGGAAAGTCCTGTCACCCAGAAAGCACTATCTATCTCCTGGTTTAACTTTCTGGTACAAAATCTTCACATAAGCAGGAAACAGAGCAGTTTCACACTATAACAAGGATTAAGATTTCAAGTGTGAATCTCCTGTCTCTGAAGACTTTGACTTTAATAAATGCCGAGGTGTGAATGGCTGAGACTGGCTCTGAGAGCAAATGATGAGAGAGAATGAATACAAATGACTGCACACATGACGCAGTGACTAAATTAAGGTGTTGAGCACCTGAGCAGGTAAGAGGATAGAAAGGACCAGAAAAGGCACGGGGAGGTTGGTCAGGCAAGAACTGACTTCTTACCCATTTGTTGCAAGGCACCCCCAAGCCTTCTTGTGCCAAACAATTTTGTCAGGTCTGTATTGATTCCTTGCTCTGAATTCAGTTCCCATCGCCTCCCACTGGGACAGCCACTGAACCTACGGTGTGTGTTCATGGACACATCACACCATCTTACATCTTCAGAGCCTTGAAAATGTTCTCCCTGGCAGCTCTGCTCCCCACAGGTGCTCAGGGACATTAAAGTGCCTCCCCTCTTGCAACCACACAAACACCCCCAGCACAGAAGTTGCCTCTGCTAAATCTGAGCCGGAATCTTCCAGGCCAGATGCAAAGGTCAAGGTCCTCAAGCAGCCTGTTACTTTAAGACTGCTACATTTCTCCAGGGATAAAACCATTGGTTGCTGACTCTATATGCAGGTTTTTCTCCTTAAACAGTGAGAAAGATAGTCCCACCTCCATCCCTACTTAAACACCCTAAACAAAACCAGGCTTAAAATATTCAAGTTGTGCCAAAAAGTTGCTTTGTTTCACAACAGAAAAACATTTACTAGTTTTACAACAAAGCATCTCCAGGGGGCCAGCCTCCTGGGGCAAATCCCTCTGATGGCTTTGGCTGGAGCTCCAGGGACCCTCCCTGGCCTTTTCCTGCCTGCAGCCCTGAGCCTCATTACACTGAGGGACGACGTGTGTGTATCAGCCACAAAAGAGAGGAGCTGTGCAGGAAGTGGGGGAGCCTGTGACTTCAGGGCCGGAGCCAGGGCAAAGATCAACCTAACTACAAAGTTTGATGGGGGAAATTCTCAAAGATTTTGTGAAAAAAGAGGCCATTTTCTTATGTTTTATGCTTTTCCCCGCAAAATGTAGCTGAGTAAATTAGAACTTTAAATCAAACCTTTCTGTTACCTGCCTGAATTTGGATAGTCTCTACACTAAAACGCACCCCTGGGCATTTCCCCTCTGGGTGAAATGATCATTTGCCCACAGGGCAGTCTGGCCTCTGTTAGTCTCTGAAAGGTGCCACCACATTGGCCTCAGCTGGCCCTGCCTGTGCCACGCTCGCTGGAGCACCCACTCCACTTCCCCCCACCCTTCAAAGTCTGGCTCAGGTTCTCTCAAAGCCCTTCCTACCTGGCTTGGCCCACATTCCTTTCCTCTGCGCTCCTCGAGGCCATAACTCTGCTCCTCATACGCGCGGGAGGCACCGCATGCGGCCCGTTTCACTCCCCGTTCCTCCTGCGTGTTGTGTCTTCCCCGAACAGAGGGTGTACTTCCCAATGGCAGGTCCCACCCCACATTCTGAGAAGACCCTGGCAGGGTGCTGAGCCCACGGCCGGGGCTGGAGCTCGTGGAGCAGAGGGGGCGGGGGGGGGGAGGCAGAGAGCGAGGGCAGAGAGCCTGAGTTCCCTGGTACACGTGACCCTGAACCAGTCCCTCCTTGCTCTGGGAAGGGGGCCGTGAGATCAGAACCAATGGCCCACACAGGGGAGCACATGGCGTGTCCCAGCGGTGTGGGGGAAGGTGTCCACTGCACGCCATCTCCAGCCAGACCTCGGCATGGGACCTGAGGCACAGGCCAGCAGGTGAGGGAAACAGCATAAACAGACAATGCAGCCTGCTGAAGGTGGGGAGGGAAAAAGCCTTAACGATGAGGCTGACAAAGTGGCGCGCAGACACGCGTGGCCAAATGAATTCCAACCAGGATGCAGCAGTTCCAAGTAATCACATCACTGGTTGGAAACACAAGGCAGTTCTGAGGGTGTGGGGAGCAGGATGCGTTTCTGCTGAGGCAGGGGAAGGAGATCAAAGAGAAGGGCTGTAGGCTGCCTGACTGCTAGATGCAGTTCCAAGGGGCCAGGTCTGGGGTCTCGGAGAGGGAGGGGCACGTAAGCGATTCAAGTTTTTGCCATTTTAAATTCTTTTTTAAACTACCCCTATTATCTCTTAGGCAGAGTCTGAGCCTTCCCCTGCATGGGAAAATCCAGGAGTGCTAGGTTAAATCCTGTCCCAGAGATTCTGATTAAGCAAGACTGGGACCCAGAAGCTGATTTTTGAGGAATCCCCCAGTGACTCTGGTGCAGGTGGTCTTCATTCTGGGTTTGAGAGCCACGTGAGTCCTAAGAAAAGAACAGACCTTGTGGTGGTACTGTCCTCTGTTCTTCTAACACATAATCAGATCAAAAAAAAACACACCTTTAAATCGATGGGTGTTTCTGTGTTGCAGGATCTTCCTGCGAGGATGTGTGGGCGGGGGTGGGGGTGGGGTGGCTGATTTGTCCAAGAGACCAGTCCTCTGCCCTTATGCCAACCAGGCTTCCTGTGCTTAAAGGAGAGGCTGAGTGGGGATTTGCACATTTTCAGGCCATAGGGCTGGGAGAAAGGCTGATTTATGAGCCTTACATGGCTTTGAGTGGAAGAAAAGAGGACATGGCCATTGGCATTGAACTGTTCACCTGCTCTTAGAACAAGTTTCTCACCACGTTCTGCTCTCACACAGGAAACGGGGGTGCTGGGTGGAGAAGGGGAGTCCGTGATGAATCACTCCATCTTTCTCTCTTCCCTAGGATAATTCCTGGTTCTGAGTAAGGTCACAGTGGAAGAATTCCCTGGGAAAAGTGCATTTACCCATCCTTGGGACCACGCATTCATTCACTGTCCATTCATCCACCCGTCTATCCATCTACCCATCCAGCTGGTACTGAATTCTCCCTGAATGATAGATCCTTTGCCACATGCTAGGAGCACAGGTGACCAAGGTGAGGCCCCTCCTCGCTCAGCTGCGTACAGTCTGGTGAGAGCACCAGAGAGACAAATGGATGTAACACAGCGTAAATGCGAGCTCGGTCCTGGGCCCAGCAGGGCACAAAGGAGAAAGTGCCTAACTCCTCCCGCCACGACAGGGAAAGCTTCGCAAGGCAAGGAGGCCTGGCCCGCGAGCTGAGGAGTAGAGAGCAGCCTCGGGTCAGAGTGTGCATGTGTGTGTGCGTGTGTGCGTGCGCGCACACACACGTGCACGCATGCACCACACCCTACTGGGACAGAGGCGCAGCAGCATGAAGCACAGAGCGAAAGCATGAGGAAACTAGATTTTCCAAGGCTTGCATGGAGGCAGGCTGGGCCTCCAGCTCCCCAGTGCTGAGGGCTATCTGGTAGGAAACCATGAAGCTGTTGGGAACTGGTGAACTGGGACCCCATTTGTGTTAGCTGTGTGGCTGGGAGGAAGAGAGGGAGCTCAACTGGTGGCTGCTCTGATTTTTGGCCATAGGGGGTGGACCTGCCCCAATCCGCAATGAGGAGGGTGGACAGAAGGATGCAGGATCCACAGACCTTAGAGCCAGGGAGCTAGCAGGGCAGGGGTCCGGGGGCTGGTTTCTGGCTATCGGCAGGACTCTGAGTCCACTCAGAGATGGCCAGGAGAATGGATCTTCCCTGAGCCCAGTCCCCACGGGGCATGCTGTTCACCTCGCAAAGGTCCTGGCCTCCTGGGTGCCCCATCCCTCACGCCTTCCTTTTGCCTGCTTCCTGGCTCTTTGTTCAGACGCTGCTGGCTGTGAACTAAATACTCCTGAAACGTTCCTCATACTACACTGGAGACATTTTTCTGCCCTGAAACACTCGGGTGGTTTAATTTGTTTTCTGAAATAACAAAAGCAATTAGACTAATTGCCTTTAGCATGGGGCACTCATAGGGAACAGGCTCAACACCGCACAGGAGGTGCCTGGCAGACGCCTTCCACGTTCATCAGTTACGGAGCAATCTGCCCGTCCCGTCACAGGCAGGTGTCTCGGCAAGAGAAAGGTGTGCGGGTGCCAGGTGCCTCACTTCGCAGCCCCTTAGCGGCTCCTCTTGCTGGGAAGGTGAAAATGAGACGGTGACTTCCCACCACGGGTAAGCGGGAGCACCAGCTCTGCACCCAGCACACCAGCTCTGCACTGACGAGGGCTCCGCGGGCCCTGCCTGGATGCCACGTGGCTGTTGCTGTCCCCGGGTGTTGTTTGAGCATTGCAGACGACTCTGTCCTATGGAGCTGGACTAGACCTGGGACCGGAAGTCCAGCGCAGCTGGGGATGACGAAGTGGAATCAGCTCATGGCTGTTTGCAGGTTGGTTCATTCCAGAGGCAGTTAACAAGCAACACAAAGAAGAGCGAAGAGTCAAGAAGGTCAGGGAGTGGAGGTGGCTCCATCACTCCCTTTGTTTTTCTCAAAGAGGCACAACTGAAGCTTCTCGGAGAGGCCTGCCCGTGTTGCCTGCTAAAGCAGAGGAGCACAGAACTGTGGACTCAGGGTGTTACTGTGTAGTCTCACTGGCGTCATAACAGCCATGCCTCCACCCTGGCACCGGATTCATTATTCAGTAGGCCGTACCCCCAGGCCTACAGTCCAGGTGCCAGCCCTGAGGTTCTTTGGGCAACAGCACTGGGCTAACGCCCTTCATATGATTCTGTGCTGCAGTGTCCACCAAGGGGCGCTCGGTGGGCAGGCCAGCCACGACCAACCTCACCTCTCAGATCTTACAGCTCGGTGGGGGTAACAGACCTCCTCACACTTGGCCCCATCTAGATGCAGGGGGCATGGGAAGTGTTGCTTGTGTGTGTGGAAGGAAAACTCACACCCTCCTACCTTTAAAGGCATCATCTTCAAGCGAGTGGTGTCTTTGGTAACAAGTCCAATGCTAGGCTAATTTTGTTCCTTGTGGGTGACCCAGTTTAATCTATCTGAAAGCTGTTGTGGTCACCTGTATTTGTATCTTAAATCTGTCAACATCTCCATCCCCACCACCACCAACCTAGACAAGCCAGTCCCATCTCACCTGAAAGACTGTAGTCTCACGCTGGTCTCCCTCCACCCAATTATGCACCCACAACCCGTTCTTCCCATGGCAGAGCGAGCCACTTAAAAGTGAATTCCAGCTCATCTCTCCTGTTGCCCTTTCAGTAAAATCCAAGCCCCCACCAGGCCCTTCGGTGTGAGCTAGCCCCTTCCTACCTCAAGAATCTTGGCTTGTTCCCACTCTCCCCTTTGCCTCTGGGCTCCAGTCGCCCTGGCCCCCTCCAGTGACCACGCTCCATCTTCCACTAACTCCCCATTCAGCATCCTCAGGCACTGCTCAAGGTCCACTCCCACTAAGTTTTCACCCAACCCTTGTTTCCTTATCACCACACCTGTTCATTTCCTTCATAGCCCTTATCCCAATTTGCATGCACACACAATGGCTTATCTCAGGATGAGTTCGTTTACTGGTTGATTGTTGGGTGGTGCACTAGACTCTGGGCTCCCAGAAGGTAGAGCTCAGTAGACTTGACGATGGAGACAGGAAACGGAGGACTAACAGACAGATGTCTTAGTTTTCCGATTTAAGCTAGTAGGTAGATTTTGGTGCTGCTCTCTGAGGCGGGCACAACCAGAGGAGAAGCAGCTATTTCCGGAGGCTGGTAGAGGCGATACAAAGGCTTTGCTCTGGGCATTTTAAGCCTGAGATGCTAAGTGCTAACACCAGAAGGCCAGATCTTCCAAATGGACTGAAATGGAAGAGGCAGGTTCCAAATGACAGGGTAGGCATGGGCTCTTCCTCGCCCACCCGAGACTCAGTTAAAATATCCTTAGAAGAATAAATCACAGAAATGAAGAGAATGGGAGAGCTACCCTCGGTGAGCAAGGGATTTAAACACATTTCTGGAAGAACATATACCGGTGAACAAGGCAGAGGACACTTCAGCCCACAGCCTAGGGTGTGTGGAGAAGGGACAGTAGCTGAATGACACCTCTCCTGGAGGCACAGCTGAGATAGGGACAGGAAAGAGAAGGTCCGTGTATGGAAAAGTCACTCATGCAGGAAACCACCCAGAGTGTTCTTCTCTAAAGAAATGGAATAAACCGCCCAAGGAGAACCACGGCAGTTAACGTGGGTGTTGGCGTCTCCCTTACCCGGGCACCTGAAGGCCGCCCAGCATAATGTATGGCTCACGGCCAGCTCATCCTGGGATGGAAACTGCCAGCTGACAAGCCCTGCCCCAGAGCAAGGTCAGCATCTCTGTGACTTCCTCATTCTTACATTTGAATGGTCAACCACGAATCGCCAGGCCCACAACATAAAGCAGAGCAAGATCGCAAACACACTAAAAACAGACTAATTAAAAAATAGCCAAGAAAACCACACACAAAGATCATCCATGTGACAGAAAACTAAAAGCAAAAGCGTAATTCACACAGAGAACCAAAAATTAGTAACGAGTATCCTCAGTTTCAAGAAAGCGTCACTTTCAGAAATCGAAGAGTGAAAAAGTATGCTTAGAAATGAAAAGCATAATTTTTTGAGACAAAAAGTTTGATACTCAGATTTGATGATAAAACCAAGAGAATTTTCCAGAATATAGAATAAAATGATATACAAATAGAAACTTTGAGAGAAAGGTGAGGCAGAAAATATTGATCCAGGTTATATATCCAATTAAGATTTCCAGAAAGAAGAAAAAATTGAGTAGAGGGAATTTATTTTTAAAGATTGTAACTGCTTTCATTTGAGTAAAGGTATGTGTCTTGAGACTGAGGAGCCCACAGAAGAGCCCACAAAGCCAGATATATCATCACAAAATTTCATAACACCAAAGTATTAATTATTATTTTGTTCAACATGGATCTTTGCAATAACTTTTATTTTGTAAAATACTGCATTGAAATATTATTTATCTTGGTTACTGAGTTGTGCTGGCAGGGTCGTCTCACCCTAATCCCGGCCCTGTTCTATGCCAGGCGGAGATACTGGGGAAAAACTAGAGACACAAAATCCCTATTCTCAAGGACCTAAAAGGAGATAAAGAGATGATCCCAATAGTTTCCAGATCGGTTAAAACAGGTGACCCGCAAGGAACAAAATCAGTCTGGCAGTGGACTTGTTATCAAAGACACTGTTTGTTTCAAGATCATGCCTTTAAAAGTCTGAGAGTGTGGTTTTTCTTTCCTGCACACACAAACAACCCATCCTATGCCTCTTGCATCTAGAAAGGGCCATCTGACTAGTTCTCACAGATAAGGTATTAGAATGATATATCGCTTCTAGGCTGGATCAATTAAGAGCAGAGGGGTCTTTGCAGTACTCTCTCTCTCACCCTTGTCCACAGTGACCTTGGAGGCCACAATGTAAAAGGAGTCTACATAAGCTCCTTGAATTACTGTATGGAGCAGAGAACCCCTAAATCTCAATTTGATGGAGGAATGAGCAGGATGTGATGTGAGTGCACAATAAACTATGTTATGCCACTGATATCCGAGTTACCCTACTTTGACTATTAACAGGAAAATTTTCAACTCGGAGTTCTATATCCAGCCAATCCATCCATATACAAACACAGAATAAAAGCACTTTCAGATATTTGAGGGATAAAGTTGAACTCCTGTACACATTTCTTAGAAAATTACACAAGGCTGTACTCCAGCGAAAGGAAAGTGGAAGCCAGGAAAGGAAAAGTCAGGGTATCCTGAGAATAGTGGAACAACCCAAAAGAGCATTCTAGATTGGAACAAGAAAAAGAGGCTCCAGAAAAGAGACTCCAGGCAAAAGAGACAGCTGACGACAAAAGAGATAATATGAATGAATGTGAGGACATGTGAAAGGCAACTGATGGAGAGCAAAACAGGAGAATCTATCTGAACCTGATACCAGGAAAAGTCTTCATTGCATGATACAAGAAGGGGTCAGGGTGCTGGATGTATAGGGATCTAATGAAATACAAGGATGTGATTTGACTCTCTAGGAAGCAATAAAGTCGTAATAATGTCAATGTAATTTATTTGTCCTCAACTTTTAGCTTATAGACAAATAATGGGAGGCCCTCCAAATGCTGGCATAGTAGGAACCGATCTCAGCCACTGAGTCCAATCCCAGCCTTTAAAGATGATTAAACCAGAAGTGGAACAGGAACGTGGTTTTTCCCAAGGTATCTCAGTGTAGCAGGGACTGGAGAAAAGTGGCCACAGCCCCTGCCCTCCTGCCCTTTTAGTGCCCTGTCTCTTGCACTGCCCGCCTTGCCTGGACCAAGCTGGGGCAGAGGGACTTCTGCCTGTGACATCGTCTTCTCAGCAAAGGCTGTTCTGACTTCTGCAGAGTTTACCATCCAGTTCCAGTTCTGACGAGCCTTCCCCACCCTGCTTCTTTAGACACTTCTCCTCCCAGTAGAGAGGAGATGACCTTGCGCATCCAATGTGTTTTAATGTAGGACTCTGTTCCTATAGATTTTGGATGCTACTGGAGAGGAGGCTCTGATCTGAAAGGAAGTCAGTATTCTGCTTTGTACAGGTGGTATGCTGAAGCACGTTAGCTGCTTGGCAGATTGTCAGGCAAGCAGCAAGCACCATACCTCCTGGTCTGCAGAGTGTTAGCGAGAGAGTGCATGGCATGGCCTGTCAGTCAGGACTAGGTGATGTGGCTCCTAGCTGTGTGCAATTTGTCCGCCCTATGGCCTGATTGAATCTAAGATCAGGACTGACCGGGCATGCTGGGAGTAAGGCCACCTCTGGTAGCCCAAGTTATTGGCTGCTCAAGTGGTTAGGGGGTCAAGAGTTCAGCTAGGCCAGTCCTCTGCCTCCAGACTATGGCTACTACCTATATACACTTCGACAGAGATGTCTTCTAAAGAAATCTCGCCACATGGTGGCGTGATCTACTCCGCAGTAAAGAAAACAGATTCCAGGTCTTACTTCAACTATTTCTGCTGAGCTTTCTTCCCATTCTAGGTTCAGTGAGACTAAAGGGGAGCTGGTCCCCATGTCCAGTGCCACCTATAACACACCTGCACACAGCATCTAGGGGTGTACAGCATCTAGGGCAGCATCTTGTACACAGATAGTAATAACTAATAACTAGAGACACATGGATACACGACCTCTCCATGTCCCCTGCGCCACCCCCACCCCCATGCCCAGCAGCTCCAAGGAGAAAGGACAAGGGGCAGAGGAAGCCAAGTATTTACTGAGAAGCAGCAGGTGCTCAGGGCCCAACGAGAGGATGAGGCACCTCTGGAGGGCAGGCTCAGGCTCTGCGGGGGGCGGGCCCTTTCTGCTGCAGCCTATGAGAGGGATGCGCCAGCTCTACCTGTGCTCCGGGAAGCGTGCAGGCCAGGGACTGCTCGTCTGTGTTCACACTTCTATTCTGCAGCTGGCACCAAGGGCGTTCTGTGCTTAGGGGTGGGCAAACCCCCACAGCTTCCATGACTTATAGGCAGGCATTGCAACATTAAGCAGCTATTTGAGAAGAAGGGCCTTCATTTTCTGCTTCCCTACCCTGGCATTAATAAGGAAGGCACACCTAATTGCCAAGAATGGTTGATGCAATGAGGGAAAACTCTGAACGCCAGGGTCAGCGGAAAGAGCTGGCGCACCAGCGATTACTCTTACATTATCTTTCCTCTGTCTTAGCAGTTTCTTTTAAGGACAGTAAACAAATAGCAATTTCTTTGTACTTTGACTGGTAATTGTCTCACTGAACGCGTCCTGTAATTTTAATTGATGGACCTCGCTCTCATCACCCCATGGAAGGAAGACAGTCTCACAGCATCCCCCAGGGCAGCCTAAGTCATGCATGGTCCTAAACTGTTCCAATTTGTCTCCCACAGCCTGTCCTCAGGGAGAAGAGATGGAAAGGGAACGCTTGCATGTCTCAAGGGGCCTGGGAGCTCATCCCAGGACACGGCCTTCACAGACGTTTAAATCGGGGAGCATTCTCAGTGAAGAACTGAAACTAAGCTCCAGGCTTAACTTCCTGCACGTTCGCTCCCTTTAGACAACACTGGCATCGATTTTCCCAGTTAACCACCAACAGGTGGGAGAGAAAGGCACACAACAAAATGTCATTTATAATTTAAAATTCATTATTGAAAAGGGCTCTGTGGTAATAGTCCAACTTCAATCATTTCAAAGAAGCCTT